>OY744515.1:225378237-225558237 GCA_963556195.1 Sepiola atlantica | reverse complement strand
AAAGCCAAAGATTTAATTGTATGATACCTTTCAGCGAATATATACTAAGATTGCGACAGTGTTCGTACACCAAAAGGGAGGGAAGTTTTGCAATGTTGCCTAGTTGGAAGCTTTTAATTATTTCCTTTTACAGTGGTCGTCCGTGCAAAAGCTGTTCGTCATTATTCATATATAAAATTATTTTTTTCATCAAAATACATTCATATTTCATGTTGACTATTGCTGTTCCTAGTGTTCCTAAAATTATTATAGTGGCATTCTTTAATTTTTTCCTGATTTCGTTTCAATCCTCAGGCAATCCCCATGAATTTACTTCATGTATCTGTCTCCTTGAATTTTACCATGTAGTCTGCTGGACACAGGGACTTCTATGCATTGGCAGTTGTTCCGTCCTGTTAACTATAACACTCAGTCGTCCTTCTGATATACATTAATTTGATTCTGCCTCTGTGTCCAACAGGAGTTTGTGATTTCTTTTTCGTTCTTCTCCACGCAGCCGTGTTTGTTTTTTTGTATGTTGAGTGTGCTTGTTTTCTGCATTCATATAGTATGTGTTTAACTAGTTAGTCTCTTTATCTACAAAGTCTACATTTGCTATCTTCGATTGAAGCTTATACATTGTAAGTTCTAATCGCAACTGGCAGTATCGATTGCGTGTATCTGTTCCAGTGTATTTTACGTAGCCATATTAAAATTGTGTCTGAAGTATTTTGTTTTGTCATCTTTATGATTTGTCTAAGTGTCTCTTTTTCCTTCCACTATTCTGTTCTTGCTTTTTTTTTATTTCACTGCTCTCTGTATTGCCCATTTTGATAGTGTATCTCTTTGTGGTGAGCAGGATGTGTGTGTTTGAGTTATATATTTTCCTATTTTGTATTTGTGTTTGTCAAAAAGTATTTTATACGTATAAGTACGCTTTGCCATTCTCATCTTTTCATCTACAGTCGGTCACTATTATCTGACGGGTTTAGTGATTGGTGCATTGTCATTAGTTGTCTAGTTATCTTGTCGAGATGCCTAAGTACTTCTTTTGTCTACCTCATGAATAGACAACAATATTTTATTAGTTATCAGCTGTCTTATTATTTTGTTAGATTTCTACAATAGGACTGAGTTTTAAGAGTGTCCTTGTTTTTTTATCAGGTATACCTTTCCAATCATTTGTTTACTTTTTGTAATTTTGATAAAGTGTTCATGTCTGTCTATGCGAACAACTCACTATTATTGAGCACCCCTCTTTCTTGTCTATAATTATACCTTTTCATCACTGAGTGTGCACACTTTTCCATTCCAAATTTCATTAAAATTGTCGTTTTTATAAGCTTTTCTGTCCCATTTGTCTTGCAAATATCTTAACGTTGTCCATTCTCATAAAGTGGTTCATATATTTCTGGGTTTGTAAATTTTATTTGGCATCATTTTTCCTGAGTATTTTGTGGAGTGGGAGTATGGCTATGATGAACTATAATAGTGATAAAGATTTACCTTGGATATGCAATTAAATATACTTATCTCAGTCATGGATGTTTATCAAGTTGAGGTTTTTATAATGTATTAATATAGTTTTGTCGCATGTTCTGTACATCGTTACGAAACAAATTACCCTATCTTAGTGGAGTCTGTTCTCCGCATTCTTGTAATCGATCAAGGTCATGTATGTGTCCCTTTTCATACTGACTACTTTCTTCAAGGCATTTGCATCTATAGATAACAGGTAATACTTTTTAACTTCCCCAAGAAGTAGTGCACGCTTTTTAGGGAGTAATATATGTATTTTTTCACTTGGTTTTCAGATTGTTGTTCAATATCCGATTCGTCTGTACTGGTTTCAGATAATTGTTTACGATTATTTGAGTTCTATATTGGAACATCTATTCTGCTATGTCTGTGTGAGGGATACATTTTTTTAGGTTTTGCGTAATCCTTCATGTAGAGTCGTATTTAAAAAAAAATCAGTATGCATGTATTTAGTGGTGTATTGGTGCCTCCCAGTTTGGTATATATATATATATATATATATATATATATATATATATATATATATATATATATATATAAAAAGATGGAGAGAGAGAGAGAGGTTATATTAAGCGTTCTCTCAATTTCCTGAAATTGTTTGTTCATGTTTCCCAGCATTTCAGCAGTTATGTAGTAGTCTTGGGTCTTTCACCATAATATTTCCCAGAAGTGTTTAGCTGCAGTCGAGTCCAGTTATTATGTACATGTTTTTCATAAACATAATACTTATCATAATAATAATTATTATTATTATCATTATTATTATTTTTAGTAGTAGTAGTAGTAGTGGTATTAATAGTAGTACTTGCACTCATTAGGAGTTATCACACAGTTAATCGTCAGTGATTGCTCACTAACAACAGGCGGTGGTGTTCTCTGGAGTCAGAGTGACAACTAGCTTCCAAAGATTTCCAGTACTCTCCACCTTATTTCAATAACCACAGCAAATCATCTTACGGTATCGCAACAGCGGCTTTCCATTGATTTCTCGCTGGTAATGAGAATTGGTATTCTCTGGAATTTAGATGGCAATAAGCTCCCCATGCACTCTCCGCACTTATCCCGTGCGTGTCTGTGTTGTGCTGTCCCTCCTCGGTCTACTCATTCTCCTTGACCCTTTACTACTAATTTGTGTGGTGTCAGCGTAGGCCGGAGCCATCTATTTTTATGGGGAAGAGTAGCTTATGATGTTTCTTGCAGTGTCTGTTCCGTGCTTCATGCGGTTGTGTTCTTCCTGTGGTGTTGGTGTTCTTCCTTGTGTAACTTATATGGGACTGGTTACCATTTGTAACTTACGCGGGTTGGTTTCGCATTCGATCATTTTCATTAAGATTACAGGTGTTTTTTTTATATCGATGGTCTTTGTATTGTCTCAGTGATCGCTTTCTTCCAATTTTTCATTTTTTATCTCGTTTATTAAGGAGACTGTATCAAGTGCTCCTACAAATTATTAATATTATACTGACTTTCTTCATGCTCTATATTACTGTATGTCCTCTGCCTAGTTCCGTGGTGTTCTTTCGTGCGACCATCTCTGTTATCTTCACTCTGTGTCAGCTGGAACGGCGAAGTCTACGATTTGGCAATATTTTTAGTTCTGTTCGATTATTATACAATCCGGTCTCCTAGCATGTATGAGTGTATGTGTTTGTGCATCTATATACCAACGGATTATTTTTTTCTTTTTCAAGTACTGTTTCTGGTTTGTGTTTGTACCATGTGGCTGCGTGGTTGAAATGCAACTGTTTGCATAGTTCTAACTGTATTGTATTTCGCAAACAATCATGCATGTTCGTGTATTTTGTTGTGCCAGTTTCTTGCATTCACTTATTATACGATTTACTATTTTGTCTCTTTGTCACACAGTCTTAATTTACTCTTTACCTGTGTTTAATCTATTTAATCTGTAATGTCGTGTGTCCTAATCGCAGTGGTTTGGTGCAACCGTCAGTAATAATTCCGTTTATGTGTTCAAGTGTCCTTTTCTTTGTCATGTCCACTTTTTGTTGGTATCTACACTTGCCAGCCTTATGAACCGTAAATATGTATTGTTTTTTTCTTTTGCAATTTTGTCTCTTGTCTTTCTTTCTGGTGTTTGTGCTTTCCGAGTTCTTCGTTGGGATTGTCTTTCTTCCTGCGGTGATTAGCTATTCTATCTTCTGAGTTATGTATTTTCACCATCTCTTTATTGCGGCTTTCATACAGTCTTTTATACTTGCCAGTCCTCTTCCTCCTTAGTTCATTTTCATTTAGAGTATGTTCTATCATCTTTTGAGTGTAGTGCGTTGTGCATAGCCATACATTTTCTAGTTCTTTTGTAAAAGTGACTGAGCTCTTTCTTTAGGCCAGCCTATGAATGGTTAAGAGTATATTATAAGTGATACTGCGTAGGTAGTTATTTCTTTTGCAAGGCTCCTTCTATATAATCTCGTTTCTAAGAGTTTTCTTGTTCTTTGTTAACATTATTTTTCAACTTTCTCTTATATTTCTGCTTATTTCATAGTGTCTGCTTTCAGAATTTACAAATATTTATAGCCACCATGGTTAAGAGTATATTATAAGTGATACTGCGTAGGTAGTTATTTCTTTTGCAAGGGTCCTTCTATATAATCTCGTTTCTAAGAGTTTTCTTGTTCTTTGTTAACATTATTTTTCAACTTTCTCTTTTATTTCTGCTTATTTCATAGTGTCTGCTTTCAGAATTTACAAATATTTATAGCCCCCATGTTCGCCTAGCGCTCTCATCTCCTCTTGGTTAGGCCGTTAAATGGCCTCTGTTGTCTTTCTTCTTTTTTATCTCGAGTAGTTCACACTTTTCTATTCCGAATTCCATTCGAATGTGCGGACTGAAGAGTCCAGTCATATTTCTCAGCTTGCCCAGATTGTGTTTGCTTTTTGCAAGCAGTTTCAGGGTGCCCATCTACATCAGGGGCTGTATTCTCTGTTATGTGTCTTTAAACTTGTATCAGCATCACATTTTCTGAGTATGTAGTTTAGTGGCATCATGGCTATTATAAACAGTAGTTGTGATAGAGTGTCTCATTAGAAAATGTATCTCTGTATTTTAACTCAGTAATGGGTTGTCTAACGGCTGTCAGTTCCTGTATCTGTGTTTAGGTTTCTTTCTTAATAATATTAATAATCATGTCGGGTATTTTGTATATTTGTAAGCATTCAATTATCCATGCTTGAGGTATTCTGACGAAAGCTTTTCTGTAATCAATCCACACTTTTCTGTAATCAAACCACAGCATGGATATGTTCTTTTCCACCTGCAGAATAATGTGATATATGTTTAACATATCATGCGTCCATCTTTTTCTTCTTTTTCGTCATCTTTTTGTTCCTCGGGGAACAGTCTACAATTGTTCATGAATTAATAGATATGTCTTCTGAGTTTTGCCGTAAAACAGGTTATTAGTTAGTACTATCTTGAGGTCGTTCCCTTTTAAACATTTTTGTTTATCAGCGGTGTCCTTCTTTTCGTCATACAAACGTGCACGTCTGTTTTGTGTATAACTTCTCCCGGTATTTGCGCTAGACGTTCATGTAAGGACGTTAATTGACACCAGTATGGATGTATTCCATCGTAACATAGTGCTTTCCAGTTTGCTATTTTCCTCATGCTTGGCATTATGGTTTCTTCATTAATTTCTGTTTCTCTTCCTTGTTAACTTTCCTGCAGTTCACTTTCCATGTTTTTCAGCTATTTTCCATTTTTGTTGTGTGTTGTGTGTTTATGCCCCATATCTTACTCCGTAAGTGATTTTTTTTTCTTCTGTCGGATGCGGTTGTTCCGTTGTTGTTAGTTCTCTTTTTACGTTTTTGTAAAACTGGCTTTGATTGTTTTCAAAGTTCCTATTCCTGCTGCTAAGATTTGCATTTATATCGCCTCAGTCGTCGTTCTATTGTTGCTATATTTTGTTTGAATTATTCATGATTCTTACTTAGTCTTTCATTTACATACGTTTTGTAATCTCGTTTTCCACTCGGATTTCCTATCTACGCTTTGTCGGCCCATTTTTGTCCAGTCTTGTTTTACTTCTTTTAAGTTCCATACTTATTGAATTTTCCGCCACATATAACAAGTGTTGTAGGTATGTGAAAGTGTCCGTTAAGATGTACGCGAGTACTCTGTACACCTTCTCTGTTTTAACACTAAACTTCTTCCAATCTTCATTCCTTAAGGATGGTAGTTTTGTTTTTCTCGGATAGTAACCGTTTGGTGCTTTCCAATTAACTAGCTACTTTCTCAGTGATGTATGTTGTTTCGTACGCTTCGCCCTCTCCAACGTGTTGTTTATTGTTTGCCCGTCTGTGCTCGAAGTGTTTTCGTCAAATGGTGTTTATTGATCTGTCACGCCATTCATCTTGTGTTTGATTTCTGTACATTTTACACCCGGGAATGACCCTTTGCTCGACCTTTTATCATTTGTTTCGTTGTATTTGGTACCCTCTTTCCTTTGGTGGCGGGTTTTTGTAGTAGCATTCCATAAACAGTCTGTAATCTTTCGAGGTCATTTTTTAATGACTTTTTGCTTGTTTTTTTCATTCCTGCTGTCTGGTAGTGGGTTGGTGTCTACGTTATACATTGAA
The DNA here is from genome assembly GCA_963556195.1 of Sepiola atlantica. Classification (NCBI taxonomy): domain Eukaryota; kingdom Metazoa; phylum Mollusca; class Cephalopoda; order Sepiida; family Sepiolidae; genus Sepiola; species Sepiola atlantica. The sequence continues at coordinate 225,552,123 of OY744515.1, read as the reverse complement.
GCAAAGACGTTAATTTTCTGTTTTTGTCCGTAAATTTGTAGCTGGAATTTAAGCTAAGAATCGCAGGATGCGTACCAGATCCCCTAAGATGACCATCTAGATAGCACAAGCTCATCATGACAAATAGAGCTTAATTCTTAGCCTTTCATATTCATCAAGTACAGGGTACACTATCACACATACATGAACATACATTTACGAAACAAATGTGTATATATATATATATATATATATATATATATATATATATATATATATATATATATTATGCGTACATGAAAGTAACCTATGGACACGTGTATCTGGCTCACAGCCGTCATCAACATGGTAAACTTACATAAGGATCGGACTTTCGATATTTATGTCTATAGTTAAGCGTATTACCATCGAACCAATACGTCCTGTCTAGAAATATGTACGATGTTTATCAACTAAATATTTAATGTATTTTCATGTTATTATTTCTATTAGTGATTGCAGCGTTCGTTGCTTTTTGCTCATCACCTCTTCGATTGTCTCACTTCCTAAGTCATTAAGATGCAGAAAATTGCATTATTATTCCCCTGTAACTTTATAGGACGTATACTATATATATATATATATATATATATACTATTTACTTTATACGTACATGACAGTAATACATGGACACGTGTTTCTGGCTTCCATTGCCATCAGCATCGCTTATTTAGACAAGGATCGAACCTTCGATATTGATCGATACTCCTGCGTGTTACTATCAGATCAACACATTCTGTCTAGAAATATGTACCATATTCATCAATTAAATATTCAATGTATTTTTATGTAATCATTTGTATTGGTGATTGCAGCATTATTCATGTTGCTCGCCACTATATATATATATATATATATATATATATATATATATATATATATATATATATATATATATATATATATATATATACATATATACATATATATATAACCAGCATTTCCGGCCCAGCTTTTGGCAAAAACACACTCCAACGAGTGCCTGAATTTATTTTATTTCTGAAGATGAAGGCTGCCCTCGAAAATTAAAAAAATAATAATAAAAAGAACACACTCCAACCTAACACCACGGTCAACAATACACTGGTAAATAAATTTTTATGTTGAAAATTATTGACTTTTCAATATTGTCACTTTGTTTTTACGATTCCACATGTCGTATATGTGTCACTTTAACAACGCATTGTTATCGCCTCCAAAAAATTATTCTTACACTATACACAATGCTCCAAGCAAACTACAACATTCTTCTCATATATATATATATATATATATATATATATATATATATATATATATATATACACACACACACACATATATATATTAGAAAACACTAAAAATTAACGAGTGTATAGGAAACCACAGAAGTGCCTTGAATCGGCGCCGGCGAGATTTTTAATGCTTTTCGACTTCTAATGAAATAACGGTAACTTTGTTGCTTACATGTCACTAATTACTTTAAAAAAATTGATTCCTTTCAACTCAAAAAAAAAGCTAGAATAATATCCCCCGCACCTGAAAAGAAATCGCAGAAGATGTCAGCTAGGTTTTTTATAAAATTAAGTTCGGGTTAATTTTACATTATTTTCTTTATGTTATCATCATTATTATTATTGTAATACCGTAAAATTAATAATTAAACATAAAATTAAGAACGGGATAATAAATCATAAAATTTATTCATATAATAAAAGTTAAAAACTAAAACAAATTAGGATATGAAAAAAATTCAACGAGATTGTATCTAAATGACTTAAGTCCCACTCTATCTATATTTTGATCAATTGGCATTTAATTTTAATTATTTTGATGGATAGGTAAATGTATTTTAAATAATATGTAGCAGTTAATTAATAAAACATAGTTGTTATTACCTTTATTTTTAGTAAGATTCATATATGGATTAGTGGCAGTTGTATGTATGAAAATATAAAATTTATAACTATTTATATTCAACCCCCCTATACTAGCTCAGCGTTGGATAAAAATAAAAAATAAAAATGCAAATAGCTGTTAATTAAACTTTTCTAACGGCAAATATATTTTTTCCGTGTTTTTCTTTTTCTTTTCTTTTCCTCGCGCCCCCTCTACCCCAGCTCAGCGTTGGATAAAAAAAATGAAAATATGAATTTCTAACGGCAAATATATTTTAAAAAATCGGTCACATGACTTTTATTTTTTCTCCTCTTCTTCTTTGCTTGAAATCATTCTTCCTGGAATTCAACGACCAGGTTGTATCATGAAAACATTCTCTGCCTGATGAGACCTCAACTCTTGAGAGCTGTAGATCGATAACATCGACATGCCAGTGTAGCAGACCTTGAACATGTTTGAATAATAACATTCACTATATATATATATATAAATATATATATATATATATATATATATATATATATATATATATATATATATATATATATATATATATATATATTAACCAGACCTACATACATGCTAATGTTTTGTATTATATACAATCAGGGCTACCCGTTGTTTCGCAAAATCTGACTTGAAACGGAGTAAACACCTTCATTCTCTCAGTCAGGTTACTTTTTAAACACACATTTTCTCTCTCTGATTCTCTCTCCCCCTCTTTCAAATGCATGTGCAAGCTAGTTTAATGTAATAGAAATTAAGTAAAAAGAAACAAATAATTTCATTACCATCTGCCTGACTGTTTGCCCAAATTGAAGTGCTCTTTGTACATTTTTCTCATCACATCTTTATGGAGTTCATACATCAGCTACATTGCTCTATCTGCTTCTCGTGAACTAATTCCTCTCTATCGCTCCAAACACATTTCTATACCTGAGGCTATTCTCTTTCTCTATAAATTTCTTATACAACCCTGGTATGGGGTACGGTTTTCGTATTTGAGCCGGTGAATCTCAGTCTTATTTGAATGTCTATGGTTCAGAAACGAATCTGTAAGTTGATTGACACCCACCATTATTATTATTATTATTATTATTATTATTATTATTATTATTATTATTATTATTATTATTAATGTTATTATTATTATTATTATTATTATTATTATTATTCATCATCATCATCATCATCATCATCATCATCATCATCATCATCATCATCATCATCATCATCATCATCATCATCGTCATCATCATCATCATCATCATCATCATCGTCATCGTCATCATCGTCATCGTCATCATCGTCATCGTCATCATCATCATCATCGTCATCGTCATCGTCATCATCGTCATCGTCATCATCGTCATCATCATCATCGTCATCGTCATCGTCGTCATCGTCATCATCATCATCATCATCATCATCATCATCATCATCATCATCATCATCATCATCATCATCATCATCATCATCATCATCATCATCATCATCATTATTTCCTCGATACCAGTGTTCATCATATTATTGCATGTTATTATCATTGGTAAACACAAGTGACGTTTCCTGTAGTATACCTATATGGTCAGTACTAACTGTCATTGCAATTACTATTTAAACCCGACATAGTGCAAACCGTTTACCATTATGATGACCGATGCCTATTTCTGGAAACACCGTGACATTAAGTTACTATGTGATTCCAATAATCGCTATAAGCTTTAAGAATAAGTATTCATGGTGTTGTCTTTCTTGAATCTCAGCCACTTTTAACATTATTATCATCAGTGTTATTATTATTATTATTATTATTATTATTATTATTATTATTATTATTATTATTATTATTATTGGTATTATTATTTGTACCCACTAGGAGTTCTCACACAGATCATTGTCAGGGATTGCTCACCAACAATTACTAGAGGTATTTCCTGGACGCTGAGTGACAACAAGCCTCTCCCGATTTCCATCATCTTCACCTCTTTTCGATAACGATGCGATATCGCAACCGCCTCTTACGATTGATTTCTCGTTTGTAAGGACAATTGGTATTTTCTGGAATTTGGGTGGCAATAAGCCTCCCCAAGGTCCCAGCATTCTCTGCACTTTTCCAGTGGAGGTCTGGTGTGTGCTGTCCCTCCTTGGTCTTCTCATCCTTCTCGACCCTCTACAAATATTGTGTCTGTTGTCAGCCTAGGCCGGCACCATTAAAAAAACAAAAAAAAATAATTTAAAAAAAAAGATGTTGTCTCCTGGAACGGCGAAGTCTACGATTTTAGAAGATTTTTCCTTCTTGTCTATCATAATAATATCAGGTCTCCTTGCTTGTATGACTTTATCTGTTTGTGTATCTATATCCTAGAGAATTTTGTGTTTCGTTTTCCACCACTGTTGCTGATGTATGTTCGGACCATTTGTCTGCGTATTCGAAATTCAATTGTTTACACAGTTCCTGGTGTACTGCTTTCTCCACACAGTCATGTATGTACTTGTATTCTTTTTGGTCGAGTTTGCTACATTCATTTATTATATGATTTACTGGTTCGTCTGTCTGTCAACACAATCTGCATTTATTGTTTTCCTGGGTTTTATTTATTTTGGCTTTAATGTGATTGGTCCTAATCGCATTGTTCTGTGCAGCCATCAGTAAAGATTCCGTTTCTCTGTTCAAGTTACATTTTCTTAGCCATGCCCAGGTATTTTCGTTGGTTTCTTGTCTTGTGAGTATTATGAGTCTTATGAAGCGTCCATGTAGTTGTTTTCTTCTCACTTTTCTTTTCTTGTTCGTGTGTGTCCAGTTTGGATGATACCTTCATTATTCGCTGAGACAGTGTCTCTTGTTGCAGTCATCAGCCTTTCTTTGTTCTGGTTAATGTATTTCTCTAGCTCTTTTTTAGTGTCGTCCACACAGTATTCTATACTTACCTGTCTTCTTCCACCTTCACGTAGAGGCTGTCTGTATCGTCTTTTGGATGTACTTTATAGTGCATAGTCAAATAATTGTCTAGTCCTCAGGTCAAGGTGCCTGAGTTCTTCTTTAGTCCAGCTTATGAATTATTATTATTATTATTATTATTATTATTATTATTATTATTATTATTATTATTATTATTATTATTATTATTATTATTATTATTATTATTATTATTATTGTTGGAGAACTGATGGTATCAACCAGTTATAATAAATACCACTGGTTGCAGAGACTCAGAGAGAGATATTCATACCATGTGAGAGTCTACATACCACGGGTATTATCTGTTCCAATGGATACTACACCCTATAGACGGGTGTTGTCTTGGCCTTCGGGGCATGATTCCGCCGGTCTATGGGTCTGTCCTGTGCAGTTCTATGAGGTCCACCCTCCCAGGCATTGCCTCCCCTCATGGGGAGGAGTAAGTTTATAGCTTACTGCCTGAGGCGCCCCTACCGGGGAATGCCGACGGGGCTGCCCAAGCAATGTTTAATGGCTAGAGCGCTCACTTTTCTCGGGCGCTGGCTTTTCAAAACCCACTTTCCGACATTGTGTCACAAACTCCTATTGTGGGTAGGCGTTAAATTACGAGACGTTCAATACCATGTTTTACCGCATGTTATGAACCCGTACATCTCCTACCACATTAGTGGCGTTCTGTATTGCTTTATGATAAATACATTGTTATATTTTAACCCTGTAACTATTTGTGGTTTATTTCTTTTTGACCCCTAGCACGGGTTTACAACAACAATTAATTATTATTATTATTATTATTATTATTATTATTATTATTATTATTATTATTATTGTTATTGTTATTATTGTTATTGTTATTATTATTATTATTATTATTATTATTATTATTATTATTATTATTATTATTATTATTATTATTTATCTATTCTCCATTCTTTTGTTCGTTGTGTTTTTGTGCGAATCGAGTTTTCGTTTTCAGACATCATAAAAACTATATTGGTTATTTTGTTTGTTAAGCGTAAATAAGAGCAAAAATCAATCAGTACTTAGCAATAAGAATCTAAAGTGACCGGACTCGCCTCCCGTTCACTGCGGGTGAGTTAGTTTGTCTTCCGTAGGAAATTAGAAAAACTTTGTAATATTTCATCAAAGATAACCGCTTCGATCGATATGTGTGTTATGGTTTACTGATACTCGAAGACGTGGGAGATTCCTTGCTTACCCAGAACTCCGATTTTCACAATACGCCAACGTGTTAGTAAATGGGAATAAACAAAAAATGTATTCGATCGAAAATATGCGCCCCGCAGAGATGAGTAAATGTTTTCAGCTGAACATAATTATTTAAACAATACTAAAACACTTTATTAGAACATAGCATATATACGTACATCACTCTTTCACTGTTAACCGATATGAATAATGGAGTAATACTGTGAGAAGGGGTTTACTTAACAGTAAATCTTAAACAAATAAGAGAAAGTTAAGTATGAATAGTCAACTGATATAGAAGCTATGTCGCAATATATACTCAATTATCATGTGTTGATTAAAACGTAATAGGGTACAGAAACAATTTGATGACTAATACATACTGTTTTAGGTTGTATATATATATATATATATATATATATATATATATATATATATATATATATATATATATATATATATATTATAACTAATTTATATGAGAATACATAGTCCCTTACACTAATGCCGCATGTTACATAAAATAAATCACAATAAACACAATAGGCTGAAGGCATCGGTAAATACAATATCTTATATATAATATATCATATCTTTCTACACAAATCTTGCATGTTCAATCAAAAAAATAGATGTGTACTATCTGTCTACAATATAATGTAAAATGAGACAGAATGATATGAAAATATTCCAAAGCGAAACTGAGACTTTTATACATAATAAAAGAAGAGAAATTGAGATATATTATTACCTCACTTTCTCTCATAAACCATAAACCAATGTAATCAATATTATGACAAAATAAATAAAATAATGCCGAAACAGATTTTTTTAAAAATCTAGTATGATGCTAACATTATAATTATGTAAACGTTAAACACTTAGTAGTACTTTAAAAATAGATTGCAATTAACATTCATCAGTTTACTCATACAACTAAAATGATATGTGACATATATTAATTCTTTTATTTTCAAAAGTCATGTTAAACTATTTGTAAAACCTGAAATTCTAAAATAATTGGCATGCACTACTTACAATGTAATATTTTTGTGACGTGCTAATCAGAAATGAATATATACGATCGATGTATATAGTTATTCAATATACAATTAATTAAATATCTGATCCGGTTCCATGCATACTACGAGATTTCAGACGCTGTCAAACGGATTAAATTCAGTTCAATGCTAAAACATTATGCCCGCCATATTGGATTTAACTCAGATATAAAACAAAAATCACAATAATACTTAGCTATAGAAATGAATGTGTCAAGAGGTTGAATAAATACCAAGACTCGTTTAATTACATTTACAAGATATAGGTTTTTAGCGCTTTTATCGAATCATTAACAAAACAAACCCCCAGAGCTTTGTGATTTTCCAAAATGAAAGTAATATTCACGGTGAATAAGCATGATTATAGCGTTGTTACTTAAGCTCAAAGCGTATTTCAGGTGCGAGGTTTTTATTGGGCAAAAGACACAACTTTATCGGCTGGTGTCTAGTCTGCTGCTTATGAGCTTGAACATGGTGCATTGCCGATTAGGATGAAGACTATATAAATACCCGTTGCCGGCTTCGCCCGAACACGCAAAATATGTGTTGTCTTTAACGGTTATATAACTAAAGAGGTTGACAGTTTCACATATCTTGACGGCATCTTCACAGCAACGGGTTACGGTAAAGTTGACATCAAGGCACGAATTGAACTTGCGAATAATGCCTTTCGCTATGTCTATACTAGTCTCTGGTCAATATCTGACATAATGCGCAGCACCACAGTAAGGACGTGGGAAACGCTGTTAAAAAATAAACATTTTTTCTTTTATGGCAGTGAGTCCTGGCTTTAAAGTGGGAGACGCCAGGCCTGTGTCGCATCGTCGTGGTTGACAGCAGCACTTCCTCTCAAACAACACAGTATGTGCTTACTGCAAACTGTACTTACTCCTATAAGTAATCCTCACGATACGTACACGCTGGCTGAGTCATCCCATCCGTTACTAGCAACACGAGTCTATCTACAAAGCACCTTTCCCAGCAATCATACGGAGTTGGACATACTGATGTGTTATCAAGAAAGAGAAACCTGAGTGATAACACATAACACTGACCATGAAACCAACGTGGGCAACCGAATCTACGGAGTTTTCTGTTGAAACAACGAGTGCCAATATATCACCGAATCGTTGACTTAAAACCATCAGACCTGGTCGGCCTTCATAAAAGACGCAGTGGGGAAGATGGATGAACCCGGTTAGAAAATCTCTGGATAAATGGTGTGTTTACTACAAGTAAGTAGCCCGTTCCTGTTAGTGCTTGGCGATGTGAGTTTATATCTGGAGTAGGCGTCGCCTATATCGTTCGAAACCTACTACCATTTTACCGTTGTTTTTCTTAATGTAAAGACAAATACAAACAGAAGACAGCTTCTGTTAGCGGGCAAATGCTCCCGAAAATTCGGCAAACATCAGGACCGAGTGGTTGTGGTCAAACAGGAACTTCTGGCCGAAGTATACGTTTTACTACATACACTTAACCCCGACACTTTTCGATTACAGTTTTTGCGACAATGTTGAAAACAATACATGTAAATATTTTCATAAGAATATCGACAAGAATAAAATATCGGTTCTACACGTAAGTCGAGGTGAGACAAAACCACGTTTTTAAATTGTGTCCTACCTATTTCCAAACTGAGTGCTTTGAATTCACTAACGATACGTTATCGTTACCATGAAATCAAGTAATACACTGTTTGAATGTAATGTGTCTGATTATAAATGAAAAAAAAATCGTCGTTTCGAGTGATGCAACCTAGACCACCATTGCGTGGAACACGCGACGTTTAAGAAAAAGGGGTATGCATATATGAATACACTAAAAACGACCGAATAATTATGCTCTTTTAGAAAACAAACATAATTTAAATGCATGATGTATTCCCATACGTAAACAAATAATAAATATATAGTAATAATTTCGAAACATATTAATACATTTTATGCTGTTTTATACTTATCTCTCTTTATGTATTTTTGTATATATTTTCATATATTTTCAAAGTTTAATTTTATTACCTGTAGTGGTATAACTGCGGTAATGGTCATCTGAAGAGAAGAATTATCTTTGAAAACTCATGAGTAAATGGCTTTAAGATACTTTGCTTGAACTTTGAATTCTAATAACATTTGATTGGCACCTTATTTTATTACTTCATTTTATATTATAATATATATATATATATATTATGTATATATATATATATATATATATATATATATATATATATATATATATTATATATGTATACATATATATCCATCAATATGAAACTAATAATGAATAAATACGAGAGTCAAAATATAGATTTCAGTAGAGTATTTAAGGTCAATAAAACAACACGCTTCTATTATAATGTAAAACCTTTACATTCAACACTAAACTACTGCAAGTATAAACATCAGAGTAACCATTGAACCCTCAGAACTAGCGCGGTTAAAGTAGGCCCAATTGAGACAAATACATTCATAACATTATTTAGTTCAGTTTTAAGTATTCAATATCGACAATGATATTACGTACAATTGTTTCTTGGACGATTTAGATGTTCCCTTATTTTTCTTTATTCATGACAATGTGTGTTATGTTTAGGCTCTTTTTTAGAAAATATAACAACTATATGTAAAGAAAACACATCAACCATTCTTTAAAGTTTAACAAAATATATATTCAATTATTACACTTACACAGAAAATAAAATCAATGCATACTTCTTTTACTAATAGTAACGACTAGAATAATACTCATATTTATTAGCACATTAATATCCATCTGTAATGAAATGCGGTTCCAAATAACGCTATGCAACATATTCAGTCATTTTGTGTTTGTTGACATTTGCAGTACGATTTTAAAAGAGAAATGATAACTAAATCCTATGTTAATATATGTTTTATCTAGCATCTTATGGAAATAAAACTAAGAAAAGTCCCTAACAACAAAAAGAAAAAGTGATCGATGAGGAAGCGTTTATATGAACGGTTATGTGGTTTGCTTCCCAATCTTCTCCATTATTTAAACTGTATCAATCTAAGCAATGGTGTGACGTGATTGATATACGAATTTATTGTTGGCCTATTGTATTGTTAATAAAATAAAATATGTCTCATCAATCACATAAATATACAATTTATTACCAGATAGATGTTTCAATAACATCGTATCAACAAAGGATTATGCAATACCCATCTCTAATTTACATGTGTTTCTTACATCACATGTATTACATACACACATAATATATATATATATATATATATATATATATATATATATATATACACTTTCAGATAATTTAATATATACACGTACACACATAATATATATATACATATACATATATTTTATATATATATATATATAATTATTTGAAAGCAAAAAGCTTCGTTTAAGTGTCCTATTTTCAAAAGATTTTCCACTCGATTTCGTGGCCAAGAGTTTATCGACTAACATTCTAGACCGAGAGGTTTACCTTTCGATCCCAGTTGGCTCACAGATGTGTTTGCTAGATTGATAAACTTTTCTCAACGAAGGAAGAAGGTAAGTGAAACTATGGTCTTTTTTTAATTCAACGTTATTATGTAGAAATTTGAAATGGTATCAATGTAATATGTAGTACTGTTACTTTTGTAAATATTATAATCTCTTCGAAAACACGTGGGGTATTAGTGCTATACATGCACATTAATTATATTTGTGTGTGCTCAGTAGTGCGCATTTTTCTTTTTTCTTTTCCTCACAAAAAACAACACTTTATATACAAAGATAACGGGGGAACCTGGTTTTAATAAGGCTATGTAGGCCTCTTTTATTTAAAGAGTGTTCATTGCAAAATATAACGCGGTTTTTTAATCAAAAGTAAACATACTGAAGGAATACCAGTACCATGGGATGAGCAGTAAGACTCCTTCAATCCCGTCTCTCACCTTTCGTCATTCCTGTCTTCCTCCTTTCCCCATGCCACATTTACACACTTGTCAACTTTGGCCTAGTTGCGTTCTCTCGGATGTTGACAACTATTGACTAATCGTTTATATTCATCTCGGGCAAAGCCGGGCGACAGGTACAGCTAGTATTATAAAAAACATATATTATGAACTAGTAATTGAACCGAATAATTTAACATAATAAATTACATGAATTGGAATTTTCCTTAAACTAACACCATATTGTTAACACAATTTTTTCGAGGTTATTAACTTCGGGTTATATTTTTTAAATAACTATTCCCCATCTAACTATTCTACTATAAGTAGATTCGTTGATAATTAGTATGTGTTTCTATATATGTTATTACGTTACTTGTCGTAGTATTAGAAAGAAACATTCAATCCAAAAAACTCAAGTTCGAGTTATTTATTAAAAAACGAGAATTATAATTATATACATAAACAAACAATATACACTATGTATGTTGACAGGGCACCTTTACTTATAAGTAACACCAAAAGATATTTACTCATATTAGGTAGCTTTAGTTGCTATTTTATACTTTTATATTCGATTGTGAATATTTACCTTTAGATTTTAACGCCATGTTCGAGTATATCTTTCAAAAGCACCTCACGAGGGTGACGCACACAATGAAAAAAGAAGCACCCTACTGATTAAACAGCTCGATTTACATACGTACATATTTATAATTACAAAGCATTGTGTGCACTAAATATTGTATACAGGTAGCAAAACAGACGATAATAATGAATGAACACATTCATTAGAAGCTCAGTAGTATAATGAAGGTTCAGAAAAAATATGAATAATCTATAATATGATGTAACTTACACTTTTGTTCGTTGTCGTAGGCTGGGTGTCTGGCTGACTTCTTCAAGACAGTTTTACTCTACGACTTCTACCAATGTTACTGAATCCGATGTCAATATGGTTAGATTATATCTAAAGTTCGGCCAAAAAAGCAAAGTGCCTTGCGCTGAATTCAGCACATCCGTGAAAAGAGTTTATAACACTTTTGGGCAGAAGATGTCCTTCTTTTAACGTTAGTCAGAATACTTGAAGGGTGATAACTCGAGTGTAATGCAAGCGAAACCACTTAGATAATTCAACTCTTTTGAATAGTAAATGTGTTAGAATGTTTTTTTCCTCAATTTATCTTTCACGTTTTTAAATGGTGCATTCGACAGTCTGTCGCCATTAGTATGCATATTAGACATACTCACCCATCCACATACGTTTCAAGTTACATTCCAATCGAATGAACCGATCTTTGGAATGATATTCCTATTTTCTTTATTTGTTATCAATTTCCTGACTTTTGGGGTAGACTGAAAACTTAAATTATTTTATTATTTCGTTTTCAAATACATAAGTTCACTTTAAATATAAGTGTTACTTTTATATCTTACTATATATAGTCATTGCCATCTTTGTAACCAATATTATCTGCTGATATTTATTGCGAATATTTTTTCTTAATCTTATACGTTATCTTTTTCTGGAAACGACACACAATTATGTAAATTAGGTCACTTCACCTCAATAAATAATAAAAATATATCTACTATATAAATACTAAAACAGTTAGACAGAGTTCTCAATTTGGAACAACAATATATTTTTGCTTTTATGCTGCTCGATACGATCAGACATTTTCAGCTGACGAATCAAACGAGATGGAAAATTACTGTTTTCTTTTGAAAAGGTTATATTGAAATACTGAAATAAAAGTGAACATTTATACATCACTTCAAACCTGAACTGAATTCTAAATCTGTGATCGTCTCACATTTATTTCATTTAATTGTATATAAAGACTGCCAGCATTTATTAGGGCAATCAGATTAACTCTAAAATGCCAACATTTATGAACTCATACAGGGTAAATTTAAAGTAATTACTTTTCCTACTCATAAAATTGGTAAATCGTTTAGCATGCATCTTTGATTTCGTATATCTATAGTGTGTAGGATTTATAAGCAGATTAAAATACTGGTAATTTATAGTCTGTGAAAACTGGTAATTATCAATATCCACATGATACATATAGGAACACGGGTGGTTTTAATAGTGTAACACATGTTGATAAACAGATAATATCATGGTCATTTTATTGTGGAAGTCTTACCACCGCCTAAAGATATTAAAATACATATTTTTAAGCAGTTGATCTCCTTAAAAAATTAGCATGTGTAATTAAAAAGTAACTGGGAATAACTTAGTTTGAATTCTCATAAAATATAATAGTAAAGATAAGGTCATAAAAATGACAGCTCATTTTGAAATTTACACGTTTGCATAGAAATCTGAATAATAGCTATTAGAACCCACATATATTTAATGAGAGTATTTTAAAAGCGTGTGGAGTTAGATTACTATTAACTATGTTGCAAATCATTGAACTTTTAAAGTTGGCTATTTTACACAAATATCCTTTTTCAATCATAAGTTTTATATTTTTAATTTTGTGTTGGCTTATTTACATTTGTGTAAGTATATTTTAATCAACACCATAATTTTAAACGATGTGTATTTTTCCTTAAACGATGTGTATCGCTTGAATTAAATGTTTGCTAATATAATTTTAAATAAACCTACAGATATAATTGTCCAGATATAGTAAGGTTAATAGCTAGTATTTACATTACATCCAGTTCAGATATACATGCTTAAATAAAAAGATAAATAATTATAAAATGAACGACATCCGTAATTATATTAACACATTTAATACAAATAAACACATTAGATTTATCATTTACCATGAGATAAACATACATTTCTTGACAAAAAATAATTTAAGTATTAATCTAATTATGTAAACATATGTTAAAAATATCGTTTTTTTTAATATTCAAACCTGTCTTTCAGTTTCCATTTAATTTTTTCTTTAATTAACCCTTCAATTTCAAACACCTTTATTTAGCCAGAAATGTTAACATTTTGGCAGAAATAAGGAAATATCCTTACAATTTGAAATTTTTAGATGTATTCTGAAATACACTACAGAGGAAATCGTTTAGCCCATATTTGTACACATTGTTTGTAAATAAAAAAAAATATTGCGAGCGTTATACAATCACTATAAAACCATACGCCCTGATCACAAACAGTAACAACAGTTTGTATTCCAGTGTCTATTTTATCCAAATAGAACATTACTAAATATTATGTATCTACTTTTATTAACGGAAAATGTATTTCGAAGACGATGAATACATCGGTAGATTTAAGAGGTGAGCGTATTATTTACACTAACAGAAGTGTCATTTATACGTGTGATTAGATTTTATTGTTGCGAAAGATGAATGGGAATTACAATACAAAAATAACCGTGTTGGAAACGTCTCAAGAATCAAGCAGCCTGATGTGATAGGAAATACACTTTCAAAACAGAGGTAGCAATCTCGGAAATTACCCGTATAATTATATATATATATATATATATATATATATATATATATATATATATATATATATATATGTGTGTGTGTGTGTGTGTGGGTGGGGGTGCATGTGCGTGGGCGTGTGCGTGTGTGTGTGTGTGTGTGTGAAAAAGGCAAACGAAAAAAAATAAATACAAGAAAAAAAGTGTCAAAGAAAACATGCAGTGTTACCGGTTTCGTCCGCATCAACGAACGCCCTAAAAAAGTAAAGTTTTTAAATTTATTCGAAAAACGTTTTTAACGCGCGTTTAACTATTTAAAAAGGAAAATAATAATAAAACGCGGTGGCAAAGAGACGTTCAAAATAAAATAGATGAATAAATAAATGAATAAATAAATGGTGGAAGAGAAAATATAGATACAGTGTATACAAACAAGGATCTTATACCAGGATCCGAGTCTGAGGTTTTTCTTAAATATAGAAGAGAGAAATATTATAGCGCGTTCGATGCATTTGAGACGTGGGTAAGAGTATTCGGTATGCGGAAGAATGACTTCTTTTAAATAAAAATTGTGGGTAAAAATGTTTACGTGTATGACTAGTTCGTTAGTAAGATTATTGTTTTTTGAGGTCCTGTTTGTGTACATGAATGCGAGATTTTATATTTCTGGCTAGTTCACTAATATCGGACATTCGGCACATTTAATTTTGTAAATGCCAGCCAGGGAAGAGTGTCCTTAGGAGGTTATTTGGGATGGGGTTTGGCGTTGAGTAAATGTGTAATTGATTTAGACGTTGATATTGCTATTTTATGTCAGATTTGAAATGTTTTTGTAAGGAGATAGGTATGAGAGTATTGTGTAGAACTATGTAAGATTTATTTTTCTCGTTCAAGTTTGTGGTTGGTTTGTGCTGGTGATGTTATGAGGGATAATTGATATAGATTGCTTACTTACGTAGGTAAGCGGGGCTGCAAATTCTAAGATATCTTGTGTACGAGCCTATAATCCTTCCGGAAATATAAACACCCGCATTTATGAAAAAAAAGGGCATCACACACAACAATCTTACAAACGGACTACTCCTACACAGAAACACTTTTACTAACAATTTTTCTTTTAAAAAACTGCACCTCCTCACGACCGAACGTGTGGTGTCCCTAAATAGGGGGCAAACCTCGTCAGATGTGTTGTAGTTCAATTAATCAAACATCACCACATCCAATACGCCTAATAAGCATAATACTATCATATATTGTGGATGAATAATATGACTATACTAACTGCTAATCGATACAATAACAATATTTATTTTTGTAAACGGCATAATTACGCATACAAACACACGTAGCATGATCCTAAAACCATAAAAAATCGCATAGATACACATTAATAGTTACTAGATTTTCAAAGCTTTACACAAAATCAAAGTGACAAGAATACAAAACTGCGATACTATATATTAGCCGGCACAACACATTAACATCTATATAGTTTTACATGGCTAGTGTGTTTGCATAAAATGTGTGTTAACTGTTTACGAGTTAACATATTTGTGTTAACACATACTTTCTGCTGCTAATTCTACTGAAAATCTCAAATTCCTGGTTATGCTCAATCATCATTATTACTATAACTATATCTTTATTATATGACTATCATCATCATTATATGATTAGTATATTAGCATTGTAAACAGACATCACGCTGCGCAGTTCCCAATTTAGCCCCTCTCCCCCCCCCCCCCCGAAAAAAAAAACTTTCACACTTTTACTCAGTAGACCATTACGTCTACAATGGTGGCATGCCCTGTTTGGGCTGAACTATGTTAAAAAAAAGAATGCATATGATCGTTAACTACTAATTGATACACACATACGAATTTGTTTTGGCAAATTCAAATCTATAAGCACATTTATGTGACAAAAATAACAATCAGCGACACTATATATCAGTCAACATAGAACATTATAATGTATATATGCTAACATCTGAATGCATGGGCAGTGTTTTAACAAATATGAACATCGAAAGTTTATGTTTACACTCGAACATCATTTGATTATATATTGTTATAACATTTGTTCTTTTGAATCTGCTTTATTTAGAAATGCTGTTTTTCCATTTAAAACAGTCTTATATACAAAATTTTGTAAGAGAAATTCAACATTTGTCTGCTATTTCATAACAAGTGGTTATTGCGACAAAAAAGAGTTGTTTTTTGCAGTGTTGCTGAACTTGAAACCTGAGACAACTAGAATGCAATGGATATTGGAAGACAGATACCTGCATCATACCGATTAGCGAACGATTAAAGCTTATCGTAATCTTATTTACAATCTAGTATACAATAACTATGTTAAAGGTCATGCGATATGACTGGAGAATTGCGACGGAGATGGGGAAGCAATGACTAGCATAAACAATCATAGCACACGTTATGGCTGTTTATGCGTAACAAAAATCGTCGATACGCTACAGAAAAAACGGGGCAACAACTATACAAGGCAATGTGGAATTTACTAAAGCGATATAGGTGGCAGATGGACGACTGCGCAGAAAGCGGATCATCTACTAAGAACGCGGATATACACCTTTTGCACACAAATAAAAAAAAAACTACTCACCGCTAAGACCCAAGATAAGCACACCTTTGGCAAGCAAACAAAAAGCATTTCCAACCATATTTACGCCATAACCATATTGTTTTATCTCAGTAACATTTTTAAAACTCGTAAAACAAGTAAAACTCCTACAGTGTCAATTAAGTTCCGCGCATTAAATAACTTACAAGACATCCGCGCTCTCTACCCCCGCCGACAAAGCCGCCTGATTGCAGACCGCATAGACTTTAATGCGCGAGGCGCATTTGGAAATAACACCAACTGTACCGTCTGTAACCCTATGATGAACTAATTCCATGATTAAGCTGATGTTTAAGCGTCTCCCAAAAATGCGTAAAGACACCCTAATCGATAGTAGGGTCTAAACCGAAGGCAATACTCGATTAGCGGGTCGACCTCTCCGTAGGAACTGTTTTGTTTAAGTTGCTGTTCAAGGTTCACTGAATTTTGAGACGCCATCAATTATTGAACACCATATACACTTGTTTGTTTCCTTTCCTAAAAGTGTACACTTTCACTTTAATACCCTGAAGTGCATAAGATTTCAAAACCGATTAGTATAATATATGTTAATTAATCATGCCTTGTTAAAGAATAAGCGACTAATATGTTATAAAAAGTGTATTTTTCATTTGAAAAACACACTTATTTAATAATGAAAACATGATGTTGCCTGCTTGGCTTGAGAGGATGAAAATTCACTCTATAATTGATGTCAGCACAGGAATTAAGTTGAAGATACTTGCTAACTAAAGTCTAATTTGATAGTATTTTCATTCGGTATGCGCATCATGTAAATGAAATGATGTACGTTTTGTTACTTACAATTTAGCGTGATGTTTACTTTATAGAGTAAGAGTAAGTTAGTAGAAACATTAGATTCGCCACGTTGTGAATTATTTTTATTTATTAAACTTCGTTAAGCACAAACAAGGTAAGTTGCTGCTGTAGACGTAAGGGGCTTCTGAAAATAAGAGTGAAGGTTTTGGCGGTCATCCTAGAATAGAGGCCATGTAGCGACATGCTTGTTCACCTTAATTTTAAATGTCTGCACGTCGGTACATTCGGAGAAACAGGAATTGGGGAGGAAGTTCCAAAGGTCAGCAGCGCGACGAAAGAAGATATTGGAGTAAGTTCTCTCCGGCATCATTGGACCTCCGAAGTAAGTGGATGAGATTTAGCTTATTGTCGGGTTGATCAGGTGTATTTACGTCGAGAGAGTACCAGAGCAGCTAATTCATCGGATCACATTAAATTGAAGTACTTGTAAATGTATGCAACATTGCGGCGATTTGACAGGGGCTAAAGCTTGGTTGATAGTTTACGATTTATTAGATTAGATACTATTTTTGGACTTTGTCTAAGAGGTATAAACTGGTGGATTGTTCGGCAACTCAGATGTCATAACAATACTATATGCATATGCGGATAGTGGCTTAGTAGATATATAAAATACTGGCAGGTGTAATGTTGTCTTGTTCAGTAGAAGGACCTCACTTTCCTTGCAGCAGACTTGACAATATCTTCTATGTATTTGTTCCGATTCATGGTGTCTTTAAATGCTATGCCAAGGCGTTTGAACGTTGGACTCTTAGGTAAGACTTAATTAGCTATGGGAATCCGTGGTTGAGGGGGGTGTAGTAGTTGTTGAAGGACAAGAGCTTAGTCTTAGCTGCATTAAATGTTACCATATATTTATGATCCCATTTCACTTCAGACTGGTGGTCAATTTCTAAGAATCCAGCAACTGCCTCGGATATGTGAGTAGAGAGTAGAGCTTGGTGGCGTCAGCAAATATACTCATGTCAGACACAATGTCACAATGAGTGAGTTCATGAGAATCCAGAAGAATAAAGTTTCAAGGATCGATCACTGTGGTACACTTGTATGTATGGCATGGTGTGTTGATGAACGGAAATAGAGGACAACCTAGTTCGTTATTGTGGATAGGGAGGGTCTAATTATCTTAAATATTCGCCGAACACAACTATATTTATTATATTTTATGAAAATACCTTTATGCATGTACTTGACAGAGGCTGTGTATATAGTACGTCTTCTACCTTTGCTTCCCCTTCTTTGTCTAGTGTATAGTATGTGCGTTTAGAGATGACCGTTAGGATATCCACAGTTGACCGTGATTGCCAAGATCTATACTGATGACTAAAACGTAGTCTCGCATTAACAAGGTAAAAGACTATGACTAGATCGAATTATGAATTACAGATTTTAGCGTAGAGTATGAGTAAACTAATGCAGCGATAATACTGACGGTAAGTTGTATCTCTGGAATATTTGAAGACTGGTACACAGGGACAAGAACCCATCTTCCAATTCAATTGTAATCGGCGGTGAAACAAATTTAATTTGACTTTCAAAATCATATTTAAAAAAAAAAAAAGATAATTTGATTTTTAAAAAAATAACGAACAGGAGAAACGGCATAGTTAAAAAAAGTGAAACAAAAATGAAAGTTAGAACTCCGGGACTTAGTCAGGTATGTGCAGCTAGTTGTCAATAAATTAATTATCTTATTTTCTCGGCATCTCATTCAACCAACTTTTCGATGAAGATCATGAAGATATACTTACCTACTAAAGTCGTAGTTTTCCAGTTGATAGTGTTCGGCACGAACAAACACCCTACGTTATTATTAGAAGCTATGTCCCAGCAATCAGGCAAACAATATTCGGCCAGGCATTTGTGGCAGAGTTGGGAGAAGACAGGGGCCAGAATCGAGCAGATAATTTATGTATTACTATAATGGTATAAGATAAAGCTAACATGCTTTGGAGGTGTGAAGGTGTTTATGATGGCTAATACATGAGATAGGGGTATGTTCAGGTCACAACCTGTGGAGTCGGTCTGCAATGAGAATATTGGGAGAGAGTAGTTAGCGGAGTCCGAAGTAGAGTTTAAGCCGAAAGGCTGAACAAGTAGTTTAGCTAAATCAGTTACCATGCAAACGAAACCATTCTGGCTGGATAGAAGGATAATTGTTTATTTTTTATTATTCACCGCACAATGTAAGATTTTCCAGAAATCACGAGTACTTAGTTTCTGTAACTAAATTCGAGTTGTGGTTATCTCTGTATACTTTTTCTTGTTCCATCTCTTACTGTCTTAACATGGTTTCTACCAATGAGCAATTCGATTACAGTACTTGCATTGTCGGAGTGCTTGCTGATTGTGAGATATAGCAGCTGAACAGGTCGAGGAAACAAGTCAACTCACTTAGTGTATATAATAGTTTCCTGCGCTAGTACATCTGCAACGAGGTAATAGGCAAATAACTAGTGCATAGGTAAGGCCATATCATTGTAAAAATAATTGTATTTTTTGGGAAATTATTTGTTGATTTGATTTGAAGTACATTTGTTGTATTTATATTTAAACAACTATGTCTAATATTAATGTAATCCCTATTCGCATTTTTAAACATATTATTATTGTATTTATGATGTTGTAGTGTAATCTTACAATATACCTGTAAACTACATCGCGTCGATATTTAGAAGCCACCAACTCTTATATGTAAACTTACCGGTATCTGAGGAAGTTTCTGTTCATGAGTATGTATTCGTTTTTGATTTAATCATTGTAAGATTAAATGTAATTATATTTTTGTTTATATTTTGTATAGTCGAATATAAAATACTTATTTTTTTAATATTGTATGACGATATGTTTACAAGATTACACATCATACAATATCAGTTAGCTTAAACTTCATTTAAATTTGACAGGGACCATATGTACATTGCTATGTTAATAGGAATTTGTATTTATATGTAATAATAAAAGTATATACACATACATATACCCTTATATATATGCTTAAAATAAATAAAAAACAAACAAATAATTACAAGAGAATACACCCCAATATTTTTCATCACCATTATCCAGCATTATCTGATTTCTTTTCTGTAATAGTTATTGTGCATGTAGACGAATCAGAGTACGTATGAAATATCTCTTTTTCTTAATCAATTGGAAATCACTAATTCTTATGTAGATAAATCCGTTATAAGTATTACCCCTCTAAAACGGGAGGTAGTCAAGGAGCATAGTCTAATGACAACAGTATAAATACATCACATACCTTACTCGCCAAAAAGAACCATATATTGTTTTGTAGGATAGTATTATCTCGATCAAACATACACAATACTTGCTCAGAAGAGAAGGTGATACTTCTGTATATTGTATTACCACAATGTGTATAGATAGTACAACACCCATCACCGAAAATGTACGATTAGATACCTGATCTGATTGTATATAAATAAAGGAATATATAGCACAACATATCAGTAATTAAGCACTGATGTATACTTACTAATTCTAAAATAATATAGTAAACGGAAATATTAACTTGATGTAATAGTTTCGTTTCTGCTTCAGAAAGATATGTACAAAGTATGCATTATTATTATATGAATAGTATAGTTTCTGTTAAAGACGGATACTAAATTTTAATAACATGTATTTATAATATCTATATATATATATATATATATGTATTTATATATATATATATATATATATATATATATATATATATATTAGTAAATATATATTTCGTGTATATGTATATATATAGATGTATGGATATGTTAATCACACACAACTATATATATGTATTTATATTTATGTACATATGTATATATATATATATATATATATATGTACATATATATATACACATATATGTATATATGAATGTGTATATACATATACATATATATATATATGTATATATATATATATATATATATATATATATATATACATTTTTTTAAGTGTTGGTGCGTTAATATGTATATGCGTGTAAAGCCTCCTTACCGTTGATATAATATATATTTTTAAGGTTGTTTTTCCCTTGGCCTATTGAACAGTTTCCGGAAAAAAGAAACAATATACTATATAACGTCAATATAATTGACATTATTGTCCATGGACAAACCAGGAAAAATCTGAAGAATGAACATTTCCATTCAGAGAAAAAAACACTTTGGATAATGTAATTATTTTCGAAACCGAAGAAACAATGTAAAAATGAAGTAAGAAAAAAAAACGGAGAAAAAATAATAAAACACTCAGAAAACAATGTCATGTTCCCTACTTTTATTAACTTAGAATAACTTAATCAGATCAACAGATCCAATTTAAAGTAAACTGATTTGTTTTTCCCGATCTAAACATATAATTTCGATTCACATCTGCGAAAGAGGAATCTGAATTCTTCTTTACATGAAAATAACCCGGGAAATGCTGGGCTTATTTTAAATTTGGTAGCAGATTGATATCAACAGTTTAGATTGAATTTTCTATTTTTTTTTTACTGTCATGTGTTTTCCTGTAATTTTTCATTTGCCTCTTGCTCCCTTAGCGATTACTCTTGATTTGGGTCGGAATCTTCATGATCTGCACATCAAGGTCGCCGATGTGTTTTCCATCTGCAAATTATTTTATTAGTAAAATAACAATATCTACCCGGCGTCACTCTGATTGTGCGTGCTTTGGTGGTTTAACTATTCTGTGTTTTGTTTTAATGGTTTTTCTTTTTTAAATACTATTTCGAAACATAAGTCTAATTATTAAGACATTGTTTATATCTTAACTTATTAATTAAATCACTCTATTTTAAAACTATACTAATATGTATGTTATGGAATGTCTATCTCTATTTTATTAATTAGTGTGTGTAAACATGTTCCATAATTCGAATACTTTAATACACGATGGTTTTCTAAAAGCTTTTAAATAGATACCCAAGAAGATATCGGACAGTGCATATGCTTTTTCAAAAGTAATCTATTAAACCCCCCCCCTCCCTCCCGCTATTACCAAAGTATTAAAATAGCAAACGTTTTATAAATAAACCGAGATGGATTATGGTAATTTAATTTCGTAAGTAAATTATTAGTAATTCAATAGCCTTGCCTATTTGCTTATTTGCTAAAAATAAAAACGTAAATCAAATATTTGTAGTGAGATTGAATAGTAGTATCGATCATTATGAACGTTATTAGATGAACAAGTAAATCCCTATAACCACCGGAAATGGTGAGTATTTTACGATCCGGAAATGGGTGAGTATTTAACGTAAAATTTATATGAGTAATGTGATACTCCATTTCACAATTTAAATTATTTCTCATCCTTAATTTTGTTTTGCGACCTTATTATACTTGTTATTCTAATTTTTTATGGGGATTACCACAGACTGACGGACAAGAACAGATCCAAATAATTTTCTAAAATGAAGTTTTCTTCTCTTTGTTTTCTTTTTCTCTTTTGAATTTAAAAAAAATAAATTTCGGATTTATAATAAATCCTACAATAACTATTATAACTATTATTATAGTAGTAATGTTTAATCAATGTGTAAGTATTAGTGTTAGTATTACTAACTAGAAATGTGAACGCGAGTTTATCAATATACAATTTGTGCATGTTATTCGGCCATTTTCATGTCTTATTCCAAACAAAAAGCTTTTGTCCCATAACTTTTAATGATAAAAATTGAATCGTCAAATTCGTAGTGTTATGCAAAATGTACACTTACAGAATAGAAAAGGACACATTTTCTATCAATTGATTAGTAAGTTATTATATTATTTTCGCGTTGTGTTCATCAAGCACGAACTATTAAACCTCTGCTTTAGCAATATATTGACTCGCATATTTATTTATTAAACTGCAACCGTAATTAAATTAAAACATTGTTTAATTAAAATTAACAATAGTATGTTGTAGACAATACATGGGCATAAACAAAACATATACACTTTATCGCATACTTCTCTTCGTATACAGTCTAATGCTATTCTAACACCCGTGCCATCTGTCTAATGTCTGTTTTTTCTTCTTTTAATAACGATACACAAGAATCGGATAGTCAACACCTATGTGAATAATTTGTAAAATCGTTTCATCTGTGAACACTCAATTGCTTTTATTTAATGGCATTATAATATAATAAAATGCTCAACTTTAATTATTATATAGCATGTCCCACGCTTATATTTTCATTAACACACATAAACATGTAATGTATGGCTATATTTATGAAAGTAGAAAAATATTTTCGTTATCAAAAATAGCAGCAACATAAAATTGAGCGGTGTGAGAACCCCAAACAAAAGTATGATTTTATCAATCTTTCCACCGACATCATACTAAGTTTCATAAATGACTCACACATATCTTATATTTATCATATTATTATTGTTGTTATTATTACTTATCGTCTCTTGGTAGTATCTTACAAAATATTTACAGATTATTTGAGGAAACTTCTAACAGTTGTTTCCTGATTCAATTGTCTTTTTTGTCGAGTACTAATACTGCATACATTTCGGCCTGACTGAAATCATAAAAGGCGAATTAAACTATTCTGAAAACATCCGAATACACCATTCACTTATGAGATGAGACCTCTGTAAAATTATGGCGATAGTAATATATTAATAATACTACATTATCAGTGTACTGACTAATATATATATATATATATATATATATATATATATATATATATATATATATATATATATATATACTAACAAAATGTATTGAATTCCCCCACTATATATATATATATATATATATATATATATATATATATATATATAAATATATATTAATAAGATCGTATAATAAACTGAAGCATTAATAACATTTTATTAAAGTTCAAAAACAAAGAGTTATATTGCGTCCTTAAGTTAAGAAAATCTTCTCCTCAGAGGACTATTACCGCCATTAGATTACAAAATTATTATGTCAAATGAATGTATAATTTGACAAAACAAGAAAGAAAAGTAAGTGCAGAAATATATATCTTATTTAGGAGACACTGAATCAAAATATTAAATGTTAAGGAACGAGTAAAATAAAAACAGTGATAAATATAAGACGTGTACACATTATGAAAAGTTCCATGATTGAAATTAACGATAAGATAATAGATAATGACTGTAATTTATGGATTTTCTGGCCTCGATTTTCATTATTCCTTATACAATCAACACATAAGATAGCCACACAAAGAAATCAATGTTTATGCACATAAATGTTGGTGTATGCCGCAAAAATTATATGATAAATAAGAAAATACATGCTGTTAAATATGGGACTCTGTCTTCAAAAACAATGGATATGCTATAATATATATATATATATATATATATATATATATATATATATATATATATATATATACATATATATATATCTATATATGTATATATATATATTTATATATATATATATATATACATATAATTATATATATATGTATATATATATATATTTATATATATATATACATATAATTATATATATATATATATATATATATATATATATATATATATATATAACTGGTTTTGTGATATTGTAGGGGAAGTTCTAGCAGAATGCTCGATTAATTGAGAAAATTAAAATTAAAAGCATAATATTTATTTATGATGAGATACAGAAACAAATACACATCAACACCCTTGTTTTCAAGCTTAAAAGGTGTTCATCTCCCGCTATTTTCAGCTTTGTTGTCAGTATTACCCTTCATAGACTGCAAGTTATTATATCAGAACTTGTTTACACACTCTATTTTTAGGAGTCACACTAAGTATTCATATGTCGTCTCATTATCTTACAAGACGTCTCCCTCGTCTAAAATTCTGGAGGTAACTGAAATAAACTTCAATGTTTAAATTATAACTAGATAACGTTTAAACGCTGCCAATTTGTTATGACAACAACAATAAAGATAGCCGGTAGGTGAACTCCTTAGTTTAGAACTAATGGTACACATATTTTTACTGATTTTCTGTACCAAATAATATATATATATATATATATATATATATATATATATATATATATATATATATATATATATATATATCCACCGGTTAACACCTGGAAACCGAGGAATCGTTCGCTGCGTCGATAAATTAACAAATAAGATTGTAAAGCGAGAGACTTCCGTGCTCTTTCCTGGGCTTGCATCAAAAATTTACTTACTGCCGATATATATATATATATATATATATATATATATATATATATATATATATATATATATATATATATATATATATACATACATACATCTATATATACATACATATATATATATGTATATATATATATATGTATATATATACATATATATATAAATATATATAAATATGTATATATATAAATATATATATATATATATATATATATATAAATATATAAATATATATATATATATATACATATATATATATATATATATATATATATATATATTATGCAAAACATAAACCAGAAATAAGTGAAATATCCTCTTCAGTTAACATCAGGTAAGGCAAATCTTGTGGAATTGTGCTTTGTTAACATATCGCATTGCTGAATTCAGTTCCGGAACAAAAGAAAACCGATAGTGTGTTCCTATTAATACTCTACACACGCACACACGCACATTTCATGCTAATGTAAATCTTTTATTCATGTGAAATTTGAAGCTATTATTTCTCTCGATGTCTATGGCGTTTAGATAAATTATACATTATATCTGAACGCAACAATTCCGAAGGATGACGAATTTATCTTAGAATTGTTCAATCTCACAAACGCTTGCACTCCTTCTTGACCTGTGTAAGTTGAAACTGTTCTCCACGTAGGAACTTCGCATTGTATTGCGTGCAAAGCAAATACCTTCGTTATACTGATGTTTCACATCTAAAAACAACAATATCCTTAATCACACACGGAAATCCACAAGAAATGTATTTGTCTAGTTATAGGATATTTTTATTTTTCTTATTTATAAAAGAGGGCAACATTACTTAGATCGGATTACACAACTTATTTTAAAAGGTACAACTGCGAATTCCCCATAATTATTATAAACAAAATGTTAAGTTTATTTAAAACATTTCAACGATGTTTCCTTATGCAATACCGAAACTAGAAAAAGATTCACCATAAACGTTTTGTTGAACGCAAGTTGGTGGTTTTTTGATCACCAGAGAATGGTATTCATGTTTAATATTGACAGTAGAGAGCCTTTTCGCTATCTTATTTCTTTATCCGGGATACTTTACGTGTAAGGAACTAAGATCTAGCTAAAAGAACATACGCAATGTCGATAATTGATAGGAAGCTTTACAACGTAATCTAGTAACGATAAAAAGTTGGAGTAAATTTCAGTTTCATCCAGAATTTTAGCAGAGTAAGCTATCAAGTAAGTTAATGAGACGACATATTAATGCCTATTGTTTCACCTAAAAATGTTGTTTATCAGCAAGTTCTGATTTAATAATTTGCAGTCTATGGAATAAAAAATCATACAATCGAGTTCGATGTTGTTATAAGTATCGCTGTCGTCTTTCTCAATATAAGTATTACTAGAACATCTCTATTCTTTTCAACGACAATTTGATAGTTTCATTTAGTATATTTGAATAAAGATTTTGTAGAAAAGGATCATTTCTTATTATTTGTATACCATTAAAGAAAAAGTGCTAACGAACAGCATTCTGATTTAACCTTTAAAGATGTTTATATGACACATATCTGTAATCCCAAGAGTGTGTTTGTGAATTGTTAAATGACACAAACACTATAACTGTTGCATTTTTCTTATCTATATGTCTGGCAGCGTGGTTGTCATGACTTCTGTTGTATTTCAATTATTTTCATCAAGTGCTGATAGTTGCTTTCATACGAAGGGAATTTTTCTTTTCTTCTGACGATACTTTCCTCCAGTAATATCTGCTACATTTTACACAGTGAGTGTTTTTCAATAGTCAACCTGACTTTGCATTTTGGTATATACTATCGGTTAATAGAAACAATCCGT
The DNA here is from genome assembly GCA_963556195.1 of Sepiola atlantica. Taxonomy (NCBI): domain Eukaryota; kingdom Metazoa; phylum Mollusca; class Cephalopoda; order Sepiida; family Sepiolidae; genus Sepiola; species Sepiola atlantica. The sequence goes on along the minus strand of OY744515.1, from coordinate 225,524,164 downwards.
CCACTATTCAAATCTGCGTTGTAAGATGTATAACATCAAGGATTTACCTTTAGGTTCTTTCTTTCATATCATTTAAGTATGTTAAAGGGTTCGGTCGACTAAAACATATTGTTCAGTTATGGGAAAAGTTTAATACATAACACCCCCATAAATAGTCTGCTCATGTATAGCCTCCAGCTTCGCGTATTCTTATATATTTTATGTAATGCGTGATTATATTGAATCACACCTATTTGTCTTTCTATAATGCTTATGAGTTATGACCCAATATAAATTAAGCTCGCCATTCTGTAAATTCATCACAACTCTCTGAACTAAAATAGTAGACGCGATAACACTATTTCACAGCTTATAAAACAGGAAACCTATCATTCAATAATAACATCCTGAAATGAATTCGACCTTCTCTGAAACGATTTAATTCATTATTTTACGGCCTCTAATTTGATTAGTTTTCAAAGTTAAAGTTTAATCGATATCCAATATTGCAAACTATGCTTAAACGATTCAGAGACTCTCTAATATCCATATGACGCATAGTGTTATATTGCGTGTACTAAATAAGAATTACAATATCCATGATATATATAAATATATATATATATATATATATATATATATATATATATAATATATATATATATATATATATATATATATATATATATATATATATATATATATGTCTATATAATATTTATAGAATACTTGTGAGGTGTTTTATACACGAAATTGATTAAACTGTAAACAGATGGCGGTATATTAAATATTCATATTCTACGTGTACCGTCTTAGATTTCTTTTGATGTCCTCTTATATACTTAACATAAAATTATCCTAAACAACGAACATGATACAAGGCATACTTTTAAAACATCAAGAGATAGAGAATAGTCAAAGTTTTAAATAGCGAAAACAGACAGCTTGAATTCTGATAATTTTTATGAGTGTGCGTTAGCCTAAATTTGGTAGATACCTCATTTGACTAAATATCACAAAATCCAATTACACATCTTCTGGCAATTGTGGAAAGTCTGTACTATTGGTTTCATACGTTTATTCCACTAATTAAGAAAAACAGTCTTGATTAACGATCTATTTTCTGTTGACACTAATATATACATCATGATGCACGTTTCTAAGTATATACTTTTTCAGGATGTTTAGCAAATATTTATTCAGTCTGCTATAGTATTTTGATATATGTAGTACGTGTATTCATCCCCGCACATTTCATTAGACAAATAGTAAAATGATTGCGTTCTTGACATTCGAAAATATCCAGAATGAATGTACCGATGGAGATTCATCTGAATTCGCCAAAATAAATGCAATGGGTGTTGATCACAAGTTTAATGACGATTTTAGACATTAAATTTAGTAACATTTAATGTTGAATGTCCTCTACGTACAGCTGAGTAAACTCGTGAAATATTTTCTGTTTGAAAAATTAAAATGCAACCTCTTGAGTCGAGTACTCTTATAATTTCATATTAATGAAACTTTGCTCTATACATATGTATATATCACAAGATGCACTAGTTTGTTGCAGAATCCAGGAAACATAATTCCGACCTATTTTCCTCCATATAACTAATTACACTTCTTTAAACATCTCGAAACTAAATATTAACAGCATTTCATATCTCCCGATATGCTTGCCTAAATAGTGTCAGTAATCCGTGCCTCTTCTTTTTAATCATGGTAAAACAGATAAATGACGCGGCTCTAATTACCCCGCATTTATTTTTATTTTTTCAATCGGCTTATTATTTCCCTATGTTCGTCAGTTCGTTCCGTAACGCATCATTTGCTTAGTTACGAATTAACTACTACTATCACTACAACAACAACAACTACGTCTACTATTAAAAGTATTACTGTAGCAGAAAAAAATTAATCTTCCACCTCTTCTTTCTCTACTTCGTTATCTTCTTCTTTCTCTTCTTCTTCCTCTTTCTCTTCTTCTTCTTCTTCTTCTTCTTTCTCTTCTTCTTTCTCTTCTTCTTTCTCTTCTTCTTTCTTTTCTTCTTTCCACGTCGTCCCTCGTAGACTACGCTCTCAGCCTTCTGCCGTCTTGCCTCCAGCGACCCGTTTTTATATCAAACTGGACTCTCGTCTCCGCGAGAGAACACGAGATTTCACGGGATTACCTGGCGATATTAAGCCTAGGACGCAACCTTGCCGCTCTTTGGGCGGTCCAGCCCTGCAGAGCGCGCATCGAGACCGTTTGCCAGGTAATCCCATGTTTTCACAATTTATAACACACTCCCCCCTGATCTCATTATCACAGAAAGAGCAGGGAGGCCGTGTCCTTTTTCTTCGAGTGCTTCTTCGGGGAGGGGGATTCGGGGCCTCATCGTCATCCGTGCTGTCTTCCGTGGCAGGAAAGTCAGCGAACCTGAGGCTGCGCATCGCAGCATCACTGTCCGGGCTTTCATCAGCAGTAGGAGGGTCAGTACATTCAAGGCTATCACTCTCAGTGTCGCTGCGCGATGAAGCCGTCATGAACCAGAATGATGGTTCGCTGGTCACGGATTCAATGTCATTATCCTCGTTAAATGGCAGCTGCGTTTGGAATACCGATCTTAAGTCTTTAATGTGACGGGGTACTCCATCAACTCGCACCGCCTGCGGGCTGATCACTTCAGTGACACGACCGGTTCCGTAACGAGTCGTGCACTGGCCTCGGGGTTTTTTAACCCAAACGACATCTCCTTTTTTCATTTTCTCCTGTGGAGGTTCTGGTTCGGGCAGTAAGCTGCTCTCCAAACCTCTCGCCCTGACATGGTATGTATGTAGCGCATTAGCTGGCGCGGTGGAGGGTGAAGTATCGTCCTTAGGGGTGACGTTATACCAATAGACTGCTTCAACCACCGTACACCCCTTCCGCGCTGCGATGGTCTTGATAGTCCTATGGTTGCGCTCAATAATTCCGTTCCCACTGGGCACATGGGCACACCGAAAACGCAGACGGACACCCCAGCCATCTACAAACTGTTTGAACGGTGCACTAACAAAAGCGGGGCCATTGTCGGTCAATATCTCAGAAGGAGGGCCACGCTCAAGGAACACACTTTCCAACTCATGGACAATGGCAGCCGTATCCTGCCGGCGAAGGGACCGCCACAATGCAAATCGGGACGGTCCGCAGTCAATAAGGGTCAAGAAATTCCCCCCGTTGTAGTGAGTTATGTCCATCGCAATCCTATCCCAGTTATACTTCACACCGAGTGTGCCCTTCTTCCACCGGACAGGTGCTGGGTCGATCGATTGGCAGGTGTTGCAACTCCTCACAACAGATTTCACAGCCCTCCGTGACACAGAGGGGTCAACCAACCTGGCGAAGTAAAAGGTTCGGTTTACACCAGGGTGCCCGCTTTGGCAATGGACATCAGCGATACGCTCTGGGCTGAGTCTACGTCCCACCGCAGCACAATTTACAGGTGCTGGTTCGTTCACTTCTTTCTGCAGGTCCAGCCAACGGCGAGGCACTCTGGTCAATCGATCCGCTCGATTCAAACAGGACTGCACCAGTGTCACATCTATGACCAAGTTGTATTCATTGATGGTTTCGGTTAGGGTAGCAAGCCGCCTCCGGATTAACATTTCGGCCGATGCCTTCGTTATCAGCCGTGCTTTTCCGTTCAAGGCATCGGTCATCCACCGATGCACACACGTGGAATCCGTGATAACGTGGAGGACGCTAGCCTGCCACTGAAGCGCTAGATTGACTCCTTTCAGTGTAGCATCGAGTTCAGCTAGGTTTATGTGCTTAGCGTCATTCTCTGGCCGGAGCCAGCAGGCATCTTCTACTATACTTCCGTTGACTGCCAGAGCAACGCCAAGGGCAAGTGAGCTGGCGTCCACCCAAACTGTAAACTCACTCCCATCGACGCACCAGCTCCCTCGTACAGGGTCATCATTGGTCACTCTGGCCACAGCTTCCACCAGCATGCTTCGCAGGGAGGGATCACGCACCTCATCGTCCCATCCTGTTGACAAAGAAGTTGCCCGTCGCTTTATAGCCGCCACAGCCACTCGGAGCCACCCACACACAGGGAAGTGACCCACCAGTTTTCCACACACGGAAAACGTGCTCCGACGTGTGATGGTAGATGGGATTTCCGGGATTTCACCGCCCCTTCCCCATTGGAGGCCATCTGCACTTCCGCTCACCTGCAGCCCGAGCACTTTCGCCCCATCCTGCAGCCGCTCCGGTTCCTTGCACGACAACCCGAAGTGCTCAAAGTGTTCTTTGACCGCCTGGGCAGACAGCAGGCTCTCATTGACAAAAATGTCGTCTATATAAGACGATGTCGCCTGTTGCACAGCTTTATCCTGACGCCGGATCGCCCACATGATCGCCGTCATGATGCCCGGGGCTACATTCAAGCCGAACCCCAGCCTGGTCAAGCAATAGCGAGTTCCTTTGATTACCACCGTCTGGAATGGCCACAGCGATTTCTCAACACGTATTTGTAGGTAAGCTCTTCGCAAGTCCAGTATGGCCGCTTCCGCACCCTGCCGTCGCCACTCTCGCAGTTTATGAGCACAAACGTCAGCCCCCGAAGTGTAAGGGTCAACGTGTTCATTGAGTTCCCGGTAATCAAGAACAGGTCGAACTTTCTGCTTGTTCTCTTGTCTGATAGCCATCAGGGGAATTAGCCCCCGCGGGGGCCCGAGCCCATCCTCTGGGTATGGAATTAACCAGCCGTTATCCAACCACACTTGAAGTTCTGCCTCGTACTGCCCCCTAAGCCATGCAGGAGGGGGATACTCTGTCAGCCGATTCCGCAAAGACACTGGTGGCTGGTCGCCTGCCCACTTCCAGGACGCTGTCCATGTGTTTGTGCCCTTGTCATATTCTGCGTGGAAATCGGGTTCGTCAAGAGTGATTGCTGCACACATTTGTTTGTCTGGTCGAGGGAATCTCACATCACCGACGCTGTTTACAGTAATTTAGCCTAGCTGTGTAATAGTGTCCATTCCAAGGAGAAGGTCATATCCGAGCAGCTCCCCATCGACCACCAACACCGTCACAGCCACCGGGGGGGCATTGTCAATGCTGACATGAACAACACTGGATCCACAACACACTAATGAGCCTTTGCCGACAGTCAGGACAAGGATCTGTCGTTTCTTCCATGTGGTGCAACATTCCTTTCGAAGGAGGGTTTGGGTACAGCCGGTGTCAACCAGCGCTGAACGTTTACACCCATCAACTTGAACTGTCACTGCAGGAAGCGCTTTGTTCAATGCCGCTTTGGGGAGGGTGCTAGCGCTGCGGCGTCTTCCCCTTGCCCGTTTCCCGGACAATTCCGTGCTATGTGGCCTGGCTTATTGCATTGGTAACACCGTATTACTTTTCGTGCTCCATAATTTGGGGTGCGCCTTGTGCCGCCTCTGCAGTCTCTGGAGAAGTGGTTGGGGCCACCACATGTATAGCATCGTAGGCCCTCTGCTGGCGAGTCCAAGGTGTCAACCGCTGCAGAGACCAGTTCTCGATCGTCCTTCAAGATGTTTCGTGCTCTCGCCAACAACTCCACCAATTCAATCTCTGTGAGTCTCAATGATGCTCGCAGCAGTCGGCTTGCATCGTCCGGAAGTCCAGACAAAAAGGCGCATGCCAATATGCGGTCACTCGCACCGCCGAAGGGAGCAGCAAGCTTTTTCAAGTCGGCCATGTAGACGTCCACTGTCTCCCCCGGCCCAAGCCGGCGTTCGGAAAATTGCCTCCAGGCAACAAAAGGATCTGCACCAAATGCCCCGTGCAGCGCCTGTGCAATCTGCTCCATGGTCGCATCATTACTGAGCTGCTGGTACACGGCGTAAGCCCCCTTAGTGAGTCTCAATGGGATGACCATAGCTGGGTCTTTAATTTTGCACAACCGGCAAACACGCTCGGCCTTCTCCAGCCATTCGACCACCGATGGACCAGCAGGAGAGCCGTCGAATTCCGGAATCAATCTGATGTCGAATTTTTCCATAACAATGCCGAAATAGCTTGTAGCAGAAAAAAATAATCTTCCACCTCTTCTTTCTCTACTTCGTTATCTTCTTCTTTCTCTTCTTCTTCCTCTTTCTCTTCTTCTTTCTCTTCTTCTTCTTTCTCTTCTTCTTCTTCTTCCTTCTCTTCTTCTTTCTCTTCTTCTTTCTCTTCTTCTTTCTTTTCTTCTTTCCACGTCGTCCCTCGTAGACTACGCTCTCAGCCTTCTGCCGTCTTGCCTCCAGCGACCCGTTTTTATATCAAACTGGACTCTCGTCTCCGCGAGAGAACACGAGATTTCACGGGATTACCTGGCGATATTAAGCCTAGGACGCCATCTTGCCGCTCTTTGGGCGGTCCAGCCCTGCAGAGCGCGCATCGAGACCGTTTGCCAGGTAATCCCATGTTTTCACAATTTATAACACAATTACCACTACTACTACTACAACAACAACTACTACCACGACTACTAAAACTATTACACATATACATGTTCTGTTCTTTTGGGACATTTCATGATTTACGTGTACTGATGTTCAGCCAATGTGGCGATTGACGGTTACTTTCTGTTTGTTAGACATCTCGTTTATGTCTTCAAATCAGATGTCTTTGATTGGAAGAAACATCCTGTATTTCAGCTTGCTTGCTATACAGCCAATCCTTTATTTCCTTACTTCAAATTCTATTCCTTTCAAATTAGTAGAGAATAGCGAAGAACACATATATGAACTGTCGTATATTTTACGGGGCACTAAAAAACATATACGCACGTATATATATATATATATATATATATATATATATATATATATATATATGTATAAATATATATATACATATATATATATATATTTATATATATATATGTATATATATATACATATATATATAAGGAATAAAAAAACAATGTTTCAGACAAAGTGTAAAAATAAACATGGATTAAAGGATAATCAAATCAACAACTAGCAAGAATAAAGTCAGAAACACATATTGAATAGTACTACTAAAATATTTCAATTGTTAAAATACAATAATCATCAGTTAGTAGCACAACTTTAATTAAAAACAGATAAGTTTTAAAAGTTATACAAAGAACGCAATTTTGAAAAAAATAATCACACATGATTTCTTTTTGTCATCACTTTAATACACAGACGGTGATTTTAATAAAACATATACACGACACACAACTCCGTGGTCTCATAGAATTATGTTTAATCCTACGTTATAATAACACAATTATTCAAAGACCAGGATTCTATAATATGTCTACATCTTCTGCCAGATCGATTCTTATCGAAATGTACCTAAACCAATACGATAACGTATAACTTCTTCAACTTTGAGTCCGTCATCCTCCTCCTCCTCCTTCTAATTTGTTAAATGTGTTGCAGTCATTAATTTTAAATTACTACTAATCTTCATTTCCACTTTATTAACTTACAGCGTTTCCGATCGGCGTTTATATGCTAAATGCAGATTTATTTATGTATTTATTTATTCTTTTTTAAAATTCCTTTCTTTCTTTCTCCCTTTCTACTGTTTGTTACACGTGACTATTTTTTCCAAACTGCGTTCTTTGTATAAATTTGAAAACTTTTCTGTTTTTTATTAAAGTTCTGCTACTAACTGATTATGATTGTATTTTAACAATTGAACTATTTTCGTGGAACTATTCAATATGTGTTTTTGAGTTTAATTTTACTAGTTGTTGATTTGCTTACAATTTATTCAATTTTTATTTTTACATATATATATATATGTATATATATATACGCATATATATATAATCCATATATATATATATATATATATATATATATATATATATACACGCGCACGCATATATATATATATATATATATATATATATATATATATATATATATATATATATATATAGATATATCCGTTACACCGGCCGTTCTAACAGAAGAGAAACTACATCGATTCTCACTATAAATAGTGCGAGTCACCAGAGTCATGCGCGAGAGAAAAAGGACAGACAAAGGTTGTTTCTGATTCTTCTTTGTTATTTACGATTTTTTGGGCAAGTTTGAAGGTGTGTGTTTTTCTTCTTTTTTTTCTCTTCGCGTATTTTTTTCGTCTGGTTGGACTATGGTTTATTCCTGTTATTTGTTTGTGTTGTTGTTACTTACTTTTATTGTTACACGTTAGTTTTTTGTTTTTCACACTTTATTTTGTTCCCCTGTTTTTTGTGTCATGGTGGCAGCTACGAGCTTTAAGCCAAATGATACATTGGAGACGGAATCAACACGGAATGGATTAAACCCCCCAAAATAGTGATTGATATTGAACAATTCATTGAAAAAGCAAAAATGTTTGCTCACTTGGTGACAAATGACGGCCTTCTCGTGGATTTACCCACACTTGAAGAAATAAACAAAAGAAGTGTGATTATGTTTGTCTCTGACAAAAAAATCAAGAAAACGATAAGAGCGACGGCGGATTTAATCTGCAAGTTATTGGCAACAGTCGGGTTTAAACCCCAAAGAATTATTCGCTGTAACGGTTATAACAACTGGAATACTTTATTTGCCAATGAGGAGACTTGCCAAAAATTATCCCAGACGGAAATAATCACACAGGAATATATATTAAGAACTGAATATATGGGGAGACCAAGAACAGCAATCACCATCTTCAACGTGGCATTCCACGTGGATGTGGTGCATCTTGGAGCATTTCTACTACAATTTGGAGAAATTACCTCGGTAAATTGGGACGAGTAGGCCGGGGTTTGGAACTTCGAAATGTATCTTAATAAGTCCGGATTTGATACCATGCCCAATTTTATTCATATAGGTGAAGACAAACTTCCGATAATTGTGACAGGTAGAAAGCCTGTTTGTTGGACTTGCGAAGAAGTGGGGCACCTTCGACTGTCCCCGAAGAAAACCAAAACAACCAACAGTAATAAAAACTAAGGTGGGCCAACATTTAGAGGTTCCTCTGACTCAAAGAGTGGGGTAGCCGTTAAATTCCCTTCCACCGAAAATCAGAAGACTACCCTGTACTGCCGGAACTTTTCCAAACTCGACGAAAGAGAGGTAAATGAATGGATAGTTGTGCCCGGAAAAAAAACGCTCGGTCGTGAATCCTTAGATAAGATGAGAGAGGAAGCCATGTTATCCAAATATCTGGGCAAGGACAAATATATTGAGGTAAAGGAACTCAAGAATAAACTAGACCAAAAAAAACCCCTTCGGACCCGCAGTATCCCACCAAAACTCCCGCTCCGAAAGCAAGTCCAGATCACCATCCCTCCCCTAAGGAACAAAAAAAGAACCCCATTAGCTCTCCCTCTCGAACAAAAAATCGCCCGACCCCAAATAAAATGCTCCCTCCAGTTACTGGTCTCACAAAGGACAGAACAGACAAACTAATTCCGTTAATCCCTGTTAAAAAGCCTACGTCATCTCCCAAACCTTCCCCGTATGTCTCTCCACAGAACACTCCATAAAATACTCCCCCTGCATCCCCTATGAAAACATGTTCTCCCGCCTCACTTAAGCTCAAGAAAGAAGTGGTAGTACCCCTTCCCACAGTAATCTATGTCTAGGTCTATCCAGGTTTACTCGAACCTGAACGAGTCTGTGATCCGAGTAAACTATGTCATGGAAACTTACACATTGTAATGATTCTACGTCGACTTTCCTAATTATGAATCGGTCTAGATACTCAAGAACTGTCCCGAATCGGAGCCGCGCCTAGCTGTCCAAGTCTATACTCTATCATGGGGCTTCATATTCCGGAATTTATCGAAAAGATCGAGCCTATCGATGAATTCGGAAAATACTTTAGCATCGCCATCGTCGTTAGTTCCCCTATCCGTGTTACAATGTAAATCAGGGTCCAAGGCCGCGTTCCAGTTCCCTGCTAATATAACCATCCGAGATGTATTCATGAATTGATCGATCCGTCGAAGTGCGGCGTTTAGGCGCATAAAGCCCGATGAGTCTAAATGCCTTATCCATTATGGTAACATCCAAACACGTATCCTTCATTCCGGATCCAGGCGCCGATGCGTAAGCCAATAGATTTCTCGCAGTTAATTTTTGCCCCGGTTATCGTTTCATACAGTCTGATTTCTCTGTCAACGACGCTTATCTCGGTACTGCTCGTTACCACCACATTCAAATCGTCGGCACAGGCGGAGTATTTTAACCTGGTACCACCACCAGGCAAAGTAATCCCATTAAGGGTCGAAGTCACCCTTAGCCTGTGAAGAAAGGGCTCCAACTCAAGCACATAGAGCATCGGTGATAGTCGATATCCCTTACGAAGAGATCTGGATAAACCAAAGGGCCCAGACCTCATACCATTCTCCTCTACCAGTACAGCGGGGTTCGCATACAAGACGCGAATCCAGGAGCGGAATTGCGGGTTAAAACCGCCGCAGACAACACAGCCTCTAAATAACAATGGTCAACCCTATCGAATGCTTTTGACAGATTTAAATTGATCAGCACGGCTTCAGTGTCGACTTTATCTAAGATCAAGCGCATCGAGTGCAAAGTATCATGAATCGTCCTGCTTTTTACAACACGAGTCTGTTCCGGGCTTATAAGACGAGCCAAGACAAGCTAAGAGAAGCTGCAGTCGATTGGCTAAGATCTTGGCCAACATCTTTAACTCTGCATTTAGCATCGTTAAGGGCAGAAAGTAACCCTCCCATCCCCACCAGTTTTGCTTTTACGTAACAACTTCACAATATACATGGCCAAGTGCTGGGGGATAGTCCCATTCCTAAACCACGAGTTAAATAAAGCAGTCAGGAAGGGAACAAAAAATGGCAAGAACCTGTATGGGCAAACCATCGATACCGAGGTACTTGTTAAGGCCGACCCGCTTTAAGGCTTCCCGTACTTAATCCTCTGTTATGCAGCCTTCGCACCTAGCCGCTTCGGTGAGCTCGAGACGAGAAAAGTCAGCTAAATAGAGGGCGAATTGCGCTAATGACAAACCGGGCTCCCTCGTAAAGAGATCCTGGAAATGAAAACGAAACGCCTCCAGAATACCTTCGTTTGTAGTCACGAGACATCCATCTGACAATGAGACACGGGCGATATGTCGATCGATAGCTTGTTTACGTTCTTTTGCACGCAGTTCAGTGGCCATATTTGTTGCTTCTATGGGCAATCTTTTTAACCTAGCACTAATCACTATAGCTTGGTGTTCTTGAGTAGTCAAAGACGCCAGCTTTGCCTTAATTATAGTAACTTTAACGCTATCACCCATCTCCACCGCCCAAACCTTTCTAGATTAACTGCCCTAGTTGTTAGATTGAGTCGTCTTCTAAAATCGGCAGTAAAATACCTAATTAAATCCTTAAGAGTATTATCACCTCCTATTCCTAATGATAGCCCCGTCAATTCCCACTGTAGGGTTAGTTCTAATTGTTCCTGAAAGCCCTTCACCTCGAACAACGATGTGTTCAGCTTCCAGTAACCCGCTAATTTAGGCATATAGAAATCCGTCAGCCCACCTTGAGATTATTCTACCTAGATCGAATGAGGTCACACCCTGATTGTCTTGGTGTCTTCTGGAGGGAAGGCACCAAGAAAGCATTCCCTTCTTTTAAAAGTGTGCATTTTGACGAAGGGGGAGGCACACAGGTTGCCCCGAAGTGAGTGTTCATTTTTTCGCGAATGTATACGCGCTTTGAAGTTTTTCTCAAGGTTGAAATAAAGCCTCTCTGACACCCTGTTGTTGTCCTGGAAGGCATTATATCGAATCATGGTGAGCGGGACCCTTTCGAGATGTTAGGATTGAGGGGCTCAGTTTGTCGGGGGGGGGGGGGGTAGATACGCTTAATCTGGCATTGGACGCCTATGATAAGATGCTTAGATAATGACGAGCCATCGTTGATCTGGCTGATGATAAGAAATGCCCTCTTGGTTCAGAAGAGGCTTCATTCAGCTCGCTTGGACAATTTGCCGACTTATCTCAGGTGCGGTGACGAAGATGAGACCTTGGTTCACGCCTTCGTTACTTGCCGTATAGTCGTGCCGCTGATTAGGCTTGTTTCTGGATTCATGGTTCGCATTCTTGACGTAACTTCTTTCAATCGGAAACCTATTTATGTATTTAGCAACTAAGCTTCGACGAATGATAAGATGAACCGATTTGTATTTTTAAGCTTACTAGCAGTCATGAGAGATACGATATGGAAGACTAGAATGCAGACAGTCTACGGAGCTGAGACCTACGCTTCTCACGACCGTATTGCAATTTTCAAATATTACCGTAAAGCTCGCATTAGGGCCGAGAGAGTGAGGCTCTCTTCGGCAGATTTTGGTGAAAGGTGGGTGCGAGGTGCACGACTGTGTAGAGTGACTAGTACTAGAATAGAGTGGTATTTAGACGTACCTTAGGTAGAGAATTTTGGGTTGCAAAACTGAACATTGACTTTTGTTAGATAAGTTAAGACTAGGCCATATTTTAGTTATTATAAGTTTAATAACTTAGCTAGTGTGTGAATGATTTCATTATGCCCCTTTTTTTCTAACCCGTCCCACCTAGGTGACAGAGTACTAGATTTGTCAGTATGCAGGTCACCCATCGGAATATTTGAAGGTGGTGTTGTTAATACAGCGTTGCGAGTCTGCATCAAACTTTTTTTTCGAGTTTTCGTTTTGACTGGCAAATCTGCAGATCTGTTACAGCTTAGTAACGGGAGGTCTTTTACAAACTTTTTTTCTCCATTGTATATATTCTTATTTATTGTTTTTGTACATAGTGTTTTATCATACACCCCCGTGGCATATTTGTAAATATAAGTTTTAAGTAGGTTATTCATGGAGTCATTTCTTTTGGTGATTGGGGAAGGATGTACAGTATAAATGTGGAATTTTAGTGAATGATGGTCTTGCATGGAACTAGCTAAGTTAAAAAGTTAGAATAGGACCGATCGCTTTCCCCTTCCGCTTTTTGGCCTTGTGCCGCATTTTGTATGATTTTTAAATTTTACAAATAAATATTTAGAGAAAACGAACAGACTTGTAACTGTCTACCCAAGTGCCAGTCAGTTTCTTTACCTTGTACCTTTTATGTTAATACACTTGTTATCGTAACCCAACCTCGACTTGATTTCTTTCTACTCTGGGACTACATCACAACAGATTGGCGACGAGAAATCGAAACGATATCACTGCAGAAAATCACCAAAAGTGATTGATATACAAGGATTCTCAAGATCTTCATGGAAAAACATCTTCGGCTTTTTAAAACACATATTTGGATTCGCAAAGATTAACAGCAAATGCACCACAACAAGAGTAGTTCAGCGACCAAAAAAAAACATACACAAACTAAAAACTTGCTACCAAAAATCGAAACCTAGAAAACGCGAAATACATTTTCAATTATTAAAATAATCAAATACACTGACACCTTTATTGTTTTCCTTTCAAGTTCACTGACTCGTTAAGATAAATGTTATCTGCGTCAACTATTACAGATATTGTGTAAGTTTGTCGTTATTATTAGTACAACATCTGATATTTGACCAAGATCCGGATTTACTATTTATTAAAACGGTCTGCCACAGAATTGTCGAGGGCAAAGAAAGACACGCAAGAGGAAAATAGATATTCGCGTAAGTGAGTTGTGCTTCTAACAAAGAACTGTTAAATAAGCAAGTCGCATTTATTGCAAAATGCAAAGGGGTTAAAAAGATTTTCTATAAAACTAGTCTTATTAGGCTTATAGCGACGGGCTTGGTTTTATAAAACCACGTACACATATAAAAAACGATTTTTTTCCTCAGTTTTGTTTTTAAAACCAAAAAACTGGGATTGAATTTTTTTTGCTAAGAAATAATATATTTCTTGCTTTGTGTATTGGTTGAGCAAACTAATTATATCAAGCACGTTGTGGGGAAAACTGATTTTTTTACAAGTGTAAAGGGTGTGGTGCATAATTTGAATTCGTGAATGATGACGCTGAATTCAAAGATTCTGTTTTTTCAATTACTTAAATTTTAAACGGAACAAAATGTTACGTAACAAAGACAGCAAGTTGAAAAACAAATGGATCTTCAAAGAAAACAAGTTTAAATTGAGGAGACATTTAAAAGAAGGTTGTTAGAACAGCAAAACGCCCAAAGAAAAATGCATGCTAAACAAAAAGAGTTGGCGGGCACACCAAAAGAAATATTCCATAAAAGAATGCTACAACAGCAGACACACTTCGAACAACTCTTGATAAAAACACAGGAGGAACAGAGAACATTTCTTGAGGCAACACAGTTAACGAAAGCAAACGAGAATCATAATGCATTCTTTCAGACGGCTGTGTGGAGCGCTATCGAAATTGTCAATTATAATCCAGAAGATGATGTCACTTTTGCTCACTTCTGTAGAAGATATGAGGATATTTTTGTATCGGACTGCAGTACATGGACAGACTCTAAAAAAGTTAGATTTTTGCTAAGAAAATTAGGAGCTGCCGAGCATACAAAGTTCGTGAAGTGTATCTTTCCAAAAAAGACCAGTGAGTTAAACTTCCAGGAGGCAGTTACTTTACTAACATAACTGTTTTCTACAAACACTTCTCTTTTTCACAATATATATAAGTGTATGAATGTCACTAGAAGAGAGGAGACCACTACATTGCGTATGCAAGTATAGTAAATAAACTTTGCGACGATTTTAAATTAGAGAAATTATGATCGGATTATTTTAAATGTTTAATATTCATGCAAGGTATGTTCTTAAATAAAGACTCCGAAATCAGACGTCGGGTTTTAAATAAACTGGAAAGTGAGCCATTTCTAACAATACAAAACTCAGCGGAAGACTGTGAACGTTTTGTTGCGTTAAAAAAGGACAGGCGTGACATAGAGGAACACGTAGTTTCGCACATTAAAAAGATACATCAGAAGAAAAAGAATTGACTTTAATGAATAACCAGAGTAAAAACATGGGAAAGATTAGCCTGGACCGTGTTGGAGGTGTGGAGATAACCATTGGTACAATGAGTGCCCCTACATATTCAAACAATGTTACAGATGCCACCAGAAAGGACATAAGGCATCACGTTGTAGGAAAACATCTGACTAAATTAAACTGACAATAATTGAACCTGACGAACAAAATATACGGAAATATGTACAGCTCAAAATGCTTTAAAAAAGTAAGACTATAGCTTGATAGTGGGTCTGACATTTCCATCATTAATGTACAGAAATGGAAAAGCTTGGGAGACCCATCATGATCAAATCACAAAAAACGGCGTGAAGCGTCAGTGGTGAAAAAATAACCTTCGAAGCGGAATTATTGACGAATATTTCTTTCCAGAATAAGACCGAAAAAGCCAAACTCTTTGTTATGCGTAAATCGAATAAACTTTTTTGAACTGATTTAATTAAAAAGTTTAGACTATGGGATCCTACTTTAAGCTTTTTTGCCAAAAGGTTGAGGATTCGAATGTGAAGGCAGAAAAAGTCAAGAGGGAATTAAAAGAGAATTTTCCAACGTATTTTCAGGCGGTCTTGGAACGTGTACGAAAGCGGTAGTAAAGTTTGAAGTTAAAACAAATGAACTATCTGTGTTCAGAAAGAAAAGAAATGTTCCATACGCCGCTATAGAGCAAATAGACAGTGAATTAGAAAGACTCGAGAACATGGGTGTCATTTAAAAAAATGATCACAGTGAGTGGGCTTCACCTACAGTTTATGTTAAGAAAAAGAACAAGGAGATTCGGGTTTGTGCCGACGTCTCAACAGGCTTTAACAATGCATTAAAAGATCACCATTACACTCTTCCGAGCCCTGAGGAAATATTTTCGCAACTGAGTGGAGGAAAATATTTTTCTAAAATCAACCTCAGTGACGCTTATCTTAAAATTCCTTGTCGATGAGGAGTGTTCAAAACTGCTATGTATCCATACCCATAAGGGATTATACACATTTAACCGGCTTATTTTTGGTGTCAAGGTCGCCCCTGTGATTTTTAAACAAATTATGGACATGATGTTAAATGAGATGGATTTCGCAGTAGGGTACCTGGACGATGTGTTAATGAACATCGTTAGCAAAGAACAACACAACACTCATGTAAACCAAGTATTCAAAGAGATCTAGAATTAAAAATGAGAAATTAGTTTTTTCATGAAAAAAAAAATACATAGGGTAAATCATCGATTAACAAGGAAGAAGAGCAAACCCAGATAGGGCAATGGCGATAATGAACATGGCTGCTCCAGAAAATGTTGCGTCTCTACAGAACTTTTTAGGGTTGGCGAATTACTGTAATGTGTTCGTACCAAACTTGCATAAACTTAGATTACCCTTAAATGAACTGTTAAGGAAGGACCAAAAATTGGTCTGGACGCAAGAGTGCGAAGAAGCGTTTAAGAATATGTAAGATATTTGAACGTCGTACTTGTTTCTGGCACATTATGATCCCAAGCGTGATATTGTAATTGCGCGCGATGCCAGCAACTATGGAATAAGAGCATGCATATTGCACGAAATGGATGATGGAAAATAAAAACCCATAGCCCATGCGTCCCGCACACTTCTACCAGCCCCCAGAAAATACTCTCAAATTGAGAAAGAAGCTCTAAGCATTATATTCGCGGTAAAGAAATTTAATCGTTTCCTGCACGGTAGACAATTTCTGTTACAAACAGACCCCAAAACCTTATTAACGATTTTCGGATCGAAAAAACGGACTACCACAACACACTGCGAATAGACTCCGAAAGTGGGGTACCATTCTTCTAAAAAAACATTTTCAAATGGAGTATGCCCCATCTAAGAAATTTGGGCATGCAGGCGGGTTATCAAGGTTGACACCTAAGCAGACAGAATCATTGGAGGATATGGTGATAGCAGCCATTCAAGCGTTAGCTGAAGTAAAAATACGTTATGTTATACAATAAGAGACCTTCCAGTAACGATGAGATGAAGAGTAAGGCAGAGGTGGACGAATTTATCACAAACACGAAAGAAAAAAATTTACAATAACCAACTAGATGAGGGAATTTATTCAATTTGCGACAACGTCCTGTTATATAGCGACAGGGTTGTAATGCATATGACATTACAGAAAAGAATGCTCAAGGAATTCCATGTAGGACATCCAGACATATAAAGAATGTAAAGCTACATGTGCTCTTTCGTTTACTGGACAAACATGGATAAGCATATCGAAGAAAAAGTCAGGGAGGGTAGCGGATGTGCCTTATCTATGAAAGCTCCTCCGAATCAATTCGGATCGTTGACTAAACCGGACCGACATTGGGCTACAACTCACTTAGACTTTGCTGGACCACTGGATCGGTTCTACTATCTCATTGTTGTTTACAGCCTAGCTAAGTGGGCAGAAGTACTAAAATGCAAGAACCCCACATCTGAAGAAGTTCTCAGCTTCCTATACGAACTACTCGCTAGGTTTGGAGTTTGGAGTAGTAGACTGAATTGTCACCGACAATGGTACTCAATTCACGTCTACTGAATTTAAACACCTAAACGAGAGTCATCTCATCGAGCATATAAAAATCCTTCCATACCATCTAAGGAGCAATGAACCGGCCGAGAGATTCGTTGGCACATTCACGAGAGCTCTGAAAAAAGCTAGTGGATCACCGACGGATAAATCAATCCAACAGTTTTTGCAAGTTTACAGAGTCACTCCGAATGCAAACATCGAAACCTGCTGAGGTTATGTTTGGACGCAAGGTTAAATCGATTTTTCACAAGTTGTTACCAAACCAGGATAGGGCAAACCTAAAAGAAACGATAACGAAAAAACGATATAAAGCTGTCGAAAAAAGTTTTTTATAAGATTTACAGAAACAATTGGACGTTCTGGGAGTTCAGCACTGTGGATAAACAAGTAGGCACTATGGTCTATAAGATTAAGGGACCAGATTTCGTGCACAAAGGTCACACTAACCAAATCCGGAAAAAGATACTCAAACAGTGATATGACCAGATCGCCCGAGGAGAACATCATGGGCACAGTGTTTGATACTTTTCAGGTGCCCATACCAAAGACTCCTCATAAGATTAGGATATCAAAAAGAAAACGGAAATCGAATGAGTTGATCGTTGGTGATTCCCAAACAAAAACGTTATTAATCCCCAGATGGGATATTTTCAAAGCGGGGGTGTTACACCGAGCGTTCTAACGGTTCTTACTATAGATAGTGCCAGTCACCAGAGTCACGGGAGAGAGAAAAAGAACAGACTTGTAACTGTCTAGCCAAGTGCCAGTCAGTTCCCTTACCTTGTACCTTTTATGTTAATACACTTGTTATCTTAACCCAACCTCGACTTGACTTTTTCTTTTTATTGTTGAAATACATTACAACACTATATATATATATATATATATATATATATATATATATATATATATATATATATACATGTTGTATGGTGGCAGTATTTTCTTATTTATGCAAACATTGTAAAAATAAATGATTTCGTATTTATTTTTTCTTACTTTTTCTGTCTTTTTTGTATTAAAATAAAAATAAATGAATGTGGCGTGTGTTTCACATGTTTAACGAACGTTTTCGATTATTTGTTGAATCATCTTAAGGTGTAAAAAGTAAATGAATAAAACGCTAGACAAAGAAAATAAAGTTCAACAGAAAGTTGAGAAACCTGCATTGACATATACTATTGTAATCAAATGCATCCAAACTCTGGATTAGAGGGAAACACCATGAAAATAATTATACACATATACATATCATCAATTGACAGTAACAATAACATTAAACTCATTATTTACTATAAGAAATTTAAACCCATCATCTGGTAGTAAAAACCTATTCCTCCATAACTCAATAAACACTAGAAAGAAGTAATGTTATTTATAAGTGAACATGACCTTTGGGAGAATGTAACTGCCATAATAATAATCCAGCTAATGGCTACATTAGTTTGACAAGCACACACCTAGCTCGTGCCCTAACAATGCATCATGTAAACCTACCTCAAGTTACCAATATCGACAAGAATATAATTGCCATCCCTCTGATTAAAGACAACTTCCTGTTAATAACATTCAAATTATACATTTCGAAACAATTTTTTTAAAAATACTCGAAGCTATCTACATGACAACAACATCACATATGAAACCAGTGGTAACGTTTTAAAATGCTTCTTTTTAACATAGTTCACCCCAAACAAGGCAGGTCGCCACTGTAGACGTAAGGGGCTATTGAGAAAAAGAAAAGTGGAGAAGGTAGGGGGTCAACCTAAATGGGGATCTGCGCAGCGAGATGTCTGATTACATTAGTTTTAAATTTCTGCATGTCTATACTGTCGGGAAAGAGGGGCCAGGGAGGGAGTTCCAGAGGCCAGCAGTACAAGGAAAGAAGCTATTTGAGTAGAAAGCTCTCCGACATCTGGGGACCTCAACAGTGAATGAATGCGATTTAGTTGATTGTCGAATTGGTCTAGTTAACTTACGACAAGTGGGCACAAGCGCAGCCAATCTATCGGAGCACAATTAATTTAGGTATTTGCAAAACAAGCACAAGGATGCTACATTACGGCGATGGGGTAGGGATTGCAGTTTAGTTAAAAGTGAGGGACCTATAAGGTTGGCGATTCTTTTTTGGGTCTTGTCAAGGAGGGAGAAACTAGTAGATTATGCACAAGCTCAGATGTGAAAACAATACTCCATGCACGAGCGGATGGTGGCTTTGTAGCGATATAGGATAGTGTCAGGTGTGAGGAGTTTACTAGCACGGTAGAGAAGGCCAACCTTCTTGGTGGCAGCCTTGGCAATGTCCTCACTGTATTTGTTCCAGTCTATGTTATCTGTGAAGGTAAGGCCGAGGAGTTTGAATGTTGAACTCTCAGGTAGGGTGTTATTTGCAATGACAATCGGTGGTTGAAAAGATTCCTTGTAGTTATTGAAGGAAATGAGCTTTATCTTTGCTGCATTAAAAGTTACCAACCATTTATGACCCCGATCCACTACAGCCTGGAGGTCCTTTTCTTAAGATTCAGCAATTGCATGTGAAATATCGCGAGAGTAAAGGGTAGTGTCATCAGTAAATACACCAATCTCAGATTCTATGTCATCAAGAAGATCGTTTATATAGATCATGAACAACAAGGGTCCAAGGATGGATCCCTGGGGTACACCAGCATTTATGTCATGGTGCATAGATGAACGGCCATCGAGGACAACGTGGAATTTTCTTTTCCTAGGAAGGATCTAATTATATTAAGTAATTGCCCAGTAATACCGTATGAGCATATTTTCAGGAGAAGCCTTTTCCTGCCATACCTTGTCGAAGGCCTTGGATATATCAAGCGCTATTGCCCTAGCTTCTCCTGCCTTGTCGAGTGTATGATACATGCGTTCAGAGATGACCGTTAGCATGTCTGCAGTAGATCGTGCTTGTCTAAATCTATACTGGCGGTCAGAAAGAAGTTTAGCATTAACTAAGTTCCGTACTATCGCTAGATTGATTAAGGATCTAAAGATTTTAGCAAAGATCGGCAGCAGACTGATGGGGTGATAGTTCTGAAGATCGGTTCTATTCCCAGAACTCTTGTAGACAGGTACCACAAAGGAAATTTTCCAGCTGTCGGGGAAGCAAGATTCAGCTAGAAATTTATTGTAGAGTTAGGAGAGGACAGGGCCAGTTCTGCAGAGCATCTATTTATTACCATTACAGGTATAATATCAGGCCCAAAAGCTTTGGAGGAGTCAAAGTCTTTCATGATGTCTCTGACCTTGGATGGGGTGATGACCAGGTTATCAAGGATGGCTTCGGTCTGCAAAGGGACTTTGGGGAGGGGGTGCTTATCTCAGTCCAAAGTAGAGTTAGAAGCGAAGCGCTGGGCAATTAGTTCAGCCTTATCAGCGGCCGTGCAGACGACATCATTGTTCTGATGAAGCCATCCATCGTTGCTGAATTTAAATCGTCAACTATTACCTGGAGCAATGTGGAAACCATTCTATGCGCGTTTCTTCACTGTCTTTTAAAAATTATTTTCTCTCTCCAGCGTTTTTGTTCAGTTGCTTTTTACACCTGATGATGATTCGACCAAAAATCGAAAACGTTCGTGAACCATGTAAAACCTATGGAGCATTTATTCATTATTGTTGAGTTTAACACAAAAATTACCATCAGAAAAATTTTAAAAAAATACCTGTGTTAAACCAAACAAATAGTGTTATTGTTAACAATGTTTACATATATATATATATATATATATATATATATATATATATATGTAGAGAGCGAGATCAAGAGATAGAGAGAGACGCATACTTACATAATTATAAGTATTACTTGCATACACATGTTCTCTTTCTTATGCTATTATCAGTGTATAAAATGATAATTACTGCAGGTCAAATGATTCGAACCCTGTTGCGAATTCATATTTGATTCTGTGACCTACTATTCAACTCCTAAGCCACCAGCAATTAACAGTTGAACGTATACAATTTAACTTATATAAAATATGAAATCGGTAGACGTATACACTAAGCTTAGTCATAAAGTGTTCAACAGCAAAAGCCGGACCATCGCATTACGCATATATTGACAGCTTTTAAGAAATTCGTCAAGAGGTAAAATACTTTTTGAAGAGGACGATGACAATATTTTAAATATATATTCATTATTTTACCTACAGCCACATGTGTACGCAATCTTATGTGTAAAATATGATAATTACTGCCGGTCGAAAAGATTCGAAACTAGCTGCAAAGTCAACATGATGTACCCATGTTACTCAGCGTATTTTTTTGTATATATATTTCAAATATTATGATGATTTGTTTTCATGCGGCTATCGTCTCTTTCTCTCTCTCTCTCTCTCTCTCTCTCTCTCTCTCTCTCTCTCTCTCTCGATATATATATATATATATATATATATATATATATATGTGATATTTATAGGAGGTGAGTATAAGTACGTATATATATATATATATATATATATATATATATATATATAGAGAGAGAGAGAGAGAGAGAGAGAGAATATTATTATTATATTATTATATTATTATTTCTAGCAAACTAATTAACATTACAAAATTCTTAGCCATTAGGATGTTATGCGTTTGAATTGTATGCACTTTATTTAACGTCATCAATTTCTTAACGGTTAAAACAGTCAACCTTCAAATCTCTCGTATATGTGTAGAACGCCATCACGCTCTCATGTACATTTCAACTTTACAGACTTGCCGTTATAATTCAAAAATGAGCACAACAGTAAAAACACTAAAACTAATACCGCCTGAAGATGATTCAAATCGAAAGTAAAAAAGAAAAAAGAATGGAACAAGAAACCCATGGATCATATTTACATCAATTTGACCGAAACATTAGATGGACAATTCGGAAAATTGAAAAAAAAAAAAAGTCGCATCAAACAAAACCACTCCGTGTTATTTTATAATGTTTGCCTAAATGTATATATATGTATATGTGTGTGTATATATATATATATATATATATATATATATATATATATATATATATATATATATATATATATATATACATATATATATATATATATATATATATATATATACATATATAAATATATATATATATAAATTCATATATATATATATACATACATATATATATATATATATATATATATATATATATATTTATGTGTATGTGTGTGTGTAAGTGTGGGTGGATATGTGTGTTAACTTGGCATAGTCCATAGGGGCAAGTGTACTGTGTATTAACTTCTGGGGAATAGTGAAATACTGGTAAAAGCGAGTCGGAGGTCATTTAAATTTCAACCATAAAGTGTATTAATCTATATCAATTCTATTGTGTAAAACTTGCTTCTATTGTCGATGTTGTGGTTTGTAAGCTCTATTATATCTTTAAACCTGTCAAGATGACATATTTACTGAATATATAAATTCAAATAAGTATTGTACTATATGCTAGAGATCAATAATTAATTTCAAACTGTATTATCATGTCCGTACGGATCCATCTTTATCCATCAGCAGCTTAATGTGTTTTATTTACACATGATCCCATAAACCTATCAAACGCTAAGTTTCATTTTATAATCAGAAAATGTTTTAGCACAGTAACTTACTTCGAAAAATGTGACTACTTTTAAATATAATGTATTATATATAGTTTATATACTTGTTTAGTTTATGGTTGGTCTATTGTATGTATTAGTATTGTTACAACGATTTTTGTCTTATGAATATGTTATGGTTTCAGAAGTGCTGACTGATATAATTGTTACTCATCTGCCTTTTCATGTGTTATTATGTTTATCTTCTTTTTCTACTTCTTCTTCTCATTATTATTATCATTAGTATTATTATTGGTAATCATGTCGTGCATACACTCCCAACAGTGTTGTTACAATTGCTGACAAAGTAATATTATTATATAGTTTGTTCATGCTTGAACGGTTATGCATACCAGTGTCGTTATATTAAACAGGATTTTAAATCTGTCATTTAAAGCGTTCTAGCGCCTTTATTGTCAATTATTCGAAAAATATAGAAGTCAAATATCTTTCCAAAGGAAAGAGGTGGGTTGTTCTTATCTCATTATGCGTTGTATGCTTTTCATCATAATCGTTTCATACGTTTTTTTACAGAAAACGGGGTATTACGGTTATATGATAGTGCTGTCCCCTGTAATTGGTTACTAATAAACGACCTGAACTATTGCAGCACGTGGTTCAATGACGGTAATCTGGATGTTGATTGTTCAATAATTACTGCATCACATAATAAATAAGAATTACATAACAATTTTAAATTCTCCACGGTTATATCTCAGAAAACCAAAACAACTTAGTACCGTAGGTTAAATAAACAGTTCACTTCAAATGTACGTACACGTTTTTTAATAACACAAATGAGTACGATAATAAGTATGCTCCTGTCTGGCATGGTTGTGGGTATGTTGAGTCCTAGAAATTCAAGTTTCCTCGATTTTAACTTATAAGGGATTAGTTTATTTCAACTCGCCTAAAACTCACCTGCCGGGTTATGTAAATAGGGCTTCTCGGGCAATGGGTAGGCCAAGGTGCATGTATCCTAGTGAGAATAACAACGACGATGGATATGGTCATAATAATGCTAATAATCGAATCAGATTTTGAAAGTTATTGTATGTTTCGCTGTACGGCATTGTTATAATTGGATGCGTATGTACACTATATTATGTTAAGCTGTAATATCCAATCGAGATGGCACCCGATAATACTTTCAATTCAAGCATATACTATGCTATTCGAGTTATCTTAGCATATTACATTAGAAAGACAGTTTACGTGCAACATATAACATGTCATTGCATTGCTATTATTATCATGTATTCTAAAAGCTGATTTCGGTAAAATGTGATATCTCATTGTATGTGGCACCAATCTCATGATATCAGGAAGCCTAAAAACATCGCGTACAGTGATACTAATCTCACTTCTCCGACCTACATGTTATACTTAAAAGAACCGCATAGAACAGGTTTTCTGTCTTTCTATGAGTATGTAACTACTTAGGTCGTGTGTGCAATGGATGACCAAAATATAGTTGCTAATAAATTACTCTAGATTTATTGTATTTTGATAAAAAAAATTAATTACTGACGGCCTTTATATCATGCACTCCTTCTTAAGAATTTATTTTATAGATGATGCTCGATGAGTTCCAATCTCGTGTTTCTACGGACATTCGCAGCAATAATTATTCTCTCTACCGCATTTGCAGACAACCCTCCTTTTTTAATATGCGTGATTAGTTGCGGTCGGTATTACTCTAAACAGAGCCTCTTTCCGAGAACTTCACATACGTAGAACACATTACCACAGAATAGATTCTACGCAGATTACAACATGGCCGTTATAAAATTTAATGTAAAATATACTCGTCATAATCTGCCCCCATGAGTAATCCAATGCATGTTTATCCCAAAACAGTGTTACTTCTCTCATACGTTCTTCATTATTAAACCTACAATCTATTCATAGTATTAATTCTTATCTTAAATCGGTGTTAGCCTGCATAGATGAGGCAAAAATGCTTCGCCTTTTAAATTCTACGTAAAACTCGTTCTTGTCTGTATCAGACATCATATGTATTACACATCAATTAATAAATATTCCCTAAATACAATCTTATTTTGTGTATGTTAAGGGTAATTATTAGTGGTTTTAGATAGACATAATGTGGATATAACTTATAGTCTGAAAATTCATTTTTTTCAGATTTGCGCTGAATTTCATCCATATTCATTAGAAAACAATTTAATAAGATTCCCAAAATGTCACCTTCTCATTCAGAGCCCTTTAAGCTTCAAATTATCAGCTCTGTTCGAAACTTCTGGTGGATCGGTTACTTAGTTAAAAGTGTATCTTATGAATCTAAAGATTTACACCTGTACACATATCTTACTTTATTTATCACTATGCATGCATATATAGAGAATTGTAGACATCTACAACCCTGCAGTTTCGCTGTATGGTAACCATCCAAGCATGTGACATTGAACCGGGATCGAATGCCGACCGTTTATTAGACAGTCAGCTTGTGTCACTTATCGTCTGTAAGCAAACTCTACAGGCTCGTATAAAAAGTCACAATTCCGAAGAGAGTTAAGTGTGCATGAAAAAGTTCGAATCACATGATTGCTCAACTCGAGAAGAAGAGTATACGTAGTCCTCCACCGACGGACTGTTTCGCTGCATTACAGCTCTTCAGTTTAAATAGACAACATAATTCCTGGGCATTAATAGATCTACGCTTTGGATGTATCATATAAGCTATGTTTATTTTTATAAAATCTGCCGAGGTATATATGCGGACGTTGCGTTATTCATCCAGTCGTGCAAGATTGTGTGTCGCACTGCAAGGGTGGGCATCTAAATAGAAACATATAAGTTCCAGCTTGTTTAAAAAAACTCATGTATATTCGTATAGTTAGGTATTCATTTTTATTTGCAAAAGTGTGTGTCTAATATTAGTATCGCCAGGGTGGACCTCGCGGTGGTTGTCATCTAAATATGGAAATATAAGCTCTACCTGGTCCAACCAAAATCAATCCGTTTATATATGTTTATGTTGCGTTATTTATCTCTATCTGAAATACAGTGTTTCTAACACTGGCATTACGAGGGTGGGCATCTAAAAAGACATAAGCTCCGTCCTGTCTAACAAAATTAACTTATGTATATATCCGTATATTTAGCTATCTACCCTGATTTGCAAGAGCGTGTGTCTAACATAAGCATCACGATGTTAAGCATCGGTGAGTGAGTACCTAAATAAAGACATGTGAGCAGCGTCTGATAACACAAATATTAACCCGTGCATATATGTGTTTTTTGATTTATTCATCCTTATATGCCATACAGTGTGTCTAACATGTGCATCGCGGTGGTTTAGTATCTAAATAGAGAAATAGAAACTCCGTCTGGTCCAATCAGAAGCAATGTATATGCATGCCTATGTTGCGTTATTCATTTCTATGTGCACAACTGTGTGACAAACATTGGCAGGGTAAGGGCGGGTATCTTTAAGGAGACATGCAAGCTCCGTGCTCTTCTACTAATTCAACTCATGCATATATGTGTATAATTAGTTATTCATTCTTTTTTGCAAAAGTGGGTGTTTAACACTATCATCGTGAGCTTGGTTATACAAAAGAGGGGCATATAAGCTACCTATAGTAGAACCAACTCAACTCGTGTATATATGCGCACATTGCGTTATTTGTCCCTATGATTGCTACTGTGCATCTACCATTGACATCGCGGTGGCTGGGCACCTTCATAGGGGAATACAAGCTTCGTCTGCTCCAACCAAAAGCAACTCGTGTATATATGCGTATGTTGAGTTATTCATCTATATGTATATGTTGAACTAAGCACGAAGTCCAAACTTGTTTTTGATCTTTATTTTGCAAAAGCTACAGATGATTACCAATCTTCAAAGCAATTATTAAAAACCCATCATAGTTTGCCTTTTTAATTATAAATTTGCATATGGTAATCTTTTTCAGTCAGTAAAATTATTTCATTATTTTTACGTTGTCATAATTCATGAAAAGGATTCAACTTACTAAATGGGATATAATTTAAAAGTCATTTCCACAGACGGAAATGCCTTTCTGTCTCTTTGATGTTCAGCAATTTCCTCGTCGTTTTCTTACTTGATGTGCCATTTAAATAGTAGTGATGCCTACCGGGGAGACATTAGCCTTGCTCTAGTCAGTAACAAAAGTTACTACAATGTTGGAGTTATAACCATTATGCACCAATTGAATGAAATAATTATATATATATATATATATATATATATATATATATATATATATATATATATATATATAACATTTTGGCATAGTAGACGCTAGTAAACAGAAGTAGGTAATTTATATGAAAACTACTTGATATTAGTAGTAGTATTATAAGCTCCGTCCGCTCTAACCCAAATATACTCGTGTGTATACACGTATGTTGAGGTATTGATCTTTATTTACATATTTAACTAAGAACACAGTCTGAAATAGTTATTATATTTCATGTTATGTTCACAGCGTTTTGACTGATGTAAACTTTGACCTTCAAGAGGTGTGTCTTGCCAAACTCCGGAAGCTGTGCGTTATATCTAACTATACCCGATATGTAATCTGCGGCCATAGATTTTTCTTTTTCCGTCGTGTGAACTCTGGGCGCAACAGATACATTGCTAAGTTTACTACATCTGAAGTGACAGGTTCACCTCTAACCACAGAAGATGTTACATTAGCTTCCCCTCCTCGGGGGGGGGGTCTAAATATCTAAAAATCACAACCAAATAATATATATGAACCGTTATCAATACAATAACACATTATAACAGCACAACTATTTCCTACCTCATGTGGTGTATTATTCTCATCACTATGTTTCTAAACATCATCAAAGAACGAATGACATTGATTTGTACAACAACCGTTTATTAAGATGTTGGCATTTCCTTATTTTCTGCATACAATGGAGGCGGGCGTTACGAGCTATGGATATTAGTCCATGGATTATTAGTTTATAGTCGCTCTTACGTTATATTTACTTGTCTAGATTGATGCAATACTGCCAACCGACTCTTACGTGTCTTGCTCCCGATCTACATTGCAGTACATAATTGCTTACTCAATCCCCTGATATTCTGGGAACGCGTGAACGCTGCAATAGGAACCGAATACTTTCGATATATACTCAATTTTCATTTAACATATATGTTACTCTGATCACTAGATATTTTCGAGATCGCAGTCACTCGATCAAGTGTAAATCGACCACTACACAATTAGCCAAGTGCAGTCAACTGTTTTACATACAATTTTTGCAAATTATCATTTGATCTCAAAAGTCAGAAAACTTCTACGACCTCTCACTTTACGCGCCCTTACAATGTCAGGAAACGTCGCTTATAATCCAAACCTGCGTCGTATTCCGGTGCGATTTCTGCCAATATGAGATCTCGTATTTGTCACATTGATGCCGAATTTTGTAAATCCTAATTTTATTGACTCCCCAGTACTCAGTGTCCTACTATCCCTGAATCCCCGTTCTAGACTACTATCTGGGATACTTTTACATACCCACTGATGGTTTAAATTCAGTTAATTTGATTCATCAAATAAATACTTATGTAATCACCCACATAGTCGCGTACAGGATCCATCGTCTTACCGGATCGTACGTGTTTATTCCTTATCATATATGAACTCTTATATTGCTCTTGATGTCAATCTATTCACTTGACAACTCTGTAAACCCGACCCCCGCAGCCTGCTATTCAACCCGCATTGACAAATAATCGAAAGAAAATAACAACCAAAAATCTACAGTTATAACATACTCTATGTGTCCCGGTTAGTGTTTATTTGACCATTGTAAGTGTTGTTTGTGTATCTCTTAAATTGTATATGTGTGTGTGTGTAACAATATATGTATCCTTATTGTGTATGTGTGCACGCGTCTATTTACTTTTCTATGTTTCTCTTTCTTTCGTCTCTTCTTCACTATGACTCTTGTATGTGTGCGTATCTAATTTTTCCTTTAATTTTGTGAGTATTATATTTGAGCGTAGAGATGTTGTCATCGCTTTGTTGTGTCACTGAATTTGCTCTCATATATATATATATATATATATATATATATATATATATATATATATATATATATACTAGTCGGGCTACTCGGCGTTGCCCGGTGTTATAAAAAACAAAGTAGTAGGAATTAAAGAGTATGTGTACCATCTTTATATAAAAAACGTCAATCTCTCTTCTTTCTCTAGTCGTCTCCCTTTCTTTGGTCCTTATTATTTCCCTCCCTCCTTCAACCCTCTATTCCCCTTTTTCCCATATGATTTTTATCTTGTTTAAATGTGTTAAAAACTAATAATAATGTAATTCACGTATATTCTCTTTACTAAATATGTATTTTATGTAACTGTGGATTTTCTCAAAGAAATATGTCATGTAAACAAACAAGCATTTAGGATGAAAGTTATTAATTATTGTTACATTGTATTTTTGATCCCAACATACAATTATATTGTATTTTTTAAAGACTTTAAAATCGAACTTGAATGCATAACTAAATCGCTGGCGGCCATGTTGTAATTTCCTATAATTTTATTTCGTAAAATAGTAGCAATAATTTGATTAGCGTTTGTCCCTTATTTAAAAAAACAATACCAATGTCTTTGTTTAGCCCCCTATTTTTTACTAAGTACATACATTTTTTTTGTAAATGAATTAGTTTTTTACGAACAAAAACAAAAATTTAAGGGCGCGTGCCTTGCGCTAACAAACGTTAAATAAAATACTGTTCTTGAATTTTTTTGAGGACCGATGAGGATAGGAGAGTGGGACTGACAGGGAGGCTATATCAGGAGTGTGTGCGCATAAAAAAACAATGTCTTGGTTTTTCTTTTTCATCTCGTATTTCGTCGGATTTCTCTCATAATTATTTTCTCATATATATATATATATATATATATATATATATATATATATATATATGTGGGGGGTGTATGTGTATGCATATATGCTTCGTAGAGAGTTGTACGTGTCCGATTTGCATTGCAATACAGGAGGTCTTTCTGATAATGTAAACCAATGTTTGAATCTGAAAATGATATAATAATGAAGAGTAAAAAATGTGCTATCTATGTGTTTCATTACTAAAAACATCACTTAATATCTTGGCATGTTCTATGTGAAATAAAGCCATGTTTATATAATATACAATGTAATTTCTGTTTTGTTTACGTTCAGATTATTTACTTATGAAGGTTCTTATGTTTTCATCTTATTAAACAAAAAAACGGGAAGAGTTTAAACTGCTACTGATATTACTCGTTTTTTTTTTATATATGTGAGTTACTTTTTTTTAATTAATAGAAACTGTGTGTTCATCGCAAAATATTAAACCTAAAAAATAAGTTTAAATCCCAGTAAGAGTTACCTTATATAATCTCTACAAAATGCGCTAATATTAAAAATGTAATATGTAAGAAAAGTATTGTACATTCACAAAAGTTGACATTATATTTTAAGAATAGAACGTAAGCGTAAAAAGATGACTGATATTAACTAAGAAAAGAAAATCAGTTTTATTTATTTTAGATTTACAAATAATTTATGACTAATTTCAAATAATGATTCATTTAAATGATAGTGTTTAACAGAATATTTTATGATGTTCGGTTTATCGGTCTTCATGAAATAATTTTTAATAAGCCATTTAATAAGCCATTTCCCCTCGATTCATTGGTATATGGTCTGGTATATGGTATGGGGAAATATGAAATATATTATTTCTATTTTGATAGTGTTTGTATATTATCGATTGAGCTTGACCGTTTCAACTTATTTCATCTCAATTGTAGAAATTTTCACCGGACTTTTTTCAACGGAAATTTACCACCCGGACATTTTTTTTTTTTTTTCACGGAACTTTTCTCTTCATTCAATACGTTTTTTTAATAACAACTCTCATAATTTTCAAATGTTTGAACTTTGGTTTTTTCGAAAGCCAACTAATCCATCTGTATTTCTCCTCTGATGATAAGATTTCGATCTTTGAAAAGCCTTGGCTTAAGGAAAGAAAAATAAACACTAGTTTATTACTGATTACACCTTGCATTGAACAATTGAAATTTGAAATAAATTTAGACAATCGTCGCATATTTATCACTCTTTTTTCTTCTATCTCTCTCTCTCTCTCTCTCTCTCTCTCTCTATATATATATATATATATATATATATATATATATATATATATATATATATATATATATATGTATACACGTACATACATCTATGTATATAAACGTATTCATTCGAAATATTAGTCGATGAAAATTACAAAAAAACTGTGCTTTTCAATCTACACATAGGTATTACGTCTCACTCCAAATAATTTATTTCCAATAAATATATATTTTTATTTATGAATTCAGAATTCAAGTATCGTCATTTATTGTTTGGTTAGTACGGAATACATTACACCGCTTCCTGCGAATCATGATAAGTAAATCACAATATACGAGTCGAACAACTTTGTTTGTAATATAATATAATAGGGCAAAACAAACCAAGTAACTTATCAAATTACATTTTTAATGCGTACTAAATATCAAAGCGGGAAATATAGTAATTCACTCTAATTTCAACTTTCCATATGTTACATTTCATATGTTTTGATGTGTAGTATAAAATGATAACAACAGGCAATATAAAATGTATTATGATTGCCGTTAAGCATCTATTATTCAAAAAGAAAAGAAGGTAACGGATTTGTAAATTTCATCAATTTGATGAAACTGACAATTAATAATACTTTTTGAATATATGATAGTCAATGAATTTAATAAAATATAGAATATTTAAAATGAGAGAGTAATTACTTTAATTTATATTAAAAAATAAAATACGAAAAAAACGAAAATAAAACAACACACAGAAACAAAGAAAAAATATATTATCACAACTAACAGTTAATCGATAATCATACAATAATTATCATTTATCCAATATTACACACATATTTTTGAACACCGTATTTATAAACATAACATCACTTTAAAACTTACTAATTTATATTCTCTGCGGGAATGGGTTGCCCCTACACTGTCTTCTGTCTTCTGTCATCAACTTTGGTAGATTCTCTGCACAAAAAAAGTTTTCCTCTAGTGTTTATTATTTTTGACAAAGGGAAGTTTATTTTCCCGAAATATTAAATAAGTGAGTTTTAATAATCATCCGGTCAACACACAAACAGCTAACACCACACTTGCGGTTATGCAAGATTTTACATAAATAGCAAGTCCCATTTACAATTCGATTCATTATTTTGTTCCTTCCAGGCTACATACTACCCAAGACTTTGCATTGCCTACACCCTTTTTAAAACATACTTCTAACATAATATATTTATATATATATATATATATATATATATATATATATATATATATATATATATACATATGAGAAAATGAATAAGAAAAACTAAATATTGATACACTACACTTGTTTTAATTATTTAGATGGTATTCAAAAAAGCAATATCAAGAAATGGTCTTCTGTTTCTTTAATCCATTAATTTTCAAAAATAAGCTCCATTCAGGAAGGAAAATTAGTTAAAATCCCATTACTAGTTCGCATACATTTGGGAAAATAAAAGATTGTGAAACAAATAAAACTTAAAATTGTTTGCTGATTTTTTTTCTGTGGTAAAACGAGCTTATTTAATATAAATGGATGGATCAAAGTAAAAAGTTTGTAATACATCCTTGTTTTAATACTCGATATAATAGTTATCTTTATTGTTTTATCTGCATATATATATGTATATATATATATATATATATATATATATATATATATATATATATAATCGTCGCTCGCCCATGCTTTAATATTACGTATTATTCTCATCGGTAATAACGCTAATTAAATGAAAATTCTTCATTTATTTGAAATATCTGAAAGATCCATTAAACCGATATGACATTCCATTTATATAATAAGTTTCTCTGATGTAGTATTAGAAATTATCATTCGTTTGCATTCGTTATTTTTAGTCTTGTTATTCCATTGAGTGCATGAAGTGATATTGCTAACAGTTTAAGTGATAAAGAGTGTAACATTGTAAATGTATTTGCCTGTGAAACCGTACCTCAAATCTACTTGATCCACCATGATGACCTTGGTGAAGTATGTTCTCATCAAAATGTTTACTCGTTGTAAACGGTTCTACACATATAGAGAAAAGTGAAACAGATGATATGAATAACCGGCATAAACTCAACATGAGACACGATAAAAACTATGTTTCATTTTAGCAGGCGTAATCTAGGTAAAATGTGCGACAAATTCTTATAGTCAACTTATTGTGGGTATCGTATCCTTTTTCTCAAACAGAGTGTATATCTAAACAATTTTATGCCAGAATACACCAGTCTGTACATTGCTCGTAATTTGTGGCGTGATGTTTTTAATCGATACACATCCGTAAATACATTGGTTGTTTCGCAAGTTACAAAGAGAAAAATGTTAATTAAAAGAAAATTGTAATCTGGTACAAGGCTATTCCGTATATACAGCACAATAATAAAAGCTATATTTAGTATGTCTACTTAACAAGTAATTTGGAGTAATGTTGCGTAAATGAATTATAGCTATTACTACCGATTTCTCATATAGGAATAGTACATATCGGTTGCAAACATCTTAGGTTCAATTTTTCTGTGTGAATATCTTGATTCAATTACCATTGATTTGAACTCCATATATATTATAAGCTTACCGTAATTTTATTTTATAATTTACTGTCTACTTTATTTCTCATGCGTGCAAGGCTTTAACGGCGTGTATATTAAACAATTACAACAATTTCTGGTATTAGATAGACTCATACCGACACCAGATGTATTAGAGAAAGAGGGTCTATAACACTAAGAATATGAACAAAGCACGTCGAAGCAAACAAATGTGTGGCCGATTATTGCCGTCTGATCTTCTGTATAATGACATTGTGTTAACCCAGTGCCTCTGACTTGACTTGGAACATTGCTATCAAAGTTTAGGTTTCGTTTACATACAATAATTAAATGCCCTTTCTTGCTATACGCAGTATTCCTTATCACCCAACGTGTTTGTTTTTCATTGTGTTTGTTAGCCATTTTGCATGTCGTCTTATATGATTTTTTGGGCGTTTACTTTCATAGTTTTGGTGTGTTCTTTCCTTTTTAGTGTGTTGTTCAAAACACTGAACAGCTCACGGATGTTGTGAAAAGAAAACATCACTAAACAAAGGAGACTAG
This sequence comes from Sepiola atlantica, assembly GCA_963556195.1. Classification (NCBI taxonomy): domain Eukaryota; kingdom Metazoa; phylum Mollusca; class Cephalopoda; order Sepiida; family Sepiolidae; genus Sepiola; species Sepiola atlantica. Next base: position 225,489,823 of record OY744515.1, on the reverse strand, counting down.
CAATGCCACTTGTACTGCGCGTACTTTTCATTTTTTCGACAGGGGTCATATTTGGTTTTGCTCGAGCTTTGCACCTTGACCTGTCTCGTATTATGTTGATAAGGCAGACTGGTTGACTGACATCGTTGTTATCTAGCATAATTGCTTATTTGTGTTTATGTAGATGTTTTTTTTTATTTCACCGACTATTTTTGATTAGTACATGCCGTGGAACTATGATCCAGATCAACCAGTAGAGTGTTATTAAATTCCAAAACACAATAATTATTGGAAATACTTCAACATAAAAAGATATGTAAATATTATTGAGTAATATATAACGTAATATACGATGTTTCCGATATTTTAATGTGGGCAGAGAGTTATTAATATTTAAATTATTTTAACAACTATTTTAATCATGGGCGATATTTCCACATCATTTAAGTCGATGTAACCTCCGATCTTAAAGAATGACAGAGAGGGCAAATCGTCCAAACCACTGAGTAATAAGTATTCTGTCTGCCGGTATATTAGTTTCTGGTCCGACGAAATACAACTAAATGAAAAGAACGTACAATTTTGATAATAAATAATGCATTACGTATACTGATAGTAATGTATACGTTATACCTTTTTATGAAACGTATCTGGATATTGAAATGCCTTCTTAATATAACTAGTATACGATATAACCTTCAAAGATGAGTTGTATTTATCGATTCTGAACTTTTAACATATACAAATCATTTTACAACCGTCTACCGAAGGAGCTATTCTGTAAAATTTAAACATACATTGTAAAATCATAAGTATTTAGAACATTTCTCCAAACGAGTTAACAACCCTTCTTATTGTTAGTAATGCATGTAGTTGTATTACAGTTTTTACTTGATATCAAACGATAGTCATTCAAACGATTTGTTTGACAAATCTGTAAGAAAGTTGTAAAATAATGTAAGAATGTATAAATGCGTAATACGTTTTGCAGTTATAGTACTGGTGTTATAAGTAGAAGTAACATAATATATGAGTATCGCCTGCTTCATACTTTTGTAATTAGTTTGCTGATTAATATCTAATAACATATATAATATATATATATATATATATGTATATATATATATATATATATATATATATATATATATATACATATGTGTGTGTGTGTGTGAAAATATTGTGTGTGTGACAAAAAATGACAAACGGAAAAACAAGTCAAAGTGCAGGAGAAAAACAAAGACGTTCTCCAACAGAACGAAACCGGTCAAAACCTTTTGTTTTTGTTTTTCTCCTGCACTTTGACTTGTTTTTCCGTGTGTCATTTTTTTCACACATCTTGTCTACCACGACATTTCTTTTTCATGAATTATCGTGTACCATACCCCATATATATATATATATATATATATATATATATATATATATATATATATATATATATATATATATATATATATATATATGTATATATATATATATATATATAAAGTTTAATGTCCAATAAAATGTTATGATATTTATATATATATATATATATATATATATATATATATATATATATATATATATATACCGTATAATTTGTTGTCAAATATAAATTTGATATGTTTAACAACATAAATGTGTAATTGAAAACATTTTTAATCCGTCTGAAAAGTTTGTCACCAAAGTGAAGTGATGTATTTTACAGTTGAAAATTTTAGACATCAAATATTTGTTTCTTTTATTTATTTTGCGAAATAATAAACACAGGTTGCAGACAATTACTATAATTTAATTGAAATGTTATTTCTCATGATATAATAATTCAATAAGTAAGTTGGAAATACCCAATTTTATTAATACGGTCTGAAATATATCTATAAAATCAGTATAACATCATTTACTTACGAAAACCAACAGTTTTAATGCGTAAATATTTTTTTTAAATCGTTACTTGATTGTATTATACTTCATTATTGTAGACAAAAGAATATTCAAACTAATATTTATAAATAAAAATCATAGTACATATATTTTGTGATACACGCTTAACGTTATAAATTTTACAAAACATCATTCAGCTATCATTAAATGAATTATAAATGTGTCCATGTAATATATGTAACTATTAGTATTGATTACATTCCCTAAATCTTGTCAACTGAAGATAATTAAATGCGAATTTTTATGTGAATGATAAAAAAAAGTTACACAATTATGATTACATATGGACATATCCATGAAATATGTGTATGTTTGCTTATACAGCATAAGTATCGAGCTTGTTTTCCATCCATACAATAGGTGTTTAATTATTGTATGGCGAAAATGTAGCCTACTGTAAACATACTATTAAAAGTAGTTTACTGTAAATATAATATGACAAGTGGTTTACTGTAAATATAATATTGAAACTAGTTTGCTGTAAATATGATATTAAAAGTAGTTTACTGTAAATATCATATAGAAATGAAAGTTACTATAAATGACGAAATTTCCTTTTTATAAATAAAGTGAATATACACGTTTTTCTAAGATTACTAAATATCATTTATCCTAATATATTATTTATGATTCACATTAAATACAATTATAATGTAGCCTCTGAATATATAAGAGAAATGTTTGCTCCTAAGAAGTGATTGTTATAGTTTTAACAGGAATAAATTGTATTTATGTACGTATTTTATTTTTTCAATTTAAATTAAGTTGAGATAGGTCAACTTAATTTGAATTGAGAAAAATGAAATACGTACATAAATACAATTTATTTCTTTTAAAAATCGGTAGAGATAATTAATGAACAGGTTTTGAGAAAAAACAAGAACACTTCAGACGCAGTTCTTGGACCCTGGAAATATTTATGTCAAACACGGGAATGTTTCTCGTTAAGTCTGCCATGACTGGGTAGAAGTGGCAAGTAGTAGTATTTTATACATACATGTGATCTATCATAGTGAGGACTGAATAGTTACTCTTTAAAAAACTGTCAATTAGAATTATGTCGTATTCTACGGTGTTATGCGTTTCGTCACGGTATATGTCTTGTAATTCAGTTCGAAATTTCGCATCATAAGCCTGAAGATTTTAAGTCCAGAAAGATGCACCTGAAAAAAAAGCCAGAAGAGAGATTGCTAGACATGTTAAAATAATAACTGAGATTGCAATCGTAGTCTGAATTATATTAATAATACATATAAGTATTTGTCAAAACTGTAAGTCGTTTCCAATTAATAATTATATTTTGTAATGCGTTGATAACTGTCGGCTACTAAAATATGCTCCGATATATACCTGCTCAGTAAGTGTAAGATGATATGCATTTATATTGTTCAGTAACATGTAAGCCTTTTAAATATTCATTTACATGACTGGCTAAATCGGTGTTCCCTTCACTATAGCCTCTTAGTCTGGTTGACCTATTATTACTAGACATGTTAACTAAGGGAAGTGATATCGATTGTAAAAGCACCGAATACATTCATATGAATGACTGATAAAAGGAACAATATCTCTAGATAAGCGTTCATGTTTAACTTTATGTAGTAAAGGGCACCCTTTGAAATTGAGCTCACACGATATATATATATATATATATATATATATATATATATATATATATATATATATATGTATATATATATATATATGTAACTAGCTAGCTTTGTCGACTCGCTATCGCTTCATAATTTTCGCTGTTTGAAATACTCGAAATCAAAATTTGAAATACTAAACATCTCATTGATTGGTTTCTTGCAAACAAGACTAAACATTTAACAGTTTTTTTTTTTGTATGAATGAACTTAAACATTTCGGCTAGTTTGATACAAATGTGTAAGCTTGACCGTAATGAAATCAAAAGAAAGAATACATCTATTCGCCTGGGAGATAGTGTGTGTGGGGGGGACTGTTTTTACTTTAAACTTACAATCTAGTTGTTGAAAATAAAGTCAGTCCCTCCTAAAGGCCGGAAATGAACATGTAAACACAAGTGTAAAATGGTGTGTCTATTGGATCCAAAAAATGAGTTAATTTATAAACAATAAACACAATATGACGTCATTAACGAGAGAGAGAGAGAGTGTGAGCAAGACAGCTAGCTAGCCACCCTCTATTTCCCTTCGCTCTGTTCGTCTATGCTTGTCACTAAGTATTCATTTGTTTTTCTGAAATCATTTTTAGTAATGACTGTTAATACCGGGGAAACTATTCCATATATAGAGACAATAACATTAAATATTATTGATGAAATGTTTTAAAAGGTTATGCAAATTCACAAAAGTTTTCAGCTGAGTATCTGTATTTTTTACTATCTTAAACATATTGAGCATGTTCCCTAATTCTAATCAGGTTACCAAATTTACTTGTATATTTAGCTGAATGCAAGAAAAATGGAAAAATAGATCGCCAAACATGATAAAAATGTTCCAACTACCCTTGGTATACACCCCGACTTACCACTTCCTCTCACCTTCTTCTTCGCTGTACATGGTATCATTTTCTTTAGAGGGTAATTTGAAAAGCCGGCCTTCAAATAATGCCGAACACATGACTGTTGAAATGAAAAAGATTCACCACAGTTTTCATCTGAGTTTCTGTTCTTTTAACTATCTTAAATATATTGAAGCAGCCCCTTTGCCCTCCCAACTCTATCTCAAAACAAACATACATTTACCAAAAAAAAACGTAACATGACACCCACCTAAACACATCTTCGCCCTTGAGGCTTTCATTCACAAATATCCGGGTACTTAGAACCAACATTAACGACGTAAACACTTTTTTTCCTGACAAACTACCCGGATAGCCTACCACTAAGTGAAACAAAAACTTCACTAGTCAATCTCTTCTCATGACTTTGACATGACTGATTTCCTTAACCGTAAAGACTCTGACAGATATATTCACGGGTAAAGAGTTTATGTTCAGAACACCTTACACTATAATAGAGAACATAGGTTAGAATCAGATGACCAAAACGACATGTGCTTTAGAGTGAGCTTACATCACAGAGTTAATTACTTATCTTTCATATACCGTTCTCCTTCGACCGAGGACTGTACCTTGCTAAACCCTGTCTCTGAAAGCTTAGATAGAGCACTCTCACTCGACTCAGATGCTAAAACACACGTATGTGGGGATTTTAAGACACGACATCGTGACTGCTTGGGATTCTCCAGCGTTACTGATTACGATGGGAACTCAGCTCAAGTACTCTCAAAAACTGTAACTTTTCCGATCCGCCTTCCTTATCGTGCGGACCAGAAAGCTTAACTACCCGACGTTTTCTGGACCTCACAACCCGACGCTTGTGTGGCGAATACCTATAGCCCGCTCGGAAAATATGATAACGTAGTTGTAATGATATTTATCACCTTAAAGAAAACTCGTCCAAAAGCTGAAGAGCTGTTGCTCAAAAGGACGAAAAACTATGAGCAGGCTGATTGTGATCACATCAGCGACGCCCGATGGGGTGAAACTGTTTACTCCCTGCTGACGAGTGTGCAAATGAGCTAACCGAATGGATACAAGAAGGCATTGATGTGTATGTCTCAACGCGAAAATTGTTTAGGAAACCACACTATCTTCATTGGTTCACCTAAGAATGTGCAGCTGCTATTGCTGAGAGGCAGAGGATATTCCGAAAATTCGGCCGCAATGCGTCAACTGTGATTAGACAGTAATTTACAGAGGCAGGAAATGATTGCAAAGTTGTGATAGATGAAGCAAAGAAAAGGTATACTGAGATAACTAAAAAAACGCATTCAGTCACATGAACTAGGTACTCGTGATTCCTAGAAAATGTGCAATAGTGTGATGAACAATGTTCAATCGACAATACTCCCGGCTATCAAATAACAACGATGTTATGTGCACGGGAACTGATAAGGCAAAACTACTTGCCTAGGGGAGCGCCTTAAACTCCAATTTGGACTCAGCAAACCACCCCTCCCTAAACCTCCATTGCGGACTGATAACCTGGTCATCACCCCATTTCAGGTCAGATACCTCATGTGGACCTTATCTTATACCAGTAATATTAACAAATAAATGCTATACAGAGCTGGTCCATGTCTTCTCCAAATGCTTTGATGAATCTTGTTTCCCTGATAGTCGGAAAGTTGTCTCTGTGCTACCAGTCTTCAAGAAATCTGGACATTGAATTGATCCTCTAAGCTACCGCACCATCAGTCTACTCCCGATCTTTGCTAAAATCTCTTAATCATTAATAAATCTAGCGATATTCCGGCATCTAGTTTATTCTAAACTGATTTTGATCATCAATACGAATTTAGACAAGCACTTTCTAAAGCAGATATCATGACGGCCATCTCTGAACGCATATATGATACACTAGACACGACAGGTGAAGCTAGAGCGGTAGCGCTAAATATATCCTAGGCATTTAGGAAGGTCAGACATAAAAGGCTTATTTTATAACTGACTTTATATGGTATTACTAGACAAATATTTTATATAATTAAATCCCTCCTAACAAAAAGAAATATCCAGGATGTCCTCGATGGCCGTTCATTTGAGAACCATTACTTAAATGCTGATGTCCCCCAGTGATCCATCATTGGAGCTCTACTGTTCCTTATTTATATAATTAAAGATTGAATAACTTAAATGACGTAATTGGATGTTTGGTTACGGCGACGCAATATGAGAGCATGTAATCAAACGTTCTAATGCAGATGTACAAAACCCACTAATTAAATAAAAGTCTTACGAAATATGTTAGTTGTGTCTTTTGTTATAACCGCGTGATTGTAAGTGTAATAAAAGCACATGCAGTAAAACAAAAATAAAAAAAAATAACTAAGATTACTATTTTAAATAAAACAAATTGTAAATAAAAAATATTTTCTTTTACATAATTATATCATGAAGTATGTCCACACATATTTAAGATATGGCCTGCTTGAAGATCTTGCTTGCTGTGATTCTTCGGTTATAAGTATAATTTACATCGGTAAACGTACATATAATTCACCATTCACTGCTGAATAACATTTGCTTATTTCGACATGATTAAGACCATCCCATATAACTGCGTAAATTGTGCGTATTTTAATTAAACTACTTTCATGATCGAACTACTTTTACTGCCGTTACCATTTTTTAAATGCAATAAAATATAGCTACAATTGTTGTTGTTATACTCTAAGGACAATAGATTAGAATTTTGTATGTCATATTCAGAATCAATAGCAGCAGGAGAGACGTTTGAAAGCAAAATAATGTTAAATCCCCAAGACTTCATGCATCAGTGTAAATCTATTAACAGAGAATAGTTCAGCTGAGGCAGTATCAAGTGCAAATCTGGATTCTCATAAAAGAATTGCGAAAATAGAAATCACACTTTCCCTACAGGATTTGATGACTGAAATAAAAAAGTGAAAATCAATATCTCTACTAAACCATTTTTGGGAAAAATGTCTTACTTTTGGGCACCATTTTTGATCATTCTTTACACACAAATACAGACACACACGTGCATACAAACACATATTCAGATCTGTACACACATATACAAGATCAGATCTAAAACTAACCTTGAGAATATAGTATAACTTGGAAAAGCTCAAGTTAAAGGAAGATTTATTCCGGAATATTCACAATGTAGTATGTATTAAATTAAAATATGTCATAAATTAAAGTTATTTATAGTGGAAACGTGAGGAAATGTATAGAACATATTTCGAGAAGGACATTAAACTTATGCCATTAATTTATGATGCAATATCTTAATAGTAGTAACTGAGGTTAAAGGCACATACAAACCCGCAAAACGCTATGTGCGCTTATATACGTTAATAATCTATCTTTTGACAATATTCTTTAAACGCCCACATAATTTATTCTGATGGGTCTAGGACTTTATAATAATTTAAAATATACTAGTAGATTTCGATTCAATATTTCTTGCAAATTTTATAATAAAAACGTTGTGTATTCATTTGTTATTAATTCGCTAGATATCGATAAATTATTTGTAAATGTGTCCCTTTTCTGCAAGCGGCAGCATAAACCTTTTGTATATGCAATGCGAATGAATACAAATCGTACCACGTTATTATCAATAATACAAGTTTCTTAATGCCATTATTATTTTCAATGCATGTATAATATTCCCCATCATTCAACTGGCAATCTCGCTGTCATATTAATCCTTATCAGGGAGTTACTTTTCGCTTTTATTAGTTGTGACACATTAATACAGTTTGCGTTTCCGGCTTCACAACTTCCACTGTTCTCTTGATAACCTCTTAGACAACGCGAATACATATACATACACATGAAGTAAGAATTAATGTAAATTCGATAATCTACAAACTAATAGCACACACACGCTCAAAAGATAGCACATATCCTTACTAATTACAAAATATAAACGCGTTACTAAAACAGAAATAAGTTTAACGTGAACGTATGTTAGTGAGTATATCTAATTGGGAGGGCCTGTGGACGAGTGGTTATAGCACTTGTCTTTGGGTTCGATCCCACTCACAGCATGCGAATTTTCGGGTCTGTAAACTCCCTCTGCCCACCCAGCAAATGGGTACCTGCCTAACACTTAGGGAAGGTTCAAGGCAGCGGAAGGAGAGGGATGGACTCCACCTTCCATAAGCTGTGCCCTAGACACAGTGATTCTTATCAAATCACCGCCGCTACGACCATGTGCAGTGTGCGATGTCGGCAATGACACTCGTGCGCGTCCATTGATTGATACACATTTCTTTAGGTAGAATGTGATTAGTGTCGGATCTCGAAAAGCGAAACGAGAAACATTTATCAATAATCTTACATAATATCAATTTTTAATAACACCCTTTCACAAACTGGCTCTGATGTAATACACATTATTTATGTAAGCAATATTATTTACATCTAGGACCACATTCAACGCAATGTTAATCGGAAGATATAATCTATGACGTATAGAAATTATAACTAAATTTCAAGACGACGCTGTGCTAACTCGAAGTCATAATAAACATAAGTACTTGCTATATTTCGTTATATCGTATGATCGTAACTCAACGTTTATTACACATTGGAAAGAGGTTTGTATATTTTGATGTGTAGTTTGATACTTTCCTCCAAGTTTAAACAGCGAGTATATCGTTTTACATTTTAATAAAATATCTATCTATGTATCACCGATTAAACACATATTGATAACAAGATATATGTAATCGCTAAGTATTTTGCATTTTAATGGTTTTGTGAATAATCATAAACAGAGTACTTTCTACGGTTATCCGATTGTATATGATGTTGCGAATTGTAACAAATTTAAACATCATAATTCAGCAGTTAATCGCACAACGGGACGTTGATATTTTGTGATGTATTGTATCACTGTTACGAAACGGTATGCACTGTCTTTCTAGAGCAATTAAAGTATGCTGCAATACTATTTCCGATTGGGCATACATGATTTAATTGACAAATAATGAATTGCGATAAAGCCCAATGAACATATCCATGTCTGTAAGGTATGTAGTGGTAATATATCGATATTATGTATTTAAAAGTGAAATACTCTAAATTAGAAACTATTCTATTTTTTTTGGAAAACTGCTGAGTATTTGTATAATACTTAGCATCGGCCTTTCTGTATATCAGTACAGACCTATCAATCTCCAGTGCGTTATATATCAGTTGTTTTAATCTGTGACATATTAAAAAAGTTATTAATCACATCAGCAAAAACAATTTACTTAGTGTTTAACAATACGGATTTTATCCTGCCAAACCAACAGCTGATGTGCTGAATATAATATGGTATTAAAACAGTGTATCAAGGGTTAATATGCTTTTAGCGCGATTTTAATATAAAGTACATCTGTTACATTTTTAGAAGTGCTGCTCAGGCCACTTTTTACTGCCTTGCCAAGGAAAAAAATCGACTGAACAACCTAATAAGAGAGTGTCACTTCTCTCCCCTACCGCATCTTTTACACGGAAGATATGTTTATTTTTTTCTAAATCGTTATTTTCATAGTAGCTCGAATCTCTGATCTCTGATTTCCCTGTTAAATAGTCACGGATATCTTCTCCTGTGTACGTAAAACCAAACATAGTTTCTTTTTAGTGTGGAACACAATACTGCGGGGTGGCTTCCTAACTGACTTAATCATTGCCGTTTCCAAGTCCAATGTAAACAAATGTATGTTGAGCTGTCCTCTTACGTTATCACTTCTTGCACATTTCACCCATCGTTACTACTACTTCTATAGTAATGTTCACCATCGGAGTAAACTTTCATAAACAATTACCCTTGAGTTGTAATTGGCCTTGGGAAGGGGTGAGTTGTTATTATAAAAGTTTTAAAAAGTAATGTTAGTATTAATTAATATTATTTATACACTTAAAGATATACCGTTTAATGAAATACCGATAACAGACACCACATTTCATCGTTGATGGCATGAACTATGATTGACTTTAAAATAGTATTTATTTTTTCCACATTCAGGCAGATCGATGAATATGTGTCAATAATGAACACTGTGTTACATCTCTTTGATGACGACAGTGAGTGGTCAATGATAAAATGGGTGACCACGCGGAGGGACGAAATAAATGCGCCAGTTTCAAGGTAAATGTGTCGGGTGTTCATCCATTGGTGTTGCTTTATATTACTGGTTCCATCCTGGATATAGAACAAAAGCTAATAAAACTAATTCCAACAAAACATCAATCTAGTAAAAATAAAGAGTGTACTATTATTTTAATAACTAGTAATGATTTAGCCTGAAAGGTATACAATATTCTCCTGATTAATTTTAGAGAACACATTCTTATCCATTACGTATGCAACAACCGTTTATAATTTTACTATAATACATCTACTTATAATTATTTAGATATATTTCCTCAACTAGGAGTTTCCTTTGGCTTGATCATAACATCCAGTCTGACAAGTGTTTTTTGAATCTTTACTTATCACGCACTAGTATACATCTAGCTAATACACATTCATCGTAACAACGGGACGCATTTCAATTTTTTCTCGCACGCTTAGTATAATAAATCAGTTCAATATTTTTATATGGCTCTCGAGCTGACCCTATGACGATAATAAACCATCAACACGCTACACCCCACCGCGCCTGGAGAATAAGCATACATCCGATATGAAATATATACATCAACAAGTATTAAATAGAATACCGTTTTATTTTAGAAGAATCCCCAACAAAATGCTTTGATATGCTCAAGATTTCGATGGCATTTCAAATTGAATTAAAACATGTTTCGTAAAAGATGTGCATTGTCGTCTAAAAAAGACACACTCATTAAATCGTACGTGTGGTTGAAAGACTATATAGATAACACGTATAAATAAGTAAACAGAGTGGAGTTAAAAAATATTCTTGATAGAAGCTATTAACGAACATTATGTACGCTAAAACCGAAACACCGCCACCGTATCGCTGTCTGATACATGATATCTCTTACATAAATTATGGATATATAAAAAATCAGCACTATTAAAAACACATTTATAAGTTTATGATTGGGCTTAATGGACTGATAACGCAGATATTTCGGTCCATTAACTCTATTAGTAAATACATCATTTATTCAGACAGGGATGATGAGTTCAGTTATATTTTCTAATAGTTTGCTTTGTTATGTTGAAAGCATTCTGTTATTAAATTATTTATTATTTTCCTGAAACTATATATCTTTGTAATGCAGTACTGATTCTAATATCAGTATGACAATTATATATATATATATATATATATATATATATATATATATATATATATATATATATATATATGTGTGTGTGTGTATATATATATATATGAAGTGAGGCTTAAAGCAAATCCGATAATCGCAAACTCATAATAAACAGACGCAAAAACATAGCAAACAAGTTTAAGAATTACAAAATATAAAACACGTTACTAAAATAAAAAAAAAACAGTATAATTAATAGAGTGCGTCATGCCATCTTGAAGTTGTATACCACCAGCAGTATATACATTAACTGATTAATCAGTATTCACAAGTTTATCAAATTATATGTATGTACACTTGTAATTGTATATACGACTTAGATTCATTTTTATTGAGTTTATGCAACCTACATATAGATCATGCTGTTATTTTATTATTTTGCTTAATATATATGATAGATAATCATCCGTATAGATTCTTATGTTGGTATTATATATATATATATATATATATATATATATATATATATATATATATATAGATATATATATATATATATATATATATATATAAATGTAGATATAATTGAACCTTTTATTCCAATAATAAACCCCCAATAAAACATATTAAATAAGTGTACTATATATATATATATATATATATATATATATATATATATATATATATTGGGTATGTATGTCGCAGCAGATTTTAATTTAGGCACGCATCATACTCATCTCTCTCTATGTGTTAGTACTAATATAATAAAACTAAGAGAAATAGAATGTATTTCTACATAAACATGAAATCAAACGAGCAATAATTATTATATCCTATCGTTATATTTGTTTTTGGACCTAGCAAGCCATAAACGAAATCACTCGTTTATTTGAAATATTCAACTGACGCCGTCAACCCATTACCTACCATTTCACTGACCAAAGTACAGTTTTGTTCCGAACATGACCAAGGAGACTGCAGACGACGCCACTGGTCGGTGTTGTCTCTAAGAACATCTATCTATTTAATTGCTTTAGCATGAAATGGTCAAGTACCGTCACCGTTTAACTGTTATTTACGTTTCGCAAAACACTACTTCCCTCGTAAACAACTAGACGAAGTGGAATTAAAGCAAGTTAACTACCTTCGTCTACGGGTGTTGTGACCCCAAATTAGTGCAGAGTGTTGTCAGCAGCTAAATTTAAGAAACCCTCAGACTACTCACATAACTCATCCACGAATATCAGCAAGGCTACATACAACAATAGAACAGGCGACTCGACCACAGCTAGTTCTTGTCATAACCTGCATATGCATTGTAAGCTATGAACAGGAAGAAGAACTAATAGATGAGGAAAAGGAAGGAAAGCACGAAACTGAGAAAGATATCGTACACTTAAACCGGGGTTATCGTCGCAGGATGTTGTCTTCTATAACGAAAGCTAATTATATTAAAACAAATACTGTCGCGTCTATTGCAGTTAATCTGCCGTTGACTATTGACATTACATCGTCGTGAAGAAACGAATACACCTCATTCGAGAATATTCTAAAACACCAAGTGAGACTTCAATAATCACATCGAAATACATGATTTCTGAACACTTGCTTAAATTCTGCTAACGTCTTCCGCATCTAAAGTGCAGTGTACATCATTGATGAGGGTGACTTATTACATTCCTTGTTCATTGAACTGTCCAACTCTCGTGGAATGTCTTGTAACAACCCTTTTACATTATGTGAGTGAGTAAAAATGTTGCTTCGGTTATTTGCTTGGTACACTATTTTGTTAATACATTTGGCTCGTCACTAGTTAAAGTTAAACAGTTGACGAATACTGTATGTGACAATATATATATATATATATATATATATATATATATATATATATATATATATATATATATATATATTGTTACACTAAAATAAAATCCAGAAAGAAAAGCCAAGTATGAAAGATCAATGTAATACACAAAGCAATAATGAAATAAAATGAGGAACCACGGAATCACATGATCACGGGCAAAATAATTTAATTCGACTATATATTATTTTCAAGCATCCAAGAGAGGTAATTATATTTCTGAAAATCAAAAAAGATGAACTGACACTCACTATATATATATATATATATATATATATATATATATATATATATATATATATATACAGAGAGTAAGAACATATTTAATACATATCTTGAGAGAGTGGGAAATATACTATTTAAGAGGTGTATTGAGGGGAGAAAGAGTGACCGCATATTTGATATATATATGTATATATAAAGAGGTGTACTAAACGCGAACTTTTAGGAGAGGTAAAACCTATTGTGAAGAGTATACAGCTCAATATCCAGGATAGAGCAGGTAGATATGAAGAAGAATGGAAAGGAATTAGAGAAGCAAAAGCCAAATCAAAATTCAATTCAAATGCTCAGAGCAAGGTATATTCCACAAAAAGCAATTAATTCAAGTTAAATTTTCCTTAAGCCAGGCTTTTCAAAGATCAAAATCTTATCATCAGAGGAAGTTGCTGGGATAGATAAGTTGGCAATGGCCAAGATTTAAAATTTGAAAAAAAGAAATACAAGTTGTAGGTAAAGAAAGCGTAGGACAAAACTCTGTCCGAATGCAAGCAAATGTCCGATTGCTAAAAAGTCCGGTGTAGTGATGAACTTCTTCACAATTTTGATTTGGCTTTTGCTTCTCTAATTCCTTTCCATTCTTATTCATATATATATATGTATATATATATATATATATATATATATATATATATATATGTATATATATATATATATATAGAGAGAGAGAGAGGGAGTTGGATAGCACGATGTATAACAGAAGGCAATACTGTGAGAGGGAAGAGAGCCATATATACAGAGAGAGACAGGGAACTTGTGTTATTTACCAAGAAAAATATGTGAGTAGTTGCGAAGGAAGCGGAGGTATCCTTAATGAAGTCAGTCTGTGTAAGTCACCCAGACCGCCAAACCTGAAGATCCTTCAAATCGTCTGTGAACTCCGGAAATGCACATTATCCGTCTGACGATTATTAAATCAGCTTGGAGGTGGGAGGATATACGGAAAGTAAAAAACTGAATATAGATTATCAGACAACCAATATGAGAGACCATGTCATATGTTACATATATATATATATATATATATATATGTCTATTTATATTTATATATATATATATATATATATATATATATATATATATATATATATATATATTTATATTTATATATATATATATATATATATATATATATATATATATATATATATATATATATATATATATATATATTTGGGTTATAATGGAATAATTCCAGGAAGAAATCCGGGTAAGAGAGCTCAATGTGGTAAACAGAGCAATAATAACGTAAAATATAATAACACAAAATTACATGATTGTCGATGCAATTATTTATTTCAACCTTGCGGTTTTATTCAAGCATCAAATTAGACAATTACATTTTTGAGACTGACAGAAAACTGAATTCACACTCGACAATTCAAATACAACCAGAGAGATTGGTGGCGCAGCCAATCTGAACACCTATTACAGAGCGAGTAGGAATTAACATCTTATATTTAACTAAGGCAATCGAAAGGGAACTTATTGTTTTTTTTGTTTGTTTTTATTAAAATAATAACGTCTGTGTTAAAAGCACATATTCTTTCTACATTTACGACTTGGTGACATTGAACGCTCATACGCCTCCATACACACGCACACATATACCTACTCTTAGCATCACACACACACGCCACACAATTTTTGGCTTGCTAAAATTCGGTCGAAATTCTGTTTTCGGCCCGAAAAGAAGGAAGAGGGAGAAGACACTAACACACGTTAGCGTGTCATCGGCCGATTGACACTTGTGATTTCATTCTGTCTAGATCCGAGTGATAGGATCTATTTGAAAACTAAAAATTATTTAAGATTATATTCTAAATGTAATATTTTAATACTCGGAGTTTCACAAAAATTCATCTTACATTGGTTTTATAATCTATGGAAGCCTATAATTATAGCCTAATTCCAATCTATTAATGTCTAGTGATAATATTAGACACTATACTTAATTTAATTTAATTCAATGATTAGTGTATTATCAGTCAAAAAATGTACTATCTTATTTTAAGTAAATAATCAGAATAAACGAATATCTTAAAGTACAATTATATATGCATAAATCCCCATATATACACACACATATATATATATATATATATATATATATATATATATATATATATATATATATATATATATATGCATGCACACCCATACTCTCTGCCCGAATGCAAGCAAATGTCCGATTGCTAAAAAGTCCAGTGTCGGAAAGTCCAGCGGAGAAAATGAAATGTAGATAGGTAGGTCGTTAAAAGGCACGAGAGGTGGTGAGAGAGGATTCAAAGTTGAATTCCAAAGACCACAACTTCAGGTGCGGCGAAGATAGAATGAATCCAAAGGGTAACAAGTCCAATAAGAGATATGGTCGTGGATGCAGTCAAGGCTCAGTAAAACCTGAGGTGGAAAATATTCGCCATTAAAAAGACTTCCTGGGCTAAAATATCATGGAATGTGTTTTAAAATGGAAAAAGATAGCTGAAAATATTTGAAAGCTTGTCCGTTGAAGAAAACCGACTTGTAATGAAGAAAGGCAGAAACTCATATGCGACCAGCAGGCAGGAAGCGAAGGAGTAAGTAATGATAATAAAATTTAAGATCAATTGGCAATATTAATAATAGCTAATTTGATTATTTAAACAAATTATTTAATTATATGATAATAGTAATAATAATAACAGTAAGATTTTAGAAAATATTGACTATGTTAAAAATATTTATAAAAATATACAAAAAGTGATAAATGTATATCAAATATAAGAATATATATAAACAATGTATATAAAATATACAAGTATATATATATATATACATATATACGCATGATTATATATATACATATATATATATATATACATACATATAAACACACACATGCGTACACCTACACACACAAACATATATATGTGTATGTATATAAATACACATACATATATATATATACAAACATATACACATATACATCCACTTACACACATACATATATATGTATATATATATACATATATATATATATACGCATACATATATATACGCATACACACACGCACATATATATATATATATATATATATATATATATATATATATATATATATATATATATATAAATACAAATATTATAATGGAGATCTTAATAATTTACATGTATGCCTGCACTTAACTATTAGTTTATCTCTTCTGTTAAGAAGACAAGCGTGTTCGCATTTCAAGACTTCTACTTTTTCCTCCAACCACAAATTGCACCTTAGCCTAAATCCATTCGGAATGTTAGTATAAGATTGTCCCAAAACTACTGGTGTTCGGTTTATATTCTTTAGTAACCACCATTGTTTTGTAAACCCCGTTTTGTTGTTAAGTTCTTGATTGGCGAATAAGTGTGTGTGGTCAGAGAACCGATGTTTCAAGTTTCCTGCGAAAATTCCTTTGTATACTCGGTTGTTCCTATTGTTATATTCAGGCCATAGTGTTACCTTATATATATATATATATATATATATATATATATATATATATATATATATATATACAAGTGCCCAGCCTTTGTGGGAAAGGGCTGATAAACAATAATATTTATAAATTAATATTAATTGTTTAAATACCTACAGACATCGATGTTTCATGCTAACGCAATCTTCAGTGTAGGAACTAATTCTCAACGGTCGGTGGGCGCGAACCCCGATCACAAATCGCCACTTATTCATAGTTGAGGCTCTTATCCATCGGCCATAGCCAATTAGTTAGTAAATATAGAGGAATTTTAAATGAAAATAGCAAATCGGCGGCTAGATACCGAGCAGTATAGAGTGATCTACGAACCGGCGTTCGGATCGTGCATAAAGCTATTTGCACTGCTTGATATTAAAGTGAATCGAGAGTACCCAGTCTTTGTGGGAGGTGGCTGATGAACAATAATATTTTTAAATAAATATTAATTATTTAAATACCTTTAGACATCGATGTTTCTATGCTAACACAATCTTGAATGTAGGAACAAATTCTCATTCTACTTATATATATATATATATATATATATATATATATATATATATATATATATATGAAGAATAATGGAAAGATATTAGTGAAGCAAAAGCCAAATCAAATTTCAATTCAATTGCTCAGAGTAAGGTATATTCCGCAAAAAGGCAATTTATTCAAGTTAAATTTTCCTTAAGCCAGGCTTTTCAAAGATCAAAATCTTATCATCAGAGGAAGTCGCTTCGATAGATAAGTTAGAAAAAGGCCAAGATTTAAAATTTGAAAAAGTAAAATAAAAGGTGTAGGGAAAGAAACACAGGGCAAATCTCTGCCCGAATGCATGCAAATGTCTGATTGCTAAAAAGTCCAGTGTCGGAAAGTCCAGCGGAGAAAATGAAATGTAGATAGGTAGGTCGTTAAAAGGCACGAGAGGTGGTGAGAGAGGATTCAAAGTTGAATTCCAAAGACCACAACTTCAGGTGCAGCGAAGATAGAATGAATCCAAAGGGTAACAAGTCCAATAAGAGGTATGGTCGTGGATGCAGGCAAGGCTCAGTAAAACCTGAGGTGGAAAATATTCGCCATTAAAAAGACTTCCTGGGCTAAAATATCATGGAATGTGTTTTAAAATGGGAAAAAGATAGCGGAAAATATTTGAAAGCTTGTCCGTTGAAGAAAACCGACTTGTAATGAAGAAAGGCAGAAACTCATATGCGACCAGCAGGCAGGAAGCGAAGGAGTAAGGGGTGTGGAGGAGGAGAAAGGAACGGGTGCGAAGGAGGAGAAAGGGAACGGGTGTGGTGAATAAGTGCGGTTAAAACCAAGAGTGTGAGTGTGTGGGGTAAGTCGCTTAAAGTTGAAATTGGATGTTAGCGCGAATTAGGTTTCAACTAGAAAGGGATGGAATGGTGTGGGGGCAAGTCAACCTATGCTGGGAGGGAGAGTTAAAATACCAGAATGTGTCGGGGGTGGATATGAACAGGGTTCGGGGGTTATCTATCCTGGATATTGAGCTGTATACTTTTCACAATAGGTTTTACCTTTCTTAAAAGTTCGCCTTTAGTACACCATATATATATATATATATATATATATATATATATATATATATATATATATATATATATATATATATATACCTTCTTATGTAATATGGTTGCTAAAACCCAACTAGAGCACTGGATTAATTGTAAATAAAAATTAAGAGCACAATATTTGTTGTACAGAAAAATTATTACAGTCGGTTTCAAGGTCAGAAGAGTTTAACTCTCCGGCTCTCTTCAGCTTATGTTGTAACCTGTTTTAGAAATGTGAACCCACGCACAACTCTCATTTGAATACGTTGTTTGCTTGATAGTGTCATGTATATTTGTTTAAAGTTTGTGTTGGTGTGGGGAGGAGTTGGACTATTAACTTCAATAAAGTTCGAAAAAAAGGGGGTATAGCAGTTTAGATTCAAACCAGATAAAACAATTTGTTTTTAATCTAAAACCGAGTCCCGTGAATCAATGATTATTCGGAGCGTATATTAGGTCGTACACGTGGTGTCGTCCAGTAAGTGCAAAAAAAACGAGGATATGGGTTTAAAGGTTAAACTTTTGAGAAAAATATAATGTTAAAAACCCATCAATTTTAGTATCAGGGCCTGGATCAAAAGACTTTAAATACATCCAAAAGGAATGTAAATTAAGCTTTAACTCAATTCCGGTATTCGTTGAATCGTTGAATCGGTCTAATAGAGTAATATGTTTAATGATTCTGTGCTCGTAATTAAACATTTTTGACTCAGGTATAGTAAATGCTCATGGGAGTAAGTTATTGTTACACTGATTAAGTATTGTTCAGAGGAAGGACAAGGGTTAGGTCGGAAATATTGAATCTGGTAAAGATATTTCTATGGCCTGCGGAATTATTTTCGTAGAATCTCGTGGTTACCCTTTTAAAAAGTGGAACAATTGTTATTGGAATCAATTTTTGTCACATATTAACCTTCACATATTTAACAATTTATTTTTCATATACGCAAATGTTATATCTTCGTCTGGGGAATCAGTGAAATTGTCAATTTCACTGTGAACTATATTCTGCGAAAGAGTGATATTGATGGATCAATACTTCAATCCTTTCGTCGGTTTCTCTTCTTTGTTCAGGAAGTTTTTCGTTCACTTCTTGTTTGCTCTAGCAGTGTTTCGTCGGCTTCTTGTTTTTGGCTTAGTTGTTTTTTGCCTTGTTGCATGTTAAACTTCCCCAGCCGTGGTGTTTCTATCATTACGTTGCAAAACGTACTCTGTTGTATGAAACATTTTTTTTACTGGACCCTCCTAAAACCCACGTTTATTCTTTTTTTTAGTGCGCTTTTCACGAAATCCTCGCATTAACGGACATAATTTTAGTCAACAGGAAAAAAAAGTACGGTTGTATTTTGTCGGTAGTAAGACTTTTCTCTTATAAAGAGAAACAGAACATGTTATGTATTCCTTTCTTTTTAAAATAACCACAGTGTCAGTAGAGAAATGAAAGAAAAATTACCTTTCATCAATGAGAGAGACATGTATTGGTCTTGTTTCACCGCTAAAGCTAGCTTTTAGTACTAAGACGGCGTTGGGTAAATTTACTGTCTATTTCCTCACGTTTTACCAGTTTAGGTTCTCCAAGAAAACGTAATCGACATTCTTTCAAGTTGTTTCCATTTGTAGCGTCGATTCAAAGGTTCTCAAGAATCCCTTATTGTAACCATGTCGCCAGTGGTTGTTGTTGTGTAAGTTCAGAAATCCTACGTCGCCAGTTGTTGTGGGATAATGTTACGGTTCTCCAGAAATACTTTTGATGTTGTTGTGTCCCGTGTAAGTTCGAATAATTCGTTGTAAGTCGTTTTGACCATGTAAAGAAACCTGAATGTAGAGAAAATAAGTATATTGAAGAAAAATATAATACAGCAGAAAAACAAGAGTAGTCCTACGTCAGTGTTAACTGCTAATATAGGCTGGGAATGATCTAACACTAGGGAGCAGGCACCCTCTGTATTTATGTTATATAGAATAGCCCAAAGTTCGCTATAGGTTAACTAGTGTTAATATATATATATATATATATATATATATATATATATATATATATATGTGTGTGTGTGTGTGTGTGTGTGTGTGTGTTTATCATATTTGTATTTTCACATGTTATAATATTTTTCCAATCGTGTTTATGTCTTATTTTTATCAATGAGTTCGAATCGTGGTATATTCTTCATGGAACGCTCATTCTCATGTGTTTTGCTAAAAAACACTCGAACATAGCTCATTCTGTTCCCTATCGCATTTCATATCTAGGGTTCACACTCTCTAACGATGTGCTATAACATGTTTGCATCTACATATATTGAGGGTGTTTCCAATCAACGTGTGTGCTCTAAGAATTCATTACACACTGCATCATACATGATAAATGTTTCTATGAATTATGAACTACCTTATTTACCTGACTCAAAAATAAATATATAAAAGTAATTATACTCCATATAACATTTAACGATTATGTTTAAAATGTGATTGCGTATTAGATCTTTGAATATATGGGTACATTTATTTTAACGGTGCTTTTTTTCCTAATTTGACAGCTTCGCCTTGAAACTTATCTAAGCTAAAGATTATTGGACAAACCCGTAAGGTTTGTTAATTTTCTTGAGAGTGTACCGAACATGAACATATATATATATATATATATATATATATATATATATATATATATATATATATATACATATATATATATATACATATATATATATATACATATATATATATATATGTATATATATATATATATATATATAAATATATATATATATACATATATATATATATATATATATATATATATACATATATATATACATATATATATATATCATTTTTTTGTAATATAGTAAGACAAATCCCAGCAGAGGGCTCGATTAATTGAGAATTTAAATTGCTACCCCCAAATAGTACAACATTAGTACCGTCCGTTTCAACCTCAGAAGGACTTAACCATCCGGCTCTTTTTAGTTAATGTTGTCCACTGTTTCAGAAACGTGAAGTTACATGTCAATCTCGTGTGGATGCGTTATTTGCTTAGAGTGTTATGTATATTTGTTTAACGTTAGGTTTAATAAGGTTTGAAAAAAGGGGAAGAGAAATGTAACAGTTGAGATTGAAAAATGGAAAATATTTTAAAATATTTATATACAAATCCTGTGCGACAATGTTAATGAGGGACATCTAATTGACCGTTCCTGTTTTGAGGGTTAATTATGTGTATTATATTGCATGGTAAGAAGATACAGTGGGTTTAATGAGTATACTTATGAAATAATAATGAAGAGGTTACAACCCACATCAAATTCAAATTCAAGGCCTGGATTAAAGGAGGTTGAATCAATCCAAAAGGGATGTAAATGAAGATTTAACCCGGGTCCCGGTCATGGCAAATTGTTAATCAGTCTAAGGGCAGTAACTCTGTAGTGTTCTTAAATTATTTTGTATTCAGGATTGAAAATTATTAACTAAGGTATAGTGAAGGTTTATGGGAGTAATAATATTCGTATACTGATTAATTCCGGTTTCGATATAAGACTAGGTTTGTTATATTGAATATGTTAAGGAGATATAGGTGTAAAAATTTTAACTAAGATATAGTGGAGACTTATGTGAGTAATAATGATGTTAAATGGGCGTGTTACTCTTTTAATAACTGAAAAAGTTATTATTGGAAATGTTATTATTTAATATTTATGGTACGGGCCGATTAATATATATATATTCTTATTTTTTATTTATATTTATGAAAGGTGATAGTTGGCAGGATTTAGTGGGCCAATTATGGGATCATTTATATGGCAGAGGGGCGGTTGTTGCTAGCCTTTATGCGTATCGGTCAAATGTATAAGTAGTGCTTGTCTCCTGTGGATGCATCATCTTTATATGTATCACAGCTCGCCAGTGCGACTAGATAACTTACTTAACTAGACCCAACAGTGTTTTAGTAGCTTAGCAAGGTACTGATAAAGCTTTTCATTTAATTTCATAGTTAGAACATCACTTGAGTTTATTGAGGAAAACATACCATATTTTATTCAAAACACTTTTTTAAGATGAACACAATTCTCTGCAAATTTCGCATATATATTTTTTAAGATATGAAAAAGATCATAACTCTTTGTGATCCAGCGTCACTATGATAGTAATAAAGGAGAAAACAAACAAAAGTAACAAATAGAAACAAAGAATAAGGGATCAAAATGTGGTATATTTCAGTTCATCTGTATCATATAAGCACACCTTTAAGAATAAAATAAAAAATAAAATAAAATTCTGTCTGAATTGAAATTTTAAGGGGGCGCCAGTTCCGTTTTTTATCTTACCATGTCACCAAAATATATGATAACTATGACTAAAACATCCCCAGTAAAGTGCCGATAATCAAGGTGTAACAATTAAGATAATTATGATGTGTTGTAAAGTGTTATTAATAGGTACTCGAAAAATATAAATAGATAGTACTAAAATATGATTTGTTTTATAGGGTTTAAGGGGTTGTAGTGGGAATAATAGAGGTAACATCTCCTATTTGAAGATTCAGCCGTTTCAGAGTTCTATTGAATAATATCCATAGTTAGAAAACATCAATTTTCAAAAATATATCTGAAGTCTTTATACTTAATATCTCTTTATTTTAGACATCAGAATCATGTAAATTATTTTTGTGGCCAAAAGAACGGAAATAACCCTTATAAATATTAATAGCGCGTGTAATGATGTATTCTGCGAAAACTGCCACAAAAGAGGTCGATCGCAACGATGGAAAAACACTATTAATTTCCATTAATTTTAATTTCGCACTCACCCTATTGTTCAGATCTTCCCGCTAAAGACTACTAGCTGTTCAGATTTTAAAGAGAATGTCCTAGGGAAAATGCCTCCAATGAGGTGATATCTTAAACTGATGAATATTTTTAGAGCAAAGGAAAATAGTTTTAAAAAAACGCATCGAAACGTAAGTTATTTATAGTGAATATGGAGTTGCAACTAACTGAGTGATATGTTACATATATAATATATACTCGTCTGCCCAGAAGAAAAATTAAATTTCCGGTCTGATTAACCGACACTGATATCCATGCCGTGCGAGTAAAGATTCAATTGTACGAATAAATAAGTATGATACGGCATTTTATCAGTACAACAAATTGTGTCTTCTGATCAATCAATCTAAACTTTTGACAAGAGATTATACTATTCGCATTGTAATTGAAACAATGAATTCTTCCCAAACAGAGTGCGGGCTTTTATAGGGGGTCTATAATTATAAATGTAATAATTAAATGTGTATATCAAGATATAATCACTAGTTTCGTCATATAAAGGCTGATCACTATAACTACATACTACTGACCTGCTGACCGAACGGTTCAAACCTTAGAACTCAAGTTTCATAGCCTAACATCTATATAAATGCGCCTGACTATTTAGTTGTACGAATGTGGTATATAACTACTGCATTTTAGCAGAATAACATCATGTTTCTTAAGATAATACAATCTCATTATTTGTAAGGGTGAATAAGCTTTGCCTACTCATTTTGCGAGGTGACGGTAGCTTAGTTGTTACGACACGAAATGGCAACCTGGGTGTGCAAAGTTTCCACAGAAATATTTTCACTTAGGATGTTGGCAACCTTCACTAGGTCTCTTTTGTAAGTACCTGATGTATTTCTAGTAAGAATTCTAACAAAAAAATATCGGGGGAACTAATGCTAACAGTAAAGCCTCTGCAGTTAGAATACTGGCTTTATAAAACTGATCTCAGTACATACCTTTTAAACTAATGTCTGTTAATCGAGCATTTATATCCATGAACAGATATTAAGGCACAAGTATAATTTTCATGAGTATGATCAATTGTGTATATATATATATATATATATATATATATATATATATATATATATATAAATTCTTTGTAGAATGGTAGGAAAAATCCCAGCAGAGTGCTCGATTAATTAAGAATCAAAGTTAAAAATTAAGAGCATAATATTTATTTATTCTGGTACAGAAAAATTAGTACAACATTCGTACCGTCGGTTTCAAGCAAATAACGCGTCCCAACAAGAGTGTCATGTGACCTCACATTTACAAAACAGATGACAACAGAAGCTGAAGAGAGCCGGATGGGTAAGACCTTCCGTGCTTGAAACCGACGGTACGAATGTTGTACTAATTTTTCTGTACCCGAATAAATAAATATATATATATATATATATATATATATATATATATATATATATATATATATATATATATATATGGAGAGTGATATGGATACATACGTCGATAAATTTGATATATAAAGATAAGTTATATATATATATTTTCCATGTAAAGTAAATGCCCACAGAAAAGAGTCAAAAGAATTTCAACCAGGTTCATCAAAAGTGCTCAACGGTAAATAGAGAAGTTTATATATATATATATATATATATATATATATATATATATATATATATATATATATGATTATTTACATTTACACAGGCATGTACATAATCTGCAACACTGGCGTGTCGATGTTATCGATCAACAGCTGTTAGAACCTGGGATCTCATCGGGAGAATGAATATCCGATCTTTACTTTAGGTCATATTTGGAAATAACACAATGTCATCTCAGGTAAGGATCGGATGTTATTCTTACTGATAAGCTCACTGTTTCTAATAGCTGATGATAGATTACGTCGACATATCAGTGCCGCGGATTTTGTACATATCTTTAATAATTAAAATAATCACACACACATACACACACACACATATACACAGAGAGGCGAAAAAGTCACGCATTAGTTGAATCAGTAACAACTTTAATATTTAATAACATTTTCTCTTTATTTTTTAGAATATTACAGATATAAACATTGATAATTCATCATGGAAAAATATAGCCCTGAACAACGAACCAAAATGATTGAACTTTACTTCGGAACACATCGTTCAATAACCTTAACCCAAAGAGTCTATCGTCGGCATTATAATGTCAGCAAAACTCCCAGTCAGACCACAATTGATCGTCTTGTGGCCCGGTTTCGGCAGTAGGATTCAGTCAGTGATCTTCCACGATCTGGCAGACCACGTTCAGTACGGACAGCGGAAAATGTAGCACTCTTTGTGGATGGCATTGCTAAAAATCTAGACACCTCAACTCGAAGACGAGCGACTCAGATTGGGATGTCAACATGGTCACTTTAAAGATTGTGCGTGAATTGCATCTGTTTCCATACAAAATTCAATTGGTACAGGCATTACACCCCACAGATTTGCAATCACGCGGTGCTTATGCTTTTCACATTCAGCAATTAGCCAGAGAACAAAATGAGTTCATCCATGATCTGATAATTAGCGACGAAGCCCATTTTAATCTGAACGGGTTCGTAAATAAGCAAAACTGCAGAATATGGGCCATGGAAAATCCAAAAACCGTTCATCAGCGTGAATTACATCCACTAAGATGTACAGTATGGTGTGGTGTGATCTCGGAAAGAGTGATCGGTCCATATTTCTTTGAAGACGAAGGTGTCGCGGTGACGATAACTGCACAGCGATATAAAAAAATGATTGAATTTTTTTTAAGGTCAGTTGTTCAGGAAAACCCAGAAATGTGGTTTCAACAAGACCGAGCTACTGCCCACATTGCCCGACAAAGTATGGCGCTCTTAAGGGGATTGTTTTGCGAGCGCTTAATTAGAGGATTTTTTAAAATTTTAACTGGTCTTCACGTTCACCGGATTTAACAACCCCTGACTTTTTTCTTTGAGGTTATCTTAAGGAAAGGGTATATGTGAACAAGCCTACAACGATTAAAGAGCTTAAAAACAATATCAGACATGACATCCAAGAACTAGAGCCAGTTATTCTAAGGAATGTAATGGAAAATGCCCTAACTAGAGCCCGTATTTTTGAGGCCGAAAATGATGGGCATTCAAAGGATATCATTTTTAAAAACTACTGCAGTAAAATTACCAAGTAAATGTAGTATTTATCAGAAAAGCCTAGTAAATTACTTTAAATGTTGTAGTTTCTATCACCTAAACAAACTAATGCGCGACTTTTGCACCACCATGTATATATATATTTATATATATATATATATATAGATAGATATATAGATATATATATAGATATATATATATATATATATATATATATATATATATATATACATACATATATATAAATATATAAATATATATATATATATATATATATATAATGTATTACATTATAAACATACCACGCTAGGTATTACTAGAATCATATAATATTAGAGTTAAGTGATATCTCTGCTTACTATATAATTCTAGCTGAAATTAGCTCACGAATATAAAGTAATGAGTTGCAAGAAAAATATTGTAATGCCAAAAAAAAGTCTATAGTTTCATGTGCAATTCTAAACATAGTAGCATATTCATTGTAAAACGTGCCGTTCTCGTCTGAAATAACGGTTTATGCTGACTAGTGTATGATATATTTATTTACTTTCATTTTGGTACTCAGAACTTGTCTTTCCCCTCTTTCGTGATTCGAGATATCTTGAAAAGTTCTGACATTTCAAGAACATTTATGCACTCGAGTATGACAAAGTCTGTGTAATTGCAAAATATTTTTCTATTCAATTCGTTTTTATTATTATTATTGTTTTTTCCGGTGCTTCTTGCAGTGGAATCCACAATGAGATTGCTTTAATTACAATTCCTATATTCGGGTAAAAGGGGATTAAAGACTATTCACTGGTGGTCACATTGTTTACATGGAAGGAAGACACACTAAAAACACAACAGATGGAAGAAGAGTTGATTGTTTTGGATTAACAAAATATGGTTGCTAGACAACAGAAATTACGAAAAGTGTTTGACCGAAAAGTATGGAATTAAAAACAACTGATTTTATAATTCGTACTATTCATATGCTAAACATAATAATTTAATTGTTCTGTTTTACACTCCGACGGTCAACATGTACGAGAGATATAACCCGTTTTAAATTGAATTGAGAATTAATTATTTACCCAGCTTGGTTCATGACTAAGTGTTTTAACATGCTGGCTTATAGATATTCGAATGGGGAGTATGTTCCGCTGTTGTAAATCCAATCGCTAGGGGTACAATGAATAATAAATATATGACTATGTAGAAAACAGGAACCGCGGATGAGAATCAGTCTTCTCTATTTGATGCTTTACCAATTTCAGTTTAAAATAGCTGAATAAAATATTCGTATTTTACAATAGACGAGGCTTCATGTGTTCAAAAACGTAAAGAAGAGAACAATTCAAAAACATGAATAATCGAAATAACATCAGCTTATACCATTAATATCATTAAAATAGAAAACTGCATTGGAATAGCGGATAAAAAGAACGGGTCGATAGGGCATTTCCGTCAATGTGAATTTTATACAGATTATTACAGGGTGATGAAATACGCTATCGATGAAATCCTTATAAAATAAGCAATACTTTTGTAATCAAGCAATAATAAGTCGAAGTAAGTATATGTATATATATATATATACATATAAATATATATATATATATATATATATATATATATATATACATATATATATAAGCACACACACATATATATATATATATATATATATATATATATATATATATATATATATATATATATGCAGCAAGCCATTATTTGAGCAGGATTCGTTAAATAATACGGAATTTTTGCGTTGGGATATTCTTTTTGTGAGATTTTCTAAATGTCGAGCAAATCTTAGGCTTTTGGGTCGTAGCTTATATAGTATTTCGTCGATAGCTGGTAATTCGGTAATTTCTCTAGCGCTTTCAACCTTCCTAGTCACATTTAAGAGTAGTATTTTTATTATAAATGAGGAGAGTTGAGTAATAGTTGTTTATCTTGAAGGTTGCATGAACGAAGAGAGAATGTGCGGTGTTAAGTTGATTGATATTGGATGTTTACTTTTGTCATGTTACATCATGTGTTATTATATTTGTTTGTTACTTTATTTGTTTTGACTATTTACTTATTTATTTAGTGTTTTATTTTCATAATTATTTACCAGCAAATATATGCTAACTCCGGCCGCATAATTTTACTAGTTGTTTCATTAATTGCTCAGTAAAATGTATTTGTTTTTTTACATAACCCCATTATTTATTTTAATAAATAAAACACAAAATAATAAAAACAGTTTTGGAAAAATCTAACCTTTACGGCGTAAAATGTAAAAGAAAAACATCCGAAACTCACTTAAGCTCGTAAAATGATAATAATATTTGCATTTTTTAAATCGAAAAAAAATTTGTGCCTGAAATTAAATCAACAATTTAGAAAATAAAGTACAGTTATTTAATTGCTAAGTAACATGTGTTTCATTTTACTTACTAAAATAGTATTTCTTTAATCTATTATTTATCAAATGTAATAACTTGATTCGATAAATTTTGCTTTAAAACATAATTGTTTATAATATTAAAATTAAACAACTTTTAATAATAGAATTAAAGTAAATATATTATTATTGAGCGACTCGTATGATACATTTAAGACACCATGTTCTTTACATGTTATTAATTAAATAACACGCCCCTGTCTTGGGTCTCTTTCTCTCTCTTTATCTCTCTCTCTCTTTCCTGAAACATAACGTTCTGTTTGTTCGAAATAGAACATTATACTAAATAATCAGAGGGCAGGTAAGACATATACTACATGACTCCCTCAGGATAAGGAGGTATTGCCTGGGAAGATAGTACAATGATAACACAACAGATAATGCACTACCTCTCCCCTAAATAAACAAAGTCTTAAAAAACACAGAACCCCTAGGTAGGTAGTATCATAATCACTAAACAAATACTACATCATATCCCACAAAGGAGAACGTAATGCCTGGGTAGACAGTATCATGACAACAGAAAAGATACTACCCTAATTACACACACCTCTCAAAAAAGAGGAGGTAATACCTGGGAGGATGAAAACGAAACAAATACTACACTACCCCCAAATCTCTCAATACAATTAAGGAGGTAATGCATGGTATGGGAGTATCATGAAACAGAACAGCTACTACACTAGTTCTTCACCCCTCAAAAGAGGAAGGCGTAATGCCTGAGAGGATGGTGTAATGCCAAAAGAATATACACTAAACTAACTCCACACTTCTCAAAAAAGAAGGAGATAATGCATGGAAGTATAGTATCACAGAAGCAGAACACAAGATACACAAACTAAACACGTCTAAAAAAGACGAGGCTAATATCTGGGAGGATTGGATAATGACAACAGAACAGACACTATACTACCTCCACACCCTTAAAAAAAGAAAAAAAAGTAATGTCTAGGAAGAATGTATTATTACAACAGAACATATACAACACTATGTATACACTTCTCAAAAAAGAGGAAGTAATGCCTAGGTGGGTTGTATTATCACACCACAACAGATACTATACAACCTCCACACTTCTCGAAAAAAGGAGATAGTTACGCTTGGGTTGATCTTATAATGAGAACAGAACATATACTACACAAACTCTACACATATAAATAAAGAATGAAGTTATGCCTGTGAGGATAGTATAATTACTACAGAACATGTATACAATACCCCACATCTCTAAAAAAGAGGGTTAAGCCTGGGAGTAGTGTATCATGACAACATATCGCATACTACACTACCTGTACACTTCTAAAAAATGGGGAATGTAATGCCTGGGTAAAGTGTATAATGACAACAGAACTTAAATTACACTACTTCCAAACCTCTAAAAAATGTAAGAAGTCATGCCTGGGAAGATAATATCATGGCAACATAACAAGTACTACACTACATCGACACCTCTAAAAAGGATGAGGTAATACCTGGGAAGATGGAATCATTGCAACATAACACATACAAAACACCCTCCACACCTCTAAAAAGCGGTAATGCTTAGGAGGATCGTATCATGACAAAAAAAAACAGAGAATACACTACATCTCCACATCTCAAACACGGAGGACGTAATGCCCTAGAGGATTATATCGTGACAACAGCAAATATACTGCACTACCTCCACAGCTCTCAAAAAGAGGAGGTGGTTATCCCTGGGAGGATTGTATCATGACAACAAAACAAATTTTTAAAATCCTTCATCCCATCAAAAGAAAAAGAAAGTGATTCTTAGGTAGATAGTATCACGGCAACATATCGTGTATTTCCCTACAGAACAGATACTACACTATTTCACCCCATCTCAAAAAGTGATAAAGTTATTCATAGGAATTTGTATCATAACAACAGAATATACAGTAGACCACTTCTAAAACACTCCAAAAAAGCGGTAATTACTAGGAGGGCGGTATCATGATATCATAACATATACTACATTATATGAATACTTCACAAAATAGAGAGATGGAATCATAGGAAGATGGTATAATGACAACAGAACATATGCAACACTACATCAACACCTCTCAAAAAAGGAGGCGGAGGTAATGCCTGCGAGGAGTGCACATAAAAACATAAGGATACTACACTAACTTCACTCCATCTCACATAAAGATGAGGTAATGCATGTGAAGATAGTATCATAACAGATACTACACTACCTCTACACCTCTCAGAAAGGGAGGTAATTCCTGGGAGGATGGTAACATTACAACATAACATATACTACACTGCCGCCACATCTCTCAAAAAAGAAGTATGTAATATTTGCGACGAGGGTATCATCACAACAGAACAGATACGACACTGCATCCACATCTCTCAAAAACGGGAGGCAGTGTCTATGAGGATTGTATCATGAAAAAAGAACACATTTTACACTACCTCCACACTTCTCAAAAAGAGGAGGTAATGCGTGGGGAGTAGTATTATGAGAACAGAAGAGATACTACACTACTTCCAAACTTCTCGAAAAAAGGAAGAGGGGGAGTTGTGTAGGGAAGGCATACTGACAACGGAACAGATACTACACTACGTCTACACCACTCAAAAAAGGAGGTTATTCTTAGGATGGATTGTATCATGACAACAGAATAGATACGACACTACTTCCACCCATCTCAAGAAAGGAAAAGATAATGTCTAGGATGATTGTATCATGACAATGTAACGTATGATACACTTCCTGTAAATGTCTCAAAAGATGAGGAGGTAATGTCTGGGAAGATTGTAACATGACAACACAACATATACTACATTACCGCCAGGTCTTTCAAAAAAAGAAAAGGTAATTCCAGGGAGAAGGATATCGATACAACAGAACATATACTACACTACCTCCACACATCTAAAAAAGCAGGACGTCATGCCTAGGATGATGGTATCATGACAGCAGAGCAGATACTACACTACACTATTATCCTTAGTTGAGCATTTAAAGATAGTACATTAGTTTAAAATAGTATATGGTATACTATTTCATGATAAGTAAAATAGTCGTTAACAGTATAGTTTTAGGCTTCAGACAGAGAGACGCACAGATGTTTCATTAACAGGTTCATAACATACGTTCGAAAAGTCGAAATCTCTGGTTGTCGTAGAACTCTCGTCTGGTGACCCAGAACGAACGGCATCACTGCTCATGCGACGATATCTCGTTTTTCGATTCGCATTTCCCAGCTGCAGGAAAACCATACGTACTAACCTTGCCTCTCCCTTCTCTATTGCTTCGCCGTTGTATGAAACTCGTTGTACTAACCGTGGCTCTTTCTTCCGTCCATTGTTGTCCCTGCTTTGTGTCGCGACTGCTATCATCTGCCGTTTCGCTGAGTGTCAACTTAGCTCGTATTTTTTCCATCATACCGGCAATTTCTTCGTAGACTGAAATCGAATGCCACACGCACAATAAAATATAACAAGGCTTCTCCTTTTTAATTTAGAGCCATTTATTTACTATACTGCTTGTCGATATGGGCAAGTTCGTTGTAGCAGAGAAAGAGAAAGGCTTAAGCTAGTTATTGTCTAACTACTTAGCTACTTGTAAAGGAAAGAAAATGGGGACTTCATATGACTCTACTTCGAGGGATCAGAAATCCCCTAGATTGTAATCGCTACCTGGCTTAAACGTGTTGGCTCATCGGCTTCCCAGTCCAAACTGATAATCTCACTTAAGTTTTCCCAGCGGGAACACTGTGAGGTCACGAAATCTCGTGATCGACGCACAGGTGTGACCTAACCTTTGAACTCAAGGTTTCGTCACTCGTCACCGCGACCGTGAGAAACAACATTGCACTAAACATGCACGAGACGACCTCGCCACAAATCGCGCAAGTCAAACCCGATCTCCAACAGACACGTCGATCCCCATAGGACCATTATCTAACACAGATACACCATTGTTATCATGAATAGATTTATTCATTTATGTTTTTTAGAATTAGTTTATTGTCATTTAATTATGAAATACGTTTAGAATGTTAGTGCGACATCACCGTTTGTTTTTATAATCACAATAATTATTTTAAAGTATACTTTAAAAACTTCCATATATTTTCATAATTCATAATACGCAGGCCCGGGGACAACGTTTCTCGCACACCACCAAAAATCGAAACAACACGAAACTCACTGCGAAAGTTAGAAACGTCGGCCGGGCTTCTTAGTAATTGTACCGTTCATTTATATGCAGAATTAACATTTTTAACAATAGTTCGTAAAAACCTTAAACATGCTTTTACACTTATAATGTCCTTAATAGGTTTCAAATTGTTCTTACGTTGTAAATCAATATTAAAACTTACCTTACAGATTTCTGCCTCACTGTTTGTCGTGGGTTCGCTTGCGCACTCATCTCCGTTGCTGGCTCGTGATCGTACGTGTGTATCTGTTTTGTCGGCAAATTCTGTCATTATGCACAAAAACGCTCAGAGACAATACTTTTTGAGAGAGATTCCATTTGTTTATTTCACACTTTTATCGAAGAGATTTCCATTAGTCGGTTCGTTCATTCAAACTCTCTTCTTCTCCTATACTGCTTTGTGAAATGTCGGATGCAATCTGCTATCTTCTTGTCCCGCCGTTGGAACCATGTTCTGTGTATTAGCCTATATCTGGCGATGTCACCCCAACTATGTGCATTGCAGAGCTCAGTTTATGAACGTCTGTCCTCTTCGCGCCTCCATGGTGAACTGTCTACAAAGCTAATTGCTCATCAGAGATATGTGACGTCAGAGCCCTTTGACCATTCAACGAATGTCATAACAAAACTCAATATCGCTTTTTGTCAAACCTTTTTGATCCGAGCGTTTTATCTCGGCCAGCATATATCCAGTATGTTATGTTTCCCGGAATGAATCATTTTATTTGTTCCAAATTATCAATGCACCTAAGTTGTACTTCATCCTATTTCTTTCACCCAATTCATAATTCATACTAGCTACTTTACTCGTTTTCAAAATACAGGGCCCGTCATAATGTAACATTAGTACCGGTGTTTAAATCTGTTTTGTGTATACTTAGCTGTTTCATTTCATGAATATTGCTTCTAATATTTTAAGTCGGTTCATCCAAAAACCATAAAGAAAACTACACCTAAGAACGACCTAGAACGTCGAAACGCTAGATAAATAGCCGAATAACAAATAAATCGGCGAAATACTATATAAGCTACCACCTGAAAACCGAAATAGCTCGACGATTCGTAAACCTCACAAAATTCATATACAGACGCGAAAAGTATGTGTTGTTCAATAAAGTATGGTTTAATATGTGTGGTATTCAATAAAATGTAAGCTGTATATATATATATATATATATATATATATATATATATATATATATATATTTATTTATTATTCATAATGAATTTAAGAAATTAAAAAGATGAAAGGGCAGCTGACCGCTTTCGTACCTCGCTCAACAGAGCCAAATATCGAGGTAATGTATAAAAAATATAACAAGATGCTATGAGAAATATAGCGAGGAAAAGGGGTAAAAAAAAAGAAAAAAAGTTCAATCAAATAGAAACAACATAAGCCCGAGGAGATTTTCTCTTTGTTTGCAAAGAGAAGGTCTCAAGGACTTAATATAAATGGTGTCTAGGATCTTGAGATGATAAGGGGAGTGCGACTTACTAAGAATGGAGAATAAGTCGACACTGAATTTAGAGGCACAGGTGCGGTTATTTATGAGATGTTGACCTATCGACGAACCATAAGTATTATTCAAATCGTCAGTTGGTAAATAATTTGCATTGCGAATTTTTGTGGGCACGTGTTGTTTCCGTTTCTCATGGTTATTCTTGGTTCGCGGTTTTAAATGATATCCTGTTATTCGTAATATATTTGTTCTTTCAATTTATGATTCGTAAACACGATCATTTAAATTACTACATTAGAGGCATCCATTTTCCCATACAAAGGAATAAGAAAGAAGACATATTCCTAAACTCTAGCTATGTTTTATTTGATTATCACTTGTTTTCATATTATTGTAAATGTATATTTATCTACGAACATTTGCGATTATATCAGAAACAAGGCACATTACATTATTCTGGATATATTCTGAGCTTAATTTATATTAACAAATAATGTATATTAATTAATTCTAAACATTTTATTCGGTTGATTTTTGTGGTTAATTCTTTACTCTCTTGTGATCACTTGTCTTTAAATGCGCACCGAGTCTTCTTATGTTTATTTAACTATATTCTAGAACTTAGAATCAATTGAATGGCTGCATATAAATATTTTGATGTTGCTAAATTACTAAAAGCAACTTGAAATTGTTTTATGTTTGTATTCAGCTGTTATTTATATACACCAATTGTTACATAAATATAACTAGATCATAGATTACTATATATGCCAGAGGCCAGAACATTACTTCACATACACAAGTATTGTTGACGTCTTTACATTATATGTGTATTTTTTTTCAAGCAAACATTTTCTAGAAGCAGATTAAAATATTAACGTGTAGTTATGATAACGTTCGTTAAAGTCTATGTTCATTGGCACTAAACTTGTTAAATTTGTTAACTCGTTCGTGCAAAGTGTACATACATTTTCATATTATTTGGCTTTAGTACAATATATTTAGAAAATCACTGACATTACCCAGGATGATGTTCTACATGGTAAAAGAGAAGATTTATGCTGAATTTGCTTTGATAATAACCCTTTATTACAAATCTAATTTCTGCTTTGTTGTATTTGCTTTGTACTCGATCATATGTTGTACGTCGCGCAGGATCACTCGTGTCTTTCATGTTGGCAATCTAAATAACCTTCACCGACACTTACGTTTTTATATATTTTGGTGTTGTTTCTTCTTTGTTGTGTGTGCCTATCAGAAAACACCAGGTCAAACTCTATTTTACTTGTGATGCTTTCACATTGATCATTTTTATCTATCGCACACGTATATGTGAACAATTAAACATCAAACTGGCTCGGTATGTACAATGACAGATGAGGATCAGTATATGTTCTAATTACCTATAAATCGAAAGGAGAAGCGTTTCCGCATTAACACGTACATATTGAAACAATTCTGACAATATGCTATCGATTTTCCAAAAACATTTATTGTTGACATACCCACAAACAACTTAATTATATTTTTCTCTAATATAACATTGCTACATGATGTAATAGAGCAATAATACACCCATGGCTAGAGAAAAATGATAAAGCAGCCGCGTGCCAAACATCATAACATTTTATATTTAGAAAAAAATTCACACTAAATTCGAGAAATATTTAAGTAATATTTTCTTCTTACCCTATATTTTCATTCACAATTCATGACAACACAAGAAGCAATACGTTAGAATGACGACAATTTTATATAGCAATAGTCGGTCATTAAAATGTATATATATATATATATATATATATATATATATATATATATATATATATATAAATTTTAACAACGCCAAACTTAACATACAATTTACAAGAGAACACCCCATCGATTCTGGCTAACAGTCTCCTCTGTACTTAAACCTCAACATCACTAAATATGACTCCATAGTACCAAATTCCATGAGAAAACTGCCTGCAAAAACTGTTTTATACACTTAACTTCTGATCTGCCCTTCACCCTTACCTTATAAATAAAATTACAACTGCCATTCGCAAGCTATAAGTAAGGCCCACTTGACATCTAACTCATCCACACCGGCACCTGCTTACAGTAACATATATCGAAAAGCTATGATAACCATGCCCCGGATCTGTTCCCTAGCCACTGGCCTTATGCCTGACACTGAACAATGCCACCGCACTATTCGCGTATACAAGCTACAGTGTACCAAGTGCAATACATCATATATAGGAACCACTACATGACCGTTACACGTACGCATACAGGAAAGTATGAACGCCCGCATATTCTCTATCTACAAACACAACACCGCTATTTAATACTACTTAACGCGAAATCCGCGTATTTATCCTTGTCTATCAAAAACACTGGGTACCTAAGAATCACAGAATCGATTGAGAAAAAAACCTAACTCCCTAACTTCACGAGTTCTACTCACCCTCTTTTAATAATCTACCTTTTCACAGACTGCCATACCCTCATATTAAACACTCCCTTGTATTCAAATTTCACCTTTCACTTTCTCTCTGTAATTAAGTGCTGCCAAACTTCAATATTGGAGCATGTCCTACTACTACAAAACACCCTTCTACTATGAACACTTATAACATAGAAGTCATACACCTACGACCCCACACACACATTTTACGTGGTTTTATATTTCACACCGTATTATCTTCCACTTCCCTCTCTAACGTGTTGATCAATGCGACTTATTCAATGCAATGCTTGCTATTCGTATATCGTCCGTCACAAGACAATTTACTAACCTACAACAGTTATGAACCCCCGTATTTTAACATTTTTATTATTTTATTTTACTATTGTTGTCTCATTACAGTAATTCATATATATTTACTGTAATAATCAAGTAGTCTATTTCATTTAATATTTGTCTCAACCTACAATATGTCACAGGAGAATAGTATAACTAACCTCTAACAGTGAATACACTAAATTTAATGTACTTCTTTGTCTCATCACAGTAAATCCCCTATTATCTGTATTAACAAACTAATTAATCAATTTAACCTCGTGTACTCAATAGGTCAATGCATGAAAAGTAAATAAATAAGAAATGATCAAACAAAATTAAGATCAAATTAAATGTTGAAAAAAGTAAAATTACGAGAAACAAATAAATTAATAAAAAAGTATGTGTGCATATATATATATATATATATATATATATATATATATATATATATATATATATATATGGGAAAAGAAGGATGAAGGTAATCCGACGTAATGGGAAAATGAAAAAGGAAAACCAAAAAGGGATGTTTTTATGTGTACATCAACGTTTCGTTTTTATTTATAAGACTTCATCAGGATGATAATATAAAGAAAAAGGTCATGCAAGTACGTACACATATAGGTTGACATTAAGGGAAGAAGGGAGGAAAGTAGTAGCCACTACTGGAGGAAACAGTTGGGCTGACGTCCGGATTTAGTGGAGTCAGTAGTGAGGAATGAAAGTAAATGTTTATGAAACTGAGTGGATAAGCTTGGAAAGGTGGGGGTTAGCAGGGATACTGTGGCTGGTTGTAAGAGAAAGAGGTGGCAGGTGAGCGGGAATAATATGGGTGGCAGGGAGTGAGGGGGTGAAGGGGTGGGAAAGAGAGGAAGGCGTATGATGGAGTATTTGAACAGGTGGCTGCGGCAAAAAGTGAAGGAAAAATAGATAAGGTGTGGGTTCATTGTGAATGGGGATGTATGTGTGGGGGTGTATGCAGAGAAATGGAGGGTGGGTAGAGAAGGAGGTGGGCATGTTATTTTGGTGGATGGGTGAACGTCACGGTCTTAGAGAGGATTTGAGAAAATGAGGGGATTTGAGAGTGGGAGGTATGGAATGGTGATGAAGTCTTATAAATAGAGACGAAACGTTGGTGTACACATAAAAACATCCCTTTTTGGTTTTCCTTTTCCATATATATATATATATATATATATATATATATATATATATATATATATATATATATATATATATATAATATTGAAGAACACATTAAATTCCAAAACATATAAATTGTCTTGTGTTCTCTGTGAGATGCTGCAATGCGTTACATCGACTCAATTTATGAATTAAATGTCATAGTGTTCTCCCATTCAGCAAAACCCGACACCTGATAAAAAAATAGGCAATAAAAAAAGGTTTATATGCAGATAGTTTATGTAGTAACCGTTTAGTTGCATACTACATTTATTCTTACATGTAACCGCCGCCTGTGGAGACGGGCGCGAAATTAATCACACGCATTGGCGACTATGTCCTTGTCTATAACAGCGAACGCCTCCAAGATTTCAGACTCAGAAGAGTCGAGCGTGTTGTGGGCATGCTTGTTTATCTTGGCTTCGATCATACCCAAAATATATAGTTAAGGGGGTTGCAGTCACGTGTGCAGGGCGGCCATGGCTGGCAAATAGTTTCGAGGTACATTGTTGAGCCGCATGGCATGGGTTGCGGTTGCGTTGTGTACATTAGCAGAATCCAACTTGAAGACGTTTGGGTTTCCGACAGCGATATCGTCTACCCAGCAGAAAATGCTACCGGAGAGAGCATTGTATTGCTCGTATAAATAATTAAGTGTTATCCTCTGTTTAATACATCCCTACAAAGAGATGCGATTACATAGAATGTTAGATCCGCATTATTTATACACGCTTAAGCATTGAATGTTCGTACGAAGTTCATCATATTTCACACTCATTAATAAGAACGAGATCATCCGAAAACCAAAATTGGTAATTTTAGTAATCTGATATAACGTAAGCAAACACTTCCGACTTTAATCATTTTTGTAATTAATTGTTTAAAAATAAAATGTCGTTTTTTCGACTAGACCACTTAAAGTAATTACATTCCAAGGACTGACATGAATTTTATTTATTAGAAGAATATTCACTTGACAATGTATTGTAAGAAGATAGCGAGTATGTATTGTTTTAAAATAATACAATTATTATCATTTAAAAAAACAAATTAAGAAGAGACACATTTGTTTTATTAATTCAAACATTTTTTTCTAGCGAGGATAATTATTTTACGGAAGAAGAAATAGTAATTGTTCTTGATATATTTGACCCTGAAAGACATATATTATTCAAAAAGTAAAAGTATGATTCACAATAAATCATGAATATTGGTGTAGAAAGCGCCGTGCAATTTCCACGGTCCTCGCTCGTAATATAACAACTATGGATACGTCTTACAGTAGTGGCAATGGAAGCCACGACTCTATGTACTACGTTGTTTTTGCGAATGTCTGATTTCTGGTTTAGTTTTAATTAATGGTGAGAGCTCCAAATTGCAACGGAAATACCAACATGCTGACCTGATGAAAGGGCAATAAAAGCTAGAAAGAAACTGCAACCAACCATTATCACAGCAGCTGGTACCAGCCATGATTTATAGAAAGCAGTCATAAAACTGGATGCCATGATGTGCACGAGAAGAAAGGATGTAAAGAATAACGGATAACCAGGCCAATAACAGAAATTATATGAGGCAAGAGATAAATGAAATAAAAATAAATAAATAACATGTCGAGACGTGCATACGTGTAAACTGACGTTGCCGTTTTTCTACATATAAAACTATATAGATGATGCACCTGAATACATGGAATACATTTTTTTAAAAAACTGCCATGAGTAAATTCAAGTTGTACGGGTATTTATACTATTAGTATACGTATATATCTGTTACTCATGGTGTATCTTTTAGTAGTAGCCCATGATACGAAGGGAACCGGTAGTCAGCTCTAGAATGACGACTCCAGTGGCTATATTCACACTCCTCGACTATACAATAACCTTAAAGATAATGAAAACCTCAAAATAACGTCAATATGCTCGTGGCTTTCAGTTGTTCACCAAATAAAAGTATGAGTGCTGACATCTTGAAACAACACTGTTAAACATGCATGCAGGCCGGTTGTCTTTATATTGAAATAAGAACTAATAAAAAGTGTCGCAACACCTTTAGTATCATATCACACACGCATTTAAATGTCGCCCAATATGTATAACAATAACAGTATATATATATATATATATATATATATATATATATATATATATATATATATATATATATATATCGCTTTATATAGTTTATTGATAGTCTTTTGTTTCATTTACGAGCACATATCTACATCAAAATTATTTATATAAAAATATGATTCGGCACTCATTACATCCAATTATATACAATAGTGGTTTAACATATGTATTCCTGTCGTTACCTTTCAATAATTTTTACATTTAATTCTGACTCGACAAGTACGATACAAGATGTCGTACTTATGTTTCCTCCTCCAACTCCAGATCTACTACAACTGCTATCAGGGGTAATTATTTCATAGTAAACATATACATGATACGAATATCATTTCATATATTTTGCTTCAGCGGTTTTTTTATCGTTGAACATCTTTGTCATATATATGTAACGATCTATTTACTTATACTTTCGTGTTTCGAACAGTTTTGACTGGTTATACGAAATATATTATTGCACATTGCCGATTAAGGGAATGACATATAACCCGATTAAAAGGATTACCCAAATGTCCGTCAACATTCGCTTGCATTATTCTCATTGTTTAATATGTATTTAATGTTCAGAGCGTTTTATATTATTAAATAATAATTTATGTTTTTCAACGATCGTATTTAATGTTGTAATTATATAATTACATCCATTACAGACAATTTGCGTCGTTGTTAAATAATTCACTCACATGATTATCATGGAAAACAATTAGGGAGGCGTTAGTTTCCAACCGAATAAATTGTGTGTTTTAATTGAAAAATATGAATGTCAATAGGATATTTTTCGCCGTTTATATATATATATATATATATATATATATATATATATATATATATATATGAATGTATATTCAGCAAGTATTCTTTTATTAATTAAGGTTTGATTGAATAGAAACAACAGTTCCTGTCTATTCCTATTCTGCACATTTCTCCCACTGACTGGCAAGTTACCCGATCTTATTCTATTTATCTTCCTCCCACAAGGTAAGATGTAACACAGGTCGGGAAAGTGGGAAAACACCAGCGCTCGAGAATTTGATCACTAGACATTTAAAAATTGCCTGGGCAGCCCCGTCGGCATTCCCCGGTAGGGGCACCTCAGGCGATTAACAATAAACTAACTCCTTCTCAAACGGTGAGAAGGCAAAGCCTGGGAGTGTGCACCTCATAGAACTGCACAGACGGACAACCGATAGACCGGCGTTAATCCAACCCGAAGGCCCGGACAATACCGGTATATTGGCCGGAGTAAAAACCCCTGGCTGAACTTCTTATGTTCCACTCTATACATGCACTCCTTTCGATTCACATAAGCCGCTCTTAATCATGATTTTTGGTACAAAATATTTTAAAAAACACATTATTAAAGATTAAGTTTAACCGTTTTAAACACATAATA
Source organism: Sepiola atlantica (assembly GCA_963556195.1). Classification (NCBI taxonomy): domain Eukaryota; kingdom Metazoa; phylum Mollusca; class Cephalopoda; order Sepiida; family Sepiolidae; genus Sepiola; species Sepiola atlantica. The sequence continues at coordinate 225,447,455 of OY744515.1, read as the reverse complement.
TTTAATGTTAAGTGTTTTTGATTTTTAATTGTATAACTTGTTGATACAAAAAATGTATTCGAATCCAATATTTTCGGGTTGATATGTAGCTTTTAATTCATGAACCGTTTATAAAAGGACCTACTTTACTTCATTCGCCAGGAATGTTCCTTGCTTAAACACGCGTACACATAAATATATAGTAAAGATTTGTACGATGGCAGGAGGTATATTTGATTATCAATTACAAAATATTAGACTAATTAATTAGGTTTCTTTATATGTAGAAGTGTGTATTATATAGATTGTTCGTACTACCATTCTTATATATAAATGTATTTTCACAACGTTTCGGCTTATATAATCTCTGATCTTATTCATGTTTTTTTATCAAACTTGATAATATGTACATAATTTCCGACGAAAAGTTTTATTTAATACACGGATTTAACTTTTTCTATGTCACCTGCTATGAACGGCTAACATTGTCTATAAATGTATAACTCTATTCTTGTTAATTATCGGACTAGGGATTGAACGTTCAACCTTCAGAATATGTAAAAGACATTCTCATGCTGCTACAACTAAAATGCTATTATACCTGACACAAGTTATTACTAGGATATTGAACGCGTTAAATATAATTAGCTGGCATTTTCTTTTTACATGACTAACTTTTAAATATTTCTTTCTCATTGAGGTGTTGTCGACTTTTAAAAAGTTATTGTTTGATATAACATATAAAAATAATTAAGTGATTAAAAAGCCTTTTGGCTTTTGTCTTGTGTGTTAGTTTTAACATTTCATTTGTCTCGTATTTTCTAATCATTCATAATATTCTTTTTATATTTAAATCAAAGGTCATGTTTCTATTTTATGCAGTCAACACTTCGAAGTGAATGAGCGCCTTTAATAACAAGGCATGATTCGAAGCAGGGAGTATTTTCTTTTATTAAATTAAATGTCACTTTATGATTGAATAGGATTACATCGTAATAATTTTAATATTCGCCAATATCAAGTTAATTGCCGGTTTTTCATAAATTGTAAGACTGGTTTCTTCAGGAATCTGAAGAGCATAAATGCATATATGTTCAGATATACATGTCTACACATGTGCCCGTAATTATGTTATTCCTATTTCCTTTATTATTATCATGATCACTATTATACTACCATTCATTTATCAGTATTATTATTTACTCCCTAAGAGTTCTCACACAGGTCATCAGTGATTCCTCACCAACAACAAGTGGTATTCCCTGGAGTCTGAGTGGCAACACGTCTTCCCATATATTAGTATTATGATTATTATTATTATTATTATTATTATTATTATTATTATTGCTATTGCTATTTTAATTTATTTATGTTATCTTATTTTTTATGAGCATTATTTGTATTATCAATGTTATAATTAATCATATTACTTCTAGCAATTCCATTCTTACTGTGTTTCTTTTATTTGCTATATTTCCCTTGCACTAAACACACTATTAGATGATATAACATTGTAAGATAACGTAGAGTGATGAAAGTGAAACGTGGACGATTCCATTGTGAGTGGGACGTCGAGAAAGAAAGAAAGCGATCTGATAACTGTTCAAAAAGGAGAAGGTACAGCAGTGCAAGCGAGACATGAAAGTTTACGGGTTCAGAAACGCGAAGAGCCGGAGCGCTTAGTGATCGCGGTATAGAAGTACCGGAAGAATGGGAGTTTACCGATGTTTATGGTACCGATTAATCTTTATTGGCTATGTTAGCCAAGCCCGTATTGCTGTTAGGCTTTCGTGTCCGTTGACTAAAAATGCAACTGATAAGCAAGTTGGCAATGTGAAGAAATCTCATGACTTGCAATTAATCAAACAGCAAATTGGAAGGGATTGTAGAACAATTGCTTCAGTTCACGCTCGGATAGGCAATCCAGAGCAAATTGTGTTATGATTTTAAGATCTCATTTTTATTTGACGACACCGTCATACTGTCGGCACGTTTTACCGTGACGACCGCTATCCAAGTAAGCCTTGTGTACGTGATTCCCGACCGCTTAAAAGTGGAATAGGCTTCATTGGGACTCGTTCTGTAATCGCTGTGATAGCACAAAAGTCGGAGCACATGATCATACTTGTTACCATAGACATTACATGCGGATTGCTCATGTGCCAGGCTCACTGTGGCAAAAAGAACGTCCCAAATGAAACACAATTTTCTGAATCATGAGGCCATCTTTCATCCGAAGACATATGTCTACTACTACGCACGCCACTTTTCTATAAATAGTGGGGTCAAGCAACTAGCAGGCAAAGGGACCACAGTCACCAATACGCTCATTCATCAAACAACGCGCAGACCCACATGTGCAGCAGTCACCAATGCGCTCATTCATCAAACAACCGCGCAGACCCACATGTGCAGCAGTCACCAATGCGCTCATTCATCAAACAACCGCGCAGACCCACATGTGCAGCAGTCACCAATGCGCTCATTCATCAAACAACCGCGCAGACCCACATGTGCAGCAGTCACCAATGCGCTCATTCATCAAACAACCGCGCAGACCCACATGTGCAGCAGTCACCAATGCGCTCATTCATCAAACAACCGCACAGACCCACATGTGCAGTAGTCACCAATGCGCTCATTCATCAAACACCCGCGCAGACCAACCCATTCAGCAGTCACCAATGCGCTTATTCATCAAACAACCGCACAGACCCTACATGTGCAGCAGTCACCAATGCGCTAATCAAACAATTCCGCACGACCCCACATGCGCTCATTAATCAACAACTGCGCAGACCCATTTGCGCTCACTCATCAACAACCGCGCAGACATTACAAGACTCCAGACGCATAGAAATTCCACAAACGCCATCAGGATACATACCAAACCTGATCCCGAGACAGTCGACACGAGGCCAGCTGCCTGCACGTTTTAAGGACTTCATCATGAAATGATTCCCCTCACGCATGCGACTTTAAATCAAATCAAAATATGATCTGGGGGAGCTGTTATAGTTTGTTGATCTCATTTTGATTTGACGACGCCGTCATACTGTCGGCACGTGTTACCGTGACGACCGCTACCCAAGTAGGCCTTGTGTACGTGATTCCCGACCGCTTAAAAGTGGACTTGGCTACATTGGAACTCGTTCTGTAATCGCTGTGATGGCACAAAAGTCGGAGCACATGTTCATACTTGTTACCATAGCAATTACACGCGGATAGCTCATGTGCCAGGCTCACTGTGGCAAACAGAACGTCCCAAAAGAAACACAATTTTCTGAATCATGGGGCCATCTTTCATCCGAAGACATATGCTTGACCTCACTATTTATAGATAAGTGGCGGACTTAGTAGTACTACGTCCGCCACTTATCTATAAATAGTGAGGTCAAGCAACAGGCAGGCAGAGGGACCGCTGACCACCGCGGCCGCTCCGCACCGACCATCAGCGCTGCGGCTTCTACTAACAACAACAACAATCATCGCTGCGTCTACTCCTACCATCAGCAACAATCATCGCTGCGTCTACTCCTACCAACAACAACAACAATCATCGCTGCGTCTACTCCTACCAACAGCAACAATAATCACTGCGTCTACTCCTACCAACAACAACAACAACAATCATCGCTGTGTCTACTCCTACCAACAACAACAGTCATTACTGTGTCTACTCCTACCAACAACAACAACAGTCATCGTTGTGTCTACTCCTACCAACAACAACAACAGTCATCACTGCGTCTACTCCTACCAACAACAGCAATCATCGCTGTGTCTACTCCTACCAACAACAAGTGCCGCCGCTGCTTCCATTACTACCACCAACTACAACGACGACAATTCTTGGTAATTTCCTTCCGTTTGGTTGAGAAATAAATGATTGAATTTTCATAATTTCTATCCTGTGTTGTATATTCCTTTCTGCTTGCCACCATACGCTTTAATAATATAACAATTGCTTTCGCGATGAATAAGGAACACGTAGTAAATATAGAATAGCGAAAGTTAAGGACTAATATTATATAAATAAGCCTACATAAAAAATGTTTGCATAACTAAATATCGACAATCATACGGAAATATGTGTACCTAGCTACACTAGATTTGCACTGAAATATAATAAAGATCCGATAGAAGTCCGATAATTAGACTAATAGACATTCGCTGATGCTAATGAGCAAATACTCTATAGAATTTGAAATGTGTTCATATTCAAATGAAATTCTACATTTGTTTATAGAAGAATTATATGAACATAGATTCATACATTTCGATATAGATGCAATGCATGGATTACATTTATACTGATAGTAGGAATATATATATATATATATATATATATATATATATATATATATATATATATATATATATATATATAGTCTAAAGAAGCCTTGAGTCATTTTAAACAAAACAAAAGAAGTAAAATGCAGTTTAAATTCCTAGACAAACTAACTAAATCCAAGATATTGCAGACTTAATATTCGTTGGAAAATTAATAAATAAACATATAAGTGAACAAATAAATAAAAGGGGGATTAAGTATCTAAGAGTGAAACAAAAACAGGAGACCTTAAGCGTCTAATATCAACACGGGGATCATCAGCTGTTTACCATGTAACTGTTTCAGAGATTTAAAAACAGGACAATGATAATATTCATAGCTCTCCAATGGTACTGATTTAACTACCATTTCCCCAATAATCAAGTGTCGAAATAATTCAGCTTAAAATGTTACTAATATATACATAAATAAATAATAATAATAAAGTAAGAATAATAATATATTACCCTTAAGACAACCGTATTATATGATAATTTGCATATCAAATAACATTAATAATAATAATAATAATAATAATAATAATAATAATAATAATAATAATAATAATAATAATAATAATAATAATAATACTCTCTAAACACTACACCCAAGAACCATTCTGCAATATGGTAGCTAGCAATACAATTATATAGGAATTAAAGTTGCATTAAAATATACATTTTTAAAAAAGCTTAAGTACCTTAGGTGCCATAAAGGCAATTAGACAACAGAAAAGAAACCTACCCATACAGATCTAAATACCCAATATATAGTCTAAAGAAGCTTTGAGTCATTTAAAAAAAAGAAGTAACATCTGAGATATTGCAGACTTAACATTCGTTGGAAAATTAATAAATAAAAAAATAAGTAAACAAAAAAAAATAAAAAGGGCGGGGGTAAAGTATCTAAGAGTGAAAGAAAAAAAGACGACCTGATATATATATATTTTATATATATATATATATATATATATATATATATATATATATATATATATATATATATACTTTGTGAAGTAGATAAACAGAGATACCAGAGTCAATAATCGATTCATATAAAAGTTATACTTATTTTATAACTGAATCATCACGTAGAAAATTAGAAATAATTAAATAAATGTTCATAATCATGTTTTATATTAAACGTTAAAATGAATATAAAAAATAATAATGAGAAAACATTTTTTGTCAATTTTATATATACTTTAAAACCGTAACTATAAGTATTTAACGTCTTAGCATGAACCTTATCAGAACACATATCATATAGGTAAAGTAGCTAACCATCCTAACCGATTAGAGATACACCAATAACACAAATATTTAATTGCATTTAGAAAGTATCCCTTAATGAAAATGTATTACACAAAAAGTAACAATATTACAACGATGCACTAAATAGATCAGGCTATATATATATATATATATATATATATATATATATATATATATATATATATATATATATATATATATATGAAGAAGAATAGGAAAAGGAATTAGAGAAGCAAAAGCCAAATCAAAATTCAATTCAATTACTCAGAGCAAGGTATATAGCAAGGTAATACATTGCCTTTTTGCGGAATATACCTTGCTCTGAGCAATTGAATTGAATTTTGATTTGGCTTTTGCTTCTCTAATTCCTTTCCATTCTTCTTCATATCTACCTGCTCTATCCTGGATATTGAGCTGTATACTCTTCACAATAGGTTTTACCTTTCCTAAAAGTTCGCTTTTAGTACACTACTGTATATATATATATATATATATATATATATATATATATATATATATATATATATATATATATATAATTTATCAATAAACAAAATACATACAATATTGTTATATTATATAATATAGTATTTCAAAAATGTTAATTTTAATATAATATACGCTTACTGATTATCAATAATCACTGCGTTGCTGAACGTAATATACTAAATAATATTAAATCAAATAAATATTTACCTAATACAAATATATATGATTGCAATAATAAAAACAATACTCATATTAACAATAATTTCGAAAATAATAAGGTTTATTCATATCAGTATAATGAACAACCCTTAAAGTAATATATTACACATATTGGATTTACCAGAAGAAGAATATGTTGTATATAAATAAAATGTTCAACATAAATAGTGACATCAAATATTGTTTTAAGTTACCATTGATTAGAGGTAATAATGAAACATCATAGAGGGGCATATATCTTCGTTATTAACGTAGTATTAATGTAGACAGAGGTACAGCTCAGTGTTGGTAAAGGTGACACCCGCTTTGGATAATGGAGCTGGTCCCACAGTCAATAATCAGACACTAAACACAATAAGATGAAAACTATAAAGGGGGCGATAATGTCACTTTTTTTGTCTTGACAAAGACGCGAGGTTTAACAGTTGCTTATTTGAGTGTACGTAAGGATATCCATATAATGTATTATCGTCAGGTTCACGCATTTATTCTAGAATAAGATAGGTTATGTCCTAAATATTTAGCAAGTGTATAAACTAGACAGTATGTTTAGAACAATCTCATCTTTTTCTCTCTGAGTTATTTATTTCATTTCAGCAAAGTAACCCCCCTGAAATTTCAGACGAAGGTCGTCAAGTCTTCTTTATGGAGGATAAAAGTTGATTACATATTATCAGTTTAAAGGAGAAATCAGTAGACAGTCACGACCATCATTCAAAGAGAAAAAAGAAACGACGGAGACAATAAGACAGCGACAATAACTGCGGTGAACGAAAAGGAAGAATAAACGGCAGAGAAGCTAACTTCCATTTACGCTGGATATTAAAATTGACGTTTACGCTTGCCGCTTGTGGATAGTAAAATGAAAGAGAGAATAATAAATGAACACACACTGATAGAACTTCTAAGGCACACACTAACTTAGAAGGAACAGTAAACATACACATACAAACGTTAAGGTAAACGTAAAACGTTTAGTGGAAAACCTAACTACAATATAGATTTAATAACATTTAAAGTGTGTTTAAAGAGTCACAACGTGCAGCGATAGTATAAATGCTAATAATAATAAGTTAATTCATAATAAATTTAGTAAAAAAATATAATTATATTCAAACTTATAAATCTTTTATACGCAGATTCAAAATGGGTAATTATTAAAAATAACAGTAATGCTTATAATAATCATTCATTAACTACACTCTAAATAAACTATAAATAACGGAGAAAATATGTATATCCTCAGTTTGTAAATAACCATATCTTTACGAAATTATCGTAAATGTATTGGAAACGTATGTGAATTGTACTAGGAATTATTATTAAAAGATTGAAATATCAATCTAGAATAATACTTCATAGAGTTTTCTATTAAGATAAGATTATCTTTTTGTATATTTATTCAGTTATTATATTATATGATTATTAATCATTTATTACTTTATATTACTTATATACTTTGTCTAGTAATATATTATGTATTGTATTCTAATATTATTATTAGTATTATTATTTTTTTTATTTTTATTATTATTATCATAATCATTATTATCAATAAATGTTATTATTAATTATATTGTGTATTGTAATTATTGTGTGTATCTTCTATAATTTTCATTTATGTATTGTTATATAATGCAATTTCTTTTTCTCGATTCAATATATATGATAAATGGTTTAAATGTTTAAGTGCTTGATATGTTATTCAATGTGCTATCGTAGAGTCATTTCTGTTGACATTTAACTAGGGTTGCCTTTTAGTACTGCCATCCAATGGTGTTCTCAATATATGAGTAAAAATGAACACACACACACATAACTATATTATATGAACACAGTAGGGGCAAATGTTTTAAAAGAATTTTATTTTCTTGTGCTGAAGACACGCTTTCTAATGAGCATCGTTCCTATACGCAAAATTCTGCAAATGTGAAACGTGTGCATGGCACAAGATACCGTCGCGTGATTGAATCCTCTAGGATCGGAAAATAATATTCTCCAATCGTCTTTATATTTAAACATCTATAATACCAACAGTGGGAGAATGCTGGAGAAACACAAATTTACTACATTCGATAATGGATTAACACAGCTATAGTTCATATGTTTGTATTTATTCACGCACTTTCTGCCACACAATCTCGTCTTTTTTAGCCATTATTCTTGCTTACCGTCCCTATACCCACCTTAAATGTATATATCTTGCTGGTATTATCTTGGGGAGGTTCTATTCAGAAGCAATACTCTCTTAATTAGGAATTTTACAAAAAATAATTAGCTCATGAATCTAAACGTGTTGTCAATTATATTGAAATGCATGATGTAAAGCTTGTTAGTTAACAGGTTATATATATATATATATATATATATATATATATATATATATATATATATATATATATATATATAAGCTTGTTAGTTAACAGGTTATATATATATATATATATATATATATATATATATATATATATATATATAAATGTACGTATATAAAAAATGTTTCAACTTTATATACATAACTAATGTGTGAATGGAAAAGTTTCTTAACAATAGCATATATATATTCAAACATAAAAAATATGAAGCGTTCAAGATTCTTCACATTATTATTTTTGTTGAAACTATGACGTAATATCTTTAAAACACGGTCGTATGTTTTATAGTATTATATATACAAAACATTTGTATCTTTGTAACCCTTTAATCATTTATATAACACGCCATTGTAGAAGTTTATATGAAATAATATTAACTAGAACATTAATTATGCGTGTTATCAATAAGGCTCGAGGTAGACTACATTATTAGCATCATTAATGCTCTTGTATATTTAACAATTAATATCCGTTTCTAATATGCGTTCGATGCTGATATGATAGAAAATCGGTATAATTGCTTTTGATAACTAAACGTAAATCAAATATATAAAACCACGGGTACAAACGTTTCCTTTTAGTGTGATGAAGTAAACATATTTATTTATTTTCTATCAGAAAGAATGAATAAAAACTTAATTCAGGTTACATTTATTTACTTAAAATAATATATATATATATATATATATATATATATATATATATATATATATATATATATATATATATATATATATATAGTTAGTAAACTTAAGACAACAGGAAAATAAATTATCGGTACTTTCAAGCGGATACCTTATATTTGTAAGAGTGAAAGATACACCACAAATAAGAAGGTTATACAAGAAGAAATACAAAAAAACAGTAAATAAGTTTCCATGTTTCTTCATTTTACAATAGCCTCATTAAGCAGTGATGCTGAGTAATTCATAACATTATACAGGCCTGCAAACATCTACATTGTAATAAGAGGGAAACACACAATAAAGTGAGAACATGATTAGAATTACATTTGTTGATTACTTTCTTGAATGCAACTGGTCATTCTTTTTATTAATTCTATTTTCATTTTGATTTGGCCTTAACGAAAACAGCAATACATAAGTGTAGAAAAAATATGCAGCAAAAGCCATTACGCAAAATCAAGAATGTATTTTAATTAAACCTCCATTACTAACACAGATAATCGAGCATATGTTTTGAATTTCGCTGGATGATCATATGATGTCGGCCATGTGACAACAATTATTAACAATTTTATAAAATTGTTCATTAATTATACATCATTAGTATTCATTACTATATCTAGGTCAGCAGCTTTATTTATTATATAGCAGCAAAGAGACCAGGCAAGGTTTTACTTTCAAACATAGTAATCTCCGGCAATGTTATATATTTTTTCATTCATAGTTCATTTTTCAAATATATATTCCATTCAGTTACTGTTAATGGTAAACCACGGTTCAAGAAACACACATACGTTCATTTTCTTTAAAATACACATATTTTCTTTACTGATCGCATGAACTAACCTGCATGTGAAGAAAAGAAATAACGTTGAACAACTTTGAGAATGTTATTAATTTCGTAGCATTTTCTGACAAAGAGCAGAAGACTACTCGAAATGTCAAAACAAAATAATAATTATAAAAACAACAACACCGGATACTATGCTTCATTCATCGTCAATAATCCTTAGACCACGATATATACATATATATATATATATATATATATATATATATATATATATATATATATATATATATATATATATGCATATAAATATATATATATATATGTACGTGTATGCATGTATATATATATATGTATGCACACATTGAACAAAAAAGATACACATATGTATATATGTATATATGTACATGTATATATGTATGTGTATATATATGCACTTATGAAACAACAAAGATGCATATAACATGTATATGTATATATATGTATATATAAATTATATATATATATACATATATATATATATATATATATATATATATATATATATATATATGCACACATGAAACAACAAAGATCGATTTAGCATGTATATATACATATATATATATATATATATATATATATAAACTATGTCGTATTAAGTCGATGCTCAATATACTAGATAGCATAGCAACATATTAAAACTTGTATTTAACACTCATACTTTATTTTATGCAATTTTTATTTTCTATCACTGATTTTCTTATATATATATATATATATATAAATATATATATATATATATATATATATATATATGCACATAATAAATTATAAATATTAGTTTTTTATCTGCCCACGTATATTTCAATCGTTACGGGAACCGTTCGTGTAGAGCTGAATTATTTACACCGGTCGCCGGACTCGAACCCCGGAACACGAGTATTATTTCAAACTTAAATTAAAATGGCTCTCTCATCATTGCCGTTGTCCACAACTTTGTAAATCAGCGAGTACTCATATTATTAGGCCACCGTCGTAGAGAGTTCGACTTTAGAAAATAATATTGCATTTTTCTTAATACTATTTGCTAGAAATCCCAACCTGTTTGTGGAACGACAGTAAATTAATTATGAATATTTTTTTATCTAGATATATGTACATTTTATCCTTACCAGAGTTGTCAGTGCAGAGAATGGTTTGGTCACGTATCGCCGGACGCGAACCACAGAACACGTGTTTTGTTTTCGTCTCAAATTCCAAAGTAAGTGTCTTCCACGGCCGTTGTCAACACTTCGGTAAATCAGCAAGAGATTAATCCTATTTAAAGGCATGGGCTAATTATTTGATTCGTGTATATATATATATATATATATATATATATATATATATATATATATATATATATATATATATATATATATATATATATATATATATATAATACTACTACTACTACTACTACTACTACTACTAATAATAATAATAATAATAATAATAATAATAATGACTAGGTAAACATCACCAGTATATGACTGGGAATATTGTACATCGAGCTTATAAAAGGTCCCCAATATAAAATGAAGCTTTTATTTATATGATTAGTTTTATTTATTGAAACATGTACACAATCTGCGACACTGGCATATCGATGTTATCGATCAACGATAAATACACCCTATGAAGTTATGGGCGACTAATAATGCAATATTATGTATCTCAATCATTCAGGGAGTGAAACAATTAAAATAATAGTAGTAACCCAAAAACAACGAACGCAGCGAATCACTAATAGAAACAATTACATAAAAAACATACATTAAATATTTAAGTGATAAAATCGTACAAATTTCTAGAAAGTACTTTGTAGTACATTGGCAAGAAGCTGGACTATCTCTTGAATACTTATTCAATCTTTCAACAGTCATTACATGGGTTGGGTGTAAAAACGCTTTATAATTCAAGCCTACAATAGTTTTACAACGAAATTCAGAGAATATGGATCTAATTCAATCATTTTTACAGGTTGTGTAGCAACTGTATTTACATGTAACTCTTTTTTTCAGAATATAAGATGTTCAGAAAATGTAACCATTACTCGACTTTGTGTTACTTCTCTATCGTATATCAGCCTAAAGGCATATTAAGATACTCCTCGTAAGTGTGATTGAGTTATGTATGAACACATCTACTTGAATATATAAGATTTACCGTTGTATGTAATTAACACAACAAATCAACAATACCTTACCAGATATTGTTTTTGAGAATATTGTGGTGTCTAAGCATGTTGAGTAAAATGCCCACTCTTACTTTAATGATTTAAACAAATTTAGCCGAACACAATGGATGACCAACATGCTCATATATCGTCTTGTCTATCCCTCTCTTTCTCTCTCTCTCTTTCTGTCTTTCCTTCTCTCTCTCTCTCTTTCTATATATATATATATATATATATATATATATATATATATTATAATATGAAATTAAGTAATAAAATAAGGTGTCAATAAAATGTTATTAGAATTCAAAGTTCAAGCAAAGTATCTTAAAGTCCTTAGCTCATGAGTATTCAAAGATAATTCGTCTCTTCAGAGGACCATTACCGCAGTTATACCACTACAGGTAATACAATTAAACTTTGAAAATATATAAAAATATATACACAAATACATAACAATGCATAACATCAAATATATCAACCCAAAACATACTTTTTTGTTGAATCTATACGATCTTTCCAGGTCATACCATTTGCAAAACATAATCAGGAAAGAGGGTAGACTGAAGATTAATCCAGGTTATAAATAGCAGTCCAAATACGAGAAATTGAAGGAGCTGACAAAGTTATCCAGTCGCGAAATGTGTCAATAATCGATGAAATGAAAAGTATAAAATATTTATGTTAATTATTACAACGATAAATAAATAAAATCAAATAATATAGAAAGTTCAATAAACTCACTTAAAATTCCAAAATCCTGATATGGGCAACCCAAATCAAATCAAAGTTCGTTGTTCAATTAGAGAGTCCGTTAAATCCGAATTGAGCAAAAATAAGATTGAATCCCGGTCGTATCTTGCAACCAGAGCGAAAACATAATTAATCTTTGCTCGCCAGCGATTCAACCAAATATGACAAATCTTCAACGAATAGAAGACGATATTAAAGTGTCTACTTCTCTGAACGACGTCTGAAAATATAGAAGCTGAATGACTTGTTACTTTTTTACACCCAATTCTCGGAACGCTACAGTTATATTTCTATATTACATTTTATTCTTTACTTTTAGATTGTATACACAAATACCCCCTTATTTTCATGTGTATGTGTTGTCTTCATACTAACCATTTTTATATGTGGTTCGCCATTAGAGATTACTGATATATGTGCTCACCCATTATAACACAGTGAAAGGTCGAAAAGTATTTTCCTGAGAGTAATAAAGTGTTCCACGATGTCGGTAAAATTCAGCTTTGATGGCGTTCTGTATAGACACGTGTGTTCGGTTATTTTTCACAGTCCAACCTTATAACACATGGGTTTGTGAGTTTACGAATATTCTGCCAACTGTTTCTTATTGATAGGATATTTCCTTTGCTATGTTGAGGTAATCTATGTCCTGTGTAGTGATTCATGTTCTTTAAAGATGTTCATCCAACGTTTATGCTTATTATGTACAAGAAAATACACTTTCCGTTCTCATTACTCGGCATCTTCGTGTGTATAACGGGCTTTCTTACTTCGGTATACGAGTATTCTTCAGTTACTTTTCTTTAAACTGTTGTATTGTGCGGGGCTTAATATAAATGACAACACAGGTATCTTAGGAAAATATAATAAGTGTATTTATTTGTCGGTGACAGTGAGGGTGGTGGTCGAAGAGGCTTTGTGCATAGGGAACTAGACGGTTGATTCTCTCCAAGGGCTGATCGTCAACTGACTGTCTTTTGATTTTCAGTTGTTATCATACAAGATTTTGTTCGAACCTGGACAACCTCATTGAGATTGCACTCGGTGACAGCTTGAACTTTATTTGACACTTCCAAAATATATCTATCTTTTTCTTGGCATGACACAACCGTACCTGGCAATATGATCTTTAACCTTTCCGACATCTCTGTGTTCTTCTGACATCACTGTTATAGTGATTCTTGCAGGTGCACCCTTTTTTGTCCGAAGGAACTTATCTTTTGACAATCGACATATGTTGCCTCTTCCTGTGCAGGTGTTTGTCTGGTTGTGAGCTTTTTATTTTATTTTCAAATAAACCTTTGGTCATCCGGCAATTATCTTATCAACTGACAATCGCCAGGTACATTTTTTTCATCAAAACATTTACCGTGCACCGACTCGGATATGTAACAAAACGCGTTTGAACTATTTTTTGTTCCACGAAACATGATATCAATTTAACTATGAAACTTATAATGACCATGTATTATATATCCTTATAGCGGTATCAATAAACATTAAGCAATATTATATCGTTAATTCTGTTATGAAAAATAATCATGAATCTATGGAAACCTTACATTATGTGTAAATATGTCAGCTTGGCTTTCCTTGCATAGTTTATACGCATGACAAATACATTAAACTAATGTGTTGCTGTACCACATTGCTATTTTGCCTCAAACACACGATTTTCTTCACCCGAGATTAATTTTAAACGATGTTTGGTCTCACACTATGATAATTATAGTATTTATTTATTCACATGAAGCTGTATTTTAACTGCATAAAAAGAAATACGTAAAAATGTTATTTCAGGATCAAAATAAAATGTGCCTACAAAATTCGTTAAGAAAATTGTTTGACGTCAAACTTTCTGAATAATACATATTGTTTTCGAATTATACAAGTTGTATCTGCGCCTCTAACTTACTTTCCGACTTAGTTTCTATTATTACTAACGCCTAAATCTTTACTTTTATATATTATGACATTTTATATACATATATATATATATATATATATATATATATATATATATATATATATATATATTAATATTTAAAGCCTGCTCAGCTGTCCTCCATAAACATAGACGGCCATTTCTCGGACTTAATGTAGTTTAATTTTCACGTATATCGTACAATTAAATTATCATATCTTAGATTTACATCGATTAAGCTCGGTTGAGTAAAGTACACACCCAATAAATCATGCACCTTTATTGTTAGAGATTAGATTCAGTTTTACTGTAACATGATTCGTAATAATAATATGTGTTTATATTGCCATAAGGAGATATACTTGTTTATGTATCAATTTTAAGTAATATCTTCCACAGTGCTCGATACGTAAGTAACGCTAAGTAGTAAGCAATAGAAAACATATTTATGGCAATTAAGCTGCACAGAGGCTCCCGCGTTTAAACCCCGGGGGGAATCTTTAGGCTAAAATGCATTTTTGCTTGAGGATTCCCACTGGGGATGAAACTCGGGAGCCTCTGTGTAGCTTAATTGCAATAAATATATGTTCATAGGCGACTACACACACACACACACACACACACACACACACACACACACATATATATATATATATATATATATATATATAAAGAGGTGTACTAAAAGCGAACTTTTAGGAAAGGTAAAACCCTATTGTGAAGAGTATGCAGCTCAATATCCAGGATAGAGCAGGTAGAAATGAAGGAGAGTGGAAAGGAATTAGAGAAAGCAAAAGCCAAATCAAAATTCATCTCGGATTTTCCCTCCTTACATCTCGAAACCCCTTTATGATAGTTCTAATTCCTGTTGTTCTTTAATCTCTACTTATATCTCCCTCATCCCTTTAACCTCCTCTTAACTTAATAAAATTACCCATAAACTTCGTTAGCTTCGTATTTCCCTTAGTTTTAACACCTTTCTTCCATTACCCCCTAAATCTTTCCACTTAACCCCCTTAACTGTATAACTTTATTTGGCTCTCCATTTTCCTTCCCGTTTAACTTCTTTTAATGCATTCGTCCGCTTCCCTTCAACACTTCCATTCTTCATTCTTTTCCCTTTCAACGTGATAACTAACCCACTCTATTCATATTATCCTAGCCCTTTCACTTACTTGTTGTTTAGCCTTATCTACTCATTATCCCATTTGCACACCTCGATTTCGAACTCCTTTCTGCTTCCACTGAGCACTCTAATTATTCTTCCCCTCCTGTTTTTAATTCTTCTCACTTTTTTAATAGCCTCGATTATTTCCCCCCTTGTTTTACCTCGCCCTTCGCATATTCTCTCTCAAACTACTCAACCCCCTTCCCGCCCTAGCTCTACATCTTTTAACCCCTATAGTATTTACTTGTAACTCCGATCTCCACTCTCCTTCTGGCTTAATCCTTTGTCACTTTTTTAACCTTGTATATCTCTTACCCCTTCCAGCCTTCACTAACCTATTTTAACAATTTTCTTAATTAACATCCATTTATCTTTTTAAATAAAATTTCAAAGTTTATATTTTCCCATATCTATTTGAACTAGCATCCCGTAACTGCTTATTTACTAACCCATCATCTTTTCCACCTTAGAGACTCCCATTCCGGATATCCTCTCTAGGTCTTGTTTTTTAATCTTAGTCTTATTTTAATTTTCATTCTTGAGCTCCAATCTTATCGATTTTTCCCTCATTCTATTATTAGTATCTTATTTTTAATTTTTTAATTTTTAAAATTTTTTTATTCTTTCGGTCAATCCTCAATTTTCCCTGCGAGCTTAAGACTAATCTTATCTATTTTTCATTCTTTATTCTTTTATTTTCCTATTTCTACTTTTTATACTATTTTTATCTCTATTTTTTATCTTTACTCTTTTAATCTTTAACTCATTCTCCTAGTCCTACCCTTCATATATATTTAGCCTCTTTGTTTATTTCTAAGGTCATTTGATTAAACTTCTAAACCCCCGAACTCTGTTCTTATACATATTCTGATATTTTAACCCCTTATCCTAACATTTGTTAACTTACCCCCACTCCTTTCTTCCCCTTTTCTAGTTGAATCCTAATTTCAACTTTGTTTCACCCCCCCACTTTCACACTCTTAGTTTTATCCGCATTCCTTCACCGCATCGCTCCCTTTCTCCTCCCCCCTCTCTTTCCTCGTACCCGTCCCTTTCTCCTCCTACATACCACTTACCCGTTTCCTCCCTTGCCCACTGGTCGCATATTATACTCTCCTTTTCACTGTCTTTGCTTTTCTTCATTTATAGCCGGCTTTCTCAACTGGGCAGACTTTAAATATTCTCACTGCCCCTTTTTCCACTTTAAAACACTTTCCTTTGTCATCTCTGCCCGGGAAGTCTCTTTAATGGCGAATATTTTACATCTTAATCTCCTCTGACGCCTGCCTGCATCTTCGAATGTACCTCTTATTGGACTTTTCACCCTTCCTGGATTTTCTATTTTCGCCGTACCTGAAGTTGTGGCTTCTTGGTTTTTAACTTTGAAACCTCTCTCATTACTTCTCGTGCCTCTAACGACCGACCTATCTACATCGTATCCTCTCCATTGGACTCTTCGACACCGGACCTTTTGGCAATCGGACATTTGCTTGCACCCTGGCACAGTTTTGCCCTACGTTTCCTTCCCTACAACTTTTATTTTATTTCATTTTTTCAAATTTTAAATCTTGGCCATTGCCAACTTATCTATCCCAGCGACTTCCTCTGATGATAAGATTTTGATCTTTGAAAAGCCTGGCTTAAGGAAAATTTAACTTGAATAAATTGCCTTTTTTGCGGAATGTACCTTGCTTTGAACTTTTGAATTGAATTTTGATTTGGCTTTTGCTTTCTCTAATTCCTTTCCACTCTCCTTCATATATATATATATATATATATATATATATATATATATATATATATATATATATATATATGAGGTAAGGTACACGATAATTCAACGTGTGCGAAAAAATGACATACGGAAAACAGGTTACAGTTCACTTTGATTTGTTTTTCTGTTTGTCATTTTTTCACCTATATATATATATATATATATATATATATATATATATATATATATATATCAGCATAAAATAAACACATCGTATTTGTATTTTTATTTTATTATGTTTTCATATATTTATTTTAGATCGCCAGATCATTATTTTATCGATTTTAGTCTTAGAATTAAATTCTGACATTCCTTTCTTATCGTCCGTTTCTACTCCTAGGGATAAAAAACTACAGAGTTAGCACATTTATATTAATCCAAGAGTGAACTTGTTAAGCGAGTAACGTTAACGAACCCATTGGTGTAGAAAATTAAAAGGAAATAATTAATCAATTTAGTAGGATTTGATTGCAGATATATTTGATCTTAAACTAAGATGTCCCCTTCTTACTTTGTTTTAGTTGTGAAGTGAATAAATGTTCGGACTCTCGAGAAAAATAACCGGGTTCAATCTCAGTTAGAAGCCATACAATTCTAGGCATAACAATTGGTGTGATACATATATATATATATATATATATATATATATATATATATATATATGGCCCTCTAGTTTGTGCAATGTTGAAAGGGAAATATGAGCGATACTTGAACACTTTGACGAGTGAATAAGTTTTATTTAAAACACAACGCTTTGTCTCTTCTGGGTTTATCTCTGTATACATAGATAACATGTTGTACTCTCGAAAATAAACGAAGAAATTCAAGTGTACACCCTCTCTTGAGAGCTCTGCCAAATTATTGAGAAGTAAATTCCTACCAAGGTGGCGGTTGTCCCATTGTGTAAACATGTGTGAATTAGTATTTTTACTGAAGTACTTGTCAAAGCTATATATATGAATCTGTTTGCAAGAGGTTGCGACGCCCTCTTATCACAGGATCCTAGTATTCTCAACTGGCTATTGGATAGGTAGGTGCCATACACAACGTCGCTTTTTATACGGCGATGTAATACGTCGGGATAATCGGTTAGTGGATGGCTACAAACACAAGTAATTGCGTAGACACACATGTAATGTATTAGGGGGTCTGTATTATTTACTGGACACTATCATCGAGTGTCTTCGTATGTACAAGGGTTTGTCAGCAAAAGTTCGCATGTGGATATCTCACCCTACAAGTAAACCCTAGCCAAATATTCGAAATAAAATAGTATTCGAAACCCAAAAAACTTCCAATCGACATGGCTATACATTATGCCATACGGGGAATGGGGAACCTTCTCCAAGTTACGTTACCTCAAGTAACAACACGTGGCTTGATACCCTAGTAGACTAGAATAATTTTTGTCCTGGAATCCGGTAAGACCAGGAGACCAAAATAAAGATATAATATAACATAAGCGACTGGCCTATTTGGGAGAGTAACATTAATGTTTTTACAATGTTTACTCACATAACGCATGCGAATATATGTGTATCTCATATATAAATCAAGTGTTAGCCCTAGGAAGGAACTCTAGGTTTCTGAAAACTTCGAGTGAAGTAAAATGAAACAAAAAGATATATATATATATATATATATATATATATATATATATATATATATATATATATATATGTATATATATATAAATAAATTGTTACAGCCTACGCTAATTAACTAGCGTTTCGATGTGTATACATCCGCACGGGGCTTTAAGATAAACTACACATATCAGCATACTGAAATAATTTAGACAGTATTAAATTTGCGAGCAGCAACTATTTTATTACAAGTTCGCAGCTATCGGAGTTGTTGGGGGAATACCCTTTTAAACGTGTTATTTTACCACCGGTAAACATACATACATTCTAACACATTAGAACGAATGTGTATCACTCATATAGATAAAGAAAATACACCACACCAACAGTAAACATAACACGTTCCTACACTCCTACAATCGCACGTCCAGAAAATATGCTTACTCAATTGAATTACTGGCAAGCCTACCTTCTTTCTTTGCCCAAATAAAAAGAACTAGCTATGGTGACTTTTTTCTGAATAAAATAAAATTACTTAATCAAAGGGATGTATATGCATCAGCTGTAGCCACCTCTAACAGTTCACCCTTGATAAATATAGTTATAACATAGTTAATTAACTTTAACATTTAATAACATAACATTAAGAACCTCCCTTACTTGTATTACAAGCAATTAACATAGTATTAGTTCAGTATACAAGTAGTATGATTTTAAATCATTTAATAATTGTAACAAAAGTAAACTAACTAATTCCTAGATAATTTGAAGAGAAACACTGCAATAAAATGGAGTGCATTATGTAATATTAGTAAGTTAATCGAAATAGACTATAGTTTGTAATTAAGCTAATAATTGAATAACTATTAATGAATAATATACTCAATAACATCTACATCACTACCACTATTCACATACGCTGGTTAATATCCATTATTAAGTATTATCACATTGCGCATCGCGTGTTATTTAAGCAGAAACTTGTGTAAGCGTGATATAGTTTGTGGATACACTTTTTTAATGCATGTAATATATATATATATATATATATATATATATATATATGTGTGTGTGTGTGTGTGTGTATGTGTATGTATTTTTATTTAGTAATCGTTTTCATTAGTGATTGCAGCGTTCTTTGTTTTTTTGGTTTAATCTATTTTAGTAATTTTACTTTCTAAGTGATTAAGATGCAGAAACAAATTGATCTTAATATAACCTATTCATTGTGTAGTAAAATGGAATAAATAAAAAAATATTTATCATTACAAGAACATATATTTATATGATACAGACAATCTGTAAAACTGATATATATATATATATATATATATATATATATATATATATATATCGATCATCTAATTTACGGAACTTAGTACGAATTTGTATATCTAACCCCAGTTACATATAGTAAAAACTTAAATCATTCACATTTAGACTGTAGTTTGAAATATATTTCCTTTAAAACCTACATATCATTTTTGTATTGAGAGTTTTTTTATGTTTAATAAGTAAATGTGTGCGTGTGTGTATGAACTATTACAATTTGGTTCCCTATAATCTGCGTATGTAAAAATTTATATATAGTAACATGTAAGTATAGACGGTATGCTTTACATCCATGTCAGGTCGACGTGAGAGTGAATACATCTAGGTTGAGCTTGCCTGCTATTAATTTGATTATGCGTACTGTCAGAGAGTGCAGTATAGGATGAGGGTCAAAAGGTGTTATGCTTACTGGGTGGTGTGCGTGTATTTTATGCCTATCTATGAATTGCACATAGGCTCTTCCATTCTGTAAGGGTTGCAGGGAGGTGTTTATGTCTGCCGACCGGTGATAATGACACGTTTAGAAGAGTCCTGTCATTAACCATCACGATAGCTACGAAGTTATGATTACTGGCCAATTTTATTCTGTCTGATTTCTATTTGAACAATTCCATATTACATTGATCTTACAGCCCCATAGTTTTACTAACCTTTAAACGCCGATAAACACGCATACGCTGTTATAAAATATTTTGAATTTCTGAATGACTTGCCCATTTTATAGCATCGGTGTGTGTATGAGCAGGGTGTTTCATTTGGGGGGGTTGAATTTGCTTGAAATTTACTAGTAGAAACAACAATAAAATAGTTGACTTGTGCACGAATTAACAGAAATGTATGTATGTACTGCCCCAAACATGGAGATTGGTAGGATACTAGCTGTGCATCTTGATACGTCGCGGGCTGTGAAGCTGTGTTAGTAATTTACAATTAACTAAAATATATTGCCTGACTTGTGAACACATGATTAAAATGAATTATGGTGGCATTTAATATCGTAATGAAAATAATGTGTAGTATGGGTGAAGAAGACACGGTATATGTATTTGCATGTGTGTGTTCTCGGAATGTCAATCTGGATCGAAACTCTGAAGAGACAATTGAGCTGCAAATAGTGGTAATACTATATTCACTCCGAAATGCTGATTTCCTATCTACACTTTTAAAATATGCTTAAACGAAACTGTGTGTAATCATGAACTCAAAAAATGATAGAATTTAAAAAAAAACAATAAGTAGGAACAGTAAATTAAAGTTCATGCTTTTTTGCAATGCAATATGCTAATGATTCTGATTGAATACAGCAGTCGCATAGAGATGCCTAGTATATTAAGCATTCTTTTTCTATTTTGTATATAAATTTCGTGTGGTAATAGTATGGTCAGTACAATAAACGGCCCAACTATATATATATATATATATATATATATATATATATATATATATATATATATATATATATATATATATATAGAATAGTGCTTAGTTATAATTCATATCATAGTGTGTAGTAAAAGTTCACGTATTAAATGGGATTAGATTTTAGCTCCGACGATGCATAATTGAATGGTTCACTTGGGCGCGTAGAGTAACGAATACAAGCGTTGAATTACAATTATATTCATAGTACAGTACTTTCAAGATTGATGCGTTACTTTTGATTGAAGGTATGTTGTACAAATAATTTATTTTATAAATACTTACGTACACATTCTCTCCGGTTATCGATTCGGTACATTAACTAAATTGTTAACTAAGAAATCTACTAGATATTTCAGAGTTCGATATAGAAATACCAAGTTTTCAAAATAGGCGTTTAAACAAAGTCGAAGATTACATCGACCAACACGTTGTGAAAATAGCATCAAAGTTGAAATAGCAGTCCGAATAAAGTTAATTCTATCAATAACCTTAATGTCTACTTTACACGTAACACATCTCCAGATTGGGCATCAATTTATTTAGATTTTCTCGCCCATTCACATCGTGTATTAGTTCAAGCACTCTCTCATATGTTTAATTTATCTATTATCATTTAGAAAAGGTGATGTTTTTTGATATTATCATATTGTTTTCTGACACACCATAACACGTGTGTTCATTAGATAGTAAACGCGAGTCCTCTTTACTTTAATGCGATTCATATGCTTTATATAGATGTAAAAAGACGTGTTCATACTAATGCAATGAATATCCCAGTTCATGAAGTTTTGACCACACTCAAAATGTGACAATATAGTATAGTTATAACCCACCGGTCCACAAAAAAATTAGTATATATATATATATATATATATATATATATATATATATATATATATATATATATATATATATATATATATATAGATATATATATATATATAGAGAGAGAGAGAGAGAGAGAAAGAGATTTGTATACATTTTTATTCATGTATACATTATTGGTTACATATGTGCGTACATGTTTCGGTTGTACTCTTGACAGACAGTCAATCTCTTCGGACCAAAGTAAACGACGAAGGTTTCTCGTTTTCTTTTGCTTGAACAGATTGATTCTCTGTGAAGAGTATAACCGACACACGTATACACATGGTGTAACCAATGATGTTGTATTATTAAACATGTATATTAAAAAAAACAGCTCAACCTACTATTGAGCATTCATTATGAACACGGAAGTTTCAACAGATTACCACTTACAGAAACTAATATCATACATGTACAATATATATATATATATATATATATATATATATATATATATATATATATATATGTATACATTTGACGAAACAACAGGGGCAAATCCTGTTTGTTTCTTTTTCATCCATCTGTTCATGTTGACGGCCTAATGATCTAATGTTCTGTGCGAATGTGGGCATGCATTCGCCAGAACGACTTACGTTTTCGACTTCCGTGAGTCTTCATCGGGCACATGAGGAGTTATACAAACAAAAAATTATGAAGTTATCAAGTAACCCGATTAAAACACTTTTTTTAATATATAAAAAAACATTTTAGTATCGCTTCTCTCCCCTCACATCGAGCCTAGTGGATGGTAGGTTTATTTCATTGAATGAGAAAGGTTTCCAATATGGAGAAGTGCGGGTTGCAATTCCAGACAGCAAGGATTGCAGTATTAGTTACTAATATGTCTCTGAAATCATATTCGTGGGTGTCGTGTTATATTTCGTGTTGGTAAATAGAGCTATGGTGGCAGGAGGGATGATCTATAAGGTGACGAAAGATACTAAACCGAGCCATACACATATATGTATTGTTTTTGGAACCAAATTCTTCTATCGGCCATTTTAACACATACACAACATTACTAGTATTTAGTAAACCGTCTCCCAACGCAGGGGTATTTCTTATCAATAATTTAGTTGTTTTGATTTTCTTTATAATTTATAGTGAAACAGTGTTTAGAGTATTTGTCAGTAAGGGAGATATGTTAATGTATAATATATTTGTTGATTATTTGTTCATCTACTTGATAATTAGGATGTATTTGATTTCAGTAGCATACATTGATATGTTTTAAATTATTAAAAAAGTGGTTATAGTTGAGTTTCTTAATAAATTAACCAGTTTTAGTTTGCATAACTCCTCACGTGCCTGATGAAAACCCATAGATTGAAGATCCGAAAAATATATATTCAGCTTACATATAAATGGCTATATAATTAGAAGGACACATCAAGATGTAGGTAGAGGGCAAGGTGTATGTCTCTCAAACAAATATACCAATACTATAAACCGTATTATTTCAATAAGAAAAGGGTTTATATCAAATTCGTGATATATTTAATCACGCCGGACAACGATAAGCAGCAAATGATTAGCATTTTAACATTTGGGCCGGGAACTTCTTAAGATTAAATACTTTCTACGGACAAGGCAGAGGCACAGACGAGCTAGTATTAAATGAATTCAGCTAAAAAAATACGTGAGTGAAAATGTTTGGCTGATATAAGTGATTACACAGGTATTGGCCTTTTAACATCATCAAATATAAAATAATACGTGTTATACTTTACAATAGCATATGTAAAGGACGTTTATTTTACAATGTAAAATAATCCCCTGCAACACCGAGAAAGCATAGATAATACATACATATATATATATATATATATATATATATATATATATATATATATATATATATATAATATACATATATGTATATATATATATATATATATATACATATATGTATATATATATACATATATATATATATATATATATATATATATATATATATATATATATATATATATATATACTATCCGTATGTCAGTCCCTTTTACATTATATTATTGTTGACGTTTTGAAATAAAACGTATTTTTGAAGAACTTGAAAGGCATATACTACGCATTCCCAATCTACATAATATATGGTGTTTTTATTAGCCGAACTAATATTCAATCGATAACTGTATGAATTGTAATCAATATAGTTTACATTTATTGTAAGATGACCCATGTGATAATTTTTCAAGATTTGTTTTGATATAAAAATACGTTTATCACCGGAGATTCAAACAGCGATATCATTACGTTAACCTTAGATAGCAAACTTGATCATCCACAAATAATTAACACCTAATTTTAAAAAGTATGTTAACCACTCGTACCGTACTGTGTTCTCGAAGTTTGTCAAAATAATTAAATTAACAGAAGTGTACAGGTTAGCGAACACATCAACTTTGAATGCGAACTGAAAGTCGATGAGGTAATTTTAAACAAGCACAGAAACTGAGCGCCAAATTAACTTAAGATAAAAAATCAATTTAGTTTACTATTTCTAGTAATTCGAAGATTTATAAAACAAAATAAATAAGTGTTAATATGAGTATGTATCTGCCTTAAATGCATATCAATTGGATGATAGTGTACAACATGTGAAGTGATTTCTGAAAAACTGTTGTACAAAATGTTCACTTCTGTGACATTATTACATATCAATTCGCACTTTAGACTAAATGTACGTATTGTAAAGAGTAGTGCAATTGTACTTTTATCAATAGAAGCCAGTATAGTGAATTGAAGTATGTAAATTGATACATAAATGCTGAGGACATTTTATATTAACCTTTTACAATTTGTCAGGTTCAATTAACAAGTAGCTCATTCAATGTCACAACTAAATAATGTTCTCATCCATATTCCAAGACTTTTAACCTTAATGTGCTTACACTTCCTCCGAGTATACGATGCAATGTTGTCATTCACTTCCGCGAATTCTGTTTTTACTGATTTACTACTTATTTTTACATCTTAAGAAATGCAGCCATTAATTGCCGATGAGTGTCTTCTTCAAACCTATATGATAAAACGCTTACGAATTCTATGTTCGTGCGTACGTAATCACGTTTCACACTTATTTATGTACAAAGATTATACAATCAGTAAATTTTGCAATTATCTCTAGGGTAGAAATTGCGATGTTACCCATTTTCAAATATATTTTCAAAAATGGTAAGTATGTCGTACTGTAAAAAAAACTGCAATTAAAAAAATTATAGCAAAAAATGACATTCGATGTGTTAGCATGACGACAATTAACCTGCCATTTAAGGTTACGGTAAAAATAGATACTATTAATTAGTTTGAACATAATTAAATCAAAGGAATATATATTTCGTTTCATCAGGATTTGTATCCGACAATGACACTTATTTTAAATAAGTGTCATTGTCGGCGCATTATTATAAATAAAAAAGGAACATTTCTCATAGTGTCTTTATTCAAATAGTCTAATGCAAAAAATAAAAGGAATAGTTTTTTTTAATTGTTGACATATATAGATTATCTAAATTTTATTATTATAATTAACAGTATGTTAAACGAATTTTTTTATACAAAGCAATCTAGAATTTACTCAGGATCACCAAGTAACGACTGGCTTTTCAAAGTCCCTTTTATTCAATAGAGACCTTTACACCAATGTGACAAAAGAACAAATTCTCTTTTAGAATGTTGTTTATGTATCTTATATATAAAGTAGAGACGTTTTTCCCCTGTACCTTCACGTCGAATAGGAAAATAAACTCGCAATCAATAGGTCACTACAATCACTACAGCATCAAGCTTATTCCCTTGAGCGTGTTCTTAGCAAACTCTAGACTCTTACATCCACCTCGGGCAAATTATTACTTTCGTTCCTCATTCAGTCACTCTCCCAAAACCAGACACCATACAGGTAGTAGCAAGAACATTTCTCTCTAACATTTTACTCCTCCCACGCCACCAGTCTACACCGGGGCCAAATACACAACGGATACTTTCACACACTTTACACCTTATTATTTACGTTAAATATGCCTTCACCTCACCACACAGTAGCATAAGTTGCACAGAAAATATAACAGACGCTCCCTTCAATACACCTGACTATGCCACTTCCGCCAAAACAGATTTTAGCGCTTCTACTCTAAGCCTCAACCAGCAACTACAGATCACGAAACGCCTGCCAGATTCACTAACCTTAAACAATTATACCGATTCCTTTTACCGATCAAACGTTTTTCCAGGTAATACACCGTTCCTGTTCTGCTCTTCCCGTTATACATTCATCTACTTCACTTATTAAAATTGCTGCTACAATACTAACGTACTATGTTCAGAAAAAACAAAAACCGAATAAGCGATTGACATTCTATTATTCTTGCTACGTAGCATTTTCACGTTAGCGATTAACAGATTACATTAGACTGAACACAGTGACAATCGCAAACACGACGATTTATTCACCTTCATTGTACTAATAAATACATTAGTACACTTCAGTGACAATCGCAAACACGACGATTTATTCAACTTCATTGTACTAATAAATACATTAGTACACTTCTGACAGAAAGTACATTTCTTATTCGTTTTTATATGTATTACTTACTTTTTCATTAGTTTACATTTCGCAAGCCTCAATCAGATCAGTTTACATTAGTAACAAGTTACATATTATATTACATACTAAACAATATTCCAAATAACTTTTATGTTTCGGCCTGAGGGGGGGGGGCTCAGTTTACACGTATTTTTCAATTTCTTTCCCAATTTCACGTACCGAACACCGATTACATAATACAAAAAATAACAACTTTCAACGCTAAAATATGAGATAAAAACATTTAATTTTTCATTAGGTTACGAAATATACAACTCAAGAAGCAATATATACCAATAATTATACCTATCACTTACTTTATAAACAAACATGTGACTTCTACACTATTTGAACCGAACTGTTTTTTTGGTATTTTTCAAATCGTTAATAATATAAGCATATACTTTTTACAAATGGGATTTAAGCGTGCAAAAAAAAAAACTTTTTGTTTACTTCTTGCAAAAAACATTTTAAATAAAAACAAATGACTGTTTTCTTTAAAATTTGATTTTTTTAAACACTACAAAAATCTGGATACCGTAAAAGTAGTCATTAAGACTTTCTTACACCAGATTAATTTTTTTAATAGTAGTAAAGAACGTATTGAATTCGTAAAAACAACAACAAATTATCAAATAAAAACAAGCAGTAGTCGATATTGAATTCTGTGTGTTCCTATTTACTTATCTCCCCACGAGAGCAGACTTAGACACGAGATCGGTTCTACCGTGGAGAAAATCCAACTCCCAAAAAGTACACTGGATTTGGACAAAAATAAAAATTGACTCAGTTTATAAGAATTTCTCCTCCACTGACCGAGGACAGAAGATATGAAATGCAGTATCAGAACACATACTACACTTTCCTTTTAAAAAAATTACTATTGATTAAATTTCAGTCTTAATATGAATCGTATCGTGTTCCTTTCTTTAAGAAAAGTGCAATTTTTTTTCGTTTCTAAAACTTCTTTTTTTTTAATCTAGCATTCATTATAGACTATTGCATGTGCTTTGTTTGTTTTTTTTTCGACGTTAATACTACGATAATATTGTCATTTACTATTTAAAAGATTAAACTAGCGTACCAAAACGTCAATCTTTCTTCTTCAACCTTAAGGGAACACCTGAAATAAATGTTTGTTTACGTTTTACGAAGATTTTCTAATCAGTGTTTTCTTAATGATGTAGATTTGTTATTGTGTCAAAAATAATCAAATTTTAAATAAAACTGCCATTTGTTTTTAGTTAGAACTTAGTCTGAACATTTTTTTCAGAAGTAAATAAGTGACGGGCAGATATTGCTTTGAATTTGACGATAACGTTGCTCCGCTGTATCCGCTCTATTTCTACAAAATCAGCAGGAGCCAAAACTGGACGTGCCTAAATGAGACGTACACAATTAGTATAACCGTGCTACGATACGAAAAAAAATTGAATAATTCTGATATTTCATATTATAATAATTTCTAAATAAAATTCTACTCTAACAATTACTAAAAACATTTACGTTTTCCTTATGCACATAAAGTTAAAACAGCTTCATTCCAACGGGTCAACATGACATGCCAGACTGCTTTTTTCACTTTACATTATAAATTTTCGTTTTATACGATCACTATTAAAAACAAAATTCGTTTTAGTAGAATGGGATCGAACGCCAAAAACTGTAACGTCGTAACCACTAACCCACCGATGGATAATAAATTAGTATTATGCAAATTAATATAGTTAAACGAAGCCTGTTCGATATATACTGAAAGCAATTTACTTTTAGTTCACCAGAATTTTTATTTTTATTTTTTTTATAAACACCGGCTCTGTCTGTGATAACGGCCCTTGGACAAATTAAGAGGCCTACATAGCCCCATTAAAATCCACTGACACACACAAATATAATTAATGTAGGCTGTACAGCATTACAAATTGTATTCAGATGGGGGGGCACTAAAATTACATTTATATGCTTATTTTTAATAATGAAGACTATTCTCTAAATTTGTTTGCATGACTGCGATTGAGTAACGTGAGCAAAATGCCGATGGCGACCGGGAAAAGTGCTGCCCGTTTTATGTTACGATTCAACTTTTGGCGAGAAAATGTACGGTCCACCATGTGTAAGGGGGGGGGGGAGGGGCATAACAATAAGTAAGAAAAAAAAAATTTTGTTATAACATTACATGCAGACAATCCTCTTTACTTTTAATTGCTTGCTATTGTTTCATTTGAGTCGGGTAAACCAAATCCTTGATTGTGGTTGGTGGCAGTAAGTGGCGGCAACAAAAACTGCTGCCCTTATATGTCATAGCATACATGTACACTGTTGACTGGCAGAAAAGAGGATAACAATTGAAATCCTATGACATAGATTCAGTTATCACTGCGGAAATTCAAGATCCACTGGCAGATCCGGTTTTACATGATTTCATTAGGCACCATATGATTCATGGACCATGTGGAAACATAAACAGATGTTCACTCTGTATCAAAGATGGACACTGCAGTAAGAGATATCCAAGACAATTCTTGAGTGAAACTCAATCGGATACAAATGGCTACCCACAATATCGACGACTATATCCTTTAGCTGGAGGTTTTGAGACGGCAGTTACCCTACCTGGCAACATAACAGTTCCTGTAGATAACCGATGGGTTGTACCACATAATAAACTGCTTTGTAAGATTTTTGATGCACATATCAATGTTGAATATTGCAACAGCATGAAATCACTAAAATACATTTGTAAATATGAAAATAAGGGTAGTGCTCAAGCTATCTTCACAATTGAAAGTAATGCTCATGATGAACTTAAGAGATACGATATGGGACGTTACATATCAACCAATGAAGCCATTTGGAGAATACTTAACTTTCACACACATATACATCATCCCTCAGTTATTCACCTATCAGTTCATCTAGAAAATGGACAGCGTATATACTTTACTGAACGTACTGCAGCAGATAGCGTTGCAAATCCACCTTCAACCACTCTAACAACTTTCTTCAAATTGTGTCAAACAGACTTTTTTTCCACGTACACTTTTGTACTGAGAAGTTCCACTTTATTATACCTGGTTACAGGGTCAGCTAGGCTATCCGTGCGTTAAAAGAACAGAAGTTTTGGGCCAGGGTATACACCGTGCATCCAAATCAATTTGACTCCTTCTGTTTGAGACTGCTTCTACACAATGTTAGAGGTTCACAGAGCTTTAGTGACCTAAATACGATCAATGCTCAAGTTATGACTACATTCAGGGATGCATGTAGTGCATATGGATTACTTGCGGGTGATAACCACTGGTATGCTACATTACAGGAAGCATCTATATCTGAATCTGCAGACAATTTGAGAACTTTGTTTGCCATCATGTTGACATCATGTGCAGTGTCATCCAAAACGACTTTGGGATGCACACAAATAAGCTTTTAGTGAAGATTTCCTTCTTAGGAAACGCAATCAACAGCCTGAAGTTGATATAACATTTTTAGACGACATCTTCAATATGGCTTTAGTTTATATCGAAGATATAACTTATAAGATCAATGGTAAACCACTGACAAAATTATGTCTTACCTCACCTAATCGATCTAATGCACATCCGGTCATTACTGCATAGACGCGTGAAATTAGTTATCAACCTCATGAGCAAGCATCAATTGTTCGAGATGGTATCGCACAACTAAATAATGAGCAAATTCATATTTTTCGTACTGTAGTTAATACTGAAGAAGATCAGCAAGGTGGCATTATATTCCTTCATGCACCCGGAGGTACTCCTGGTGGTAGGACAGCTCACTCCACATTTAACTTGCCATTATCTAACAAAAGATGCTGATCCAATTTGTCAAATAGAAAGAGGGTCAGATTCAGCCAAAGTCTTACAGAATTGTTCCTTGATCGTATGGGATGAATGTACAATGGTACATAAACAAGCGTTCGACGCTCTAGATAAAATATTGCGTAATCTCAAGAGACGTGATGCTGTTATGGGTGGAATAACACTATTATTATCATGTGACTTCCGACAAACGCTGCCTATTCTTCCACGTGGAAGTCCCCCTGATGAGCTTAATGCTTGCATTAAATGGTCATATTTGTGGAAGTACATTAAAACTGTAACGTTCACTTGTGTGGATTCTATTCTCGATCGCGTCCAGGCTGTACAATACCCTACAGAATTTTTAGATTCATTAGAATTGCCTGGTATGCCAACACACAGCTGAAAGCTGGATGTCTAATTATGTTACTCCAGAATCTTGATGCTCCAAGGCTATGTAATGGAACGAGCCCGTGTTAAACGCATCCTACCTCATGTGATAGAAGCTGTAATACTAACTGGTGTGGCAAGGGGCAAACTGACATTCCTTCCCAGAATACTCATTATTTCGTCAGCTTCTGCAATAAAATTTAAAAGGCTTCAGTTCCCAGTTAAATTGTGTTTTGCCATGACAATTAACAAGTCCCAAGGACAATCATTGGCAGTGGTTGGTCTAAACTTGACTTCACCTTGCTTTAGCCATGGGCAGTTTTATGTAGGATCTTCAAGAGCTTTGTACGAATAACTTTTACCACTATAAAGGAGACATCTGTTGGAACAAACACAAGAACGCTAGGGCACAGCTCCGTGTTAAATCCAATTTTAATTACCAAAATTACTTCCAGTGAAATGATTTATTTTCTGAATCTATTCATTTAACTTAAAAATTAAAATCAGGCTGTTATATTTCCCCGGGCAACGCCGGGACACGGGTCCTGCTAGTTTAAACTAAAATAGTCAACAATTCTAAAGCTATATCAACATAAGGTGTGACAGACTAACAGTTTGAGAAATATTCATATGTATATATATATATATATATATATATATATATATATATATATATATATATATATATATATATATACATACATATATATATATACACAATCCGTGTAAAGAAAATTGATGTAGAAAATATATATATATATATATATATATACATAATAAAGTTAACATAAGTTGTCACCTATGTCCTTGATTCCGTAAATAAATATGATGTATTACGTTTAACTATTTTCACGTATTAACTGTATTAATGGTGCGTGTTGTCGGAAAATATGTATCGGTTTTGTTCGCTTCTAGTAAAATCTACATTTGTTCAAATGTGTGCTTGATATCTGTCATTATTAAATTGTTTCTATCTTTCAATAGTCCTATTCCTAATTTGATTGGCTTTTTGAGAGATATTTTTTAGTGCAGAATTGATTGAATTAGACTATTACATGATAGTTCGTAACTGTCTCATCGTTATTTATCTTTCGAAGTTTTGTTTTTTAATTTCTGATGAAGCTGTTTCGTGTTGTTCCATTTTTCTTTTTCCAGGATTTATTAAACAACACAACTTTCTTTCTCGCGTCCCACACATTACATTTGAGTTCATAGGTTTGTGTTTTCTACATTTTCATTTGCGTTATTTTGCACAATTTCACAGTCAGACACACATTCTCATTTTCGAATAACCGAATGCGATTCAGGAATAAAAACCACAACTATTTTGATTCAAACAAATGTATAATACCTAATTATACTTTCTTACTTTCTTTCTGTTTACATTCTCTTTCTTATCGTTCACAGGAAACAACACCGTTGTTTCCAGTAATACATTTTTCAGTTTCGTTTTTCTTTTTTTAAATAATACCTGCTGCTAAAAGCCGCGTAAGACGTGGTCATTCTTTATTTGTCTTTAGTTTTTATTTCACAAATGTACAGTTGTTTTTTTCTTTCTACTTTTGTTCTTGTTATTGATTTTGTTGTGACGTCGTGGTCGTGGTTGAAAGGAATCTGTGTTTGATCATGTTCTTCTTAAATTGTGTTTGCACGTTTTTGTTTTTGCTTCTATTCTTTTCCTAGGTGTGAGGATATATTTCGGAATATTAAACACGTATAATAAGTGTTATATAATGACAGACGTAACTTGTGGGAATATAAAAACCTTTATGAGAGTGTTAGATAATGGCCCTGGAGAGGTGCACGCATCTGTGGAAGTTGGGTTTAACTTGCGCGAATTAACGCGGGGCAGTCGAGTGCAGAACAAGGCGTGTTCTCACACTCGGATCTGGCAGACATGACAAGGTTACCGAGTGATGAAACCTGAGTTCAGAGGTCAGTCTGCAGCTGTGAAGGGCTGGCCCTGCGTGAGAAACGAAGGGACCTGTTACGTCACTTGCTCTCGCAAGAAACGAATTTGAGAGAGTCTGTTTCCAGAGGGCGATAAGACGTACGATTCCAATGTAGGGATACGGATATTTGCCAAAAGGGAAGACAGGTGCAAGAATCCTTCCCCCCTCCCTGTAGGAATAGTTAGGAATACATTAAAATTCTAACTACGATATTCGTAAATCTCTCTCTCTCTCTCTCTCTCAACGATAGCAACACACCTCCACGGGCAATAGAAACTGCTGCCGAATAAAAAAAGTAATTAAAAGAAAAACATTGTTGTTTTATGAAGCGAGAAAGGTGTTTTGTTACAGACAGCTCACGGAGATGGCCACTACAGTGCAGAGGCGATGAAGGTGCTCAACCACTAAACGACAGAGCAAACCGAGAATATACGAGGGTATGAATTATTTTCAAGGGCTATACAACATAAGTATTTAGTAATATTTACGTTATGTATTAGTTGTCAAGAATTAAGCTTACGTCGTATAACAATATTTCTTCAGAAATGTTCTATATTTAATAGGGGATGATTATGATGTTTACTTTGTAGTATATTTATTTAACTCCTCTGCAGAAGTTTAGACACAACGCAGTAGTGAAATGCACGCTTGCCTCGAAAGTATGTCATGACGATTATATTTCATACACTTTAATAAGTTCACATAAGTTAAACAAATTTTAATAAATACATGAAATGACGCAAATGTAATGAGAAACATATAATATATTTTAGACTAATGAAAATAAACATATCTGAATGGTTTCGAGATCATCAATTACAGGTTCTATTAAATACATACGTATTTATATTGTGCATTAAACATAATGCCTACATCCGAAACACATACAGCCAACAGTGGGTTTTTACTTGTTTAGTTTATGTGTTACAGTAACAACATGTAGGCGGTTTTCGCGGTAGATAACCATAATCGGTAAATTATTGAATAGATAAAAGTAGGGGAAGTGAGTTTCTTGAGTGTATCTAATTTTCTCCTACAAAGCTTAGAAACCGTTCCAAGATTAAATATACCTGTGAACATATCTTAAAATGCATACATTCTGAAATTTAGTTGTCCATCTATTTGCTCAAATACATGTTTTAAAAAGCTTCATGGCTTACTTTACCGGTAAACGAAGGTAAACGATCCCCCTTTCCCAATAACAAAGAGACTATTGTTTTGATATTTTAGAGATTATTTTTTTATTAAGAAATAATTCCGTTTCAAAATATCAAAAATACGACAGTGTTCTTGCTAAGTGACTTTCAATCAATTTACTATTTTTAGTATGCAAGTGTGATCAATATTGAATTTGATTTGTTAATTAGAAAGTGTTAACTTGCAAACCAAATACTCCAGCAAATGTCACACACTAACACCTGTAATTTATGTGATAACAGGTGTTTCTAAGTATCACCGATACACACGTATTAGTTGAGTTATCATTTTCATGTGGATGCCGCAAAATCTTGTATGATTTTTTAAATAGTTTTTCTTTTGTTTGCTTCAGCATTCCGTTGTCAGATCAAGAGCTCGGTTAAGGAAAGTCATGCTAGCATTTCGTCATCTAGAGCAGCTATGTTGACTCGGCTGTTGGGTGGTTGGTGTGTTAAACATGACTCGATGAGGTGGTCGCCTATCTGTGTAAGACGACCACAGTCGCAGAGAGCAGAACCCTCTGAGTCCTCATCATTTCATTGTGGTGGACACAATGCCGATACCGGTGCTAAAATAGTTGAGCATTGTTCACTGCCGATGAATGAAATCAATGTCTGGTAGTTCGTTCGGATCCGCTAAAATCTCGTGCAGACTTAAAAGATCTTCTGCCTGTCATTCCTCCTTCACGCGACGTTTGAGCCAAATTGGTTTTGCAATGTCACAGGGTGTTTAGAGGAGGAGCTGGTGGCAGGCTACGGCAATGGACGTCGTGACTTCAGGCGAGCTCATAGTGGTGTCTCCGTTCCCAGCTTGTGGGGGAAGGTGTCCTCATCGATGATGTATTTTTGGGGCAGTGAAAGGGCAGCTGCTTTACGAGGTAGAAGTAGTGGTTCGATGTCGGCGAGTATCGGTAGTGGGTTGAACGATACAGCGCGCGGGCAGCACGAGCCTGTACGTAAAGTAGTGTTGATCGTTAGGTCCCGCTTCTTTTCGTCAGGCAGGTGAGTGGTACTAGGCGAGGGAGAAGACCAATGCTTGTGTGGATATGCGTAGTGTCTTGCTCGAAGCGTGTACCAGCTAGGCGGCGTGTTAGAGCGACACGATCTGATATCTTAGCGGACAGGGTGTCCAGTTGTATGGCGATCAAGCCTAGAATGTGAGTCCGTTTTTGTAAACCATGATGGTTATCACGTGGATGTCATATCGGTTGTTTAGATGCCATACGGAGGTCATATTCTTCGACACGGTGAGCTTAAGTCTCCAGGTAGCTTGACAAGATGTACATATCAGCCGTAAGTTCTTAGTTCGATAGTCTCTCAGCTCTTGTTGAATAGATAAATAGCCAGGTCGTCAGCGTATCCATAATTCTTGAACAACGTGTCTAGGAGGTCGTAGATGTAGATGTCCAACAACATCAGGGACAGTATGGAGCCTTCTGGGACACAATTTTTGAGTCGTCTGAGTTGGCTATGTTGACCGTTGCTTGCGTGAAGAGACAAGCTGCGGTTGGTTAGCATCTCCATGCTGAAGCCTGTCATGTGTTTATCCGTATGTACGGGCTTTTAGGTGAAGTTTACGGATCCATACCGTATCGTAAGCTGCTTGTAGATCACAGAGAACGGCGTCCGCCTTCTCATCTCGTTTAAAAGAATCTTCGATGTCTTGAGTGAAAAGGGGTTACCCAGTCCACGGTGGGCGTCTTGTATCTCAAGCCAGCTTGCTTTTCCGGACGTATTGGGTCGATCACCGGATCAAGGCGCGCATTGAAGAGACGCTCCATGATTTTGCATGGCCCGCAGAGCATGAGGCAACACATCGTTCGGTCATCCAGCGGCTTGTGCTTTGGAAGGTCGATGCCCTTAGTTTGTCGCCATAACTTCGGGGATTAGACGTGCGAGATCAGAGGGAGCAATTAGATCGAATTCACTCGGTGGCCTTGTTACCGTGGTCAGGATGAACTGGGGATGGATGTTGTCGGTCACAGATGCTTGTGTGTTTCAGGTGTTTACTTCGATGGTCTTCCTGGCGAACTCCTTGATGGGATTGACGAACATTCCTTTGATGATCAGCTAGCTGCAATGGCGTCAATACTGATGCGACACGATTTTGTTTTGTTTCCTGGCTGATCAGCTTGTTTATGGTCTGCAACACTTGACGGGTGGAGTAGGTGAAGTAGATTGACTCGACGGTCTCGGCCCACCCCTCTCTCTCTTTCTTTCTCTGTTATTGTGACGGGTCATGAGGTCTATGGCAGCTCTTGCTCTGCCGGTGTTTATTTCAGTATCGTCGTGGGCGTGCAGGAGATCCTCGCACTCTTTGTTCAAGAAGGCCCTTACATCTAGAATAGTTAAAATACATTAATACATAACATATTATTGTCTTTATGTCTATCTATTATACATACATATAACCATTACATTAATATAATACAACAAACATTGCCTAGAAGAAAAAACAAGAAAACAGACGTTCCTTTTGTGTTGTAAAGTGCATTACTGCTAAGGTACATTGTATTACATTTATTAAGGTATTAACATGTTATGAATTGATTATTAAAAATTAAATTCCTATGTCAGTAAGAACACTTATCACCACTCATCTCTCTCTATATATAGATTTATTTTAAAATGAATTTTACACACATAACAAATCCATAGTGGTCTAGGATTAGTTATACTCATACTTATAACCCTATATTTTTTTAAACAATTTTCTCCTCTTTCGCATTAAAATTCTAATACTGATATGTAAAGCATTTTAAAGTAGGTTGTCGATATACATATTTATAGCAGTTATTTAATTGTTGCACAATTTATACAAATTAATTAAATATATATTTTAATGTGAAAAGTAAACATTTCCCGTGCATTATTTTCGTTTTTTTTTTTTTTACTATTTTGATTTATTTCTCACGAACCCCTCAATCGGGAAACACCGAGTCGATAGAATTAGTTAGTTATCAGACAAATAAAATGTTTCAAATTATAAAATAAAACTGTACAAAAATTTGCATGAGTATTACTAGCCTATAATGGAGTTTGCAGTTAATAGCATTAGTCATGATCATGTTATACCTTAATGAAGTATTGATGCAACACTGGAGTAGTATAATATTACTGTATAGCATTTTAAGTCGTTACAGCAAACATGGCTTAATTTAATAAGTTTATGATGCTCATTAAGCTCACGAAACCCCATTTACACTTACAAAAATGTCAGTACATAACATGGATTCTATAAGATCAAGATTCACGTATTTACTTTGAATACGACTTACTTTTCAGCATGTTTGTACAAACCGGGTGAAAAGAAGATGTTTCGAAGATAAGCAACTGAAAGAGTAAATCAATTATTTACAATGAAGGGGTCACATTTTACAAGAAGTCGGTTTTGTCGGCGTTATCAACATTGAAGGTGCACAGGTTCAGTAAGTTTGTCGGAGCGCTTTCCGTGAAAGTACTTATAAGACATGCACCGGTATGCATTGCGGCGATGGAACTGTGGTTTAGTATTGGCAGACAGTGTTGGAGTTACTACAAAATATAGGTATTAATACCGATATTTTCTCATCTTTTTAATTTATCTTGTACACTACGAATTAACTATCAACATATTAGAGTACTATGTCGTTCTAATATACGGATTTAATATATACAAAGGGTGGGGTACGTATGGAACATTAGTTTAACGACAATCGAACAAGTTTCCCTATTAAAATTTATAGATAGTTTTTATAGATTAGAATGTGAAATCCTGTCATACATTTACTATGTGAATTATATTTAGGTACTGATGTGTATCACGTATTTGCCTCAGACACCACCGCTAACGAGTTTTAGATATACCGACGGAACCACATATATATTTTAGATACAATAAACACGGTATATGGATAAGTATATTTTATTTTTGTTAGAAAAGTATAACATGTAACCGTAGTAAATATGTTCGCGCTTGACATTAATTAAATTGTAGAAATATGTGTTATTGTATTTATAACATCAAATTAAAAAAATATGGGTACACATGCAGAATAAGACCAAAGCTAACATTAACCTTAACCATAACTATAACAATACCACTAACCTTAACTCTGACCCACACATAGTCGATTTTAGCTTGCGTCGTTATCTGTATGAGGCCCGACATTTAAAACATTATATATGAATAAAAGTAGAAACACATGTATGTTCCTTTATTTATGAACACATTTCACGTTTTTAGTAAGACCCAGACACGCTTATATGCATATACACTATATTCTACAAGATACCTTGATTAGCATATAGCATTTTGGTCGAAAAAAATTAACCGTATTCCTGGAGTTTTAAATCGTACTCTGATATCTGTAAAAAAGAAATAATATAGGTTACTTCATAAATATTAACGAACCTGTATAGATATTACACTTTTATATCCGTTTTATATAATTTCGTATTCCGTTCATTCACGAATTTCTTCTTCAATTATGTAGATATATTCACGCAATAATATATAATAATCTACATAACAAAATTACTTTTGCTAAAGTTTTCCATTTTCAACTGAAATTGTACACAAATATACTTAGCTCTGTATTCTCTGTTTGACATTCATACAAAGGGAATTTGAGGTTTTACATTATTTATAACTTGACAATAACAACAATTAAACAATGAGAATAAAAAATATTCATAGGAAAGTCGACACTGATAGTAGGAGTGCACAAGCCCATACATTGATACACTTAAACTGCACATCGTGATCCAAGAGGTGTAATGGTTATGTATGTAGAGACATTAATTTAGATTAATGTATGTTTACAAATATCTCTGCGCATCCAATCAATGCAAACATTATAAAATATAAAAACGTAGAATAAGAGGTAAATACGTGGTCATGGCCTCGCAAAAATCTAAGAAGATAACAAATTCACTTCCAAGCGAAGCCTGTTATCCTTGCTAATATAGATATATGAAGTTGTATGTGTTTTGTGGTTTTTGTTTTTTGGGGTCCACACATCTGTCTTAAGGCTTTTACGATAGACAACAATACTGAACTGAACAGATATGATACAGTCATTATGATAATAGCCGGCTTGGATACGAGTGTAATGAATGAATGGAAATCACGCGCGAAGAATAGAACATAACACTTACGGATCCTACGCACGACAAATTGGCAAACATCTAGATGGACCATCCGAGCATTCGAAAAAACCAAAAAAAAACAAAATATAAAGGAGAAACAGCTCCTGTTGTTCAACAACGTTTGTCTTCATATATATATATATATATATATATATATATATATATATATATATATATATATATATATATATATATATAGTAAATGCCTCTTTAAGAGTTATAGTCTTAACAGTAGAGCACTGTTTGAAATTACCCTTCGACTACGCAAATTTTAGATCGCGCGTAGAACACTGTTGACTTCATGACGCTTAACCCCGCTACGTTGGTAAGTATATCTTAATTGCAATTAATAGATGCGATAATTTATCGTGGATATTTTGGTCTGAGCTTAGGCTTCATGACTCTAGGCTTAATCTATGAACTGCGGTTGATTTCATCCGACCGCCTGAAATTACCACCTCGAAGTTCAGGGTTGACGCCCGAAACGACTCTGTCTGTAAGAGAGACACACTTTAATATTCACTTAAAATACTTATATAATTA
This sequence comes from Sepiola atlantica, assembly GCA_963556195.1. Classification (NCBI taxonomy): domain Eukaryota; kingdom Metazoa; phylum Mollusca; class Cephalopoda; order Sepiida; family Sepiolidae; genus Sepiola; species Sepiola atlantica. The sequence continues at coordinate 225,406,664 of OY744515.1, read as the reverse complement.
TAAATATATTAATTGAAATTAAGATACACTTACGCAGGAAGCGCGGTTTTGCTTCATGAAGATAACCGTGTTCTACGAGCGAGCTGAACCTTGTTTTGTCGAAGGGTGACAACAATAGTGTAATTTTAAACGTTTTTTTTTTATCTGTAAATACTATAAATATTAAAAGGGCATTTACTATACATTCTGTTAATTAAATATTAAAGAGTGTTATACTGACATACAGAGTCATTTCGTGCTTATACCCCTATCAGTGCAGTAGGTTGTAGTTTCCTGCGATCGCATGGGTGGGAACGAAGTGAATAGAATCACTCTAGAATCACAAAGCTAACTCTCAGATCGACACGTCTACGAGAAATCATCACATATAGTAATTGAAATTAAGACACAATTACTCAGGAAGCCGGGTGACACATCATAAAAATAGTAGTGTTCTACGCGCGTGGGGTACTTGCCTTTGTCGCAGGGCAACAACAATACTATATATATCTATATATCTATCTATCTATCTATATATATTAAGAACAACGCTTCTAAACGACACGGAATGGGTCTCTGTATTAAGTATTTTTTTAAATTTTCGGATGACCGATCGAGTATTTTGTCAAATTATACTATGTAGGATCCGTAGGTTTTAAGTTCAATTTAGGCACGGAATTATTCTGTCTTGTTTATATTAGCACAGTTTGTCGAACAGTACGGCAATGTATATATTTTTTAATGTACGCATGGGTGATAAGATCCCGTCTGCGGGGCGTGATCACTTGTAAAACGAGTGACTAATAACATATTACATCATTTACACAGGTGATAACTATTTTTTTTGTTTGTCAGGTAAGGATTGTTGGAAGTCAATAACTTAGCTAGGTATTTAAAAATATGACTGTGTCGTTGAGCATGAATTCATAGAGAAATTGAGTATATAAACGAAACAATTTATCACGAATCTGAAAGAAATCTAATAGCAACTATTCAATATTGAGCATTAAGATACTAACAAATGTGTTATTCATTACGAAAAATAGTGCGATCAATCAAATGTGCTTGCGATATTTTTCATTGTTTTACAGGTAAAATGTGAACATTTTAATTTCCTACGTATATGCACGCCTACGCATATATATACACCCTCAAACACACAGCTATATATATATATATATATATATATAAATATATATTAATATATATATATATATATATATATATATATATATATATATGGCTGTATAAATATTGTTTCAACTATTGTCATAGCTAAATATAATTAATGTTCGTTAGATTTGAACTCTTGATCTCTTCATAAGATTGGCATTTGTGTCCAACATCCTAAATGAGTTGTCTTGTTGTCAGGTACTTACTAACTCTGTTAGGCGATGCCATTTTAGTATTAAAATAAACGCCGATTAAATTAACTAATAAGCACCTGCATCTACGCGAAAATGTTGTGCTTAACATGTGTAAATTATTTATGAAATTATTTGGATTTTTTACACTGTATATGATCTATCAGCATAACTTTCTTGCTAACATATGTTCACGTTAAATGCTTTTTTTAGATTAAAACACGAAACAACAAGGCAGCCTTTACATAACGTATGAAATCATTATTAGTATATTATGCCGACATTTACTACGTCTGTCAGGTCCTGTAATAAATATGTAAAGGACATTATAAAAAAATAAACAATACTTATTTAGATAGTGTTTAGTAGGAAGATATCTGGAAATTAGTTTGTTGGGAATACATTGCGTCATCACAAACAAGTCTTAAAAGTATCTCTAAGACAGGCTTTCACATGTCTGTACACCTGTGGGTTCTATGCGAAAGAAAATGTAATGAGGAAAATTGTATATTACATGCATTTAATACAGTCAGACGACTAAAAGTATTTTTCCGCCCTACACAAATCAGTTTTGGGGAATTGGTCGTTTTGAGATGGAAAAAAAAACAATACATGTACGAAGCTCAGTAAGCTAGAGAATCACACATAATCTGTTCTTAAAGAGGTTCGCAACTTGTTTGAAATATTTGAACTTTATTATGAATATTGTTACGTATCGTAAAGCTTTTGGCTTTCTCATGATGTAATATTCAAAATGCGTAACGGTATTTATGAAAAAAGTGACTATACATAGTATAACATTATAACACGAGGAAAGCTCAGCACAAATTATCAAAGAGCATTTAGTAACGGGAGATTACTACATTTCCAAGGAAAATAAAATAGAATGATTTATGAAAACAATATTGCTTGACACCGTTTTAAAAACCGAAGACTTGCATGAATAGTTAAAGGTTAATACATGTTTATTTTAGAGAAAATATCATTCATCGTTGTTGGCTTCCTAAAAATTCTATATATCATATATATATATATATATATATATATATATATATATATATATATATATATATATATATATATATATATGTTGTGGGGTACAAATCACCCCTATTGAAGAACTAATGGAAGCAACCATCTATAATAAATACCATGGTTGCAAAGACTCAAACAGAGGACATTCCTATTCATGTTTTACCGCATGGTAGGAATCCGGTCATCTCCTACCACATTTAGTGGCGTTACTGTATTGCTATGAATAAGTACATTGTATATTTTAACCTGTCACAATTTGTGGTTGTTATCTTTGTGACCCCTAGCACGGGTCTACAACACTGGCGACGAGAAATTTAGTAAAGAACATACGTGAGGATTTTGATTTTATACCAGTCACGACAAACTGGCTACCAGGATTACTCAAGAAAGTTACGGGATCATTCGAGAAAAAAACGTCAAACAACAAAAGACGTCGTCAAAAAAAGTCTTATCTTGCTGTTGGAAAAAAAGCCACAAGAAGCCTAAACTACGAGTAAAAACGGAACTCATAAATGGCGTGGATTTACGACAACTGAAAAAAAAACGACTCAAAGTTTCAGTAAGTACAAAAAAAAAATTGTTCGTTCTACAAAGATTGTCTTAAAAAGGCATTAGCATTGAAAAACAAAATTAAAAAGTTACGTCGGATTTTTCCGATTAAAATACATTTTTCTCTGACTGACTGGCACGTTGAAAAAAAACACTTTCGACAAGCAGGTATGGCATAACACTTTGTGTCAATGAGAAAATATGATATTCTGGTTCGCACTTAAAGCGGAAATTATGGCCAATATTTAAATAAATGCTATGAACTCGTTTTTTTTCACACAAAAAAAAAACTTATTCTTTGTAAAAGAACAAAAAAGTGTACGTTCAACAAAGATTTGAACTAAATACTTACAGGTTACGAAAAGAATTGTTTTGTTTCTGAAAACGCTTTTTTGTCATATAAAAAAAAATAGAGGATTTTTCAAAACAGATTTCGGAAATTATAAAACTTCAACAAAATCAACATTTAGAACTTGAAAAAAGGTTTCGAGAAGAACAATCGATAGTACAGAAACAAAATGACGAGAAGCGGTTAAGTTTAATGAAATATTTCGAGGAAAAATAGGGAAGAGAAAATGAAGAAATGATGAAATACGCCGCGGAAGAAAAGAAAGAAATAAACGAACAAATATTGGAATTGAAAAAATTACATTTAGAGCATCAAAACCAATCAGATAAAAAAATGGACTTGTAAACGTAAGTTTTAATGAATAAGGACAACGGACAGGAAAACAGTACGGCTTTTTCGCAAAATGCGATCTGGTCATACATTTCGTTATGCTCCTGAGGAAGACTTAACGTTTGAAACATACTTCAGAAGATTTGAAGACTTATTCAAGATTGGTTGTGGTTCATGGACGGATCAAAAGAAGGTTCGTTTATTACTACGGAAGTTGGGTGCCTCCGAACATAAGAAATTCGTGGATTATATTTTGCCAAGAAAAACCAACGAATTGTCGTTTGACGAGGCAGTCAAACTGTTAATGGAGTTATACTGTCCAAAGACAAGCCTTTTCTATAAAAGATGGAAATGTATGAATATTACACATAAGGAAAATCAGGATTATACGACTTTTGCGTCTATAGTTAATAAAAACTGTGACAGCTTCAAGTTGTCATCATTAACGGCAGATAATTTTAGATGCCTAATATTCACACAAGGTTTGATAGCCACAAAAGACGCCGATATAAGACGTCGTGCTCTAAATAAACTGGAATTAGAACCGGATTTAACGCTTCAGAAACTGGCTGAAGATTGTCAACGGTTCGTGGCAGTGAAACAAGATTCCCGAAACATAGAGGAAGCAGGTATCGCTCACATTAAAAAGATACGCTCCAAAAATAAAGGACACTCACCCGCCAGCTATTACCAACCAAGAGGTAAAATAAACCCTTCACAAAATTATCAGGATAGACAAAAACCTTGGACCCCTTGTAGTAAATGTGGAGGACCTCATGGGTACAATGCATGTTGGTACCATAAGAAAATAACGTGTGACCTATGCAAACGAGCAGGGCACAAGGCCTCATATTGAAGAGACAAAGTAGGAAAAAAGAGCTACATAAAAACTGCAAAAATGGAACCCTTCACCAACAGAGAACATAAGGAAATATGTTACGGTGAGAATCGGAAATAGAGAAGTAAATCTGCAACTCGATTCAGGGTCGGATATATCGATTATAAATGTTCACACGTGGAAGAAATTAGGTAAGCCCACGATGATGAAGACGAATAAAATCGCAAGATCGGTAACTGGTGAAAAGATACATTTTGAGGGTGAATTAATTATTAATGTTTCACTAAAAAGAAAGATAAAAAAGCTAAAAGTATTCGTTCTTAGGAACATATCAAATTTATTTGGATCTGACTGGATCCAAGAATTTGAATTATGGGACTCGCCAATGAGTGATTTTTGTCAAAAAGTCGAAAATTTAACAGCCGAAGCCGTCAAACTAAAAAAAGAACTAAACAATTTTTTTCCAAGTGTTTTTTTCTGAAAAGCTTGGATGCTGCACGAAAATAAAAGCGAGATATGAATTGCTGGATGAAGCAAAGCCAATATTCAAAAAACCGCCGAATACTACAGTTCCTAAAAAGAGGTATTTACCTGGGGAAAAGGTATTTTTCCAGGTACATACAAATAATAGTATGATGTGGGAACTAGGAAAGGTCAAGCAGAGGATCGGGCGGATGGTTTACATAATCTAAGGTCCAAAATTCACTCACAAGAAGCATTTGAACCAAATTCGGAAACGTGTCACTGATGACGACAGACAACCTCCTGTTGAACAAGAAGAAGTAATGGACCATATATATGACACGTTCGACCTGGTAACACCACAAGCAGCCGGACAACGCCGATCTTCCAGAGAAAGAAAAAGGATCGATCCCATAGAGATCAATCCCAGAAAAAAGAGCTATACGATCATTCCAGGGGAATGAAAAGCTCGGGAGGGGGGTGTTGTGGGGTACAAATCACCCCTATTGAAGAACTAATGGAAGCAACCATCTATAATAAATACCATGGTTGCAAAGACTCAAACAGAGAACATTCCTATTCATGTTTTACCGCATGATAGGAATCCGGTCATCTCCTACCACATTTGTGGCGTTACTGTATTGCTATGAATACATACATTGTATATTTTAACCTGTCACAATTTGTGGTTGTTATCTTTGTGACCCCTAGCACGGGTCTACAACAATATATATATATATATATATATATATGATATCCTTTGCTATATAATACTACTTCAGTTTTGAACAACTCATGGTCTACTCATAAATTCATCATTACAAATCCGTGAACATGTTTATTCTATTTTTTTGTGTTATGCATGATTCAAAATTGTTCTGTCAGTTTTCCCATTAATATTTACCAGTACTTAGTAATGTATTGTTTATTTTGCCGTTTGAAAATACATATGTTAAAGGACTTACTTTTTGTCAAACCATTTGATTATAATAGACTTGTAAATACGTAACGTTAGTTTTGTTTTATTATTTAAGTATTTAAAGAAACAAGAAAATTAACCGGAAACATCTTAATTTATGAAGTTTAATCGTTGACTAAAAAAATTTAGAGAACAAGAACGTTTCTATAACAGTAAATGTAAACTAAAAATAGTATCAAAAACGTAAGAAAACTCTCAATCAATGTTAACATAACTGCATCAGTTTACGTGAAATAGTATTAATTGTTTACATATATTTGAAAATATTCAAAACATTGTGAGGCAATAAAGATTTTCAATAAAATATTTAAAAATATAACGTGGCAATGTAAATATAAAAGAGATCGGATACAAAAAGCAAATAGGAGGTAGACATACAGGAAAGATGTAAAAGTCCGTATGTGAAGCTATGCAGAAAATACAAGCAATGATAAAATTCAGTTTTTTCAATTAGTTTTTTATGATATTTCACCCCAAACAAGGCAGGACGCAACTGTAGACGTAAGGGGCTACTAAGAATTAGGGAGTAAGTTACGGGTGTCATTCTAAATTGAGAGCTGTGCAGCGAGATGTTGGTTTACACTAGTTTTAAACATCTGCATGTCGGTACTGTCGGTCAAACAGGGGATAGTAAAGGAGTTCAATGGGTCAGCAACACAAGGAAATAATCTATTAGATTAGTAGATTATCTAGTATCTGGGGACCTCCACAGTGAATGGATGAGATTTAGCTGATTGTCCAGTTGGTCTAGTGAAAGCACCAGATTAAGCAAGATCAGCCTCAGAAGCTTTGCTGGTGTCAAGGCATTTTATGATGTCTCTGATCTGAGATGGGGTGATGACCATTCTCAGATGTGGCATCGGTCCGCAATGGGAATTTAAAGAGGGTGTGCTTTTTTAGTTCAAAGTGGAGTTAGAAGCGAAACGCTGGGCAAGTACGACAGCCTTATCAGTGGCTGTGGAAAGGACATCATTGTGGTTTGATAGTGGGAGAATTGTTGATTGACCATTATTCACCACACTATTGTAGATTTTCCAGAAATCGCGAGTAGCTAGTTTATGTGAGCGAATACGTATTTTTGTTAATACATTATACCTTCTCTTTGCTTCACCTATCACGACCTTACAATTAGTTATTGACTTTATGAATGTCTGGCTATCAGCAGCTGTCTTATAGCGGCCGAATTTACGGAATGCTTGCTGCCTCTCCACAATGGCAGCTGCACAATACGAGATGAACCATTAGGAAGAGTGGGGTATGCTAAATAAATTTCGCATGCTTTGACTCATTCGGTGAACTCATTTGCCCTTTGGTCAGCACTGAATGAGGAGTTTTCCATCCATGGGAGGTTGCTGATGTGATCTCTGATTGACTCACAACTAGTCTGCTCGTAGTATCTCATTATTTTGAGCAACGGCTCTTAAGCTTTTGAACGACTTTTTAGGGTGATATTAATTAGTAGCACAATGTGATCACCATTCCGGAATGGGGTATAAGCTTTAGTCACATAATCCTAGGGCATTGAGGGCAAGAAACGGTCTAGAAGTAAGGCTCGTTGAGCTACTCGATCGGGATGCGAATCGGGAAATCGACAGTCTGAGAGAAGGAGTGAGCTAAAGAGAAATTATACGTACCGTCGCCGGCTGCGTCAGTCAGGCTGGGGAATCCCAACCAGTCCCGGCGGCGGGCTCTAAAATCCCCATATACCTGTATCTGGGCATTCGAGTCAAGTGAGAGTGCTCTATATATTCTTTCAGAGGCGGAGTTTAGCAGGTTACAGTTCTGGATCGGAGGAGAAGTGTATAAGAAATATAAGTAACTAACGCTGTTATGTAAACTCAATCTAAAGCACATGTAGCCATGGTCATCGGATCCTAACCTATGTTTTCTAGTCAGGGGGAGGATTTTCCGAAAATAATCTCCTAGCCTGTGCATATGTTTGTCAGAATATTTACAGTAGAGTCGGAGGTAGTCAATCATGTCAAAGTGTTGAGAGGAGATTGATGATTTAACGTCTATTTCGCTAAGTGCTCGGATATGCGTGGGATTTGTCAGGAGAAAGGTGTCTACGTCGTTGATGTTGGTTCTAAGTTCCTGGGTGTTTAGGAATGCGAGCTCGAGGGCGGAACCGAAGGTGAATTTTGTTGGGTGTCTGGTTTGTGTTTGATTTGTTTTTTTGTGTAATTACATGTTTGTTTTGTTATAGAGTGGTTTGGGCAAGGTGAGTGGTTGTTAGTATCCAATAAGCTCACAGAACCAGTCCATTAATCGCGACCTGGCTCATGGGGGTTGTTGCCTCGAGAAAGCCCACTGAACATAACTGCACAATCCCTTTCCATGCGCGACATGGCACATGCAACTACCAACGGTATTATGCAAATAATTATGGAGCAGCCGTGCTTAGCGCTACCCAAGAGTTTGGCCTCCTGTTCTGTCAGTAGGAAACAGCCCCCTGTCTAACCTGAACGCTCAACCTGTCGGCACAAGAGCGATCCAGGCTGGTTATGTAAGACTTAGTGACGAAAAAAAGTTCCCCAAGTTGCCCAAATAGAGAGAAAAAGAAAAAACGTTCATTGCCCTAGTAAGGAATCAAGGCCAGGATCTGCACCTGGATTATAGACATAGAAAAAGTGCAAGATCCGGCGATAGGCAGAACCCATCTACTCTTTAATCAATTGTAGGTTTGCATACTCGATATTTTGTTCGCGATTCTAACTCCAGGAAAGTTGTTGATCGGGACTAAAGGGGCCTCCCTCCCAAACGGTTTGTCTGCAACAGCGTATGTAGTTGGTAGCTAGGTTTTATTGTAAGAGATTTCCTTCTCTTAGATTGATGGTCTGGCAAGGTCTTACGGGTCCAACACACCGAGAGGGGGAAATAATAGCCTGCGCACGTGTACTAGTCGGGTATTTCCGAGCTCCGGTATGTAACAAAAAGTCTTCCATATATATATATATATATATATATATATATATATATATATATATATATATATATATATATATATATATATATATATAACCATGAGTTCACTGTACCCTGCTGAAAGAACAGAAAGTAAAAGATAGGTTTCCTTTGCGAAAGTAAGTACAAATTTCAGGCCAACGTGAGGTTTCAAGAATGTATTCAGTGGGAAATCAATAGACAAACAATAATAGAGTGTATAAAACTAATTAAACACATGTAAGTTAAACACACAATTAAGTAGATACGGATATTACACTTTATAATTTACAGAAAACTTATATGTGAGTGGCCAAAAGAGTAAGAAAAGAGAAAAATAAAAAAATAAATTTAAAAAGTGGCTTAAGCCTATATGTATATATATATATATGTATGTATATATATATATATATATATATATATATATATATATATATATATATATATATACAGAGAGAGAGAGAGCGACAGAGAGAGAGAGAGAGAAAGAGAAAGAAAAAGAGAGAGAGAAAGATAGGGAACAGTGAAAAAATATGAGATATACCTTTTTAGTAAAACGAATCATGGAAGAATGGATGATCGATATATAGAATAGAGCAATTCTATAGACAAGTAAAAGATGGGAAGAAAAAATGTAAACATGCAATATATATACTACGTCATCAGAGTCTCAAAGCATGGTGTTTCAAATAAAAGTCATGTAGTTTCCCTTTTTTTCAGTCTTCGGAATTCATAAGTAGGGAGTCCTCACTTTCTATTATTTGAGACACTTTGTTTTGTGCAACTGATGACGTAATATATATATTGTATTTTTACAATTTGTATTCCTATCTTTAACGTGTTTATAGTTTATCGATGTATATATATATATATATATATATATATATATATATTTAATAAAATAAAAATAAATATATATAGAAACAAATATATAAACGAACATGTAAAATAACAAATAGAGAGAGTAAGATAACAATTACAAAAAAGTTCATAGTATGTCTGTGCTTCATATGATAGCTAAGTGACTTATTAATCACTCTGTATATATATATATATATATATATATATATATATATATATATATATATACATATACATATATATATATATATATATATATATATATATATATATATATATATATAAGAGAGATACATTAGAAACCGCCTACCTCAATCAAACAGCGTTTACATCTAAACAGATCTCATCCGAACTGTACTGTTAGGCAATACATTAAAAGTGTCAGAAAGAAACCAGACAGAAAAAGATCAGGTAGTTGAACATTAACCTCATTACACGTGGCATTTATTGTTCATACGAGTAGACCAGCCCTCTTATCTACCCAAACGCATTCGACAGGCGAATGTACACCTATGGAACACGAACACCGCCCAGATAATACATGTACTTAATCACCTGCAAGCAATGTACGCCAAGTGAAAATATATGCACACCTATAATTAAGACATATGTAAAAGCACCTTTTCAACATCCAATCTACAGTATATTAAATATTTACATACACATTTAACAGGGGACTCTGTGCGCACATTTATTCACTTATTACACCTTCATTTTTTATATTGAGTGTTTAAATACTCAGACATGTTTGTAGGAAAATCTAGTACAAGTTAAATTTGTTGCATTACCCGTTCTTTAAGGGTACCCTTTAAGGTCCAATCAGAATGAAAAAGAACTGAACTTATATGAAAAAATAAGTTGGTGTTCCTTATTTGCCATTACCGGATGGTTTACGCCGGCAATATAGCACATTTTAGGGCCCAACTTGGAACAAATTGCAACATAATTTTTTTCACCACCAGGCATTCCCGGGAGGTGTCTAGAACATCATACTAAAAGTCCTAAGAAATCAACGTTGAGGAAATATGTCTAATTTGCATAAATCCAAGATGGCCGCCAATTTTCGATAATTTGCCATATCTCCGCATTTAGATGTCATAATTGAGTGATTTGAAGTGCTATAATGGGGTTTTTGAACACAATGATTTACGTGGAGTAGGTTACATTTTTTTTGGATAAAAAATCTATATCCAAAAATCCAATATGCTGGAAAGAATGTCTATTTTTAGAATGTATTTGCTCAACATTTTATTTTTTTCGGTACATTTTTTAACCTAGGGCCTACTGAAATGTAGGAAAACACAATTGTAGCCATAGATAAGTTTGTTATCATACTCATGAACAACAGTAAGCCTGTGTTTCAACAACAGATCATCAATATTAATTTCAAGAGTGCTAATTCCAGTTGTGCCACTTTGCGGTATCCGGCTTAAGCATCGTCGTCTACATCATCTGACAAATCTGGCACCTGTGAGTTAGAGCAACTTGTACCACGACATTCTCTACACACGGCAGTGCAATGGAGACCATATTTTTGGCATGTGCACCTCCTTGTTTTGCAGTTTTTCTTGCAGCTACAACAGATGCCATCCAGTATCTCCGGTGGTGCTGCGGGCTGATCTGTCTGTATAGGCATGCACCTTCTGTCCACAAGGTTCCATCCCCAATCTTTTGGCTTCATGTTGACACATGTTCCTTTCCACTCCATTACCTGGTAATAGACACGGAGGCTATGGAATCTTGCAGCTGCTGATGTTGGGGGTAGAGCTTGTGGTTCCACGGAAGATGTGTTCTTGGAAATCTTGTCACAGAACCGTTTGTATCTTAAGCTGTCCAGTCCTTCCTCTTTGGTACCACCGTACAGTGATACCAGAGCTTTCTCTCCTGCAGCAGTTATGTTCTCCGGTGTTTGCCCTGATTTGTGGAACATCTCTGATTGCTCACGAAACAGGGAATCAGTCTTCACCTTCTTCACTGCCAAACCTTTTCCCAATCCAAACAGGCGACTAGTGGTATCGCAGCCAAGAATAGCATGGACAAAGAGCAGATGGTCGCAAATCTGAGGACCCAGCAACTCTTTCGACTGCTTTATGCACCACACCCTTCTCGATTTGGTGGCTTGCTTTGACTCTGATACCAGAAACAGTTCGTTTTCGGTCATATCAGCGTGATACAACAGGAGGACCAACAAATCTGTGTCGTCACCAATGAGAACCGTATCTCTTGTTCTGGCAGAGACAAGGGCTGTTTGAACAATGAGGACATCAGCATCATGCTTTGCGTGTTCTGTGCTGCATCCAGCCCTTTCTAGTTTGTCGCTGAGAAAATGTATGAAGCGCTGTTTGTTTGCCTTGTTGTTCAGGAAGTCCTCCTTCTTGGATTGGATAATCATATCACCAGCAAAGCTTACGGTCAAACTAGAGCAGGTTCCTGTTCTTCTTTGTTGTGTGACATCTTTAGTTGTGGGTTCATCTTTGTAGCCATCGAAAACAATGACAGCAGCTCCATATTTCTGTGTCACATATCTGACATAAATCTGACACACACTATTATATGTGGAACCTCTTGGCCAGGGAATCCGATGGAGTAGCGCGCCGCCATCAAGGACATATTGGACTTGGTCTACACTCGGCTCACGTTGTTCTTCATCTATAGACTTCCACAGAAAATCAGCAAGGACTGCCTTATTGGCCTGCAGGGGAAGGGATGACGAGTCAAATAAGACAGGAGGGTGACTACAAAGTTCGAACTTGAATAACGTTGACAAGTCTTTGCACCGTTCACCTACAATTACCATTCGCTGGAACACCAATTGTGGATCCACTACTACTGATTCCCGTCTGACTTTGACAGTTGATCTGGATGCAAGTGTCATTGCTTCATCGGCTTTTCGGAAGGTGAACTCTTCCACAGATTTCCCTGCCATGCTCACAAGAATCTTTTCTCCAACTTCTTTTGTTTGGTCAACATTGACTCCGTCCTGAGCGGCCATGCCATTAGCAATGTTGTGAATGATGTGTATTCTCCTTGAATGGATCTCTTTCCTTCAGATAGCTGATAAGATCGAGAGTGTCCTTGACATCTCTGGCCTGTCTAGCCTTCGAAATATCTTTGTGTTTGTCGCTGGTTTCGTAGGAGACCCCGCTGAACTTCTGCATTGCATCGTTGATGTTTGCGCATGCTGGAATGGATAGGACCCACAGTAAGCGCTGAGTCTCTGTCATCCCTTTTCCTCGAGTTAGGCCCCCATGCGTCTTTATACTTCTCATCAAAACTTGTTCGATGATCAGATCTGTGGAGAGCCCTGTCCAGTATCTATCACTGCGCCGCACAACGTGGTATTCCTCTTGGAACTTCTTATACACATCCGGATGTGTATTTGGTAGTTCGGTCATCATTTGCAGGTAAACATATGCAGACTTTGTATACAGTCGGTGTCCAGAAGCGGCAAGGTAGGGAAGCATATCGTGCACACATTGGAAGTGTAAGCTCCAGTTCCCTGTTCTTTCAGCTTTAATAAATTTCCGCAAGATGTCCACCATGTTGAGATACTGCAACCAGAGTGTTGCTGTTGGCATAGTCATCATTTCCTTTTTGTTGTCAAGTTCAGCCTAGATTCTTTGCAACACTTTTGCAGGGCAAACTTCTTCCACTGAGAGGGAAGAGGACATTGCGCTGTCATACAATTCACTTGCTGTAGTTATGTCAGTCGTCACTGTATCTGAAGGAATATCTTGTGGTTCTACATTATCTGTCTCAGTATCAGCAGTTGCCACTTGTGGTTTCTGAACTGTGTTTTTGTTGGCACAAATGGTTGTGCATCTGGATACCGAGGCCAAGCTGAAGAGGGGTTATTATTGCCCTTGGTCGTATGGCTTGCATTATGGTCTGCCCAATCGAAGCAAGTTTTACACCAACATTTTTGCCAGCAAACATAGTTCTAAGCAGTAATTGCAATGAGTTTGAAATGTAGCTAGCAGAATCAGCAATGTCGCCCGTGTCTGGATAGAAATCCTTTGGGGTTTCCATGGACTTTACATCACTGGCAATGAGTTTTGCAGCAGCTTCAATAATATTCAACTTGTCATCCTCAATATTTTCAGCTTTCTGTTGCTTGTGGAATGCATAAAGGATTGAGCTTGCTGTATCTCGCAATGTGACCACACATTCTTTGGTGCTCAGCACAGTCATTAAAACCCTCTCGCCAAAGTGCTCCTTTATTCTAGTTTTCATGTATTTAGCACTGTAAGGTTCATGCTCTGTGTTCTAAAGAAACTCTTACATTTTGAGAACAAGGTCATGTATGGTGGTTTGCTCCTCGTCATTTTCCTCTAAGAACTGATCACTTCCAGGAACGCTGACGTTCTCTCGTCTATCTCAGGCCTACCGAGTTTGAGCCTCTTTGATTTGTCTCCAGTACTACTGGTGTCTAAAGAGTGCTTAGTAGGAATGGTTTTCCCTGTCCTAAAGTTGCTACTGCACTGCTGGTGATACATTGCATCCGCTGCGTGTAGGTCATTCACCGATCCTATTCTGCCTAATACTGTTGCAGACCATTCGTCATTTCTAGAATGACAAACCTGAAGGATACTCTTCTGAAAGTCTTCTGTCCTAACTGGGAAAACACCCAGTTCTCTTTGCTTCCTACCAGTTTTAGCTGACTGTCCACACAACAAGCAGTGTTCTTGAAAATTGAAGTGTAGTTCAGAACGGAGCTCACAGCGGGGTGTTGGTGGTTGTTGCTGCCTTGCTAGGTCACGTGCAATGTTTTCTGCTTTGCAATAGTTGCGGCGACATTCTATGTGTAGTGTCTCTCCTGGATTCACTACCAAATCGCTACCACGTTGACTACTTGCACGATTCACGCCATCGCTGCCTTTTGTTCGAAGAACAACTGTCGCCTTTCCGTCAGAGATTGATTTATTACAGATGCGACACTTCTCCATTGTCAATGTTTGCTGAATCTCAGATTAATTACCCTGGAATAGAAACAAAAATAATATATAAAGTTATAAAATAAATAGTTAAATATAAAAAGTCATAATATAAAGTTAGTCAAGAGTTAGTAAGTTATAATAAAGTTATAATATAAAGTTAGTCAAGAGTTAGTCACATGAGGCAGCAAAACAGTCACATTTCAGTTTGCCTATGTTTCAGATACCACGCATATGAACATTTTTCAATATTTTTTGGACATATTGGATTTTTGGCTATAAATTCTTTATCCAATAAAAATGTAACCTATTCCACGTAAATCCTTGTGTTCAAAAACACCATTTTAGCACTTCAAATCACTCAATTATGACATCTAAATGCGGAGATGTGGCAAATTATCGAAAATTGGCGGCCATCTTGGATTTATGCAAATTAGACATATTTCCTCAACGTTGATTTCTTAGGACTTTTAGTATGATGTTCTAGACACCTCATGGGAATGCCTGGTGGTGAAAAAAATTCTGTTGCAATTTGTTCCAAGTCGAACCTTATTTTGCCTGGACTAATATTAAACAATCTTTTGACATACTTTTGTCTCATGAAAGTCTTTTTCTTGCTGAGGTCACAGACTTGATTTACGCTAGAAACTCGTTCGTATATACATTCGATTGGAAAGTAATTTTCACTGCATTGTCTATCCGAGCGTGAACTGAAGCAATTGTTTTACAAGCGATTTGGTGAAGTACAAGTCAGGGGATTCCTTCATTACGCATTTTTAGTCAGCGGACACAGCACTCTCATTCTTCCGGTACATCGATAGTCCGATCACCAAGCGTTTCGGCTCTTTGCGTTTTTGAAACCGTCGTTGTTCAAGTTTCATTCTGCACTGCCGAACCCTTTTCTTTTTTAACAGTTATCAAGTCGCCTTTATTTATTTCTCGACGTCCCACCCAGAATGGACTCGTCCACGATTCATTTTTGCCACTCTTCATTATCTTACAAATTCACAACTATATTTAACTGTGTGCTAATAGAGATATTTATAATGCATTTAACACGATGATTAGAAGATGTAATCTGTGTTAACTACACTTATTTATATTATACTAAAAATATAGAAAATAAACTATTTTTAAATATTCTTATTCTAAAATCATAATCTTATGAAATACACCTCACTAAAACTATTATATAGTACGTGCATACATCAATTAGCATTTCTACATAGAACCACCATAATAATACAATTATGCAAATTAGTAAACATGACAAATAATATTATGATCAGGTTTGAAGAAAAATTAATTTAAAATATAATTCCGTACAATATGTTATCACTCTGTTTACAGTCGAGTCAAGATGTATTACCATCGAAACGCTGGTTGATCCGCATTGACTGATTCTATTATTAATTTTTTTTCATAAAATATCGACTTGTATTGAGCAGTTTTGAAAATAAATGGTGTTAATTTAATGTTATTTACGAATTTGAACGTCATCTATGAATTAATTTGTATATAAATATAAATATATATATATATATATATGTATATATATATATACATATATATATATAATATTTACAAATAAATATTAAATTATTTATACCTACATGCTCATTAGTGTTGTAAGTGATAATTTCAGATGGTTCATAGAGTAAAAACATACTATGCACGCCTTACAACTATTGTCACGGCAATATAAAATGATCACGTGATTGAGGAGATATAACGTTTCATGTATTTTTAAATACAGCGAGCAGTAAACATCATACAATCTACGGGGTTCGTCGAACGTTACTGGAAACTGGCTTATAGCGAAGTGGCAGTCTATTTCTCACATATGCAAACAGTTATTAACTGTAATTACTTACAGGGACTTTAGAATAATAGTATGTACAAATAAATATTAAATTATATATACCTACTCAAGCCGATTTTTCAAGCTGACTGAGTCATATATATATATATATATACATATATATATATATATATATATATATATATATATATATATATATACGGTCGAGTTTCAATCCCGGCTTGAGGCACTAACTGGTCTAGCCGCACTGATTAGATGTGAAACAGCGAAACAGTCTGTAGGTGGATGACTATATATATATATATATATATATATATATATATATATATATATATATATATATAAATATATATATTAGAGATTTATTTCTATTTGTGAATGCGAGTTAAATGATAATAATGCTGATATGTTGTCATCCATCTTATTTATTTAATTTCACTGTCATACAACTTATATACTCATGCAATCTCCTGACAGCCACGTTTTTTCCCCATCGCTTTGTATTCACATACTTTTCCTCATTTTCCGTGATTGAATTATTGATTATATCTTGAATCTTCATGTCGTTTGAATAATCCTTAAAAAAAACGTTAATATGGGCTTAATTTCCTCTTGACATTTTGACATAACGAATGCGACCGGGAAAAAGAAACCCATTTATGCTGAATTATTGCATGCAAGAGCCATGAAGCATGCCATATAAACACAATACATAAACTCTATGCCAATGTATATGTTGTCATTTTAACAATAGTATGTGCACTAGCGTGAATATGCTCCTTAATGTCTGTTGTTTTAAAGATTTTAGGTAAGACATTATTTCACTGTGAGTAAATGCAATAATACGGTAAGCATAATTATGACGTCATACACCTTAAAACACATTGCTAATATCGTCAATGTCCAAACCATGTATTAGATAATATACTATATGTTTCTTGAATGAAGATCATATGATTTAATAGAATAAAAATTGTAATTGTGGTATTCATTTTAAATACGTGTATTGTTAGATAAGTATTAATTATATAATAGTTTACTAAACTACTTTGTGTTTTAAATCGAGTCTATGCGCTGGTAAAATAAAAGAGATTAAAATATAAAAATAAAGATACGATGGTCTCTGTTGATGAAAAGAGCATGCTCGCTACTAGATCATTGTTGCACATTTTCTCAGTTTACACCTCATAAGATACACCACAGTTGAAAATATTCAACACTTGAACAATGTTCCCGCCATGAAAACACCGCAATAAGATGTACTCTTCTCCAACAAAAGAGCATTCAATATCGATATCAAGAACAGTGTGTCCGCTATATCCACGTAATTATATAGTATATATTTTACCAATAACACTGTTTTCTAATACCGATATAGGGAACAATGTGCTCACCATATACCCGTCATTATATACTATATATGTCACATACAACATTGTTTTCAATATCAATACAGGTAACCGTGTGCTCACCATGTATTCATTATATAGTAAACATTTTACCAACAACACTGCTTTCAATACCGATATTGTATACACTGTGCTCGCCGTACACACTTCATTATACAGTATACACTTTACCAACACAAGTGTGTTCAATATCGATATCGGGAACAGTGTTCTAGCAATATAAACATCATTATATACTATACATTTTACCAACAACTCTGTTTTCAAAACAGCGCCTTATCGATAAATGGTCTCGGCCTTACGTGCTTTAAGACGCAACTGGCAATCTTAAAATAACCTTGTATTTTATAGAGAGCCTTGTACGCCAGTCATTCGTTGTGGATACGCTTAAATACTTTCGCTTTTTCGTCTATTTTTTCTATCAAACATCCATGTTTTTCTAGGCCAGACCGAGAAAACCTCTTTCATTGCAACAATACGGTTATAGATCATGAATTCAACAACAAAGTGTTAACAGACAATTATTCAAAATTTGAAGTCAATATCTTCCGAAGTAAAACTTTATATTTTGGAATATATTTGAGCTGTACAGACAAACTTACACTTGATTAATATATCTTATTTTATGATTTGATTAATTTTAATTAAATATATATATATATATATATATATATATATATATATATATATATATATACATATATAGATATACATATATATATATATAAATAGGTCTGAATATGTTCAATATCAAATTGTTTGTATATATATATATATACATATTTATATATATACATATATATATATATATATATATATATATGTATATATATAAATATGTATATATATATATATACAAACAATTTGATATTGAACATATTCAGACCTAGTTGCACTTTGAAGTGAAATACTCTTAATAGTAGAGCTCTGTTTAAAATTACAAAAGTGTGGTAAGCCTGCTATAGTGCAAAGTTCCGCTCGAGCGTAGAAAACTATAGATAACATTACGCCTCCCGGGTGAGTTCACATTAATTTCAATTATTGTATGTGGTGATTGCTCGCGACCATTTCGGTCTGGGCGTCAGCATCGTAATTCTAGGTTAATTCTGCAAACTGCGTACGAGCCTATACAAACGTCGGTAATCAACACTACTGCACTCATGACACCGGACACGACGCCGCTTGTAGGTATAAAACACTTTAATATTTAATTAATATATATATATATATATATATATATATATATATATATATATATATATATATATATATATATACATCTCTCTCTGCTCCTTGTTTCCGGGCTATATAAGCATGCAGTAATGTCAATGCAATGTGCAAGGACCCATTTAAAATAACGCAAATCATCTGAGATTTCTAGTTGTAAGTAAAAGAAAATACTTGCTTATTTAACGAGGACTACATGTATTTTATTTACAAAATATATAGATTAGAGCTGAATAAGGCTGAATACCCCTATTCCGCTATGTAAGTAATTAAATTGTATCAAAGTTGGCACTCTTTTACACAATCTGTAAGTGAGACAAACAGAGAGAGATAATAACTAAGATATATATATATATATATAGGGAGAGATAGAGAAAGAGAGAGAGAAAGAGTGAGGAAGTTGAATGAAGTTTAATTGTAAGCACTAAAATACACACTTCTTGTCGAATAATGATAACATGAACCCGGTGTTGAACCCCTAATTTTTGAGCGGTGGTATCCGGAGTGCGTTACAGAGTCTGTTTAATAGGTTTAACATAATCTATAGTGGACATATTATTTTTTTAACAAAACGCACGTCTGTAAAACCAACTCGTCTACAAACGAATATTAAAATGAACTGTACATTATGAATAAATAATTAAACATATTTAGAAAGTGTAAACAAATTAATTATCAAAATTATTAACACAAAACAAGTATAATGAATATAAGACAATACTGTGTCAAACCGTGTATGATAAGCTATTTATCTCTTTTGTTTTTCTTCGTGAATCGTTCTTAATGCTTAACGCTTAAAAGGGCCGAGAGAACAGAAGAGAGCAGCACTGGCCAAATGGCTTAGTCAGTTTTTATTATAATACCACATTATGTGTGTATAGATGAAAATAAATAGGTCAACCTAATAGGTCAACTTAATAGGTCAACTTATAATTCAGACTAGTATTCTCATATAAATATATATATATATATATATATATATAGAGAGAGAGAGAGAGAGAGAGAGAGAGAGAGGATTTAGATAATTGATTATTTGTATATGTAATTATTTCTCGTAATAATTTATTTGTTTTTTATTGTTTCCTTAATTAGTTGTTCCAATATCGTATTCATCATAGTTTTCCTATACGAATTGAGCTTTAATAATGAAGGTAAAAATAATGTTAATAGATGTTCACTTGAAAAGTGAATACTATTATAGGATGATTCATAATGATGAATCTAAATTACAACATCTGATTATACATCATGGTACTTTATGAAAATTATTCAATTTCTTTTAAAGTATTTTATAGTATTTTAAGGAGCATGATAGTACACCCACTCTTATTCAAAAATGATAATGTCTCAGATGTGTGCTTAATCTGTGTCCGTCGCATTGAGAACCGCATTAAGCAATATTTTATTAATTCCAATTTCATTCAATTTAAGACATTTTTGAGAATCGAAATGAATTAATAAATTTTCCGTAGCATTGCAATTCTGACAGTATATACGAGGTTATTTAAGAATATATCTTAATTTTAATCACTTTTTAAGCAAATATGATAGATTTGTAACATGCTCCAGCGTATTTATCCTTGGTGTGATTCTCTTCAGAACTAATCATACACACTAAAGCAAACACGCTAAAACAATATATTAAGAACTAGCCTAAATTACAATAAGTGCCTGTTACATTCTTTATATATATATATATATATATATATATATATATATATATATATATATATATATATATATATATGGTACTATGATCTCGTAATATTCAGGGGGAAACATATACATATATATAATCTTTTTATATGTTTGTATTTGTAAAGCATTCTTAATCAACTATTATTATTGATGTAAATATTACTGACTTTAACTATATATTTTCACTAAACGTCCTTTGTTGTTTCGCCCAACTATTTCCTTGTTTCGTCAACTTATCAGCGATTTATTTCATTATTTTCTTTTTTTTGTCTTGCATTATACATTTATATCCCTAAATGTAGGTGTTTCCCGTTCGAGCCACCATGAAGTACGCCGACTTATCGATTTTATTCTTATTCATATATATATATATATATATATATATATATATATATATATATATATATATATATATATATATATATGTGTGTGTGTGTGTGTGTGTGTGTGTGTGTGTGTGTGTGTGTGTTTCATTTTACTTCAGTCGAAGTTCTCAGGAATAAAGAGGCGCCTTCCTGGGGCTTGCACTTCATTCCCATATAAGATACATAGATATCTGCGTGTTCCATTAAAGTATTAATTTACTCTTCAAGCATTGGTTAGTAAAGACCATTAATGTTCCTCTCCCCAATGTACTAGTTAACTATGTTATAGTATATCTTGCTTGTCGCCTTTTGGTTTTACTACATTCCAGGAGAATAATTCGTCTGGTCTGGTGGTATATCTAGCTAAGTGTTTTTACTTGAGGAAACGTTACTTTGAGATTGTGTTGTATGCCTTGTATACGCCAATGTAGAGGGGATCTTATTTGGACTCCGAATACTATGTGATTGTGAATATTTGGTCAGGGTTTACTTGTTGGGGTATGTATCATTCATTCGATTTGTCCTGAAACACCCTTGTACAGAGAGACCGAAGGCACTTGAGGATGGTGTCTAGTAGGTAACTAAAACTGTGTATGAAAATATACACACTATTAAGAGATGTTAATTCAACATAACTTATCACATGACTTAAAAATACAAAATATATCAAAAAGCATCCTATATATTCTAGATTTAAAATAAAATAATTTAACATATATATCGGTGCTGATATTCTTAAATAATTGAACTTAACTATCACACTAATTACATTATCTATAAAACATTTTTAGTATAATTTATTTAGGGACAGTATTTATATACTTTTGGTCTTAGGAATTACAGTATTTATTTAGGGTACATTTACTTATATTTTTCCTTAACGGTTATCGAAGACTTTTTGTGTGCATTACCTACTTTTATCTACGTGCCGATTATGTATCTAGTCATTTATTTATCTATATGCGTTATACAGGGTGTTTCAAAAGTCTTGGGAACATTACAAATGCGTATATCTCATGAACTATTCCAGGTAGAAAAATGAAACTGGTGCCATTTTAAAGCTTGCTTAATCAAGTCTTTGGTCATACTAATGATTTTCGTGTTATCTTTCCAGGTGCAGTAATGGCGTTCTCTAAACAAGACAAGGAATGTTGCGTCCTCCAATTTGCAAAGACTGAATCGTGGACATGTGTTCAGCGTGCATTTCGCAGGAAATTTAAAAAAGAAGCCCCTGAAAGGAAATCCATTGTCAGATGGCATGCTAAATCTGTGAAAGATGGGTGTTTGTGCCCAAGTAAGCGAACAGGTCGCCCTTCAACTTCATCAGATGCAGTTGAGCAAGTTCGGACAGCCTTTCAGCGGAGCCCCCGTAAATCAGTGAGAAGAGCCAGCAGGGAACTTCAGCTTGCTCCAGCAACTGTCTGGCGTGTCTTAAGGAAACGACTGTAAATGGTACCTTACAAGCTCAAGTTGGTCCAAAAGTTGAAGGACACTGATAAGCCACTTCGCCGTGACTTTTGCATTGCAATGCAAGAGAAGTTGGAAGATAACGGCTTTGATGACCGGCTTGTTTTTAGCGATGAGGCGACCTTCCATCTCAATGCCAAAGTTAACAAGCATAACACTCGCATATGGGGTGCTGAGAATCCTCATGAACTTCTTGAGCACGAGCGAGATTCACCAAAAGTGAACGTGTTTTGTGCAATTTCCAAGAAAGGTGTCTATGGACCGTTCTTCTTTGAAGAGGCAACTATCACTGGTGAATCCTATCTCAACATGCTGGAAGACTGGTTAATGGCTCAGTTGGAACAAGCAGAATCTGATGACTTCATTTTTCAACAAGATGGTGCATCAATAATATTTACCTTATTAGAAAAAATGTATTAATTTGAAGTAGATTCTTTTTTTAAAATATTTTATCAAAAATGTGTAAGTACTAGCAGACACATAAATACTTCTTAAAATCACATTATTTTTAAGTATGTGATCAGCTAAATATTGTCTTTCTTCCTGTGTCTTTTGTAGTGTCTTTTTAGTTTTGTTCTTTTTTTATAATTTCGATCGCATATTCCTTTTTTAGGTTATTACATTTCGTTTGTGCATCTTAAAATGTGTTATTTTTCCATTCCAATAATTAACTTCTCGTTCGCATCCACCATTAAATTATTCTATATGACAATTACTTATTCGGATATACTTTACACTAAGTATTTAATCCTTATAAATCTGATTTTTAATAACTTAAAAAATCATTTTTATATACGACTAGCAACGCATGTTTATTGAATTTAAATTCATCATTACATTATAGTCGCAAATCACAATGTATCAATAATTTTACCTGTGAGTAAATATGTTATTCTATGCGAATATCTATAATCAGATTATTATAATGCATTTTCATTCCATTACCTCGTTAAAGATCCTCGATCTGGCTGTAAATCTACTGCCAGATAAATTTACATGCTCAACTTATCTTCCAGTTAATTACATGAGATAAACTTCCCTCCTAGATATTACTGGACTAATCCTATATATTTCATCTGCTAATGCCAGTTCATATGGGCTAACACACTTTCAGATCTGTTCATAAGTTTATATCATTTCGGATTATGTTCCTTGATTGCGATATTTTAAATGTTGGTTTCTTAGTCTTAAACTTACATATATATTCAGGGCTAGCCTTCTCACATCACAATATGTCTATGATCTATCGGTTATTTTAAGATAAGGTATGTGATATCTCTCAACGCCAGATAAGACACCGTTTCCACATCTGTTCATTTGTTAACATTAACTTACAAGTATTTCAATAGATAACCAGCAAAAAAGCTGTTTCATGACGTCATTCTTCCATTGACAGATAGGTGTGGTGTAAAATATTCTTTTAATGGGGGCACTCTCACATTAATATACACACGCGATAGTAAATGCACTCAGTCGAGTATATGCCATCAATAGAAATGAGTAAATACATGTATATAAATTATTTATTCCGCAGAAACACCTTTTGATCGTTCGTTTATTTGAGCAAGAAATTGTGTACCAAGTAGTTACGACTCACATATTTTAAAATGTTGATACATTATATTTTATTTTTAAAGAATTAGAAAATGGAAAAACATGTGAAATTATATAACTGAGTTTGATATTTGAATCAGTATTGATTTTAGTAAATGTTGATCTTTACAAAATGCCCATATATGCAATAATAGTTGTTTTATTTCAGTTAGTAGTGACGTGCCACGTGACGAAAATTTAAACATATGTTGCAGATATTTTTAAGATAAGGACTAATGGAGCAACATATAAAAGTGTGAAATAAATCAGTTCTAAGTAACCGTCTTCTGTATGTTAAAGTTTTAATCGTGATTTTGGTTGATAATAGCAATGCAATATCGGCTGACAAGATGCGGGCAAGCTACCGCGACATATTACAAAAGATTTCAGTTAAAATAACGTACAGATTCCGAGTTCTACATTAAGATTCTCAAGTTCCACAATGCCCACATTTTAAAAAGGTATGAGTTTACATCGGCTGAAAAGTTCTAAGAATTACATTTAAGATTAGTACAGTAGTCAAACAGTAATCCCAATAAAATAACTTTATCTATTATAACAGTAAGATAGAAATGAAATAATCTAATCTATCCAATGCTTATATTTATTTTTATGGGTTGTCAACATAAAAAATAATGTTTTTTTTGTTAACAAATTAAATAATTAAATAATTTTCATAGATTTCCTTATTCAAATGCTGTTTATATCTTAAACAGTTATCATAAAAAATCCTCGTTGTTATTTGCACAATGTGTAACTCATTGTGTTCCGCAGTTTTCTCCAAGTATACTTATTTGCATAGTCAAACAAAAAAGGGGGGGCTTATTTATTATTACTGGACTATCCTGCTCGACGGAGGCAGTTCTCCGAAACCACTTCAACAGTTCGAACTACATTCTCTCCGGACCGAACACAAAACGAAAAGTTCATGAGAGGATTAATAGTGGTTATAATATTTTTTTAATACTTTTGCAAAAAACTTTCATAGTCATTTTAACACATATTTTAAGACAGCCACTTTAAACACATTTTCCAGGTATTTCACATTATAAGAAAGTTACCTCTGCAGTTTTCGTTCGTCGCTGGTCGTGAGTTCGTTGGACCCTCATCTCCGCTGCTTGCCTGTGATCGTGGTGGTTTACCTATTTATGGGGCAGATTAGGTTTTCAAGCAGGTGACAAACGCTCAGAGACGATGTTTGCTGATAGAGATTTGTGTTCTTTTATTGCACATTTCATTCCAGTGAAGGGGGGTTCCCGTCGTCGGTTCATACATTCACATCTTCTCTTCATCCATACTGTAGGACGTTGGATGCAACCGGCTATTTTCTAACAAGTTTAGCCCATGTCTGGCAAATTTCCACCCGTCTACACATTACAGGGATGCATGGCTAAAGCGTGTTGACTCTCTAGCTTCCTAAGTCGGAACTGACTGTATAAATAACTTTTCACACAAAGCTACCCGGGCTAAGCGTGGCTACTTCTCTCCGCCAAAATCGGGAACCGAATCATAACTCAACTTTCACACAAAGGATCTCTCTCACGTCAGAGACCCCTTTGACCTTTCAACGGATCTGATAACTGCACTCAGATCGCTTTTGTGTTTCACCTATGACCTCATCCTTTCGTCACCCTGCCATAGCGAGCGTGAGAGCACTTTTGCACTCACCTTGTTCGCGGTGACACCGTCACAATTCGCGCAATTCAAGCGATCTTTCGTACGCCCATACATGCGTCCCAATTCATCAATGCCCTCAAGTTTTGTAATTTGGGTACACTTAATTCTATTTCTTTCACAAGGTGCACAATTAATACTAGTTGATCTACACACCTTCTAGAAACGCAGGGCACGCCATGATCTAACACTTATAGTAATCGATAAGCATTTAGGAAGTGTGCATTGAATCGTATATTCAATTTGTTGAGAATATTGCTGCATTTGTGTGTTTGACAATTGCTTACATGTGTTTTATTCGCTGTATTCATCAAATGAATTTTACGAATGGAATACCAACTGTAATTGTGTGTTTGTTTAAATGTACTCAATAACTTTTTTCCTTTTTGCCGCTGAATTTAACTTCAAAACTTCTAAGTAACATTACTATGTTACATGTTTATATTTTGATTAGATAAATAAGAGAAAAGATGCATACATTCGTCAGCTAAGCTAGATTTACATAGAGAGCATGATTGCGACTCATTTTGCATCGAAACAATTCATATGATGTTCACAGAAATGATTTTAAAATTGTTAATTATAATGGTGATTACTTATAATGTGTGGGTTGTTGTTGTCTTATAATTTCTTGTTTAATACATGTATTTATATCACTGTTATTTCTTAGATTATTTAATCGTCTTTACTTGCATTACTTTCTATTGTTATATTGTTGTTTCTTATGATATTTAATCGTCTTTACTTATATTACGTTCTATTCATAACAAGTTTCACCACCTGTTATCGTGTCATTGCTACCTTTTGATATATTTATTTGCATTTAGAGTTGTAACTTTTTTTGAAATAGCATGTTTAATGGTATTATGAGTTGAAACCAACGCAAAATAATATGTTCTAATACTTTACAAAAGATATGATTCGTGCTTGCGTTACTGAAATGGTTTAGTTAAGAGTTATAATCTAGGAATAAGAACAACTTATTAACGCGTCGGCATGCAGTGTGCATTTATCTGTAGACCATTTGAGACCACTTACTAACAAGTTTTCTTTTTGCTGGTTCTCATGTGGTTTACCATTATTATTCCACAGTGATATTGACATTTGCATATTTAAAACTAGTTATGTTTTTATCTGCTCTCTAATACACAGTTTTTCCCAGGAATTGTATTCGGATTCAGATTTCTGACTTGGACAAATTATATTTTTTATTAAATTTATTACAAGTTTATGAAATTCAAATGATTAAAGAAAAACAAATTATGTATTGCAAAAGTTTGATTTATGTCCAATATTTTCGTCTGAAGAAAGAAAAAATAAATCTAACAAATTTATAAACACATATACAATTTAGTTTATGCAATTTGAAAAGTTTTTTTCTGATAAAGAATTTTAATGATAATTTGCAGACTAAACATTAACTTTCAAATGTCCCTCTCTATATATATATCTCTTTCTCTCTCTCTCTCTCTCTCTCTCTCTCTCTCTCTCTCTCTCTCTCTCTCTCTCTCTGTCTATATATATATATATATATATATATATATATATATAACCTAAAGTTATAAGACTATGCCTACTAAAGTTCGATGTTAGTTCAAGCTTGAGATATGATGGAATGAACCTGGACGTAAAATAACATAAAAACTTACTAATTCCGAATCTTTTTAGGAAAATAATGAAGATTAATGGAGTTCATATATTGCGAAATCGTAGATTGTAATATTCTTAAAGAAAAAAGTGTTGGAAGTACTATGAGCACAGTTTCTTTGACATCAAGTTAGTGTCATTTATTTTCATGAAAAAATAGTAGGTAATACTTTTTTAATTGAATTGTGGATTATACTGCTACAACCTACATGATTACGTCTATGGGATAATCTGCCCTTAACACACTTGCATATATATATATATATATATATATATATATATATATATATATATATATATATATATATATTTATATTTATATCATGATTATTTCATGCATATGCACAACTAGTATAAACACGGCTGACCAAAAGTATGCAGTCAATGTAATCTCGAATCTACCGTAGTAACGGACGCGGCGTCACGTGCCTAGACAAACACGAGTTAAAAGTATAAGTCAGTTGGTTGGAGAGTTTTGTTGCGAAATCATGTGTAGTAAGTGTCTTATTTTCTCTGTAACTAACATAACTTCCAGCGATAATCCTCCCCAGAAAGGATCATTGAATTATCACTTCAGTCAGGTAAGATTGTAGTTGTACATGGGAGACACGAGGTAACTTTATGAACATCCACGTATTTTATTTTGTAGTGAAGTGTGAGTATTTGATCTCCCCTGGAATGGTTGTTTTGTTTGACGCCATATCAACCATTTTTGCGTTATTTAATGACAAATTATGTAATTCTCGTAAAAGTGTTATAATTCAAGTTCTTTATATCTTTAAATATTTATTCATTGGATTTGGTGTTTTAATACGGTCATTTGGTAAGTGTGTTATTTCTCAAAGTTATGTGTGTCGTCAAATATGTATTCATCGTGTTTTGTTTTGTAAAGTGAAAATGTA
>OY744515.1:225338237-225375737 GCA_963556195.1 Sepiola atlantica | reverse complement strand
ATATATATATAAATATAAATATATATATATATATATACATATATATATACATATATATACACTTTCTAAATATATGTAATATTTTATGAGGCATGTAAACATGTTTTCGTTAATATTTAAACATATTCATTTGTTTGTATTGCATTGCGCACTGTCGGAAAAGCCGAAAAATTAAGTGATTTATATAGGTATCTTGTGATATTTCAAAGCAGATGTACAATAATCTTAAATGTATCTTCATAATGGGAATACTCGAATATTAAACTGTTTTCTCAATAAAGTTATCAAACACAAAACAAAGAAAAAGTCAAATAGTTAGATTTAACAATTATTTAAATAAAATTATTCCGAAACATGCAAACTATGAATAACTTCCGAAGTTCAATAACACTCTGCGAACTATTAAAAACATGCAACATATTTAAAAAGTCCAAATAAATAAAGATACTTCATATTCCAGGTTTAATAAATCAATATTTACATATCAGTAGTTGTTTATTGGTTGACGATAGGTGCGGTTGATATTTAGGACATCCTTTTTTAATTAATTTTTTATAGAAACATTCCCATTAAAACATTTATTATTAAAAACACCAAAATTACATATATATTTTTACTCATAGTAACCCCAATTAAGGGGCATTGCCAATTGCTATTTTGAATTAGGGGCCATTCCTACACATTTATACTTAGTGGAGCAACACAGTCACATTACTACATATGATTACAGACAATTAAGCAGAACACAGTGACGGATTTCCGAAGTGTAGCAGTTCGAAAAGGAAAACAAACTATTGAAGTAGAAGGCTTTCTGGAATATGAGAGCATCTACAGTGAAGAGATGGAGTTTTGATGTTTGTTGGTTTTGTCGGAAGTATTTACGTCGACGAGACACACATTCAACGAGTTCTTCGGAGCACACTTCATCAAAGTATTATAAAAACAAGCACAGGGATGCCACATTGCGTCGATGAGACAGGTATTGGAGCTTGGTTGGCCGTTCAAGACTTATTCGATTAAAGATTCTTTTTGGGACACTGTCTAATTCAGGGGGACTAGTAGTTAATACACCATTCATATTGAATATACTGGCAGGTTGGAGTTGTTTTATAGGACGTGAGATGACACCCACTATCTTAGCAGCAACTTTGGTAGGTGACGGTGGTTATGTGGATATCGACACGGACTGAATACCTGGGTGTTCCAAGTTCGAATCCAGTCGGTTCCACAGTACCACTTTCACTTAGGGATGTTGGCAACCTTCTCGTGGTCCTTCCCGTAAGAACCCGATGTCTTTTCATAAACATTTCTAACTAGAAAACCATCGGGGAAACTAATAACAACACCAGAATCATCTGATTCACACGAAAGAAGAAGAAGCATCAACTTCAGCAATGCATTCTGTGAACTTGTTCAAATTCATGGTACATGTTACTGCTAGACCGATCTATTGACGTCTTCATTTAACTACATATTGGAGAGCATTTCCTTAGGATTCAGACATTTATTCGGATGAAGGAGCATTCGTTTTTCCAACATGACTGGAATAGAGCGCGGTGGCATGACCAAGTATACCCATCTCGGACTCAATTTCATCAGTGATAACGTACGATTAACTTTCCATAGAAAGAAGTCCAGACCAAGCTCTATAAAAGGCATTAATATATAGTGGGCTAACTCTCTAGCTTCACCTGCCTTGCCCTGTACATGGTATATGCAGTCAGGAATAATCGTTAGGATATCTGCAGGCTTGCTTCAATTAATATTCTGATCAGAAAATAGTTTAGAATTTCTGAGATGGTGGACTACCGCTAGATTGATATACAAACGAAGGTTTTGATGCGAAAAAGAAGAGATTGATGTGGCGATGATTGAGGGATTTACATTTTTCATGATCATTTTTGAACAGCGGTACCACAGAGTGAATTTTCAAGCAATCAAGGAAACAAGATTGGGCTAGGCAGTTGTATACCGTTTTAATGGGAACACAATCGAGTAACGCAGAACATTGCTTTATTCATATAGCAGGGATAAGATCAGGTGCACACGCATTAGAGTTGTCTAATTTTTTAATGATATTATACACAGATAATCCAGTGCCCTTTATGACCGAAACTAGTGATTTCGGATTGACTTGTTTTTTAGGTGTAAGGTTGAGTTCGAGGCGAACGACCAGGCAAGCAGTTCACTCGGCTACTGTAAAAAAATATATTTGAGATACCACATCAAACCTGCCCTATGAAGTAAAATAGTGTTTCTTCCTGCAGAAAAGTACGTAATTAAGGGAATTGAATTGGTCAAAGCATGCATTGAACAATTGTTATCAGACGGAAATTCTATAGCAAACCCCTACTGTCTTCAATGGTACACTTGAACCTGGTCAGCTGTCATTGCGTAAAAGCAGTAAGCGTTCCGGCGATTAACACGTCATAAGTAAGATACAACATATGCAAGTATTTATAGACGCTATAAATAAGTGTAAAAGCTAAATAGCATAATCACCCATGGTGGTAATACAGTGAGAAGAGTAAACTGCTTGCCTGGTCGTTCGCCTCGAACTCAACCTGGGTGCTATTTATTAATAGATAGAAAAGACACGTCGGGATTTTGGGTGGAGAAACCACTACCTTTTTTTAAACTTTAATGCGTAGAGGATTGTTATTGCTTTTTTTCTTATAATCTACTCCCAATTCACAAGATACGATGATAATTGTTGTTATAAGGCATGGCATTCTGTTAATTGCGCGTAAATGACAAACATAAAGTTACTTACATTTACTTTGTGTATCCTCCATCGATTAAAAACTGTACCCTGCTAAACTATGTCTCTGGTACTGTAGACACATCACTCTGCTTAGATACGAGCTCGCCAATTAGTATATGGTAAAATCAACCACAGAAAAGGGCCGATTACTCGAGCCCAACAGACGCAGCTGGAAGCAGGTCACACAGTGTATGTATTGCAAATTTCCTTTTAGAAACTGTCCTTATTTCTGACCAACTTCCCAGATCGTGAGTAAAAGCTATCCTCACTTCTCGACATATTCCTGACTACACTGCCAGGGGATTGTCTGACAAACACCCATAGCCTACTCCAGAACGCTGATAAGTTTGTGATAATAGTTATCACCTTGATCTTTCGACAAAAAAAAACCGAAGCGCCGTTAGTCTAAACTACGAGATTTAAAAATGTCTCCATTAGGAATTCATCCGAAGACCCCACAAAAAGACATCTCAAATTTATCAGTGCAGGCAGAAGTCTCTCTCGATAATCTTATCATCCCCCGTTCCCATGTTTGTCACATCATAGAAATGTTGAGCACACGCGAAAGCGCGTGGGTTTTATATTATCCATGCGATATTTATGAAAAAAAATTCCTGAGCCAGCCTAACGTAGATATACTTGCCGAAACTTATTTATCGCATAGCTGGATAATGTACTCTGTTGTACTGGTGTTCAAGGTGAATCGTTAATAAATCTAGCGATAATCTTACACCTCGGAAATGCTACACTTTTTAAAGTCCGTTTTACTGCAGATATCTTAACGATACCATGTGAAATTCATAAACCATAGGCTAGACAATGCAGGCGAAATTAGTGCGGTAGTCCTTGATATATCCAAACCCTCTGAAAAGGTGTGGCATGAAGGTTTTATCATGAAAATAAGATCATAAAGTATTACTGGAAAATTATGTAATATAATCTTAATTTTCTTAGTAAATTAAACCAAAGTTTTCTTCGATGACTTTACATCCGAACAACATGGCATTATTGCAGTGTTCTCCAGGGTTTGATTCGTTAAATTGTGTCCGAGATAGGTATACGTTATGATAACATCACGCTAAATTTAAGACATGTAGGCAGAAAGGAACGAACACATATCGAAAGCAATTTGATAATCCTTTGAAATGAGACCTCCAATTATTAATTAGAAGCAGTACGTAAATTAATAGAAACATTTAATCCTACTTAGACAAAGCTCTTTTATTTTACGGATTTTGAGTATCATTTTTAACCACCGATTGACATGGCTAACGTAACCTTACCTGAAAGTTGATTATCCAAACTTCTCGGCCTAACAATTACAGGAACCTGACATTTGAACACATACATAGAATACATCGCCAAAATGCTGCAAAGAATGTGGGGCCCCTTCTACATCTCTAAAAAATATATCGAACCTGACAGTATCCTATATATTTCAAACTTCACAATTCGCCCATGCTTAGAGTATTGTTGCCAGATCTGGATTGAAGTATAGAGTATTATTATCTCACCATGTCAGCGAGGCCAAAGTAGAGTGCCAATATAATAAGTTCCGCACTTCCGACTACATTATTACCCATGTCTCATCGCCGCAATGTTGCATCATGATGCTGCTTTTACAATAATTTGATTTAAATGTGCTCCGATCAAAACACGATACTGGTTACCCCTTGACGTAATTACCCCGATAAAACCGCGAAGAAGTAAAATCCCATCCCTTTGTTGCAGAGGCCCCCATATTACATAAAACGTACTACTATAACAACTCTAGATATGCAATCCATTAGAATTCCCTCACTGTTTCCTGATTCCCTGACTGCACTAACATTCATAAAATAAAATGCAATGTAAACAGACAGCTCGATGTTTGACTCATTACTAAGAATATCATTGTAAGTAGTGTTTAACATTCACAATAGGTCCTCACAAATCAGTAACAATGCGCCTTGTTTGAAGTGATTAAATCCCAAAAAAGCTCCATAGAACGTGTGTCTGATTTTCTTAATTCTATGGTAATAACTATATTTGATGAGATGCCCCGCCCCCTGTTTCGCGAATGTTTATTAAAAAGAATAATAGCTGAATTTTAAGGGGCACTTCTTTAACCAGAATTTTCCCCTACTGCTACCACAAATTTGAAAAACTCTGGGGAAACAACCTTACTCAAACTTACTCAAAATTATCGCCCCATAAGTTTCGATTGCTCTTCATTAAAATCTTAATCAACCTACCGATCGTCCACAGGCTTGTAAATGCCACATTTATTTCTTGCCAACAGTATTTATGTAGGCAATCCTGTTATACTTCATATATCAGGAAGGCCATTTATGAACGCATATACCATACACTCAATAAGACAAGTGAAGCCACGGCGATATCGTATAC
This sequence comes from Sepiola atlantica, assembly GCA_963556195.1. Classification (NCBI taxonomy): domain Eukaryota; kingdom Metazoa; phylum Mollusca; class Cephalopoda; order Sepiida; family Sepiolidae; genus Sepiola; species Sepiola atlantica. The sequence goes on along the minus strand of OY744515.1, from coordinate 225,370,585 downwards.
AACTGATGTGAAAATACCTGTGTTAATAGTTTACCCATGGAAACACAATTTGCACGGTATTGGTCAACCATTATTTAATATAAACACTCCCTTATTAGTCAGGAGAAAGATCAAGGTCGTCTTCGATGGCTGTACATGGAAACAACATGACATTAATGCGGATGTGATTAAATGCTACTCCGTATTTTCAAAAACGCCTTCCCTGATGCAATTACGTCTGATAAAGTTACATTTGCTGATGTCACCACCCACTATTCTTAACAGGTAAGGAAATGGAACGTGCACATACCTAGGACAATGGCTGACTCGTTAGAAAATGACCCCAAAAATTGATAGTAAGATGTAATTGTACTAAAGCAAAGCGCGTTTTTTTAATTATGAGAAACCTTTACACACCCTGATCACCATGGCTAATACAACCCTACCTGATAGTTCAACATTCTAACCCGTTGGCCTAATGTACACATGTTACATGAATCGTTACAAATGCATGGACGATACTGTCAAGTCTGCTTCCAAGGAAAACTCAATCTACCGAGCTAGGAAACTACTCTCACCTGCCCTTATCGTACATAACAACAACATCACCATTGTCCCCTGTATGAAGCACTGTACCACATCTGGGCTGGTGCAAACCAACGTATCACTCCATTTCTGACAGGATTAAAAAAGTATATAATTCAATAGGTCCCGCACTGTCCACCAACCTTAACAAACTGCCCCATCGCCGCAATGTTTTACAAGTACTTTAATGGAATGTGCTACGACGAACGTGCTGCCGTTGTGCCCTGTAGACGTAAATACACCCGACCTTCCCGACTTTAATCTAAATAGCCACTCTCTCTCTCTCTCTCTCTCTACAGTAGATGTCTATAGATTTATTAGGGCGTTTAACTCTAATAGCTTATTTTGTCCAACTGTTAGCCTTTAGACTTCAATCGCTGTTTTCCATTTCCCGACTGTACACACCTTCAGAAATATAAAATTAATGTGAACAAATGTATAGTGCACGACTAAGGATGTTCATACAACTCTGACAACTAATTAGCAATAGCACTTCACGTCTCAGATTCAATGCGTATAGTTTGGGTGAATACAAGTATAAATACCCACAACAGCCGAAACTATGCGTTTTGTTACATCTATATTAAATACGTGCGAACTATCCCTTATTTATGTGTTACGAATAAATACACCGTAACAGAATATTCTATTTCATAATGTAGAAAATTCGGGTATTGCCTTAATAACCGCATTTCATATTTCTCTCCATAGCCTCATACAAGAGGAATTTTTAGGCAAAACTAAACTGACAAATATAGCATTAATTATGATAGCATTCTTTATTATATTAGATAGAGCTATATGAATAATTACTTATAAGTAATAAAAACATAAGTCGTAAGAAAATAATTAATACTAACTTTGGGAATATATATAGTGATAGTGTCCATAAAATGATAAGTTATGTCGAAAGAGAAGAGAAACAAATATGTACATTAAAATACGCACACACACCGACACATTATATATATATATAAATATATATATATATATATATATATATATATATATACATGTGTGTATAAATATGTATATATATTGAATATATAGAAATGCGAAATTAAACAGCAAACAGGTTATCCAAAGGAAAAGTAATTAATGAGCAGATACTCTACTGTTGTCGAATATATTTTATGTTAATTATTAATAGCTTTAGTGTTTGATAACTTTATTGAGAAAACAGTTTAATATTCGAGTATTCCCATTATGAAGATACATTTAAGATTATTGTACATCTGCTTTGAAATATCACAAGATACCTATATAAATCACTTAATTTTTCGGCTTTTCCGACAGTGCGCAATGCAATACAAACAAATGAATATGTTTAAATATTAACGAAAACATGTTTACATGCCTCATAAAATATTACATATATTTAGAAAGTGTATATATATGTATATATATATGTATATATATATATATATATTTATATTTATATATATATATATATATATATATATATATATACATATATATATAAATATATATTAGGCATCATATATATATATATATATATAATGAATATGTCGTGTGCATAAGACAATGTACCATATTGTACAATAATGTACATATTTATGTACATTAAATTATACATTTAGTCTATTAAAAGTATACTGTATTCATTCATCATGAATTTAGAAAGCTTATGCTATTTGGAAAGTTTTCAAAAATCAAAAATCAGACAACATAGAATATTGTCTATAATTGTTAACATATGTTTCTAAAGTACTACTAAATACTTAATAATGATAACTAAATGAATAAACTAATAATAGAAATAACATGCACATCTTTTTGAAAGTACATAACACGTATTTAAGCAACTGCAGTCCAGGTAAACGATGATGCATAAAACATAAATTATCATTTTATTATATAACTTTGAGTAGTGTGTAAGATATTTGGCTTTTGATCAGCTGTGTAACTGTAAAACTCTGGAAGAATATACATGTATATATATGTATATATATATATATATATATATATATATATATGTGTGTGTGTGTATATATATACAGGGTGTTTCAAAAGTCTTGGGAACATAACGATTTTTAATAACTCAAAAATTATTAGGAGTTGAAAAATGAAATTGGTACCGTTGGAAAGGTTAAAGTTTCAAGTTTTGTGGGGAATCTTCAAAGTTGCTCAATATGAGCACCATTCGTCACACGGCAGACATCTAGTCGATAGTCCATTTCCTGCCAAACGCGTTCTAGCATCTTGACGTCAATGGTTCCCACAACTGCCGTTACTCGAGCCTTTAGTTCGTCAATATCTCTTGGAAGGGGCGGCACATAGACTTGTTGCTTGACAAAGCCCCAAAGGAAAAAGTCACACGGGGTAAGATCTGGAGACCTAGGAGACCAGGGCATGAGAACGTCATCACCTCGCCCAGATCTCCCAATCCATCTACCAGGCAGCCTTGTGTTAAGAAACTGCCTTACTCTAAGACTCCAGTGTGGTGGTGCACCATCTTGTTGAAAAATGAAGTCATCATATTCTGCTTGTTCCAACTGAGCCATTAACCAGTCTTCCAGCATGTTGAGATAGGATTCACCAGTGATAGTTGCCTCTTCAAAGAAGAACGGTCCAGAGACACCTTTCTTGGAAATTGCACAAAACACGTTCACTTTTGGTGAATCTCGCTCGTGCTCAAGAAGTTCATGAGGATTCTCAGTACCCCATATGCGAGTGTTATGCTTGTTAACTTTGCCATTCAGATGGAAGGTCGCCTCATCGCTAAAAACAAGCCGGTCATCAAAGCCGTTATCTTCCAACTTCTCTTGCATTGCAATGCAAAAGTCACGGCGAAGTGGCTTATCAGTGTCCTTCAACTTTTGGACCAACTTGAGCTTGTAAGGTACCATTTGCAGTCGTTTCCTTAAGACACGTCAGACAGTTGCTGGAGCAAGCTGAAGTTCCCTGCTGGCTCTTCTCACTGATTTACGGGGGCTCCGCTGAAAGGCTGTCCGAACTTGCTCAACTGCATCTTCTGAAGTTGAAGGGCGACCTGTTAGCTTACTTGGGCACAAACACCCATCTTTCACAAATTTAGCATGCCATCTGACAATGGATTTCCTTTCAGGGGCTTCTTTTTTAAATTTCCTGCGAAATGCCCGCTGAACACATGTCCACGATTCAGTCTTTGCAAATTGGAGGACGCAAAATGCCTTGTCTTGTTTAGAGAACGCCATTACTGCACCTGGAAAGATGACACGAAAATCATTAGTATGACCAAAAACTTGATTAAGCAAGCTTTAAAATGGCACCAGTTTCATTTTTCTACCTGGAATAGTTCATGAGATATACGCATTTGTAATGTTCCCAAGACTTTTGAAACACCCTGTATATATAAATATACATATATATATATATATATATATATATATATATATATATATATATATATATATATATATATATATATATGATATGTATGTATGTATAAGAGAGAAAGAGAGATGGCTTCCGCTGAAAAACTATTTAGCTGTATTAAACTTCTGCATTGCTGTTAGATAAACAATCGCTTTAAGAATGTAACCATCGAGACGACACTCAACGGTTCTAATCACTTTCTTAGCTGCTGCTGGGTTTGAGCGAAATCACAATGCTATACACACACACATATATATATATATATATATATATATATATATATATATATATATATATATATATGTATATATTTCATCTGGCATGCCTTTTCTTATATGTGCTCCTGTTTTACATTAACATGTTTGTATTTTAAAATACTTCTCTTATATAGAAACAAAAAATAAAATAATCCACCAATTTAACTATCACCCCATCCCGTTAGAAATAGTTTGTATATATACTTTTTTTAAACGTATATTCACATCTTGGATATTGTACTTACAACGTTTTGGTCGATGTAATCGCCACTTTTCTTAGGTCTATATGTTCAGACTCGAACATCTTCATGTAGAACTTGGGAATCTTTTTCGGATGTCAAACTTAAACTGTTTATTTAATCCATATTTGTCGATTGTTTTCAGTTACTCAGCGATGAACAAGTAGTAATCTTTGAAAAGTAATTTTCATTCGATTCTATATTGTTGTTGTCTGCCTTTTAGCACTGATTGCTATTGACCACGTTTTTACGCTGTTCTTAAAAATGTAACAATCTTAAATAAGTATCCCTTAGCTACAGAAGGTGGGATGTTACATCAGTTGGAGCATGTTAACAATAACAACTAATATGAGAATAAACATTTTAATTATACACATTATACAAATTATCAACCTCACTCCTCAAAATTACAAAAAATGATAGCAACGTTTCATATTATTATTAAGCGACGTCGGGCCTGCTCAATACTCGATGGGTAACCATTTAAGAATAGCAGGTGCAGTATCTGCTATCAGCTTGACTCGGCATTCTTTCAGTCGTCCTGGATTTCTTCGTACCGCAGAATCATGCAGTGTCGATTGACGAGAACAATTATTGTCAAATGTTGAAGAACCCTAACAGGAGTTATCCATTGTCTTTCAGGACGTAACAGAGTCCATCATTCTTGTAATATTTTTTTAAATAAAAGAGTATATATCTTAGAAAAAATATTCAAATTGCCATATTTAAATAATATCTAAATTATTTATGAATCTTTTGTAAAAAACAGTATAAATTATGGATTCAGAGATTAAAAAATGTCACCATTAAGTTTGTGCCATACCATGGCTTTTATGATGAATATACTCCTGTGTTATTAATAAACTTTATTTAAAAAAAGTTTCAAAAATAAAGTTGTACAAATCGATATTATTTGTTGAAGTATTTTCAAAGAAAACCAGATTTTATCTTTTTTATTAGATTGTCTTCTGATAATTAATTTCTGTTAATATGTTTCATTTGAAGGACACATCTGATAATCTGATGAGCAGCACTGTTATCAAGCAACCCGCTTCTATAATCCGCAAAAACGTGAATAAATAAGTTTACCTTTATTGTTGAATAAGTGATTGACATATTCTCTGCATTTTACTTGACGTTTAAAATTGCTTCTTAGAGTTTTGGATACGTACTTGAATTTGTACATGAAATTCATAATTCTATTCAGTATCTGTCCCCCAACGTATATCGCATGTAACGATATCTGGTATAAGAGTATATTTTAAAGTATGTGTTGCGCAACCTCAAATTACACCTCTATTGAACCAGCAGCGTATTTATCCAATGGCAATAAGAAGTACACATCAACTAGAAACAACGCAGGGATAAGCAGATAACCTGAAAGTCATACCAAGGTAAACAATCACCCACTAAGTGTCTACCAAACTCAACGTCGATTAATTCCGGTAATCATACGGAGACTAGTGTTTCAACGTGATTATGCCGTAATTAATTAATTATATATGATTCACATCAGAATCAAAGTCCACTATTATTCATTTTCGCTTGTGCAAAACTGTGAGTAATTACTAAAAATTACATTCAACAACTCATCTAGAATTGGTGTATTCTACTTGACTTAAAACAAGCTTTCTGCCTTCATTATTCCGGTGTCCACCCAGTTATTCCCCTAGTTATCGTCCATTTTATATTTGTAAAGAGCTTTCATATTTTCAGCTATTCGCCATGTTATAGTAATTTCTTTTTAATGCTTGTCATATTTTTGTATTACTGATAATAATAATTAATAGATTAATTTACATCATTTAGATCATTTCGGTCTTCAACAGATTGTATCATATCTCAAGGAAAATCGGAAATTGGAGCTATGTTTTAAGAGGTAGAAGAGCAACTCCTTTTTGTAAATGTAAATGGGGTATCTGGTTGAAACGGAATATGCTCAGTTTATTTAGTGCCACGCATAAAGCTTACTATAAACAAAAGTTATTACATGCATCTAACATTTGTCAAATACGTTGTATAATTACAAATACATAATCAGTCGAAAATAGTTATTGAGTAAACTAAAGTGTGCTAATAAAGTCGAAGCATGAATTACTTGAATTCTCTAGTTTTTTTTTTATCGTGAGTGGGCGATTACGTGTGGGTTTGCGTTTAACGCACCGTAGAGACAATTATCAGTCTATACAAGGCAATGGAACACTGGGTGGGTACAATGATGGGTTTGTAGCGACGAAGTTTTCTCTTCGGTTTCCAAAATAGAAATGCTAAAAGTCGTGTTTTCAGATACGGCTCAACACATGCGGTATGAATTAATAAACAAACAAACCCATGTTTAGCAAATCAGATGCATTTTTCTGAATTCATCAAATTGTCTGTTTTTATCGACGCTAAGTAAATGAAAAGCCTGATTTTTCTTTGAACAAGGATGTTGACCCTAAATCCAAGACAAGTTTACACCCAGCTTCGCCAACTTCACTCACTCCTCTCTCTCGTGTGTTGGGAATAGATCCCCCAAGCACACACGAACACAGTCATAAGCATACGTATTCAGACACTAACACACACACACACACACATACCCAAACACACACACACACACACGTACACCATGCATAAACTCTTTGACCATATTGTATGCCTAATGAAAACAAACATATACACTTAACAACTTTAATACTTTTCATATTTTTCAATGAACTTTTTACGGTGAAACTAAATAAATATTTACTAATATAAATAACCTTAAATCAAATAAACATTTCATAACTAAGTAGGGAAGTTTTGAGTACGAATTTCTAGACGTGTTGATAATTAACATCCCCTTTTATTATCGACACAGGCTTTCTCGTTATCGCTGTTAATAAACCCCCTTCTTCTGTAATGACTGTCTAAATATGAAGACGCATTCGATTTTACTATCTATGTAGAATTCCATTTTAAACACATATCAGTGTATATTTTCGAACTTAGTCTTCAGAATTCATTAATGTAGTGTGTTGATTAGGTTATGTTTTCAATTTTAGTATTGCCTTTATATCAACTAGAAAATCAGAGTGACGACTTACTTGGAAAAGTTATTAATTTGGCCATGTCTGATTGAAATAAGATAAGCAAAATAAGATCATCATTTTTCACAAAAAATAAATACAAATGTGTGCATATCTATTTACTGAAAAACAGGAGAAGAACCAACATTGGGGTCAGTGGGGTTGTAGCAGTTACATGAGTAAACTATTTTCTTTCGTCCTTTGTGACAGGCAGTAACATGTGGTTCGGTTTGGGATTATGTTACAGTCGCTACTTTACTGCACGCGATTGGTACGCAATTAGTCGTGTTATGGCGCTAACACTAACATCATGATGAATAGGTATCTCCAATTCCAGTCTGTATAACACATTGCCATGATATGTATCTTGTAATGATAACTTGTGCTGACAGCAGAGTAGTCTACGATTTCCGACAGTATATTATCATATATTTTCCGAATTTAGTTACTAATATCATTCCTTCGTATAGATAATGTTATGTTAGTGGCTTTATAGTCAAGTTCGAATCGAACGCCTAAATAGGGTACCCAGCAGTTATTTGCCTGTTTTAATCTGTTTCGACAGTTTCTTAGGCACTCAATTTCTCTCTTATGTTTGGCGATACGTTCCAATTTACTTTAAGCTTAACAAGAGGATGATCGTACTTTGTTTGCTAAATCGAGGCGGATTTCGCTGCCCATGGGATAGCGGCTGTACCGAAACACCTTAATTCGTAAATCGGTGCAATTCCTGCTTCACTTACAGCTATTATGAGCGATCTAATAACGGATTCTTAATCTGGCGCTTCATACGAGATTGTAAAACCGGTAGTCCATCGGCATACTACTGTTTCTTCAGAACGTCGATTTAAACATCTGGTAACTGAGGAATTGCCGGGGGTTCGGTTGCCAACACAGTTACAGCGGTTAGTTGAGGCAGCTTTTCGAGCCCCGTTAGCCAAATGTAATACAGGCTATACTCGCAATAGTGATGGAAATATTTCCTTTATTCGCTTTTATTTATTAAAACATTCGACAATACATATTCTTGTATTTCTATGTTTGAATTACTTGCTTACACTTTAGATATATTCTTATTTCTATTTGGTTTTTCATTTAAACTTTTTTTCCTAACTATTGTACTCAGCATGAACATTTTGCCAATCCCAGCATCACTTAATTAATATTAATCTTATAATCTCACATTCGTTTTTGATCAACCTCTTAGGCCGTCAATCGGTGACTTTATTGTCCTAACTAATTACATCCTGCTATAAAATCATTTTTTACATCTGAAGCCTCTTTCACCAAACCCTTTTTACATAACCCGTATACATCCTCACACAACTTTCTATTTCCTACTTTCTACTTTTTTAATGCAACTCTCGGATTTCCGTAACAGCTAAGTCAACTTTTTTATAGCATTTGTTCGAGTACGTAACTCACAGGTTTCAAAATATTAAGTATACATCCAATTCGAATATATATTACATAAATTTGGATATAGATAACCAATCGTGCTCCCCGATTATACGTAATGCAGCATTCAATTTTTCCAAAAAACAACTCTTATCTTACCAATTTGGAGATTAGATTAAAAATACTAGCAAGAAGATACCTGTTATAATTGGATAAAAATACGTCTGGCGGGCAAAGGCCCGTTTAATAACTATGCAACTACAATGGCGTATTTCGAACTCTGCTTATGTGAATAATTCAGTACGGCTATTTTTATTACGAGTACTTCAGGTTGAACGTAAACAGTTGTAGTGTGGGTTGTGCAGAAATGACGAATTTTATTTTTCCAGAGAATGACATAGACTATACAAAAAAATCATGAAGAATTTTCAGATTTTTAAAACAAACTTTGGGCTATATATCACTTTATAACCGGAGACGAGAACATCTACCTTCTTTGACTAAACGTAGACCTACATTCTGCATTATTTAGCGACATAACATTATTTTACGTTTATAAGCAACCCTAAATCCATAATAAAATCTATAGTATCCACGGTCTTCAACATATATTCGAAACTATCTGCTTATAGATCAAATTTCGACGGGATTTCGAATTTCTACAATAAAGCCTTACTTAATGTAGATTACAATTACAAGATTACATATCAATAAAACTATATTACCCTTCAAAATATGTTTGAGCATAATAACACATAACATGACAGTAAAAGATAAAAACAGAAGAATACAACACACTCGAAAAATTATAACGCTTAAAAAAAACAAAGTCATAAAGACTACTTACAATGGCCATACACTTGACCCCCTCAAATCCTAGACATCATTAACAACTAAAGAAAACAAATGAATTTAGGTTATACTTAACCTACAAAAACAATGTTTAAACTAATCTCCCTAGATAATTCTTTTAAATTATTGAAAAATGTTTAAACATCTTCATAGAGATAGCACGATCCTAAAAAACCGATAAAAATGTTCCATTCTTTACAGCCTTGCATAGCGCACCCCATTATTACTTCCAACAGTAAGTAGCTTGCCTCTTCACAGTAATTTACACCCCCTAGTAGCCCCTTCACACAATTGTAACTCCCAGAAATATAGACAATGCTCGCTAAACAATGATTGTACACGCATAAGTATTATATACTCCGGAACTGTGAATCAATTATTTCGCAACGCTAATATACAAAGTACCACCAGTACACGTATACTTCCCTTGCCCGATAACGCTGCAAATCCACAACTCTCACTGCATCACGATTCCCTAAAATATTACTCGAAACAGAAACCACTCTACTTTACCAGTTAACAACACTCATTATCACACCTCTTTAACCTATATAGTATCCCTATAAAAGATCCAACATAACCTCTATTCAGTCGCATTTAATTTAAATAATGCACGTAATCTAATAAACATAGCATATAAAATACATACTTACATATGGGTCAGTTAACTTCCTATGAACAACTTATATCCGCTTTTAAAAGTGACAACGAACACATTGAATTGAATTCTCAAAATAAATTAATCACCAATTCAAAAAAATATACACTTCTCTTACTCTCTGCACTGGTCGACTTTGAAATAATATTCCTTCTATAGATCTAGGTTTTGCAAACTGATTACATAAAAACACGTTATGATTACCACTACTTCCAAGAAGAAACAATATAAATTATAAAATCGAATTTCTGTCTGAACGCAGGCATGAAGAAAAATGTTATATATCAAGTTCATAGCCCCCAACTGATACCCTCTTACCAAAACAAAACCTTTTCAAGCAAACAAGGAACCAGTATGACAAGAACTTATTTAAATTGCCTAAAACTATTTTTTACATGGTCCTGTTCAAACGTCTATTTTACAACCCATTAGATACTACTAATACGTTTCACATCCATGAGTTAGAACTCCCTTTAACTAATAGGGGAAATTATCTTTATCCAATCATGTGGTATACCAATCATGTGCTATAAGTGTCTACCCCTAATTCAATATTCCAATTCAATATTCATAGTTGTAAGTACCATCTCTATAGTTTTCCTTCTTTAACCCAACACCTTTACGTATCTTCATGTTTAATGGGAAACACCATTGTAACATTTAATGTGTATGTATAATTTAAGTATTACTTTTATTTCGTGAGTGCTTATGGCCTATTCATCCCTAACAATGTATTCTGACATATGGTTCTTTTATTTATCTTTTGAATGTGAGTACTTTACACTTTCCACTAACGCTTGATTATATTTCCTTGCTCTAAGCGTACTCTACAGATTTTGCAGTTTTAATATATTTAAACGGCCACCAGCTTTTTATAGCTCTATTCTCCACTATATCTTTATCGCAGCTCATTTATCACTTATTAAGTACAGTTTATTTAATTGTAAGCTAGATATTTATTTGTTTAACACACAATTCTAAGTACGCTAACCCCAAACATGATATATTGATATCCATAGTTGTAAGACTCTTCCTTATACATCAGTAATATTCATAAATCGCATTATCTGGCTTTTTCCCATACGTCCCTTTTTCTCTATTGAGTAAGCAATTCCTTTTCTCTCTTCCATTTATTTAATAATTCCTACATAAGTTTATTTTCCTTTATATATTTAACTTTAATTCTTTACACGTTAATGATATTTTCGTTTTTATTTGGAGTTTTGTTTTTAGATTCGTTTCTTTAACTCGTATACCTAGCATTACCCATTTGCTGATCTTAACATTAACTAATTAATATAAATCGTATACAACCTTTGTGGCCTTTAATCACTTATAATAAATCAGTAACTTTATTTTCCTACTTAATCACTACCTGCATTACATTTAAATTTAATTTGAAGCTGGTCTGTATCCAGGTAGCACCTCACGCAACTTTTAGTTTAATAACCATTATATCATCGAACCCAACCCCACTTTACCACCTCCAACGTCTTTAAACATAACCTATCTAATTGTAAATAACAATTTCTTTCACGACTTGGTAATTTTTTCGATTTTTACTAGCACTTTGTATTAGATTTATCATACTTTTTATAATCTCACTTTGAATTTTCCTCAATACGCCTTATAACTGAGAATACAATGACAGTCCTTCAAATTGTATTTAATACTAAACGTACATCCTTTGAAACGCCATCGTTTCTGTAAGAACACATGAATCTCTTTTAATTTAAACATCATGTTTTGTGTAACTAAATACGTAATAGATATTGTGTTTTACAATCTTTACTTTTATTTTTTACTTGTCTCTCAGTTTCTCTTAGGCTCTCTAACTCTTTCCCTATATATATATATATATATATATATATATATATATATATATATATATATATATATGTGTGTGTGTGTGTGTGTGTGTGTATATATACACATATATATATGTATATATATATATGTATGTGTGTATATACATATACATATATATATATGTATATATATATATATATATATATATATATACATATGAAAAGAGAGACTATGTATTTCGAAACTGTAAAGTATACGTGGAAAACGCGTACTAAGATTATATGAAATACTATAATTTCTCAGAAGTACACATTAACACAGGTAACCATATATATGACTATGAATATGTAATACTAATTAGTATTAGTCTTCTAAATACATAAATGCATTGTTTTCTATTAACAACATCGGGGTTTGAAATACTAAATATATAATAGAACCCAACAGCTTAAACACTCCTATAAGCATGTCAATTAAAATAACTATTTTAAACAATTCTTTAGAAATTAATATTAAGTGTTTTCATTTGTATTTGTATTGTCATATTTCCTGTATATATACACCATTCTTAAAAATTAACAGTAATTATAAAAAGTGAGTTAATAAAATAAAACTAAAACAATTTTTGAAATATTTGGTAGTGAAGATTTAATGACGATATTTAAAATGAAACTTATCACGCTAGTTCGAACAATATATAGAGAGACAAGCCTTAGTCAAGAGCATCTAACAAAAAGCAAAAAAAAATATTTCCATCATTCCATCTGTCTCTAATGAGCAATGCTATGTGTTATTCCATATTGTTTTCAAATATGTTTGTTTACATTTTATAGATATACGTTTCACATTTGTGTTCAACTGTGTCTTTCCAGCTGTTTCATCAGGGCAACTCACTTGAATATAACTAAGTGGCTATCTGTTTCTAAATTGTAAGTTAAAAGAAATAAGTGTCCATCAACATACACGGTCGCTTTACAAGATATACGGTTGCTTTAACTGATAAATATATTTGTACTTAAATCAGAAAAATCATACTGTGACTCCATTTATATGGATAAATGTTGATTGGTGTCTATTTACATGACTAAATACGAGCACTATTTGTTTGTGTTTAGAAAACACCTACGATTGAACTGCTTATCATTTACATTTTTTATTAAGTATTTGAAGTAGCGAACTTCGGAAAGCGATCACCTGCTGGGGAATACAGCTAATATTGTATATATGATATATTTTAAATGCATACATGTGTATATTTATATAATAATGCCAATAATGGCAAGACTCCGTAATAGGAAAATGTGTATAGGTTTGTGTATAATTAGTTTCACACACTTATGCTGATGCACTAACATATAATTCGTTTTACACATATACATATGCATACTTAGATGTATATGTTAATACTTTTCAGTTAAGAAAAGAGAGAGAGAGTGAACACTTTCTTATCTCATGAAGTAAAAATGAACAATCTACTAATAAAACTTGTCACACTATTCTTATATTACACCATGAAATTTAAATTAGTTATAGTGTTCCTTCGTGGATTTATGTGTTTTTTTAAAACTTAAATGTTTTTTTTTAAGCTGAGTCATTTTCGATTTGGGCAATTTGCTTTTGAGACAGTGGTATTATATATGTAGGGAATCTCAAATACAATGCAGATATTGAGGTAATTAACTTTGCAAAGATGAAATCTGATACTGGCTGTAATATCTCTTACTTCGTTTTTTGTCTCATAAATCTAGACACAAATTTATTTCTGAAACTGAGTTTTAATATCCTTTTTCTTTAAGTGTTTTCAAATTGACAGGTCATAATTTATTTATGTTTAGAAGGGAAGAGTTTTTGATAAAGAAAAAAGATAACAATTTTAATGGATGCCCAGCCACTTTAACGTAGATAAGAAGACGAGAAGAAAGACATCAGATTAAGAATGTAAATCGGAACAATACACATCAATAGAAGAGTTAGTAAAGTGTAATATATTTGTTATAGAAGGGCAGCAATTGATATTTCCTTAGTGATCTAATTTGGTGAGTAGTTATTAATAACAATGTAAACCAGAGTGTAACGGGTCTTAAATTAATACGGCTTATTCCAAGGTGTATATATTTTTCAAACAATAGTTACTAAACATGATCCAATTAGATGAAGCAGAATACAATCGGACCACATATCCTACTGTTCGGAGGCGTATTTATGACCCAGACTTGTTCACAGTGTTAGTGACTGAGGAATGTAGGGCGCCCCATCACAACAGTTATATAACGTAGACATTATTTGCCAATTTTATACTTTAAACATTGTGCCCTAAATTATTACCAAATTCTGCAAAGAAGAGTGTGAGTTTATAAAATACTTCCTTATATTTCGGGCTCGTAATCAAACATGTACGGAAAGTATTAGACCATTGGGGAAAAAATAACTCCAATTAGCAGATATTGGATAGCGCCATTCCGTTAACACTTTAATAACTATTATTGTGATCGTGTTGTTATTGTTTACAATATGTAACAGATGTAGATAATGCCTACCTGCATTGCACAATGGAAACAATTTGTTAATTGTGAGTATTCAGCGAACACTGACACGGTATGAGTGTAGTTTTTTCATGATCAGCCTCATAAGCATTCCTTACATGAAACATTTGACCTTAAATGAAAGAGTAATGTTTCTTAAGATGGCTACATGATGAACACAAGTAAATATACTACACTTCGAATTATTTTATTGTAAATACATTCTAAATGTTAAAGAGATGGTAACTAAGGCATAAGAAATATGGGCAGTAGAGGGGCTGTTGTTTTTCTCTGCTAACCTTCTTTTAACAAGACTCATTAAAATTCACCACAATACGAGATCTACTCTAAAATATCCAGTATTGTAGATATTACATTTTCCTCTCACACACACGCACACCCCCCACACACACACATATATATATTATTTGTCGCTCCTTGAAAGTAGAGCACTGTAATTGGTAGTATTAACACAGCATGACGTCACTTGCTTATAATGCATCATTCCTTCCCTTAATAGAAGTAGAATGCCTCGACGTCAAAGCCGCCGTTAAAGTGTTAAAATGATCATAGTTTATTCGCTGTTTACAATTGGCCCAGCGATTAGCGACGTCGGACTGGAGTTGAAAAATACTTGAGGTCCGGGGTTTCGAATCGCATGACCGGTAGTGAATAGTCATATCTCTATGCTGATGAGTCCCGATTGAAAAAGGACGAAACGTATACGTACATAGATAATAAACAATAACAAATATTATATATATATATATATATATATATATATTAGTAAATTTGGCGTACAACATAATATAGATATTACATTTTCCACACACACACACACACACACACCCCCCCCACACACACACACACACATATATATATATATATATATATATATATATATATATATATATATATATATATATATATATGTGTATATATGAGTACAACATAATCGTAGGTTACATTTAGGAGGAAACATTGTTAATCAATGCTACCAGCGGGTGGAAACAAACAAAAATAGCTAACATTTTCCTTAAGGCCTCATCGTCTGACCTTCTGAGAGGAAACGTCAGAATGATACATTAAAAACAAAGAAATCGAATGAGATATGAGGGGAAATTGTTTTGGTTGGAGGACACGATTGAGGGAGAGAGAAAAAAGAACGCGAATCTCTCAACGGTTTGGTGAATTTGAATCATTAAAGAACTCCAACTAATGCTTCAAAATATTTTGTCTACATCGGCTAGGCCGAATAAAATATAAATACGGGCTTAAGAATATAAACTAACCATTTACCAAGGGCATGTTGTGCAGAATTTGTTTTCTTCGTCTACTTGTTTACTTGCATGCCTCGTTGCAATTCCCCATTGAGGTCGAGGATTGTTGTTCCCTGGCATTCCTTGATGTGTTAGTGTCTAAAGCTGGTGGATCGTTTAAAACTTGTGTGTATAGAAAACGAACTTTTACAGGTCTTTATATTTATTGCTTTTTCTTCGCTCCGCGATCAAGAAAAAAAAAATCTTATTGGCATTCTCCCTCATCGAGTACTCATGATTTGTTCACCAAGACGACTCGATGCAGTACTTAATGAAATTACTAATATTTTCTTGCTAATGGATATCCCATCAATATCATAAAAAGCATCATTGCACGCAAAGTCACTATATTTAATGGTGGAACATTTATGGCCCATCCCGTGCCCTATTTATTTGAAACTCCCATGGTTGGGTTCTGACGGCCTTAGCATTGTTAAAAGGATTTCTTCTTCTACTAAACGTTGTTTTCCAGCAACCATACTGAGAGTAGTTTACACGACTCGAACCTTATTCTCTTCTTTTCGTAAGGATGGTTTGCCGGCCATCCAAATAATTATGTTGTTTATAAATGCCTGTGTCAGTATAGAACTGACTACGTTTGCAAGACATCCCAAAGATTAGAAATTAGAATATCCCAACACATACCACGTGATATTATTTTACACACGGTTTCAAAGATCATTCGGGATCTTTCACGCACAGGAATCAGCCATCGGTAATCACTTGGTTAGTACATATAGTTGTTCTGACAATTTTTCCGATGGGTGGTGTTCTGTTTTATTCAGGGCAAGGTCGAATTACTATCTCAATATGATTAAGGCGTTAGTTATTAACAATTCCCAACCTAGCCTGTGTAGACAAAATATTTTGAAGCATGAGTTAGAGGTATTTAATGATTCAAATCGACCATAACGTTGCGAGGTTTACGTTTTTTTCTCTAAATCGTTTTCTCCAACTAAAACAATGTTTCCCCTCATATCTCATTCGATTTTCTTAGTTTTTGATGCATCATTCTGACGTTTCCTCTTAGAAGCTAAGACGATGAAGCGTTAAGGAAAATGTTAGCCATTTTCTTTTTCTTAAAAAATGATTCCTCTTAAATATATATATATATATATATATATATATATATACCTATACACATATGTATATACTTATATATATATGTATATATATATACTTATATAAATATATATATATATACACTTATATATGTACTTATATATATACATATATATATATACTTATATATATATATACTTATATATTTAAATATATAGATATGTATATATATGAATATATATATATATATATACATATATATCAATATGTATATATATATATATATATATATATATATATATATATATTTATCAATATGTATATATATATAAATATTAATATCAATATATATATATATATATATAAATATATATATCAATATATATATATATATATATAAATATATATATATAAATATATATATCAATATATATATATATATATATATATATATATATATATATATATATATATATATACTAGCAAAAGCTAACCACCCCCGGGCAGCACTTAATCTAACTGTAGCATTATTTACAGACACGCTATTAAATGGTCATTTTAATAAAAATGGTTTATTGTCAGTGTGTTTTTATATATTCAAATGTACTGATTTTGTGTAAGTATAAATATGAATTAGCTATACTAAAACTAAGGAAATTGAAAGAAATAGACATTTCGGGGCGATTATCAAGAATAACAAACAGTAAAAAGGGCGAATAAACCTTAATAACGTTACATTCAATTTGAAAGATGGGCAAACTATGTATATCACATCGAAGTTTGTTTTTCGAAGATTTATAATTAGGCAAATCCCCTTTCAACAAGCACCGATCCAAGTAGATTTCGTCATTATGTTTATATTATCTGAATTTATAGTAATAAAATTAAGGATATCAATATGAATGTTTGTGAAACGCTACAAAATGGCATCTCTCATTAAATTGTATGCGATTATATGTATAAGAGAATTAGAAATGTGCAGGAGGCTTTTTATTGTTTTATTAAGGCTTAGGTCGTTATGCCATCTACTTTTATTAATAAAATGTAAGAGAGGATGCAAACAACTTGAAAAATCTAATTACATATGTTTGCATTATTGTATACATCAAAGCACTATTTGTTCTAAATCTAACAGAATGCACTTTAACTCCTACTATTTATTTGTTTAGAAAATACTAACATATTTTCTTGGATGTAGTTAATACAGGGTGACTCGAAAAAAACGGGATCCGTGTACACTTTATGTGATATCTCCTTTATTTATTCACCAATTGTCCTTATTTTACAGGACATGGAAGAATCAACGACCGTGAGTACACCAACACCTCAGTGGGAACTGGGACAAAGAATACACTGTGTTAAATTTTACTACAAGACAGGCTCGTTTAAGAAAACCCAGGACAGTTTCATGCATCGGTTCGGATGTGAAAAGGCTCCACCCAAAAGTAGACCACTTCGAGAAGTATGGGACCGTGGAGAACTTCAACGCTACCAGTGAGAACCGTCCAAGCCATTCGGCACGTCCCAAGAAGCGGACAGTCGAGCTGGTCGAAAGTGTGAGAGAGTCTCTCCAGGAGAGTCCGAAACGCTCCGTGCGTAAGCGAAGTCAGCCCCTCGGTATCTCCCGTGAGACTTGCACGAGAGTGCTGGTGAACAATATCAGGTCTTACACATACAGAATACAGACGCTGCAGACCATTACAGCCTCAGACAAGAAGCAGCGGAGCGCTATGGCAGTCAAGATGCTCGATAAGATCGAGGAGACACAAGGTTTCCTTAACCTCATTTGGACCTCAGATGAAGCCCACTTCCATCTTGACGGAAAGGCGAACTCCAAGACAAATGTCTTTTGGGGGTCCTCCAGACCCAATAAAGTAGCCACCAAGCCCCTGCACTCTTTTAATTGCACAGTGCAGGCTGCAATCTCGGTCAGAGGAATCATCGCACCAATCTTCATCGAAGAATATGGCGCAGCAGTGACAGTCACTAAGGAGCGGTATGTGGAGGTCCTCAAAACCTTCAAGAGTGAGCTCCAGACCCTCTACCCGTCGTTCATGAGCAAGTTCTGGTTCCAACAAGACGGAGCAAGTTCTCACAACTAAAACCTGTCGTGAGATTGACTGAAAGAGAACTTCAGAGGCCGAGTGATCAGTGTCAAGACTAATTTTCAGTGGCCACCCCATAGCCTCGACCTAAGCCCCCCCCCCAGATTATTTCCTTTGGGGCTATCTTAAGGACAGAATGTACGCAAGGAAACCCAGAACCATCACGGAACTCAAGGAAGCCATCAGGGAGATGATAGTTATTCCCAATCCAGTCTGTAAGAACGTCATGGATAACTTCGTTCTGCGTCTCAAGGAATGCACGGAGCTAAAAAGTGCCTTGTTAAACTGCGTACTCTTTAAAAGATTAACTTAGATGGTCCTCAATCAGTAACAGCAGAGCATATATGCCAGGTGTCTTTTTATATTTTGGTACAGTTATTGGAATATGAAAGAAAACTTATATATATATATATATATATATATATATATATATATATATATATATATATATATATATATATATATATATATCATGAATGTTAGCACTATTTATCATGTATCAGCCAAGCGGATTACTAATCACTATTACTGCCGTTAGATAAGATTAGTGGTGTTAATTTCGTTGTGATTCGATGGTGTGAGGGTATTTCTTTTGCGAAACTTATCTATAATAAGGTATATGAAGAAAATTGTACATAGTGATCAATAAGGTTAGTGTGATCATAATGCATATTTTTATTCAACATGTGATACATTGATCTGATTGTTTAACTTACCGAGGAGTCAGTTTTTGTTGCAAAACATCCTTATATATAAAGTTGAAAGACAGTAAAAGGAACATCCTAGAACATCTTAACACTGATTCCTAAAAGATGGTAACATAGACTACTCTCGGTTCTCAGGAAATAAAATATAAAAAACTATTTTTTGCTGTTTGATGTGGGCGATTTATGCACTTAATACTTCACAATATCTTGCCTTTCAAAAAGTATTTACCAAGTCATGTTCATTTTTCACTTGCTCCCAATTTGCTCCCATTTAACTTATTATTAGAATGACACCTTTTTTCATAGTGTGGTAGGAAGAGAAATAATAAATTATTCTAAGTAAAACATGATGTATTATTCTACGGGGGGATGTAAAAATTACAGGAATAATGCATAGGTGCGAAATTACCCTTATGATCGATGTGTACTCGCAGATCTTGTTAGATCATTTTTCTAAGAGATATAAACTCTTATGTGTATCTTGTGCTCTACATTGTGACTTTTTAAGTCGTTCTAAAATCAGACATTTACGTGTTGTACAAGTTGTCAACTTGTTTTAAGATTAAATGAAACCAACACTGATGAAGATTAAAAATGTACAACGATGTACTTTCTACAGCCCCTCCAACTGTTGTTCCCCTTACTGCTCCCGTAATTCCTAACATTATCGGGGTAATATTTCTGACAAAAGGGGATGCTGTTCTTTGGGTTGGTTGTTTTTTTGTGTTAGCTTTATCTGAAGATGACTTAAACAATTTCCTTTCCGCTCAAAGCAAAAGTTCTGTGTCATGTCACTAATTAAAGTGTTAGGGGTAAATGTGTAATATTGCCTTACGTTATTCCTTTGGTTGTTCAATGCGCCGGACAGTAAGTAACTAAAGAGACTGTCTTATCAGCAGGTGACAAATAGCGGGGCTGCTGCATTGCCACGTTCTCAATGGAGTTAGCACCATGCAGTAGTTCCCGGTTGGCTTTTTGATGCCATATTACTAGTACCCGCCAGGGCTTTTATTTCTTCAATGGCTTAAAAATAAAGTATGCTTACTTATTAGCGATGAGTTTCGCCTCTCAACTGATCTACTCATTTATTCCGTCAATGTTACAAATACTAACATTTAAAGTTCTAAAACAAAATATATGTTTACACTCAGTTCACCTCCTTCTTACTAGGATTTCTACAATCAGCTCCTATTCCAGCTTCCAGGCTAAGCTTTCTTACCGTTTTGATGGTGAAATCAACATTTTGGCAGTACCTAAAGTTAGGAGGTTACCCCTACTCTCGGGCACGTATTGTCGAACTTGAAATTCTGTCGAATTCAGAAGGCTGTATGGAATGTACTTGCGAAAGAAAAACTTATCTTCAACTTTCTGTTTCCTCTGTAGTGTACAATAGACTTATTCTATCTACAGATATACACTTTATATATATGTATATATATATATATATATATATATATGTATATGTATGTATATATATATATATATAAATAAATATATGTATATATTTATATATATATATATATATATCTGTGTGTGTGGAAATTTATTTTATTTTTCTAACCTGCAGGTGCTCGAAAATACTCGACTAGTACACGGCCGCAAGCTATTTACCCTCATGGTATGTTGCACCCGTATAACTTTCCATGTCATATATTTAAGAGAGGGGTATCTCTGATAATAAAAGCTTGCTACTAACAACTTACGTCGCGGTAGCACACAGTTGGGGAGGGAGGTCTCCTAAGTCAATATCGACGACCTTCCAAAAGCTGGAATCTGGAACAAAATATCCGGTGTTCTAACCTACAATTGCTTAAAGAGTAAACGGGCACTGATTATCGCCCGGTCTTTGCACTCTTTCTCTGTCTATTACTTAGGCGCAGAGGTACTAGTGCTGGGACGATTCAAAGGCAGCCAGTTATTAACTTGGTTTCCTTCCTAGGACCATGCACGCGATTTCCATCTTTATCTCTATCTGGGCAACTTGGGGAAAGTTTTTTCGAACCTAAGTCTTACATGACCAGTCTGCGTCGCTCTATTTCCGACAGGTTTACGGTACAGGTTAGGCAGCCAGTCTGGCTGCTGTTTCCGACTGATAAGACAGGGGCCTAAACTCTTAGGTAGTGCTCAGAACAGCTGCTCAATCGTCAGTTGTATAATACCGTGGGTAGCTGTACATGCCATGTCGCACGTAGAAAGGGGCCCTGCAGTTATCAACGGTGGGCTTTCCCGAGGTTACAAACCCTACCGATCCGGTCGTGACTAATTGACTAGTTGGTTGAGCTTATTGGCACCAAAGAAGCACTCACGTGTCTACCCTAATTTATTACAAACAGACATGGCATTACAAACAGAACACATTAAATCTAAAACCTCTTCGCCGTCGCTCTTGAGGCTCCCAATCTACAAATATCCGGAGCCTTCGAACCAACATCAACCATGTAAAAATATTTGGCCTGTCAAATACCCTGGATAGCCTGGCACCAAGTGAAACAAACCTTAAATCCTCAATCTCCTCTCACCACTTTGACATGGCTGATTACTTCCCACTCTACCGTAAATTCTCTGGCAAACATATGAACGGGCTATGGGTTTATGTTCGGACCCCCCCCCCTTGACTACAGATATTAGGTTAGAAAAAAATGGCAAAGAAAACATTAGATTGACTTTACATCACAGCGTAAGTTACTAATAGGTTATATACCGTTAAATTTCGACCCAGGACTGTACTCTTCTAAACCCTGTCTCTGAAAGCATAGATAGAGCACTCTCGCTTGACTCGAATGCACATGTACATGTGTTTTGGGGTTTCAATGCACAGCACCGGAACTGGTTGGATTCTCTAGCTTAACTGACGCAGCCGACAAGTCTACGTATAAGTTCTCCTTAGCGCATTCCCTCACTCAGACTGTCAGTTCCCTGACCCACATCCCTGATCGAGTAGAAGCCTCACTTCAAGATATGCGCTTTACCTCACTGCCCAATACTTGTGTGATTAAATCTCATATCTCGCTCGGGAATGCTGAGCACATTCTGGTAATGATAAATGTCACCCTAAAAACTCGTCCATAATCTGATAAGTCGTTGCTCAAAACGACGAGATACTACGAGCAGGCCAGTTATTAGTCAATCAGATATCACATCAGCGACGCATTATGGAGGGACACCTTCTCACTCCCTGATGATCAGTGTGCAAATGATTTAACCGAATGGATCAAAGCAGGAACTTAGGTGTATTTCCTCATGCAAAAATTCTCCAGCAAGTCCAACACTCCTCAATGGTTCACCTCGATATGTGAAGCTGCCATTGTTGAGAGGCATCAATCATTCCGTAAATTCGGCTGCCATACGTCAGCCGCTAATAAACAGATATTAATAGAGTCAAAGAATAAGTGTAAAGTAGTGATAGGTGACGCTTAAAGAAAGTATACAGAGATAACCAAAAACACATTCAATAACAGAAACCAGGCACTAGCGATTTCTGGAAAATTACAAATAGTTTGGTGAACAATGGTCCAACCCCGATTCACCCACTATCAAACCACAATGATGCCGTGTGTACGGCAACTGATACAGCAACACTACTAGTCCAGCGTTGTTGCTTAAACTCTACGTTGGACTCAGAAAACCACCCTCCCTTAATTTCCATTGAGGACTAAAGCAACACTTGAACAACTGGTTATCACCTAATCCCAGGTCAGAGCACTCATAAAAACCTTGACACCTCCAAACCTTATAGGCTCGATTTCATACTTGTAATAGTAATCAGGAAATGCTCTGTAGAACTGGCCTCTCTCCTCTTCAAACTCTACAACAAATGCTTAGTTGATTCTTGCTTCGCCGATGGCTTGAAAAGTGCCTCTGTTGTACCAGTCTATAAAAATATTGGAGATAGAACTGATCCTCAGAACTACCGACAAATCATTTTACTACCGATCTTTGCTAACATTTTTGAATCCTTAATAAATCTAGGAATAATCACACACTGAGTGGAAGCTAAACTTGTTTCTGGCAGCCAGTATGCATTTAGAAAAGCACGATGTACTGCGGACATCCTAATGATGATCCCTGAACGCATATATCATATACTGGACAAGACACGTTAAGCTAGTGTAGTAGCTCTAGATTTATCCAACGCCTTTGACAAGGTATTGCATAAACGGCTTCAATAAATGCGCTCATATGGTATTACTGGGTACATTTTGAATATAATTAGATCCTTCCCAACCCCCTAAAAGGGCCAGGTTGTGTTCGATGGCGTTTAATCTAAGCAACATGACATATATGTCGGTGTACCCCAGATATCTATCCTTGGACTTTCATGGTTCCTGATCTTCCTAAACGACCGCCCTGATTACATTAATGCTGACGACACAACGCGTTACTCTCGTTATGTGGGCAAAACAGACTCGATCATACCCGAGGCAATGGCTGAATCTTTAGAAAATGGCATCCAGGTTCTAGCGGAGTGGGGTCATAAATGGTTGGTAATTGTTAATGCCGCAAAGACAAAACTCCTTTGCTTCAACACCTACAATACACCTCTTAAACCACCGATTGCCACGGCAAATGATACCTTACCTGAGAGGTCAACATTAAAACTCCTCGGCCTAACATTCACGGGTAACATAAATTGGCACAAATATATTGAGTACATTCAAGGCTGCAGAGACGAAGGTTGGCTCCCTCTACCGTGCTTGTGAACAAGTCATATCTTACATCATCTAGTGTATCTACAAATTCACCATCCACCCAGGCATGGAGTATTGTTGCCACATCTAAGTTGGTGCATCATCCACTAGTCTCTTCATCTTAGACAAGGTCCAAAAAAGAGTCTTCAACTTAATAGGTTCTTCACTATCAACCTAGCTGCAGCCTATGTCTCATCGTTTCAAAGTTGCATATTTATGCTTGTTTTTAAAATACTTTAAAGGATGATCTAGCTTCAATGATGCCCCATTGACGTAAATCCCCTGGAATAACTCGACAGTCAGAAAAGGTCCATCCATTCACTGTGGAGGTCCACAGATGCCGGAGGACCTTCTACTCCAATAGTTTTTTCGTCCGGCTTTTGCGACTCGCTCCCTTCACTTTTTGTCCTCGACTGTACCCGTATGCAGAGGTTTAAAATTTATGTAAACAAACATCTTGCTACAAATCCCCCAACTTCGGATGACAAGTCTTCTCTTATGATAATTTTTCATGAACAGTGGTTATTTACGCATCCGCTGATATCTTACGATCACTCAGTTGTTTACTTTAAGAACAACACGAAGTGCAATAAAATATCTGGCAATCGATACAGGAGAGCTCACTTATACGTCCTCAGATTTTACGTAACATAGAATGTGTTTCGCATCTGATATAACTGATTGGTGTATCGTTAGTGTTACGAGCTTAATACCTTCTAACCAAGTTAAACAGATACCAAACACCTAGCCATGGTGCATCGCTAAATATGCCATTGCTCACAGACATCACTATTCCAATATTTTCCAAGAAAATAAATGCAGTGACATAAAACTTGCTTTCATGACTATCTGGAAACACAGCAAAATCGTTATCGAAAACGCGACAGGGTGCTACACCCAATTCTTTAATTTACACTGACTTATCAGATGCTTTCTTCTCAATATTTTTTTTAATGACAAACAGGGGCCAAGGTAGATGCAATTCCTCTTTTTTAATCATCAACAGAGGAAACATTTTATAGTTCCGATGAAACAAATATGTTTTCAAAGAAGTGTGCATCAAATTCAACTCGTTGCGATCAGGGCTGCTTATTTGCTGATTTTTTTACGTATGTTAACTTTCTGATCTACATCTATAGTTTGCTAAGAAGTACTCCATTTTTAACATTTGTCGTGATCGGCTGTCAAAACTCGAACTCGAACTATTTAAATATTCAGAATTTTTTTTCAACTTGTCGATTCCACGAAATACCAAATTGATTTTCAGAATGGATTATAACTATATCGGGTGCTTACATAACCCCAGCTACGTATTCGATAGAGTTACTATTTGCAAGGTAAGTAATGTCTGTATATAACATATTGGTTGCTGAGTAAACTATAGACTCACAGTACAACATATACAGTTAACTATCTAGGTAAATCAGATATTTTAAAATTTATAAATGGCACAATAATCACTGTTAAAAAAGACAGGATTGGAAAACGTGTTGGCAGAATAGTACCTGTGATTAAAGTTCAGAGATGGGTTCATAAAAGTAACCTGCAAAAATAGAGCAAGCCAAACCGGAAACTAGAAATTAGAAAAGCCGATCCTCTAATTCCCTGATTTATATTGCGTATATATACCGGTGAAGTATCTTACTAACAGCAAGCAATAGAATAAGAGCTGTTAAGTAAAATACATATATACAACATTAGGACACACCACATGATGAACATCATAGCAATACACACTAGACGAGTAGTAGTAGAAAGCTTGCAAGACTTAATTAATGAACACTGCATATTTTTCTTTATAATTTATTTGTACAAATAATAAGAATTATTATGAACAAGTTTTGTATGTTACGGTATTTCCAATAAATTGATTTAACATTCGTCTGTTAATTCCTGGTGTATATGATTTCGCATTTGTTTAGCTCTGATATAAAAAGTAGAATTAGAGATGCTTACATCATGCTTAAATGATATTAAAAATTAACAGAATTACATAGTTGTTTCAGTTAAAACGTGACTACAGAATTATATACATGAACAAGTCATTAAAAATAGGTAAGATAATAAGTGTATCGCTTACAACATAGTCACATTTTCAACAACCTTTTGCAATGAATGCACTCTTAAGTAATGTGCACATCTCATAAGAATAATTATGCGTGGAATATTATAACGGACGTAAGAATACAACACGCTTATAATGATATAGATAAACATATAGTCGAAATGCTTTTCAAATGTATTATTATAATTGTCTAAAAAGATGAAGTTATATTTTTTTTAATTACGTTTTATTTGCGAATAATCTTAGAAGGTTAGTTGAGATACTGGCATAAACGATACATCGATTGTGTTTTGGAAAGATTTAATTAAACCCGCATGTGAGCCACAACAGACAAGAAATAAATGTGCACCTAATCCAAACGACAGAACTTGAATGACTAATGAGATAGGAAAGTCTTAATGGATGAATAGTTTCGGAAAAGGAAAATGGAGAATATCTTTACCTAGGGGATTTCAAGTTCAACTGATTCTTTTAAACGAGCACTCTAAATATGAATAATTAAAGAAGAGATGAAGAGATAGGCTTCATGGAATAGAAGTCCATTAATAAATAATTGCCCATTTTATGGAATTTCATCCTTCATTTTTTAGGTTCAAAGACTTCCAAATAACAAAAAAAACGTGTGTACAAGTAATATAAAAGGATCATATGAAAGCTTTTTGTCAAAAGCTGCATGAAACAACCACCTCTCTAATTACATTGATTTTTATGGTGTGTGCTAATCACGATTCTTCTCATAAAGTTTCAATCAGATCCATCAAGGGAAATGAAGTACTGATGTAAATCAAATATTGATCACTTTAAACGGTTTGCACATCGTAATTTTTAAGATATGCTGTTTATAAACATTTAAAATCAGTTTTCGTCTGACTATTCTAGCTGGCAATAGCAAGTGAACACTATCAGGAAAGGGAATGTCGATGATATTAAGCAATGCGTAGATTCTGATTCTGAATATCGGGACGTTTTTAACATATCTAGAATATATTGTTTGACGCACTTAGGGAGCATTATTGAAGTGTAAGATGAAATGGGTTGCCATGTAAATTAATCATAAACCTTCGCTTGTTCGTGTGTATTTAATAACCTTTCTTAAGCATAGGATGTTCTAATTTGAATTCATATCATTGAAACTCCGATCGATTAAATTATCACATATTCACCATTATATTTGAGTATGCCATAGGCACTCTTAAGCAAACAAAAGTAACTTACACTTTTATTATAAATATTATTTACAATATGTATTTTTTTGGTTTAAATGACACCTACGGGGAGTTGTTATGGAATTAAATAGATGAAACAAAACCATATCGTAATAAAGAAATCAATATATTTATCAAATCTTATGTAATACTTTTGAAA
This sequence comes from Sepiola atlantica, assembly GCA_963556195.1. Classification (NCBI taxonomy): domain Eukaryota; kingdom Metazoa; phylum Mollusca; class Cephalopoda; order Sepiida; family Sepiolidae; genus Sepiola; species Sepiola atlantica. The sequence goes on along the minus strand of OY744515.1, from coordinate 225,342,547 downwards.
AACAGTTTAATAATCCCATATCAGTTTAACACGTATATTGTGTTTTATATTGTTTAATAAATACGGTTACATGTAATGTCAATATTTGAGTATTGATTTACTCCTCTCCAGGAGTTAGGCACAAGGCCAGTTTTTATCTTACTCCCACAAGTAAGATGTGACCCAAGGTCGGGTCGGGAAAGTGGGGTTTAAAAATTGCTTGGGCAGCCCCGTCGGCATTCCCCGGTAGGGTCGCCTCAGGTAGTAAGCAATAAACTTACTCCTCCCCAAAGAGGGGAGGCGAAGCCTGGGAAGTTGGACCTCCCAGAACTGCACAGGACAGACCCATTGACCGGCGTAAATCAAGACCCGAATGCCAAGACAACACCAGTATGGGGTGCAGTATCCATCGAAACAGATTCTACACTTTGATCTTAGCCAAAATGCTAAGAGTATGTCAATATTTGAGTAGCCCGTGATAGGTGATGTTATGTTCGTTTGTTAATTTTTCGTTCCATATACATATATATATATATATATATATATATATATATATATATATATATATATATATATATATATATATATATATACATATATATATATATATATGTATATATATATATATATATATATATATGACTATTTGAACCGTGTTGCCTAATGATTGGTGAACAGCTAACAAAGGTATCAATATAACTAATGTAAATAAGAAATTCTATATTTAACAACTGACAAATATCACAGTAATATTATATAGAATAGGAGGACATAAACTTTTTTTTATTAAAGCTCTTGTTACTAAACAAAGATAGTTCACATGGATTGATATTACCCTATGAATAAGAACAGCATTTCATATTGTATCGTGCTCTTACATACATTTAAATAATGCTTTCTTAATTTCCCATTTGCTTTAAGACCTTGGACATACAACCTATAAACGAGGAAACTGATTTACTATAATGAAAATGACTTAAGAGTTCACATGCTTATAACCTTGCTTGAATGAGGCCGGGTTTTCTAAATTGTATTTAAAAAACAATCGATGGTAAAGACTTCAAAAACTACAGAGTTATATGCTCGATGTATGTGAATGTATAGTTTAGTTGCTTGCTTTTCTGTCGATGAAACGATGGAAACCCCAATATAAATGCATACGCAACAAGGATGTATGTGTTAAGCAAAAAGGTAAAATAACAAAAACACATATTCTTATGAAACATTTCTAAAGTCTTGTGTTTTGTAGACATCAAAGAACCAAAACAATGCTGAGTAAGCAGGAATATCGTTGTTGTAATTGTTTCTTTTTTTAAAATATTCACATACTATTTTCCCTACCGTTGCTTGAAAGTAATCTGATCTACATAAGGGATTATATTATGACCAGCGGGGCTACCCGGCGTTGCTCGGGGTCATAAAAACATATAATTGAAGTAAAATCGCGTGTGTATCATCTTTATATTCAAACTTCTATTTCTCTCCTTCTCTCTATAGCCGTCTCTTTATCTTTCTACTTTTCTCTTCCCTGGTCGCCCCATTTCATCGTTACTTTCTAATTTAGCATTTTGCGAAACTGTTTCGAAACGAACCTTCTTGGCCTTTTGGCTAAGATCAAAGTGTAGTATCTGTTCCGATGGATACTGCACGCCTGTCCTGTGCAGTTCTAGGAGGTCCACCCTCCCAGACTTTGCCTCCCCTCTTTGGGGAGGAGTAAGTTTACTGCTTACTGCCTGAGGCGCCCTTACCGGGGAATGCCGACGGGGCTGCCCAGCCAATTTTTGATGGTCAGAGTGCTCACCTCTCGGGCGCTGGCTTTTCAACCCCCACTTTCCGACCCGACCTTGGGTCACATCTTACTTGTGGGAGTAGGATAAAACTGGCCTTGTGCCTAACTCCTGGAGAGGAGAAAATAATACCATATAAGTACATATTGCCTGGTGCAGATATTATATAAGTACCTATTGCCGCCCTGGGTGCAGATACTATATAAGTACCTATCGCCGCACCGGTGCGAATGCTAAATACGTACCTATCACCACCCCGGTGCGCATGCTAAATACGTACCAATCGCCGCCCATGTGCGAATGGTAAATACGTACCTATTTCCGCCCCTGTGGGCATAGTGCATGAGTACCTATCGCTACCCCAATGCGAATACTAAATATGTACATATCGCCGCACCGGTGCGAATGCTAAATACGTACCTATCCCCGCCCCGGTGCGAATACTAAAATGCGCGTGCTATATACATACTTTTCGCCGCCCCAGTGTGCATGCTATATACGTACTTATTGCCGCCCATGTGCACATCCTATATACGTACCTATTGGCGCCCGGGTGTGCATACTTCATATGTACCTATTGCTGGCCCAGTGCGGATACTAAATATGTACATATCGCCGCCCCGGTGCGAATGCTAAATACATATATATATATATATATACTCTCTCTCTATCCTTCTCTCCCCCCCCCTCTCTCTCTCTCTCTATATATATATATATATATATATATATATATATATATATATAGGGATCAAGACACTTTAATCTAATAACTTTTTACTCCTTGTGAATTTTTCTGATATGTTTGTAGTGTAGCAAAGACGATATTGACATAAAACTGTTGTTTGGCACAAGACAAATGAAACGAACCGTAAAAATATATCTAACAGAAATTTTATATTTTTTGAAATGTAAAAAAATAAAAATAAGTAAATAAAAACCATTGTTATTGGAATATAATATAAACTGACAGCTCCCATGAGTATTAATTAAACGAACATATTTGTTTAAACAGATAACCAATGTGTTTACTCCTGATAATAAGCGAAAAATTAAAATTAAGGGAAATCCAGTGCACTATTAAAGACCCGCTACGTGATTAATTCTACATGAAGGTTTCAGCTGTTGTTTAACCAGCAGCTTTTCTCACGGATGTATACAAAATAAAAACAATTTTAAATGTTAATACTAATTGAAATGTATAAACTATTTACGAATAGCAAATATAGCGTAGCTGAATGTTAAAATAATTTCCTTGCTTCAATATTCTCATAACTGCTACATAGGCATTTGCATGAGGTTAAAAAAGGTAATTAACAGTTGCACTTTTGATGGCATTATTTCACGAATAACAGTCAATCTCAAACCCTTTTATAGGACGGTAATTTCTATCCACGACATTGGAACTTTTTGGCGAAATTCGAGGGCGGAATTTATGCATTCATCTACAACAAAGTCAAATTATTTATATTTAATGTATATTATATGTGTTTTTCTTTTGAACTTCTCTTTTATCTGAATTAATGATGAAAGGCATAAGTTGAGTCATGAAATAAAAATAACGGCAGAAATAGAATAAAGCGAAATGATTTAAAATTCTTCTCAGTGATAACCATGTTCCATTTTAGCTAACACTTTTTCGAAAGGTATGCTTTCATTGCTCTCAGCAGACAGCATGCACAAATATATCTAGGACTATTGTCTTGTGTTGTACATGTAAAAGGGGTGGCTCAGTAGAATAGCAAACGGGAGAGTTTATCACTACCCACTCTATTTCCAGAATAAATACCTATTCAAATAATAGCAATTATTCAAGGTAAACCAGATAGATCTAACGTATTGAAATTATTTAAAGAACTCGATGGCATAGGAAGGCACTATTAAGCAAAAATAGTATATTTGTTATTAGTAGTAGAGAAACAAGTCCATTTACAACTTTAGTTATCTATTGAAGAAATATCATGTATATATATATATATACATATATATATATGCATATATATATATATATATATATATATATATATATATATACACATATATATATATACATATATATATATATATATATATATATATCTTTGAAAAGCCTTGCCTTAAGGAAAGAAAAATAAACACTAGTTCATTACTGACAACCTTGCATTGAACAATTGAAATTTGAAATAAATTTGGACAATCGTCGCATATTTATCACTCTTTTTTCTTCTATCTCTCTCTCTCTCTCTATATATATATATATAGAAAGAGAGAGAGAGAGATAGAGAGAGAGAGAGAGAGAGAGAGAAAGACGGAGAGAGAGACAACGCGATATATATATATATATATATATATATATATATATATATATATATATATATATGTGGGTGTGGGTGTGTGTGTGTATGCGGGTGTGTGTGTGTGTATGGATATCTAATTTATTTGTTTAAATTATTTTATACAATTTGAACAAATTCAAATATGTGTACGAAAAAAAAACACATTTTACGTCAATGCTATGTACGAGTTATTTTTTCATCACCAATATGATGTGCTAATATGTAGAGCAAT
>OY744515.1:225278237-225333237 GCA_963556195.1 Sepiola atlantica | reverse complement strand
AGGTTTAGTTTAAATAAACAATTTCTAAAATGTGTTTACAGTATTACTATGACACATTCTCCTGATCTGCTTGTATCTCTTTATTGCATAGTTTAAAAAGTAAATACTAACTAGTATTGTTAAAAAACTGCAGGGTATATGGGTTCACCCAATTTCGTTGCACATCATTCTTAAAAGTGTAACCATCATGTTCGAATAGCCATTGCTACGGTAAATAACATCTGATCCGAGATGTTAACGTTCAAAGTCCACGGCCTCTACAGGTGACATGGATTAGAACAAATACATAGACAGCATTGCCAAGACTGCTACAAATAAAGTAGCTCTTTTTACTGTGATAGAAACCCACTAACACCTGGTAGTATCATATATATGTACAAAACCACCATTTTCCCATGCATGGAGTATTGTTGTCACATCTGGGCTGTTGCGCTATCCACCAGTCTGCTCCTTTTAGACAACGCTCCAAAAGAGTTTCTAATATGATAGGTAGCTAACTATCAACCACGCTTCAGCTCCTGTCTAGTACTTTACTATAATGTGATTCGATGAACCTGCGTCTCTGGTACCCCATCGTCGTAAATACACTCGACCAACCAGACAATTAGTTAGATACTTTCTATTGACTGTGGAGGTGCTCAGATGCTGGAGAGCGTTCTACTCCAGAAGCTTATTTCCACGAGCTGCTAGCGTTTGGCACTATGTCCATGCTCCCTGTTTCCTCGACTGTACCGACGTGCAGAAGTGTAAAACTAATGAAAACAAGTATATAGCTGCACAGTTACCAATTCATGAAGAGGACCTACACGTTTACCCAGATTCCCGATAGCCTATTACGTCTACAGTGGAAATATGCCGTTTGGGGGGTGAACTGATTTTACACAAGAAGATGTTACATTAAAAAACTTCATTTAAATTGCACTGTAACGAACATGTTTAACCAACAAAAAGTGGTACCTATATGCTACTATATATTCGTTTATTTTGTTTCATCGTCAGTTATCTCTATCACCAGTGCATCTATACAACATCATAAAGCGACCATATTTAAATTTCAAAATTCTGACGTAGTTTTTAGATTACATGAAGTCGTAGCGACAAAACATACTTCTTTACTACGTGTACACAAAAATCAGTAACAACGACGGATATAATTGTATAAACATAACACATACTAATTATTGAACATTCTTTTTCTGCCATAGAAAATGATGAAGCGTCTTTAGTTTTTAAATAACATTTTAAACGTGTAAAATGTTGATGATATATTTGTTCTGAATTTTTTATTTTTTGCTAATGTTCCCTATTTGAAAATTAAGTCAGATGTTCCACTTAGGTTTTTAAAGGAAAATACGACCTCTTATTTTAGAGTATTATTGTGATTATTTTTACGTTGTTTATTTTTATATCAGTAGTGAATCAAATACATTACTGCAGACAGTACTGCTAAACTTTCCCGGTGATGTTCAGCTGTTGTGCGAGAATATACAGCTTTGCAGTAGGTGTGCTACTTGACCTTATCTATCCTGATTGATATTTACTTGCTCGGGTTATTCGGTGCGATTTTGTAATCAGCATTACTCATAGCTGTTTGTTTCTGTGCATGCCTTACTTACTAAGTAGTGTGTACACTGTGAATATATTGTTGAAAAGGTCAAACCCATTTTGAACTTGCACATTCAAATTCCTTGGTAAGAAATAACCACCAACCGAGAAAACCTAAAACGAAAACTCACAAATCAAAGATCTTTATACATAGACATGATCCACTGCAGATAAAATAACATATACAAATAACTTAAAGGTTTCGAAAGAAATCTAACCAGCACACTAGAATGTACCATACATACTAATGAACTCAATAGGTTTTTGACGAATTTACATTTTAAAAAATTCGATACATCTCATATCAGTACTTGTGTTAGTATTAATGTATTCACATGTTATTATTTAGTAAATATATAATATATATAGTATATATATGAAATGTTATAATACTAACCAAAACGTTGTTTTTACTTAATGCACTCAGTGTCGGTTACCAGCGTTTTGAGTGAGTTACTGTGAAGAATAAGGAAATATTGTTGATTAATATATAAATATTAATATATATATATATATATATATATATATATATATATATACATATACATATATATATATATATATATATATATATATATATATATATATATACATACAGAGAGGAAAAGAGAAAGTTAAGAAAAAATGTATAAAGTAAATAATTCATAATGAATGATACTTAAACCACGAATATTATTGTAAAAATTATATTTATATTTTGATCTATTCATGTATTTTGAATAGAATAGCTTCACAAGGTATATAGTTTTAGGGTACTACCTGCATTTTCAAGATGAAAATCAAATCGCACAGAACAAACTAAGGTAAAAAATATCCCTTAATCGTTTATACTTATACAAATATCCCGTCAGTAATATGGTTAGTAAGAGTTCAGAAATCGTAGTCCCTCTTTTATCGTCTACTGAAAAAAAGGTCCGTGTTGCAAGATTAATTCAAAGTAATAACATTGTATAATTAAATAGAGTAAATATTACGTAAATATAGAAACAATCCCAAACAATATACTCAAGCACTTATCCATAATAGTATTACAGGGAAACAACTAAAACTTGTTTTGTAGATACATTTTATTGCTGCTACTGATCTCTACTAACTTGATCAGCAATATAAAATTAAATATTGAATGTATATATACACAAAGTATATTTTATTGTGTGTATGCACATGAAATAGTAATAAATATACATATATACATATACATATATATATATATATATATATATATATATATATATATATATATATATATATATATATATATATATATATATATATATATATATGAGTGTGTGGGGGTTATATTATTTTCTATATTTGCTGGATACTGGTAGCAGATCGCTTAACAGTGACGACAGAGTTAGCAGCACATAGTGACGAGCAAAACACAGCGCAAAAAAACGACATACAACAGAAGCTATATATATATATTTATATTTGTATATAAATGTATATGTATGCATAATATTATTCATATCGTTTATTTTATTTCGTATTATACAATCTTCGTTGAACTATTGGATATTGAAACTAAGTAAATTAAATTTTGCACCTTGTGACCTTAGTGTACAACTGAGAACTTGAGGAAAACAACATTGTGCTGCTTTTTTGTTAATCAGGCACCCTGAGGACAATTATTGGCCATAATTACAACAACAAAAGAACTGCAACGATATTACACCCTGCTGTTTCCATTTAATACATCTCAAGGCGTGCTAATTTGAAAGATACCTAAAAAAATACCTGGCGTGATCTTATATATAATGAATAACATACAATATAAAGATGTATGTTTAAAAAAATCATGATAACAATGTCTTGTTGAACATTCAGACAGATACCATCCTGATTGTGGGTCAATTCGAATTGTACATTCAATACACCAAGTCTCTATCTTCAATTGCATATGATCAATAATTGGCTCGCTGAACCATATATGAAGACTAGAATATTGGTAAAATATGACATTCATGAGTTATGAAGAGAGCTATGATTGTTATTTGCCAAATATTTAGACTGTTTAGATTTAGTTGAACAGAACTTGATTTTATTGGAAGAAGATAAAAAAAGAATGAATTAGCACAATATTCCCTGGTGAATAGTTCACTTGACTTCTGTCTGTATTTTAGAGTTTTAAACAAGAGGAACTGGCAATATCCCAGGCAAAGACAAGGTTTGTAATCATTATTTGAACTTTTCTGTCTATTTAATTTTGTATATTCAGCATTCAAACTAACTGAATATTGTCCAAGTTTTCTATGGATAATTGACTTTCTACTTTAGTTCTTTATATTGATACACTAATTATTCAATCTACTATCCCCTCTTTTGCAGGTGTGTCAATAGTAAATTAAAAAGAAAACTTATCTATTTCGTGGAAATATTTAGAATAGTAAGATTTTGACTCGTATATCAATTGGATACTATCTTCATAGAATGGATAAAAGCAATAAGGTTGATTTAACGTATTACGCATATATATATATATATATATATATATATATATATATATATATGTATATATATATATATTGTAGGTTTGAGTAATTTCAAAAAAATGTTATCATATATACATATATATATATATATATATATATATATATATATATATATATATATATATATATATATATATATGTATATATATATAAATATAAATGATAATTTATTGCATTTTGACTAAAAAATTTATTTTGTTTCACGAGAGCGGTTTGTGTGGCTCCCGTACTTCATGTCTTAAAACCTGAAAAACGGGAGCCACACACACCGCTCTCGTGAAACAAAATCAAGGGTGTTGTCAAAATGAAATAAATTATCATTTATATTTATATTTCTGCTCTATATTTTCATTGAGCACTCTCATAAACCCGTTTCAACTCCCCTGGATGTATACCCTGTGGATTTATACCATATTCGGATTGTATATATATATATATATATATATATATATATATATATATATATATGAATAATACATTTATTATTGGAATAAATCCTGTTAGTTTAGAATTTATAGTGTACTCTCACAAAAAGAACAGCGCTTTTTATTCCGATAAAAATAGTTTCATATTATAATTGAGAGACATGATTTTAAGAGACATATTTCATAACCGCACATTTGTCGCATTAAATTCCTATTCTAACTGGCAAGAATATCGTTTAACTGCATTCATCTCCTTGACAACGTAAGGATTCGATAAAGTCATATCTGGGTGTTATTTCTGAATATTGTATCAATTTTCTCAAAGTAATGCCACAGAAATAGTAATAACTAAGACAATAGAAATCTGAAAATGTTCACTCTGTTTTATCTATATCATTAAGCGTGAGATTCATGAATAATATTTAGACAAATAGCAATAGCTAAAATAATGTTCAACTTTTTAAAATTGAAGTCTAATTTTAAGCTCATGGTAATTTAGATACTAAACCTATTTGGTTACAATATATGAATATAGACTATCGCTACTATTAATAGACCCATCTTTTCTGTGACTTTTACTTAGTGGTTCACTAATTTAGTACAATGCTAATTAAGATGATGACTGCTATCCTTACAAATTGGTCAAACTGAAGACAGACAACATAACATAAAGACAAACAAATTAACGAACTTTACCGAAAGGTTACTCTTATTAACGCACTCTTATTCAGCAAAGTTATAATTCTTTTAGGTAGTAGATCCTTTCTCTGTGAACTAATTTGTCTACTAACATTTCTCATTTTATAAAAGAAAAATCATGTGGGTATCCAGTAAGTATCCATTATTTAGAACACTACAATGACAATTACTCCCATACCATCTTAAACGAATAATGTATTCACTGTTAAACGTTCTTCACGTACGAGAGTATTACACCTTTAGTGCAATCCCAGTAGACCGTTTATATATTTTTCTAATTTAAATTAAATATAAATCCTCAATGAAAGCAAATCACTCATGTGTTCTGTATAATGTTCTAACGATGCGAATTATGATCGTATGGCATTATCAGAAGCTTATTTAAAAATAATTCGAGTCGAGTGTATTATGAATTATTGGCGAATGCTGACTGCTCGGCAAAAGTGTTTACACTAGGCCAGATATATGTGTTGTTACGGATTTTATTCAGTGTAATCCGTCTCCTAGTTTCATAGCCTTACAAAAATACGGGGGCCTAGTCTACCCTAGCTATGAGCCAATGCTAAAAGAAAGACGGGCGGAGTCAAATGTTTTCTTAGAATATTAGTAGAAATAACGTATAGTCCTATTCCACGTTGGTAACCCCTATAAATAAGGCCTTGTTGTTCAAAGGTCTAATAAAAATACGTATTAAATTATGTTTTATTATAGGCATATTTGGCATAATTGGTAGAATGTTCGCTAATGGACCGGTAGATCAAGATCCAATAATCGGTCAAGTGCATTCAAACATTTAACAATTGGTACTTGATGCATCATAGCGAAATACTCATCATTCAAAAGTTAATATTAAGAGTTAAAGAAGATATCTTGGGAAATAAATAGAGCCTTACCCTACACCGCTATGTAGTACCTAATAACAACATTAGCTCCCGGACGATCTCGACTATGATCACCCACATTTTTATATTGTGAAGTAGTTTTAAAAATGTAACCTACCAAAGAGTGTGTGTGTATTACAATCTATTTATGCATATGTTAGATGTTGTGTCAGGTTCTGAATTTTCACGGATCCTGCTTCAGAAATTGAGGAAAAATTGTAATATTTAAGGGTGAATGACTCTTAATCATTCGAGAGTGTATGGCAACCGTTTCAATATTCCCAGAGACCAATGGACATTGCTATGTATTTATCAAATCCCCAAAATAATTGTGCAATTTGTATCCATATTTTACAGAAGCTAATAAAGGTACATTTCAATTTATTTCACGCATTAGATGCTCTATCGTCTTCTGCCGACCAAAAGAAAATCTGAACCATTAAATGATTTCATACATCTTATTAATCTGATTTCTCTGTTTCCTTATAACAGTGGGTGTCATTGCTTCAGTGGCATGATGCCATTTCTACTGATAATGCTAAGCAGATAGTATGATGCCAAAGGCAACTTAGCTATTATGATACTAAATATATGACGTTGATTCTAAGGGTTTCACATGCTCTTTAAACTCTTGTTTGAACTATTGTACTCACATTTATTGGTTTTAGCACAACATCACATGAGAAATTGTTAATGATTGCCTATAAGTATAATTTCCCTTTTAGATGTGATAGACTGAACTAGATTTAGTGTATACGTCTCAGCGGCTGTCTGTATTTGTTCTGCTTGAATAAAGTAAATTGTACTATTGCCAAAATAACATAATATGGCAATATTAATGTACTCACATTTAAATATATATATATATATATATATATATATATATATATATATATATATAGATATATATATATATATATTCCCTCCAAATATAATATGAGGTTAAGATGTGATTGTAACGCTGCCTGATAAGATCTCAGTTTATGGTAACTGTTGATCGATAACATCGACATGCCAGTGTCGCAGATTTTGTACATGCCTCTGTAAATAAAAACTATCATATATATATATATATATATATATATATATATATATATATATGACAGTGATAAGTACATCAGTACCATCATTAATAATCCGATAAAAGTAATACCAGTTCCATAAAAAATAGGTTTGGCTCAATTAGTCTCTCGCTGGACAAGTATCACCGGGGTCCCAGTTTTAACTTTTACTTCCTCTAGTCGTATTGGTCGGTCGTACTTACACTGAACACTGCTCTGCGTATACTACTACTACTACTACTACTACTACTACTACTACTACTACTACTACTGCTGCTACTACTATTACTACTACTACTACTACTACTACTAATAATAATAATAACAACAATATTAATAATACTAATACTAATAATTATAATAACCTTCGATATTGATGTCTATCAAGACGCTCATTAACCAATAAATCAAAATATATCAAATATTTAAGTGATAAAAATCGGACATATTTCTAGAAAAGGCGTGTGGTCAGACATCAATTCGATCTTTTTCGAAGTCAGCAATACTAAAGACGGCTGTGAGCCAAAAAACACGTAGGCCTGGATTATTTTTATGTACGTATATATATTTATATATTTTTATATATATATATATACATATATATATATATATATACATATATACACATATATATATATACATATATATATATCTATATATACACATATACATATATATATATATATATATATATATATATATATATATATATATATATATATACATATATATATATATAAAAGGCAATAATCGGTGTCTATGTATGGCTCGCAAAAACTTAAGAAATAAACAAAAAACACCCCCAGAGTCGGTATTATTTAAACCGGCATAACCCCGGGAACAATATCGAAAAATTAAAAGAAATAATTCATTTTGGGGGGATCAACTAGCCATAATTTTTCATTTCATGTTATCATGATTTTAATCTTATCTTGTGTATATGACGTCATATTGATTAGTACATGTCGTAATAGTGATAGGTTTGGATATTATGTTTATGCAACCATTACCTTATTATAGTTATTTTTGCGTTTCTCTTCGGGCTATAGTACTCATCAAATGGAGATCAATAAGTAAGAGTTGTTTTAGTATAGCTCTGGAGGTCTCATTGATTTCATAATTATAGAAACAAGTATTTGACGTTGTCTGGGAATAAGACAAAACAATGTTAAAAAACGGCACATTGTCATGTTCATCACTAGAAAAGAAAATAGAAGAAACGCATATCCTGGCCAGTACCACATTGGTATCAATAGGATAACCAGGCGCTGTACAATAGAAGTTAAGCAACGCATAACCTGGCAACACTAAATCAGATGACGATTAAGAAATACCAATTGCCGTAAACTCAAGGTTAAGCAACGCGTATCATGGCAAGTACACCATATATGACTATTTGGGAAGACCAGGTGCTGTACAATCGAAGATAAACAACACATATTATGACCACTACTTAATGGGTGATAACCTGGGAAAACGAGGTGCAGTACAATAAAAGTTAAGTCAAGCATGTTCGGCAAATATTACATGGGTGACGATTTAGGAAGACCATGTGCTATACAATCAAAGTTAAGCGACAAATACTTGGCAAGTACTTAATGGGTGACGATTTAGGGTGACCAGCTGTTGTATAATAGAAGTTAAGAAACACATATACTGGTCAGTATTCAATGGGTAACGATTTGGCAAGACCAGGTGCGGTACAATAAAAGTTAACAACGACAATTCCTGTAAGTTTTAAATGAGTGACGATTTGGGGACACCAGATGCGAAACAGTAGAAGGGAAGCAACGCATATTCTAGCCAGTACTAAATGGGTGACGATTTAAGATGACCAGGTCCGGTACTATCAAAGTTAAGCAACGCATATCCTGGTCAGTACACAATGGGTGACGATTTGGGATGACAAGATGCAATATAATAGAAGTTAAGCAAAGTATCTTGGCTAATACAAAATGTGTGACGATTTTTTAAGCCCTGATGCGATACAATCAAAGGTTAAGCAACTCATATTCTGGTCAGTACTAAATGAGTTACTATTTGGGAAAGCTAGGTGTTGTAAAATAAAAATGCAACTAATATCATGGGCAGTACTAATATGGTGACGATTTGTGAAGAGAGCCGCTCTACAATAAATTGGAAGCAATGCTTACCTTGCCCAGTACCAAACAGGTGACAAGTGTGGAAGACAAGGTTCAATACAATAAAAGTTAAGAACCCCATATCCTAGCAAATACTAAATGAGTGACAATTTAGGATGGCCAGGTGCTGTACAAACGGTAAGCAACACATATTCTGTCCAGTACAAAATGGACGACGATTTCGGTTTATTACTATAGGACTTAAGTAACGCAAATCCTGGCCAGTACTAAATGGATTACGATAAGCACAATCACTGCTCTTTCTCTTTCACTGCCACAACCACCCATGCCACAACCAATTCTCCTTTTACACCGCTGTCACCCCACTTCCCTTTCTCCTTCAACACTAAAACCACCACTGTCATTCCCTTTCATCATCGCCATTAGTACAACCACAGTCGATGCTTCTCTAAGCCAGATAATTAATTTCCAGGAGCGAACTTATGTTGCCGTCTAAGATCCGTTACGCCAGACGACAAATCAACTTCTTTTAGTAGGGGAATCTTCTAATTTTTTGCCATTCATGGTGTTAGGTTGCCGTGTCAGGATGTTAACAGCAGTACCAACGACCTCACCACGGCGCTGCCCACCAAGTTACTCCCTCCGGGTAAGCGATAGTTTTAACCGCAATTTGTCATATAGATGTTTGTTTAATAAGAGAGCGAATATATATATATATATATATATATATATATATATATATGTATATGTATATAATTATATATCTATATATGTATACATATATATATATATATATATATATATATATATATATATATATATATATATATATATATATATTTGTTTATGCTAGCAAATTAATTCTCATTCCGGATGCATATTTGTGCTATCCTTGGAGGAGTTTATAATGCTTAACCGGCATATACTACACTGGTCATATGAAGAGGAGCTAATGACTGCGAAGATTATATCATGACCACATTATAGATAATACACCCCCCCCTACAAAGGCAATTTCCGGAAGATTTATCGTGAGGAACGATTTATACTATACCACCTCCTAATAAAAATTACTATGAAGTTACACCGGGAAAAAATATTTCATGATAAATGAAAATATACTACAATTGTCCCAAACAGGGAAGGTAAATCCTGCGAATATTTGTCCAAAACTCCATAGTACTCAATCGAAATTATGTTTACAATATGCTCGTTTACCGAACTATTTATATACGCTTGTTCTCGATGATAAATATAATAACCATAAGTACGTACTTCTCATGTACATCTATAGTCTTACTTAACGGATTGTTGTTTATTATTACTAATATATTATGTGACATTCTAAGCATATATATATATATATATATATATATATATATATATATATATATATATATATCCAACACTGAATACTTATAAAATCACCGAATAACTCCTTGGAAGTTTGACGGCGAAATCAATATATCGGCTAAACTCTAATGATTGTATTTTTCAGAGTCATGGGCTAAGGCAATATAAATTTTTCTGGACTTATTTGACTAAAAGACTTGATCAGATGCGTGGGTTTCATTCTTAAGGTTATATGTGGGCGTATATACGTTCGTACATATTATATTTTTTTTATTTGTTTGGTAGTTTATTAGCATTATAGTTGGGAGAGTGCGTAGCGTGATTTGAGGCGTACTGGTGGAGGAGGTTTGCTCATGATGTCATGGAGCAGATGTCTCTTGTCGATCTTGGCTTTGCGTGACAGTGCCAGGACAGTCGCTTCTCGTCGTATAGCGGGTGGGGCAATACCTGAGAGTATCGGTAGTTGGTTCGCCGGCGTGGCGCGGAGTGTCCCAGAGACTGTGCGCATGGCAGTGTTTAGAGCTGCGTCCACTTTCTTGGTGTGGGTACTTCGGCACCAAACCGGGGCGCAGTACTCGGCCGCTGAGAAAACCAGTGCTTGGGTGGATATCCGCAGGGTCTTGGTTGCAGCTCCCCATGTAGTACCGGCCAGACGACGAATCAGTGCAGCATGTGATGTCACCTTTGCTGTCACCTTTTCGATATGTTGACGGTATGTCAGTGAGCGGTCGAGTTTCACGCCAAGGTACGTCGGGGTGGCGTCGAACAGGAGGGCGGTGTTGTTGACCATCACTTTAAGCTTGCGTTTGGCCTCGCGGTTGTTGAGGTGGAATACCGCGGACATGGTCTTGCCCACACTGAGTTTCAGCCGCCAGTTCTTGAGGTACCTGGACATGGTCGTCATGTCCGCAGTGAGCCCAGCCTCGATAGTCTCCCATTTTTTTCCCGTCTGTAGGATGGCTAGGTCGTCGGCGTACCCGTATTTTTTGGCTGTTGTTGTCGGTATGTCGTAGATGTATATGTTGAAGAGCATCGGGGACAAAACCGAGCCTTGCGGGACGCCGTTCTTTAGTCTCCGTAGTCTGCTGCGGTGGCTGTCGCTGGTGTGGAGGGAGAAGCTACGATTACTCAGCATCTCCATGATGAAACTCACCAGGTGTCGATCTGGAATGGTTTGCAGCAGCTTAACATGGAGTCCACGTAATCAGATGGTGTCGTATGCAGCCGTGAGGTCAAGTAGGACAGTGCCGGCTTTTTCTCCTCTCTGGAAGGCGCTCTCGATGTCCTGGGTTAGCAAGGCGACTTGGTCTGTTGTTGACTTGCCACGACGGAAGCCGGCTTCTTCCTTAGGTAGTATGGTTTCCACAACCGGTTCGAGGCGCGCATATAGTAGCCGTTCCAGGAGTTTGTATGGGACACAGAGAAGCGAGATCGGGCGGTAGCTTTTGGGGTCATCGAGCGGCTTGTTTGGCTTGGCCAGAGCGATGATCTTTGCTCGGCGCCAGATCTTTGGCAGCCGCGATGTTCTGTAGCACACGGTGTAGAGTAGGCGTAGCCATTCTGTTGCTTTCCGTCCTTGGTGGATGACAAACTCCGGGTGGATGTTATCAGGTCCTGGAGCTTTATTTGACTTCTGGAAACCGTCCCAGACACCACCTCAAAGCAGATGTAGACCAAGAACCGCTGGAGGGAAGATTGGCAGCAAGCTGACCAACACCGACTGCACATGTTCATCACCGACCCAGACATCATACCAGGGGCTGAGCTGCCACGAAGGCAATGGACCAATCTGAACCGCTTGAGAACTGGTGTGGGCCGTTTTTCTGCCACAATGAGAGACTGGGGCTGAGAGAGGGTGCTGCCTGTGAATGTGGCCACCCGGAACAGACAGTTACACACGTCATAGAGGAATGCCCGCTGTTCAAACCACCCAATGGCGAGCAGGGCATAGCGGACCTTGATGACGAGACGAGAACTTGGCTTGCCAAGACCGAGCTGCAGCTTTGAGGGAGCTGGCACAAGAAAGAAGAAGAAGAAGCATTATAGTTTAAAAGAGAGATAACGAGTTGTACAGAAAGAAAATAAAATGTCTGCCAATATTAAACTGTTGTATTGAGCTTGTGACTGAAAAACATCAGCGGATCTGATGTCATGCTTACCAGTATAAAAACAGTAATCACATAACCAGTAAAATAAACCCACATAGAGTTACTCCATCATATTATACATTATTTTTAAACAGAGGGTGGTTAAATAAAATGCATTGCCCTTTGTGGCGAGGACAGAAGTAATGCGCATGATCAACAGAGAAGCTGGGCCAAGTAACTGAATGTTGGCTACGTTCAAAAGGTGCATACATATAACGTACGACCTATTGAAGTTTGGTGTGTTGAGTTTCTAGGAAACTAAAAACAACACTTCGGAACTTGTGCGTGATGTATTGGAATGACACGTATTTTATTTAAATTATGAATCGTACGAAAGCTAAAGAATATCCATCGTATTCGTTGAAATTAACACGACTTAATCATGTATAAAGGTACAACGTCTAGTAGCGTGAGAGCCGTTTACAAAGATGTGTTGCAGACTACGGCGAACGACATGGTTTTCATATTCGGTAATGTATATTAGCTGTTGGGATTATAAGTCAGGGGTATGAACACAGTCTAACATCGCTAAACTAAGTGTCAGTATTAAGGAGATACTCTGAGAAAAGCCATAAGGTTCGTGGCCTAATTAAAAGCCTCCAAAACAGCATACCATTTTTCTATTAAAATCACATCAATTTTAGTCTTGTTCACATAGGAAATGTAAACAACTGCAACGATTAGCGTGGTTAATATATATATATATGTATATATATATATATATATATATATGAATATATATGCATTACTAAATATGTATATATATATGCATATATACACATATATATGTGTATATATATATATATATTCATATATATATATATATATATATGTATATATATATATATACATATATATATATATATATATATATATATATATTAGAGATGAAAGATGAGAATAAAACATTGTAAAGATACAATATTTATCCTTAATCCATTGATTTTCGAAGATAAACTCTTCTCATCAGAGGATAGGGAAAAGCCGACAATGTAATTGTAAATATTATCGGCAACATTTAACTTTGAAAATTGTACATGAAATGAAACAAAATAAAAAGAAAATGAAGGCCAAAATGTACAGAGTCTTATGTTGAGATGAGAGCGTCAAGTCAGGGTGGATGATATCCAAAAACACGTCAAAACAGAAATACTATATATATTTTTTTTATTCTCATCTTTCATCTCTAAAATGGATTTCTCTAATCAATATATTAAACTTTATATTATCAATATAGATGATTATTATTATTAATCAATAATTCAATACCCGTTAATTTAATTCAACATTTAAATATTTAAATATTATATATATATATATATATATATATATATATATATATATAAAAATATATATATACATATATATATATTTACCAATATGTAACAGCTTATCAAACTTCGAAGGAAACTCGAAGAAAAAGGGGTATATATATATATATATATATATATATATATATATATATATATATATATATATATATATATACGAATTTGTAACAGCTTATCAAGCTCTAAAAATAAACCCGAAGAGAAAGGTTAATGAGGATTCTAGGTGACGTGAGAAAATTGGAAACAATGATCAGAATTTAGTTTTTAAGTATACTAGACAATAATTTGTTAACATTCGAATTAAACGGAATGACGTTGTGTTCCGCTTGATGGCAAATCTTTGGTATTGTATTATACAGCTGAACATTTATTGGACTAAAAAGCACTTATTATTCTAACTTAATATGTTTTATATTATATCTGCTGCCAGTATTAGCTGATGCCGCCAACAGTGGTACTTTTTACCAAAAAAAGTTATAAAAAGCCTAATTGACGGCTAAAGAGCCTAGGCTATCACCTGTTCCTTACAAGTTATATGTTTAAAAAGGCTGTAATCTGAAACCCAATTAAGTCCTGATGTGAGTGTATTGCCCATTCTATTCATATCGTTAAGTATTGATTATCTGAGATAGTTGATCAAATTCTATTCAAACAATAAGCACTGTAATGATTTTTACGTGTTACTTGAATGTTGAGACAATATATATATATATATATATATATATATATATATAATCATCTGCACACATATATATGTGTATATATATATTACATCTTAATATATATATATATATATATATATATATATATATATATATCGTAAACGATTAATTAGATGTTTTTCATTGAGTATAAATTAGTATTCATCCGATTCACATCATTTAATAGAATTTGAACTCGTAATGATTAATTCTATAATCTAGGACAATATCTAATTTTGCAACTATGTATAACACCATGTAACTTTACAAATAATATTTTGAAGAAATGCAGTATTGTTGAGTCTATTTGGTTATCGTCGAATAAACTTCATTTTTATGTATTGCAAATATATCTATTAGTTTTGGATGAAAACCGGTTCGATTTCGATAATTTAGATACATAAGAATGGTAATTTCTGTAACTTTTGCTTGGGTGGATCTACTTTATGTATGGCTTCTTTTTGAATGAAGCAATAATTAAAGGGCAAATTAATGTTTTATTCAGTATATATTTAGCCTGTCAACTACGTTTCCTTGCGTACACATTATGTGTTTAATATGAGATGACTTACTGAATAGCCTAAATAATGAAACAAATACAATTCAAGAAAATTAGCGATCTAGTCCTTATTTTTTTTCTTTTAATATGAGTGCTGATTTATACATAAGATTTGGTTACAATTGGTCGAGATGTATCCAGACAAATTAGAACACTTTGGTATAGGTAACAAATAAAAGTTGACTGATACTCTTTCACCTTTTTTGAGCCTCGAGGCCGTTTTAACTTTTAGACAAAATTGCGCTTTTTACTGTGAGAGAAATTCAGCTTTACAATAACATTTTCAAAATCGAGAGAAAAATATCATTTACGTCAGCCTAAATGGATTTCTCAACCTTTGCCTAAGTACAGACTATATACTTCATATAAGATCTACTCAAGAGTCTGGATATATCTAATCTCAACTACGATATGCTATTGATTTCGATTTTAACAAGTGCTCGAATAGCATGGCCAATTTCCAGACTATGTTAAAGTTAGTCAATACGAATGAGAACATATTTAAGTTATTGCTTTTTTCTCTGTCAGTTTTGATTTCATTTTTTTCTCTTTCAGAGAGCTGATCTTTGTTCACTGTCTAATATAATTAAACATCAGCTCCTGGTTTGGAGCCAACCTACTCTGATTTTCTCTATTGAGGCCAAATAAATATAAGAATGTTCTGCTCACATTAGATTGAGAGCCTCAGAATAGTACGTACAGTGTTATGATCAGAAGGAGTTTTTTTTATTATAAACATAAGTATTCATAACTACTTATCTCAGAAGTTCCCAGACAGAATGAGCTCAAGCTTAACGAAAATGCTTCCGAAGGGATGGGTTAAATAGGGTTCTCAAGATCTTCTTCATTTTATTTGTAACGTATTTACTAAAAAGATCAAAATGAAAGTTTAACTGTAACATGTTACAAGCTCCCTACAAAATATGCTAGTGTACATGTGTTTTTATCTGGCCCAAACTTAATTTCTATCAAATAACATTATTTGAGAAATCGCTATGAATGTACATTTAGAAAATCATATTCCCCGTACAATATATTAAAATCCGAAAAGTATGATTTCAAATCTTTAATAATTATATAATAATAAATCAGCATTTAAAGACATCGAATGTTTAATTAAGTAAAAGATTAAGTTGCATGTATTACTTGAGCGTATTTACATTGTTTATCATATGTAGATTATGTCGCTGTACATATACACGTGTCCGTCTTTCCCAAATCGGATCGGCAAGTCTTTACCTTGATGATTGATAGTAACCGTATAGAATTGACATATTTCCTAATAACAGAAGACAATCGTTCATTTGTTAAATATCTGAAACGAAGCATTGCCAATTAGCAATTTGATCAGTTCCCCAAGTAAACCAGGTAATTCAAAAATGAATTATTTATTGCGGATGATCTACATATATAATGTGCTTCATATTGGATTTACTAGCTTAAAAGTAGTTTTGTTTGAATTGAGCGATGTTCATATGTAATCCATTGAGCATTTCTTAGTAATTTCGGTGCAAGTGTATTCGTTATTAACCCAGCCACAGTAATACGTACTCATCTTACGATCCACAACACTGTAAAATATCCAGTACAGATCTAATTAGGATAAGTTTTTATTACACTGTGTCTACTATTACTTCATATGTATCACCGCATCAATAAATGTGTATAGGACTATGACAAAAGCCTTTCTAATTGTTAGTGGTTTAGATACCAAATAATACAAAATTATGGTCTAATTTCTAGTTGCTGTCTTAAAATTAACATCACAAAATCCCATTTACATTATTTTTTTATCATTTAAACAAGATTAAACATTATGCATCATTTTCTAATTTCATTTGTAATGGCTGCGTGTTGAGATTTGTGGATAATTTTTTGAATAGAAAATAGGCATACCTATTTTTACGAGTTAGATATTTTCCTTGGGATCTCCCCTGGGTCGCTACGTACTGGCAAATACGAGTAATCACTTCTCAGGGTAACGTTGCGTGATTATGTAGGCCAGTTTCAATAGGAACGCGGCCACTAAAAGTTTAAGATTACAAAGGTTTGTTTGTTTGTGATAATAATTGCAACTTATTTTATTTACAAGACATTTATAAGCATATATAGTAGTACCTTAATTCAAGTGTTAGTGTATATATTATGTGATTGATTTACACTTCATTAAACGCACTTTGTGTTCACAGTCTCCTAAAAAATAATCTTTATTTACTAGACAGATAATTTATATTTATTCGTACTGTAATTTGAGTTATCTTGTAAGAATCTGTACGGAGTGTGATGTCTATTTAAAAATAACACTTTCTTTATAACAATAGTATCAACATTTATTTCCCTGAAGCGGACAATAAGATTACTGCGAAAGTATCTTAATTTCAATAGTGATAATCATATAGAAAAAAACAGCATATATATATATATATATATATATATATATATATATATATATATATATATATATATATATATATATATATATATATCGTGGATTTTCGTAGTTTTCAATAAAATAAAAACATACTATGATAAATTATTTAATTATGACTTACTCCGTATCCAAGTATAATTCAGAATTTTATTCAGCCTTTTTTTGTATATTTTTCCTCGTAGATATTTATTAAAAATTTAAAGCAATAAAATATTACTACATCAGTATTAGTAATTAAAATAAATATCATGGTCAGTGTCAGAAGAATATGGCAACATACAGTTTCTAATTCATCAAGTGAAGTACTTATTATTTACATTTAGTTGTAAACACGTTAATTTATGCTTATACAAGGTAAGGCAAATTGCCCCATCGTTGTTCTTAGATTATGTTTTTTTAATTTATCAAGAAATATTCTTGTTAAGTTATTATATTCTTTAGATTATGGTGTTACTATTGTCCACGTTATATCCACTAAAAATGTGGCTTAAATATTGCAGTAAAATGTAATTCCCGTACCAAATTGGAACATGTAATTATAGTTTTTGTACAATAACCATAGTTATAAGCGGTGTGTATTTTATCTAACATATTAGTGGTTGTAAAATATAGTACTGCTTTTCAGAATTGACAAAATTGTATGTTTTAGGTAACACTTTTTAATGTACTTATAATACGGATTCAGTATATAGTAGAATGATTGATGTCAAATAAGAACTGAGTGCTATTTGTGCATTTGACAATAAATACTTATGTGAATACTTTATATATATATATATATATATATATATATATATATATATTGGTAACCCTTTCATCAACAAGAGTGTGTAAGTAACTAATGTATAGGAACAACATAAGAATATCTTCACAATACCAAAACATAAACCTAATACTAGATAACTAAGTACTAATACATCAATATAAAACATTTAGATATAGAGCACATCATTTATAATCTAAAATAACCGAAGTAATTAAAATTATATATGACTTATAATAAAAATAGTAAGAGGACTAGATCATAAGAACATCAATAAGTAATTGAAATATGTTTTTTTCATCTTGGTTCTTTCGATCTTTATTAATTAGGTGAGAAATGGTAAATAGTAAGTAAGATATCTCTTTGGTAGGAGTATAAACTAATAACACTAGTATCATCTAAAATATTATTCGAAATAAATGTTCAATAGATAAATGAAGAAACAAAATAAATAAATAAATGAGTAGATCAATAAATAATGTGTGTATATAGGTGTATATATATGGTGTGTGCATGTGTATGTTTGTTTATTCGGATATGTACATATATTGTGTGTGTATGTATCTATGTATGCATATATATGTATCTCGGAAGTTTGGATGTTGAGCGTAATAGTTCTGATTCACTTATATTGAAACCTTAAGCAATAGAAAGATGCAAGCATATTATAACTGAACTTCAATGGTAAGTTTCCTTTTATAGAAAACGATTTTGATATCATATTACTTAACACAAATATTTAGAGGCTTGTAATCTATTAAAATACAATCATTTCTGTAGTGGTTGTTTGTGGAGTTTTTGTAGATGTTGATTGTACGTTTTATTTGCGTTCGGATCTCTTACTGTATGTATGCGGGTCGGCATGTTTATAGATAAGTGTAAGAGTACGTACAACCTAATATTAGATTAAAAAAGCATCATCGTAGAAAAATAAACACGAATGATCTAATTCCTATTTTAGTCACATTAATTGTTTAGAGTGAATTGGGCTTTGCCATTATTTTTAGCCTATTTGCACTTAATTTTTAGTTTTTTTAAGAAAAATAAATACTTTTTTCTTATCGTACATATTATACAGAAGAAATAGTTCGATGTGTGTGTGTGTGTGAGCGTATGTGCAGGCGTATACATACATATACATATATATATATGTATATATATATATATATATATATATATATATATATATATATATATATATATGTATATATATATATATATATATTTATGTTGTGTGTGTATATATGTGTAGGATGTATGAATTAATTGATGGCTACTAAGCATATTTAGGAATGTATGTTAATAAGCATAATGATACTTAAAAGAAGGGAGAAAAACGACTCAATAATAGATGGAAATATTAAAGTAAGACTCTAATTGTTTACATTAGTATATTTGTCTTAGCAATTCACTTGATAGTACGATTTAGAAATAAAACATAGTAAAGATTAATGTTAAAGATACAGATCCCCGTATAACTACTTTTGACTCCTTAAAATATATTAAGAATAATCAGTCAGTAACCTGTGCTGAATCAGGATATTGAAATAGGACAGGAGTCGCTTCTAGTCCAGAATTTGTCATCGGAGTGAATAATGTATTTTCTGGCTAGGAGGATTAGATTTATTTCAGTCCATGTTATGTTTTCAGTTGTTTTTCGCGAATCTAAGTGCTTTGTTTAAGAACATCGGTGTGATGGATTGGTAGTAGGAATCATTGTCGAAAGCCAGAAATGGTATACTATGTGTATGCTTGAAGTTTTTGAACCAGGTAGTATCTTCGCCCGAGGAAATCAAAAGGAGTATTTAATTTTACTTCTCAAGGTCGGAATGATTCTATCAATAATGTTTTACTTACTCGACATATATCTGATTTATCCTAAGTGAGGGGGTGTTATTAAAATATAGTTTGTGGTCCTTTAAAGTTAATCTAGGGGTGGCTGGTGTAATTATTTCAGAGTATTTATCTATCTTTAGTTTAGAGAGTAACGTTTTAGCCTCTATATTTATGTCATTGATGAATTCCCTCCGGGTCAGTTTATAATCTTTATGGACTTCTTTAAGAAAGATCGTTTTATATTGATCATATGACATAGAGTAAAAGTTGTTAATCTTATCGGCTTGGACTAGGAGAGTATTGCTATCATCATCAGTGTTTAACGTTTTGGCAAAATTGTTAATACGCTTAAGAGCATCAGTTTCATAATTAGTATCCCTTCTGAATGTAAGGTATTTCGCTAGATGTACAAGGTCAGTCTCAAAATTGTCGAGTGTTGTGTTTTTCTTCGGGTTCCTAAAAGATTTGAGACCATAGTATTTAGCTGTCTCTTGTTGTAGGGGTTCCTTGACTAGGGTTGAGTTGACTAGGAGTCCTTGATTTGGATTGGGTGTATGGTTCGTTCCTCTGTTGATGCGATCGTAATAGTATGCTTGCAATCTCATGTTTCCCACGAACTTGCTAATGCTTCCAATAAAAGCTTTTCTGTAAGTGTTCTACGATGGTATAGGGATACTTTTAGTAGAAAAGGGTAGGTATTCTTCAGGGAACATATCATACATTGTTGAGAATAAGCTCTACAATAAAGGAGCTTCAGTTTAAGTTTAAATCAATAGAAATGTTGACTTAAACGGAGGGGAAATGACCAAAGGCCGAGGTGCGTCAAGTATAAACATCCTAGAACGGACATTAGCACAACCGAGCACTGTAGATATGAGTATCAGTTCTATAGATGATATATAAGTCAGCTTGAGCTATAATAATATGATTTAATGAATTAGAATATTTCAATTGTTAAAGAATTAGAACAACAAGTCTAGTATTGCGTACGGTCGTTTCCAAAACATTCTGCAAATACATTATTTTTTATTCTTTTAAGTTTTTGATTTAATTTTTTTTTTACAAATCCACTCCAGAACGTCTCTCACTCAGCGCCTTTAGCAGCACATCTTACAGAAAAGTCAAAGAAAAAATAACAAGTTCGTCTTAGAGGAACATCTATTGACAGGAGGGGAGGCAGGGACAACAATTAGAAAAAGGAATAAGTTACAAATATAAAATAAAAATATAAAGATAAACCGATAATAATGATGATAAAAAACATCATAAACATCATCAACATTATCTAAATGAAATGAAAATAAAATAAAGAATAAAATAAAGTTAAATTTAATATAAAATATAAAAAATTATGATAGAATATGTAAAGGAAAAATAAAAAAGGACAAGAAATAAATTTAAAAAATACAAAATAAAATATAAAAGACACAAAGAAAAACTATAATAAATAATATAAAAAATTATAAAATTGTAAATAAAAAAAATATAAAATAATAAATAAAAGGAAGTAGGGTGTAGTAAAATTAAATAAAGTAAAAAAAATAATTTAAAAAAAATATAAAATAATATAATAATGAATAAAATATAAATATAAAATTAAGTATAATAATAGAAATATAGAGAATAAAATATATATATATATATATATATACATTATTCTATAATATATCTATATATATATATTAAGAATATATAAAAAAAATTAAATTAATAAAATTATAAATAAGTAAATAAAAATAGAAAGAAATAAAATAGTTAACTAATAATTTAGAATGAAGACAAATTTAGCAATAATGAAGGTATAATTAAAAATAAAAATAAAGATAAAGATAAAAAACAGAGTTAATAATTAGGAGATGATAATACAAATTAGAAATACAAAGTGAGAATATAAGATAAATATAAAAGAAATAATTAATAATAATAGTATGAATTAAAAACTTAGAACTATAAATAAAAATAAGATAGAAGCATACACAAGTTTCAATCAAACGTTAAATATTGTCACAGCCCATTTTCTAGAGTTTTTTTTAGAGAAAACATCTCGTAGGGAGATGAGTAGTGGAGGAGGGGAGGAGTTAGGGCATATTGGAAAGTATGGACAACGGTTAATTTTAGAAGGGGAAAACACCTTATAAAAATATAATAGGGGAGGAGTCAAGGGTGACTAGGAAATAAGGGATGTAATAGAATGGGAGTATGATTGGAACTATACTAACATCCGTGCACAGGCAGGTGCATGGGTACATGTAAGATAATAGTGAGGAGAAATTTGTTTAGGGGGAGAAAAAGACCTTATAAAATGATCATAGGGAGGGGTAAAGGGTTAATAAGAAAAAAAGGGATGTAACAGAATGGGAGTATAATTGAGACTATACTAACATCCATACACAGACAAGTGCATGAGTACATGTCAGGTAAGAGTGAGGAGAAAATAATTTCTTATTAATTCGGCAGGTTCTTCAGGAGGAGATAACGTGCTTGAGAGGAAATAATTATCCTCTATCTCTCATCATGGTTTTCTACAAATTTGGCGTTCGAACCAATAAGTCAAACAGTAATGGCATTATATGTGGGAGGGTGAAATATATCAGGAAATGTTATAAATTTAGTCTGGCGGTTATGCGTTATTTAGGAGAAAGTCGAAGTAAACAGAGCCTTTTCTTCGAAGATCCGATATATTTCCTGGTTGAATTGGTTGGAGGAAATGAATACATTGATTTTAACCCACATTCTATTGAGAAAAAGGATGTCGCCATACCTCCGAGGCGTTAGTCTTTATATCCTTAGAATTCCCTTTTACACACGTTTTATGTATTTAATCCAGTTGTTTAGGAATTTCAAAACTACAATTCGTAGATATTTGTTCATAGTATATTTTCCGGGGGAAGTCAAACAAGTGTTACTGCTATTGTCTACAGCGCTCGAACGAGAGTGTTTGACGTTTGCGATGTTTGAGTTATTATTGTAATGTTAAGGGGGGACGTTAAATGTAGACAGTCTGGGTGCAGAGTCGTTGACATGATTCCCATAGGAACACTAAAGACGTTTTAGATTGGAACTCGGATGGATTGAATCTCGTTGGAATGTGGGGTTGGGAGATAAATATCACAGCTTCATTGTATTGAGATAAGACGACTAATATTTGTGAAGATGTTTTATTTATAGGTTAGAGTAATTGGGTACTTATTTTAGATGTTGTGCTGTGGTGGGGCTGATTTTGGTTGGATTAGTTTCTTATATTTGGGGACAAACACTTACACACACGCACACACACACATCAGATTACACTCACAGACTAAGAGTCCTGTCGAAGTATAGTCCTAGTTCACTTGAAAATTTGGTAATATGCAAAAGGCATATTTGAGGATATATATATATATATATATATATATATATATATATATATATATATATATATATATATATATACAATAAAAGTGTTTAAAAAGGTTGAAGGCAATGCGAAGTTCCGGATCGCTGGAAACTGTGTAGAACAAAAACAAAACAAAACCGAAATAAGTTGGATATAGATCGAAAAGGTGTGTTTATTTTTCTAGACAGCAAGGGTGTAAGTTTGAAATATCCGGATTTTCAAGGATCAATTTGATATATTTCGAGAGATTGTTTTTCTTTCTTTTTCCTCTCCTTGGCAAAAATAAATAATGGAAAAATCCCGGATTCCGAGAAAATGCCAGGAGCGCTGGGGGGTTACACCGGATATGTTCAGGGTAAAGTATTCAGAGGAAAAAAATAGACTCTTTTTTTATAAATATATATATATATATATGAATTTGTATGTTGTTTCTATTTATTTAATTTCCAAAAACTAGCTTGCTTTCATGACAGAATCACTAGTGCCATCCGCAGTGCAATACATAAAGAAAAACTAGACATTACCCTCACCCACTCCGGCACCACCTTACGTCAACACCTTTCTAAAAAACGCACACATGCACCCAAGAACCATGCTTCCTTGCCAATTGTCCCATTCCTACCACTGGACTATGCCACCGCACTAACTGTGTATACAATATATTATGCACTATTTGTAACCACTCCAATATGGGATATACTACAAGACAACTACACCAGCGTGTAAAAGAACACATGAACACAAATATATCTTTTTTGATCAAACATATTTCCTTATTCAATACTACACAACAAGGCATACACGTTTCCATTCTAGCCTCGACCAGGAACCTAGGCGACCAATGACTGATGGAAGCTATTCTCATTTCCAAACATAATCCAGTTTTGAACCAGAGACACGAATTAAAAATACCTTCATCATATAACCTACTCCCCCCAGAACCTATCCCCAGATAATAACCCCTCAACCCCCCATAATAAACACTATTTGCACAAATCATACCTATTATACTAAGAATTGACCATTACATTAGTTACATTAGTTAAATAAATTCAACAAACTAAGCCAACTAACAGAATTCCCTTTATAAATTAATACCAAAGATAACAAATTTGTCTCCCTTTAACCAGTAAACCGATCAGTCTCCATACCTAAAACAAAGAGACTTAAGAGGTAAATTAAAACCAATCTATTAGGATTAAACTTACCCAGGCATAACTAAATTGTAATATACTGCCCCGACAACAAATAATTAGCCATCTACAGCATATATCAAAATCTAATGCCGGAATCAGTCTGTTGACAAACATATATATTATAAGTAAAATCAACGTTTTATATACGATAAACAAACTAACAAAAAAAACAATAACAATAATAGTAAATATAAATTTAAAAAAAATTAAATAAATAGAAACAACACACAAATATACATATATATATATATATATATATATATATATATATATATATATATATATATATATATGTATAAATATATATTAAAAAAAAGAATCTATTTAATTTTCCTCTTAATACTGTTTTGTTTTTGTTCTTCACAGCTTCCAGCGATCCGGAACTTTGCATTGCCCTCAACCTTTTTAAAAACTTTTATTATTACTCTCAGCAATTCTTCCAGCAAACTATCAATTTCTATTGTATACCTATATATATATATATATATATATATATATATATATATATATATATATATATATATACACTAGAATTTCACTTTGCTACGACATTAATGCAAATGCTATAGCGGGCATATGCAATATGTTTTACGTGAGTTACTAATTGTTTTAATACATTTACATCAAACACATTTTTCAACATATTAACTATAAGCTAATGTTGTTTGTCTTAAATTGTCTTACAAACAACAGTGTTTCCTCTTTTTTATATATACGTCAGTCAATTTTGATGAATAAAAAAATAATAACACAAGTCACACACTGTCTCTAACCTATAGATGTGACAACTAATGAAAAGAAGTCCACAGGGTTGATAATGTAGTAACCTTTACATTGCAACTGTCAAGAGTGGAGTCAAATCAGATAATTAGTTCACACATTACGATTATTACGTCGCAAATATTCAATACAATGGACACATCTTAATAATTTCCCCCAGGTTTATTGATTTATGTGGTATAACATGTTTACATTATTCTCTTGACACACGTCGTTTACAAAATAAAAATAATTATTCTAATTATTTACTTATGCTTTGTGACATTAGATAACTGTGTGTGTGCCAACTTTGTCTTTGCATAAACGCACATTTCATTTCATCTAAGGAGTTATTACAAAACAACTTTTTATCAGTGATTGAATATTTCTGATGACGATGATATAGGCTTTTCGTATTTGTTACATTTTCTAAATAATTCTATCAGGAAACAAAATCTAAATTCATTTTCGATGTTTATACGGAAAATATATTCAGAATAAATGAAACGTATTTGTAAATAAAATACATATTCGTATACATTAATAATTCAATTAATAGAGTGAAGATGTGTTTATACACTACTTGTTGTGGCCCTGTTAAAGGGACCGAAAGGAAAACACGAACACTGCCGCTTATTTAAGTGTATTAAGAAAATAGAGTACATAGGGAATATATATACGCCTGGTAGTGTAGAGTTCGACTATCTTACTGGATTCCGGCGAGAGTTAATTGCCGTTGGCATTTATTGAGCAAAGAAGAAAAGTTCATGTTGTACATAGGTAAGTCACCATAACACACTTTCCCAAGTATTACTTCCGCAGGAGATTTATTAGCGTTTCGTTTTCGGGTCTATTACGATCAGGTCCGTTAGTCTTCGCTTCCTTTTTGATTGTCTGGGTTCCGGAGCCGCCTGGGGGATCTCAATGTCAAAGGTGTATTATATGGTGTCTATAATTTCTTCTTCTTCCTGGGGAGCGCCGTCGGTGTCGTCCGATAGTCGTTTAATTAAATATTGATATCATATTTCCAATCCGCTTCACAAGTATCCCCAGTTCATAGAACGATTTATCATTTTTAAACATTTTTAAACATATTTTTTCGCCTGGGACGTACCGTTTTCTTGGTATTGCATCTGTTCGTCCCGGGCTTGTCTGTTTGGGCAGCAGTTTGTCAAAGCGGATCTTATCTTACGCGCAAACATTACTTCAGCAGGGGATAATGAAGATGGTGTATTCATGTTTGGCGTTATCCTGTAAACATGAAGAAACTGTTGTAGGGCTTTTTCCGCAGTAGATCCTCTAGCCTTCTTCAAAGCACTTTTCAGTGTATCAACAAAACGCTCTGCTTGGGTTGTAATATGTTCTATTTGGAACGTATCACAGAATTCCTTGAATTCAGCGGACGTGAACTGTATTCCGTTGTCGCTGACTAAACAATCCACCACCTTGGAACGTGCGAACAATTCGTGGAGGAAGTTTATGGTAACTTCCGTCGTTTAACTTTTGAATCGGCACCCTTCGGGCCATTTTGTGAAACTATCTACTACAATTAAATAGTTGAAACCGTCTAATTGGCCTGTGAAGTCTATATGGATCCTGGACCTTGGTCGCTCTGTTTTTGGCCAAGGACTGTATTTGATCGGAGGTGCCTTTGCTGCCAATGCACAACCTTTGCACGTCTTTACGATTTTCTCGATATACTGGTCCATGTAAGACCAGCACACGTAGCTCCTCATCAAGCTCTTCATTCTTGTAGTCCTTGAGTGGACAACATGGAAATCCTTCAGAATTCTCCTTTGAAGAGATTTGGGAATGACGACTCTCTCACTATACAAGAGTACCTCATCGCATAGGGAGAACATGTCCGAAGTTTTTTGGGGGTTTTCAATCAATTTAGTCTTGGTCATTCTAATAAACTCGTCACCGAGGGCTTCTATTTGTATTTCGTGCAGTGACACGGGGAGTTCCGATACTGTGTTCCGTAATGTCGAGTTAATTTCTCCTTCCGGTCATAGGGAGGCAATCAGAGTGTCTTCCAGAGATTCACTACGTGTTGGGATGAGTCTTGACAATCCATCAGCGTGACAGATTTTTTTCGAGGGGAGATATTCCATCTTAAAATTGTAATTTAAAAGGAGTGTTCCCCACCTCTGCAGTCTGTCAGCTGTGTGTACGGGCATACTTTTTTTAGACCCAAGAATTGTGAGTAAAGGTTTATGATCCGTTTGTAAAGTGAAAAATCTACCGCTATGTAACGGTGGAATTTCGAGACTGCAAATATGATCCCTAAATACTCGTTTTCTATTTGGGAGTACTTCTTTTCATCTAGTAGCAGTGTCCTCGATGCGTGAGCTATTGGTTTGTGAGTCTCGTTTGGCATTTTGTATAAAATGCATGCCCCGATGCCTTAAGAGCTTGCGTCGCTAGCGACAATTATCTCTAAGTCTGGATTATAGTTAGTTAGATAAAGATCGGATGTTAAAACTATTTTCGTTTTCTCGGATGCCTCCTGACATTCAGCTGTCCATTGCCACTCTTTGTCATTTTTCAGAAGCTCATTCATTGGAGCACGGAGGTTATGCTTATTAGGTATGAAAACTTTGTAGTAGTTAGCCAGTCCGAGAAAACTTTGTAAAGATGCGATATTTTCCGGAGCCGGCATGTCCTAAATTGCAGTAGCCCGTTCTGGGTCTGGTCTTCTGCCATCTTTCTCAATAATGTGGCGCAGATATTTGATTTTCTTCATGAAAATCACATTTGGCTTATTTGGCTTATTTGGGGTTGAAACGGTACTCTTGGATCCGCGAGACAACTTTGTGGGCGTGTTCTTGGTGTTGTTATTTGGTATGACTAGTCATTAGAATGTCGTCAAGGTAGACTATCGCGAATTTCAGTCCGTTTAACATAGTATACATTATCTGCTGGGATATAACTGGTGCGACCTTGACACAGAAAACGAGTCTCTCGAATTTGTATAACCCGCGATATATGTTAATACATAGTAGGTTCGAGCTTTTTTCTTCCACGGGTATCTGTAAATATGCGTCACTTAAATCTATTTTGGAGGAAGATCTTCCTCCGGTTAATTTAGTAAATATTTCGTCTGGGCACGGAAGGAATAATGGTAATCCTTTAGTGATGCATTCAATCCAGTCGAAAAATCGGCGCAGACGTGGATCTTTTCTAGTTTTCTTTTTAACATAGACATTCGGAGCAGCTCATTGGATATATAAAATTTTAGAAAGAATGCCGGTCTTAACTAGTCTGTCTAGTTCTTCATTTATTTTCTACCAGAGGCGAACGGTAACTTCCTTTTCTTTTTAAATACGGGTTGGATGTTTTCCTTTAATTCAAATTTTGCCGCCATCTTTTTGCATCGACCAAGTTTATTTGAAAACACTTCTGGGAAGGATATTTCAAAGGTTCTTTTAATTTATCTGCTTCGGTTGTCAGGCTTACTATTTTTTGGCAAAAAGCGTTAATGGGTAAATCCAATAGATTAAATTGGATCGTCCACTCTGTCCCAAATAAATTGCAAGTGTTTCTGAACACGTACATTTTTTGTTTTTATTATTTTTCCGTTAAACTGTACGTTAGTTATAATCTCACCTTCGAATTTTATTTTTTCTTCAGTCAGCGACCGGCCTATTTGTTTGATTTAAACATGGTTTGTTTACCGATCTTTTCCATGCCTGCAGGTTAATGATAGTTTAATCAGACCCAGAGTCTAATTGTAACTTTATTCTTTCGTTAATGGTTTGTATTTGAACGCACTTCCTTATGTTTATGCTATCCTGTGCGATTTTTATCCGGCTTTCAAATCCTTTATTTGCTCTACAATGTGAGCTCTTGTGTTCGATTTTGTTATAAATTAAACAAGTTTAAAACCGGTAGTGGCACTCCATATACCAATGAAGAGCAGCACAGCGGAAACAGGGGCTAGGTGGTAATTTGTTTTGTTTTTTCTTGGGGAAATTGTTTTTTGACGAAAAGTGAGAATAGTCACTCTTTTTTGATTGACTTAATTATAAAGGAATGTTAGGATATGATTTTCGTCGTACCTTTCTTAAGTGTGCTTCGTCCGATTCTTCTATGTCTTTCGAGCCTTGCTTCACGCTTACACATCTCTGGCAGTCCCTTGCGACTTTTTGTAAGGTTATATTCGGCTCATTGTCCCGCTTATTAAGAACTCTGCGTCTTACTTCGGCGTCTTTAGCTGATATCAGTCCTTGCACAAAAAATAAACATTTGAAATCATCTGCGCTTAGTTCGGCAAGCTTGAAATCGTCACAGTGTTTATTTACTACTGATGCGAAAGTCGTGTAATCCTCGCAATCATTTCTCGTTAGATTTATGCACTTCAATCTTTTATGAAAAAGGGAGATTTTGGGCTAAAAAACTCCGTCAATAACTAAACCGCATTCGAGAAAGTTAAATCGCTGGTAATATGTAGTCAACGAAATGTGTATGTTCGATGGTCCCTAATTTATTAAGGAGTGATCGAACTTTTTAAGCGTCTGCCCAATTTTCGCAATCTATGTTGCATAGTTCTTCTATACCTTCTAAAATATGAAGCAAATGTTCTATCATTGTCTGGAGAATAAGAAAAATTGTCAATTGTACTCCAAACAGTATTTTGGGAAATGCGTATTCTTTCTCGGTATTTTGACCCCTATTTGATATTGTTTGTAGCAACAGTTGTTCAAACTTTTGCTGTTTTTCATCAGCTTTTCGTCGTTGCTCGTCGGCTTTTTGTTGTTGGACAAGCAGTTTTTCTTGAAACCTAGCTATCATTTGAGCCTGTTGTTCGGTTTGGAATTTAACGAGTTCTTACATAATCGCTCTGAAATATCCCATGTTTACTGTTGTATCATTTTACAATACAACTTTTTTCTCTTTTATATTACGCTGCTAACCTAATTAGTTATTCAACCAGAAAAAAAAAAGTCAACCCTTTTTTTTTTTGCTGAACAAAAAAATAAGGTTTTTAATTTCGGCGGTAGTATTTTTCTTTTTTCTCTTTGGAGAGAGAAAAAAAATTGTATTATATTCCTTTGTTAAAAATCTTAACTCAGTACCGGAATACACTAATGAGTCACGAGTGTCCTTCTAGAAAAAATAACTTAGTTGATATTATTTCGTAAGAGACGAGGAATCAAAAAAATCACGTGAATGTACTTGCCTAAACAATTCGATTTTCGTGATTTCTTTGTTCTTTGTTCGCCGAATAAGCTTGTTTTAAAACTTTTGCGCTTTCTCAACGTTCGTCTTTAATTTCCTCGTGCATTTGCCAGTGTTTGCCTTACGCTGGATTTTTTTTGTCATTCGAAAAGCTTTTCGTATTTTCAAAGATGAGTACGTAAGAAAAAATTGATGTAATTCGAGATCGCCAGTTGTTGTCTGGTGGTTAGACAATGGAGAGAGAGTAGATTTTCGAATCCTTCGTCGCCAAGTTGTTGTGGCCCGGTTTAAGGGACCGAAAGGAAAGCACGAACACGGTATGAAGTAGAAACAAGTGTATTAAGAAAAAAAAGTACAGAGGGAAGAAATATGCGCCTGGTAAGTAGAGTTCAACTATCGTACTGAATTCCGGTGAGAGTTAATTGCCGTTGGCATTTATTGAGCAAAGAGGAAGAGTCCATGTTGTACATAGGTAAGTCAGCATAACACTAATCAATCACATTGTTATAGAAACCTAATGTGTGTATATTTCAAACTTTGAGGTGGGTGCAATATAATATGACACCCGTAATGTGGTAGATATTACAACTAATTAAAGGGAAATTAACTGAAAAAAAAACACCTAAGTGTGTTGGTACGCTTATTTTATTGAGGCATGTGTACTTACGTATGTTAAACTCGGCAAATAATTTACAAATAAGTATATTAACACACACTTATGACACAATAATAGTATTGATGTACATATAGAGAGAAAGGAAGCAAGTTAAAGTATATGGTAATTATTTTATTATTATATGCACAAGCAAAATCTATCAAGAATGCCCTTAACCACTTTATTTTCCACCGGTAATTGCACATCGCGATAGGTTTATTTTCTGTATCTACCTCTTGCTTGGGAATCAATGTTTTGAAACGGTTTTAATTCAGTCAGACAATCTTATTTGTATGCATTATCTTGTAAAAGACTGTGTCATCTAACCAATCTCCAAACATATTTTCTCATAAAATATACTTTTCTAATATCATTTTAACCTCATGATATAAGCATTATTCTCTCTGACATATTGTCTGCATTTGTTGTCGTGCAGTATGTATAATTGTTTGCATCAGTATTGACATATCTGCAAATGATATGTTTGTTATCATATAGTCGTTCAGCATAAAATGTGTTTCATTTACTTTCACATTGAACACAACTAAATGCATGTCTATGATTACAAGTAGTGTTAGTTTCAACGCTAATAGAAACAGACGATTTGTAAAATTATAGATATAAACATCCAGGTAATATATCTTCAAATTGCTTCTCCTAATATCTTTTAAAAGTATTGCTCTTCAATATAATCCAAACATCACAGTGACATGAAATACATTACACTGTTGATGCACATTTAAATAAATTTCAGTAATAATATTGGTACAAATAACATCGACTGAGAAAACATATGACCTGTCTGAACAAGCATGTATAATAGCACGTAGCTACAAATAATTATCGGTAGATATGATCATTAACCGAATAACAACGAATATAATTACAACGAATATAATTACAACATTTCCAACAACAGTGTGTTTTGATAATTAACAGTGTATAAGGCTGAAAGCCAATATTTTTACAAAAGTGATCGGTAGAGTTTACAAATATTTTTTTTATGAAAAAGTGTTATGTTTCTTACAAAAATGCAAGTGCGTTTCACCGACCGAACACACCAGGAAGTCAATACATCCTATTGCAACTAAATTCGTACCATAGTTATAAAACAAAAAAAGCGGAAATCACAAATAAAACAAACCTTGTAATATTACAACAACCGAACGCGCGTGATCCTTTCCAAAATTCCCAAAGAGTCAGTTCAACGTTGTCAAGCCCCCACCAGTAGCAGTGTATATCATAGAGAAGAGAAAGCATAAACAACAATTGAGCGGTTAAACCTTGTAATATATTTTGGTTATCATTATTTTCTACATACACTCATTTATTATTTTTCAATGTATTAATAATTCTAAACAAGTAAACATTGAACGTTCCATTTTATTTATTAAACATCGACCGAATTATAAAGCTAACGGTTGCTAATTTATTGCCGATATATATATATATATATATATATATATATATATATATATATATATATATATATATATATATATACATAATTTGTAGTAGTTTCATCACTTTAATTTACTTTATTTTCCTATTTCGACGAATACCTTCATTTCTTGTTAGTTTTTCCGACAAACAACATCATTTTTACGATTTACATTTTTTTATTCATGTTATTTTCTTACGCGCGTTTCACAGTAAGGGCACTTAAAAAATATATATACTTTTCTTATCATCATTAGTATTAAGCTACAAGTTACCGTTTGTAAAGGGGGGTTGTTCATTTTCCGAAGGTCGCCATGAATTTTGTATCCATTCTTAATGCGAACTTTTCTAATATATTTCAGCTGGTTTCATAATTCATGTCAACTTGGATTTTTCCCATTTTCCGTTCGCCTATTTTTTAAATATTATTTTTTCTTTATTACTTGTAAATATACTCCTTTCTCTAATTATCAACAAAGGTGGGCTGTTGTATATATGTCCTATTGACATTGATGTGAACCGCGCGTAAAATAATTTTATTTTTGGAATTTATGAAAACAAACAATCAAAATATAAATTTAAAAAATTAAAGTCAACATGCACACCGTGATTATTTATTGTTTTTTTCTGTAGTCATTAGTATTCAACTATATAGAAATATGGCCTGAAATTTGTAATGGAACTTAATTGAGCTTGCAATTGTAAATATTAAATAAATTATAAGAAGTATATGACTAAGCATAACATTTAATAAGAAGTTATATATATATATATATATATATATATATATATATATATATATATATATATATATATGTTTATATACATATACGCTTATACAAACATATATATGTATATATATATATATATATACACATATTAAAGAATATGTTATAAAATATTAAAATAGATTATAAAGTGCAGTTGCGGTTAAACACCTTTATTTTGAAAATAACTGATGTATTGGTTGTGCAGCTGTTTTTGTTATTATTGTAATTTAAGGGTGATTTATGTTTATACCAATTGGACGATGGTGTTTTTATCATAATTTTGCGATCAGACGAAGCGGTAGATCGCTAAAACGTAATTGCATGTGCATAAGCCAGATTCAATGCCTATATATATATATATATATATATATATATATATATATATATATATATACCTTATACGTGTGTGTATGTTTGTGTGATCGTAACATCTCTAGTCTTTAATACATCTATGTGTGTGAATATAGACCTATACTTTGCGCGTGCGAGTCAATAGACTTTTTTTTAAATTTAAAACGTACATTTACACATATGTTAAGGTTAGTTCAAACTGTATTCCACTGTCATCGGAATTTTATTATACCTGAAGGCAAAACCTAATGTTCAATTTTAGAATCATAGGAATTCTTTAATAATTCGAAATGGAGGTTATTAGCCAGTAAAAAGTGTGCACACAACCTAAGTACTCTGTTGATTAATGCATATTCACATATGTCGTATGCCACTTTCGATATCTCCAATTTTAATGAATAATCCCGTTACGAATTTTAATAAAAAAGTATATCATTTTACTAAATATGTTTTGCATATATATATATATATATATATGTACTGTTGAGTCACGTGTTATCAAGACTTCTCGGATACTCGAGAATACAGATAACATATACTGTTGATTCTAATGATATAACAACTGCGTGAGCATTGGAACGGTTGTTGGATTCGAAAGAAGTGTACTTTACAAGGATTGTTTACATCAGACTTTAAGCTTAAAAACGATCAAGCTATAGTCAGTTACGAAACTGACTTGTTGGGGAGAGTTAGGATTATGGGAACTGACCTTCGTTCATGAGAGTAATGTTTTGTTTTTGGCGCATAAAGAGTAAAAGGAAACGTATCTGATGTGGCCTGACGATTTCTTCTCATTAATGTTTTACAAATTACCTGAAATTGGAGCTCAGTCTAGCACTTTAAATGAACATAAGGTACAACATAGAGAACCTAGCAACATCATTTCCGTGAAAAAGCTGTACGGAAAATCAGAGATCATCCTCAACTAGATTGCGAAGTCTGTGTATTACTCCGCTACAAAAACAAGTGTGTTTAGAACCTATCTAGATATGCCAGCAATAGTCGGTGTTTAGGACTTATCAGGGTTTAAGAAAGGAAAATGGTTCCTCCAAGATGCGGTAGCGTATACATTTTAAAAGCATGTTTCCAGCAACTTTAGAACAAGATTCTATGTAAGTCTTAATTTTGATGTATAGGCTTACAGTCAGTAAATCAGTGTTTTACCCTATTGCATCACGTTGGAAGATAGTAAGACACATATGGATCATCAATGCTCTTTGAATGTACAACTAAAATAGTAGTGTCATCTGTATAGATGTCAACCAATAATAACCATTTAAATGATAATGTATGTAGATCAGGAAAAGCGTTGGGTCAAGGATAGAATGTTAGGGTACGAACGCATTGAGGTTGTCTGTTCTAGCCTTTCATTCTGTTTTTCAATTTTTTAGGGCGAAGTCGTTCAGATCTCCTGTGATTCCATATTTCCGTGCGTATTATACGATCTCTCTAAGTTTAGGAAAATAGCTACTAGATGCTCTTTTTAAATGAAGCTTTCACTTATAGCTATATCCAATCGAACCAAGTGGTCTAGTGTGCCTCTTTTATTGCAGAATAAATATTGTAGATTTGTAATTAGGTCATTTGATTTAAAATACCCAATCGATATATTGTTTATCATCTTCTTTATTGTTTATCATACACAACTGCTGAAGGAGATAATTCTGGGCATCTGGGTTGTCTTTGGTCGGCCATGGGATCGGTACTACTGTAGTTTGTTTCCAAATGTCTGGGATGCATTTCATTTGCTCATGTGTTGTTGTATATTTTAGGATCACTTGGTAGTTGTATAACACACTAATAATGGACTTCATCTGATCCCACAGCAGTATTATGAGAAATACTAATAGAGCCCCTAAACTTCCTCAATATACATAAATGCATTATTATATTTATCCAAAGTTTTTATTAAAAAAATCTAACTTACGCCTTTGTGCGTTTCTTTTTTAGGTAAGAAATTCCTGTGTTCCTCCCTGACTTTATACATATGTGGAAAACATATCTGCTAGCTGGGTTACTATGTATTTTGTGTCTCCTATTGTACAGTTATTTTTGGAGAGGTGTTGGATTGGTTTAGTCTTGTGTTTACCCACTATTTTCCTGATCATTTCCCAAACATCTTTCGGTTTTGAAGAGGAATTTAGTTTGCCCAATATTTTTGCCACCATTCTTTTTTCGTTTATTCATATTTTGCGGGTCCTTGTCTGCTTTGTTTAGATATTATTAGATTGTAGTTAGTAAAGTTACCCCAGCCAGGAATGGATCCAGAAAGGGTTGTTTGAGTTGTCCCCCTTTGTAAATTGGCTGTTTGGAGAATTTGAAAGCTAGATGGCTCTAGTTGACAGTCATTTTGCATAGGTGGGACAATAAGTAGGATACACACTGTACCGTTTCATTGAGTTTTTGAAGAGCAGTAGGGAGAGCAGAGTGAGGCTGAAAGAAAAGACTATGAAGTACAAAAACGTGTTCT
Source organism: Sepiola atlantica (assembly GCA_963556195.1). Classification (NCBI taxonomy): domain Eukaryota; kingdom Metazoa; phylum Mollusca; class Cephalopoda; order Sepiida; family Sepiolidae; genus Sepiola; species Sepiola atlantica. The sequence goes on along the minus strand of OY744515.1, from coordinate 225,296,650 downwards.
TGAACTATTGAGTAATGATTGGACGTTGAAAGAGATTAACCACTGAGGTGTGCCACCAGATATTGTGTTATTTGTCTTCACGGATTGACCACAAGCTATTCCGGCAGTAACTATGGCAGGAAAGAGGATCAACAGCGAAATGCTGAAGACGTTCTCTGGAGAGGGGGATGTTGTAGCCTGGCTGAGCAAGGTTAAACTTGTCACTAAGTTGCAGGACAACGCGGATGTATCCAGCTGTATACAGCTGTATCTTGATGGTGATGCTCTGGCCCTATATCTGGAGATGCGGGAGGAGGATCGGCTGTCTGCAGACACCATTGAAGAGAAGTTTAAGGAAGCCTTTACTGAAGGATCATTTGTGGCATATTGCAAACTTAGCCGTATGGTGTGGACCGGAGAGTCTGCGATGTTTTCGCCAAAAACATCCGGAGGTTGGCAGGACTAGCAGGATTCAATGGAAGAGGCCTTCGACAGATGGTGAAGATGGCCTTCATAAATGGCTTCCAAGACCATATTTCCATAGCTCTGCAGAAACTGCCTGGTGTAAATACCAAGGAGGTGGCGGAGTTGATTACACAGGCTAGGGTGCTGGCCAGGCAAACAAAGCGTGAACAGGGAAGCGTAGCTGTCGCTCAACGAAGCAAACAGCAGCAGGAGATTGTGAAGGACGAAGCGCCGAAAGGGCTGTGGAAGATACCCAGGTTCGCTGGCAGATGCTACCGATGCAAATGGCCGAATATGGCGATGGAGTGCAGGAAGCCGAAGCCTCAAGTCACGTGTTACCGCTGTGGGAAAGTCGGCCACATCAACAGATTATGCCCCCAGGGAAAACGAACAGGGGGAAACCACTGCGCCGATAGCTACACCACTTATTCGATGAAGACGCTTCAGAGTACGTCGCCAAAAGTAGAGATGATCCTGAATCAGCGAAGTGTAAAGGCCCTCGTCGACACGGGCTGTACTTCAACACTTGTCATCAAACACATTGTTGACACATGCAGTGGGACCAGCAGCATTACGGCAGTTGACGGCAGAGAGGTGAAGTGCAATGGCACAAGTGTCGTTCGGTTTATGGTATGTGGGATGTCACTAACAATCCAGGGGATTGTTATGAACTAAATTGTCACAGCGTCGATGTGGTGCTAGGGATGGACGCAGTTACTCGACTAGGGGGCGTCACAGTACATAGGAACACCGTGAGATTTGAAGGGTCAAGGGGCTGCAGGTGTGCGATCCGAAAAAAGTGGCAGAGGAACAGGAACGGCCGGGTCAGACAAAAGTTGCATGATAGAGGACCAATATTTCTTGATGGTGAGAAATTGACAGTTAAGTGGGTATGGAAGGGAGAACCTCCCGTATTGAACAACACAATGGAATGCTACTAGCATACGTTGCGAAGAAGCGTAATAATTGAATTTGAGAAGGAGGTGGACCGTTAGATCTCAGAGGGGATTTTAAGACCATTGAAGGAGAAGGTGGAAGGCGTGCTGCCGTTAATAGCGGTTGTTCAGCCCACAAAGCAAAAGGTTCGGCCAGTACTGGACTTTAGGGAACTGAACGTATACGTTGCGTGTCAGACGTGAGGCGATCTGATGGACGTGTGCAGAGAGACCATGGTATAGTAGAGGAAGATGCAGAAGGCTGCGGCGATTGTGGATTTAAAATCTGCATACCTACAGATCCACATTTCGCAGGAATTCTGGAAGTACCAGCTGGTCGGATACAAAGGCCAAACATACTGCCTAACAAAGTTATGTTTTGGCCTAAATTCTGCACCAAAGATCATGGCGGCGATCCTAAAAATGGTACTAAGCAAGGAGGATACAGTCAGAAGAGTCACCAGTTCCTACATTGATGACATTATAGTGGATGAGACGGTAGCAATTGCGAAGGACGTAGTAGAGCACCTCAACGGCTTTGGGCTGTTCGCAAAACGCCCGGAATCATTAGAGGGGGAGCGGCATTAGGGCTCCAACCAAGGAAGGATCAGATAGGCAGGTTTGTGTCCTGGAGGGGGAATGAAATCCTATAGCTGTCTGAAAAAATTAGCAGGCGGTAACTCTTCTCGATATGCGGAAGACTGGTGGGCCATTATTCGATTGCAGGATGGCTACGGACTGCATGTAGTTACATCAAAAGGCGAGCTAGTGGAGCGAAGTGGGAGGATGGAGTTAATAAAGAGACTGTGGACATTATGAGAGAGAGTATTGAAGAAGTGAAGAGAGAGGATCCAGTGAGAGGTGTTTGGCATGTACCCAACAGTACAGAAGGTGTTGTGTGGTGTGATCCAAACAGTATAGCAGTGGGTCTCACCTTGGAGATAGGTGGTGTCATTGCAGAAGATGCTGCTTGATTGCGGAAGAAGGACGACGTGGCTCAAACAAATGATGCGGCAGCTGATACGGTTATGAAGGGCATCAACTTAGCCCTGAAATGTGGGCTACAGAATGTTAGGGTGAGGACCGACTCGCCCACTGTGTTCTCTTGGGTCCAGTCCGAAGCTACAGGAGAAAGGAGCGTAGAGGCGAAAGGCGCCGCCGAGATGCTCGTGAAGTGTCGATTCATGACGTTAAAGGAGCTGATTAGGGAATGTGATCTTCAACTCAGGATCAGTATCGTTCCCTCAGCGAAGAAAAGAGCAGATGTGATGACAAGGGTCGGGAAGACCTGGCTAAAGGCACTGAATGAGGCGGCTGCTGCAATATGTGGCTTGGCTGAAGACACTCCGAAGGATATGCATTACATGCACTATTTCGGAGTGGATAGAACCTTGTTCTTCGCCAGAAAGGTGGACCCCAGAATCACAAAGTAGGCCGTCAGGATAGTGGTTGAGAGATGCCACCAGTGTCAATCAGTCAGCCCTGCGTAGAGTAGACTTGAAGGTGGTGAGGTTCAGGTGGCTGACAACTGGAGAATGGTTGGCGATAGACGTGACGCACTATCGACAGAGGCCGTACCTGTCAATGGTCGACTGTGGACCTGGAAGAGTCATCATTTCGAGGGAGATCAAGGCGGAAAACGCAGGTGAGATTGCAAAGATCCTGGAAGAGGTGTTTTTGGAGAGGGGTCCAGTGACGGAAGTGCTAATAGACAATGGAACTGCCTTTCGCTCAGCAGCTATGAAGAACGTGTTGGATAAGTGGGGAATGGTGTGTTATTTCAAGGCTGCATATAGACCAGGCGGACACGGAATTGTTGAGCGGCATCACAGGACCATCAAAGCTGTAGCTGAAAGGGGCCAGATTTCACCGCCAAAAGCTGTCTTCTGGTATAATATGGCTCCAAAGCCAGGGCAAAAAGTGGAGTCAGTGCCGTAGAGGGCAGCCTTCAAGTACGAGTGGCGGCATCCTCGAACTGCGCCGTAGCCACGGAGGAAGGGGAGAAGCAAGCGTCTGTGCGAGTGGGAAAGGAAGTGTGGATAAAACCGCCTGACGCTCGCTGTACCCCACGCTGGCGGAGGGGCATTGTGACAAGTGTCCAATCTCCGAACAATGTATCCATCAACGGCATCCCTCGACACATCCTTGATGTGCGGCCGGCAGTGGTGTCATAAGAGGAAGAAGACAGCAACGTCGAGCCAAGTCGCGATATTCACGAAGAGGCACCGCGGAGATCGCAGCGAGAGAGACGCCTGTCATTTGGTCGAGCGACTACGTGATGGTCTGACTAGTGATGATCGTTTAGATCAAAGGGGCGTGTGGTTAGCGAAGTTACCCCAGCCAGGAATGGATCCAGAAAACATTTGTTGATTTAGGACATGTACCATGTCATTTTTGGGTCCAGAATGGTCTTCTCCTTTAACAATTAAGGACTTTGATAGTTGTTGGCTATATTAGTGTAAACTTTTTAACTATGTCCTGTGAGTAATGAAACAATTGATGCAATAGCCTAAGAAATAACCATCTTTCCACCTTTTTAAAAGTAAAGAGGCAATATACTACGCACAACATGAATCATATTAATTTTAGGAAATATTTTAGATATTAGAATCGGGGATCGTTTTTATCGCTGTTAAAATGCCCACCCTCCATTTTTCATATTTTTACATGTTTTAAGTTAATTATTAAACAGAGACATCAACTGTAATTATCACTAACTGGCTAGGAAGGGAGTGTTCCTTTTAAGTTAAATACAAATAGCAAAGAGACTCCCAAGTAAAATCTGAAATATGAATATATGTTTTAAGAAAATTCCGTCTTTGCAGATATTTCCAGGCTGTGTGTATGTACCGCCCTCTAAAAGTCGAATTTTATTTGTTATAGGGTGGGCCAAACTACGATAAGTGTGATAGTAAACATTTTGCAAACATGTAAATGTGTGTCTCTATTTTCTCTTGGTTATCTAGAATCTGTAAGTCCGGCCCAGATATACGACAAAAATATAATTTCGTATTAAAGTCACATGCATTATTAAGTTATTTATTTTGATTTTATTTTGTCAATCAGTAATTACACGGGTATCATTAATATATAAATATATTTATATATTCATGCATTCTGGAATATTTATCATGCAAGGCAATACAAAAAGAGCAATAACGTATCTCAATTTTCTGGCGGATTTTTTTTTAAATGAACATGTGAAAAAAAGTGCAGTAACAATTAAACTCAAACAACATCAACAAACAACAGAAATGCAAACACTTTTTTTTTGTTTGTTTTATTTTATTCTCATCTCTATCTTTTTACTGGTGATACCAGATCAGGCTGCCCTGTGGCTCCCTGAGACGAAATTCACCTACATTGACGTTTTTTATTTTGGTTTTAAAAAAATTTTTTTTTTTTTGTTTGTAAAACTTAATTATGTTCTACAAAACCAAAAACAAAAACAACATCCCCTCTCCCTTTCTCCCTCCCCTTTTTTATTTTTATTTTTCCTACCCTACTCCCGGTCCTGGATATGACCTTAAACTATATCCGATGGTGAGATCCGACTTACGGACTTTGGGGAATGTGGAGCCTCCTCTTAATTACCATTGCTCCCAGGTCCACCCTGACCCGGAGTGGTAGTACCTGTTAGGGTCCCAACTATGGGTTAAATAGAAACAGATATTAAAAGGGGAAAGAAACAAAAAAGAGAAGAAAACAAGACCAGATTCGGCATTAAATAACCCAAAAAGGGTTGATATGCCGTAAAACAAAACTACCATACCTATCTTTTTAGTCCCCGGGCAGTGAAGATCAGTCGTTCGAGAGTAAGGCAATTTTTACCTTCTCCCAATCCAGTGGACGTATTTAGTCAGCGCACACATTCTAATTCTCCTCTTCAACATTGCAAAACAGAATACAATTGGTTACATGTCTCCCCATTCACCGCTAGCTACCTAAGAAGTGCGTGCTCATTTTACATTAAATTGGTATAGGGAAATAATCCTACACTGTAAAATCTAAATTATTATGTTTTAAATTCTTTCTTTTGTGGATATTTTTTTAAGATGTTAACTGGTAATATCCCTCCAAAGGAAAAAATCGGATGTTTTATTGGGTGAGTGCGTGGAGGTAAGTAAATTACGATTGATATGATAGATACAAATTAGCATAAATTGTTGGTTACGAATTAACCAACTAACAGTAAGTATTTATGTTCGTCCAAACGATTGTCTGGATTTGTATATCTTTAGATCTAGTTGAGTTAGAAAATATTAGAACACGTAGAATTAATTCTGATTCTTCACTTTATCTGTTCTTTCTCGAGAAAGCCTTCTAGACCGAGGCATTGTGTAGGGGCAATTCAGTGATTACTAAAGTGTATCTGTATTTTTAGCAAACTAAGAAGCGATCGTGTGTCTTAATCTGCTATGGTGTTACCTATTTGTGTTAAAAATAACATTTTATTACATCAAATCTTGTTATTAGAATGGGTGTTCATTCCGCCCCGTGCGTGTAGATTACGATTTACGATCTAAAGGAGTGTTGAAATGGAGACATCGGGTAGCGACTACTCACAAAACAGTGTTAACTTATTTATTTACGCAAAACCAAACGTTGCGATGTTTAAAATGCTTGAAGATCATGCAAAATCTGTTCGTTAATTGATAAAAAAGTATACACAATAGAAAGACAGTACAACTGACATAATTTAGTGTTTAAATCTGAATAAATAGAAAATGTTGTTAGTTTGATAGGAATAATTGTATAGAAAAATGAAATAAGAAGACATGAGTAATCGAATAATGGTTGTGCTGAATAGGAAACACGGTCCGTGTACTTGACATCAGATTTGTTATTACTTTATTCCTCGAGTATGGGAAGAATAACAGTGTATTAGAAGGATCGTCTATTATTACAAATTACATCCCTGATGAAGTACCCTTGTTGCTGGCAGAATAAATCAGTATATGATGCATTAGGTTCCTAACCAATAAGAAGGGTACACCGACTTTACTTTATTATATATATTACTTATAATATTACACAATATATGGTCGTAATCAACAAACCTACTTATTTTAAAATAATTCATCAGACAAATGTAAAACATATTTATCATACCTTACATTAAAATCTTTGTGTAAGAGCGATCACCGAGACTGTACTCATTCACCTGTGTACAAATTCATACTAGTGTACCTATCATCTATAATCATAGGCAAATGCCTATGCACACAACATATTTCATTTTTATTTTTTCACAACGCTTTTCAGCAGATCACTTTTTCTGGTCCACTTAATGATAATTATTTATAATATACATTATTTATAATATTACACAGTATATGGTCGTAATCTACACACCGAATTATTTTTAAATAATTCATCAGACAAATGTAAAACATATTTATCAAGTTTATTATTTTAGCATTATATTGTTCATATGGTTAGATAATTAGCTCTCAACATATAAATCCCTATATATTCTAATTAAGTGTTAGCATTATTTTTCTAATTTCTGGATAAGGAAGATCCTGTCAAAATACAAATATTCAAAAATAGTTTACATGTTTAGAAATTGCATTAAAATGTGCGTATCTGCCTGCTTCCTCTCATGTATAACATTGCTTTGATATTGTTATCGTTAGCAATGTATGTGTTTACAGGTAGACACTTATCTGTGTGCATGGGCTTCGGGATATATTCTTTCTAAATACCGGGAGGACTGGCCATGTGAGTAATTTATTATAAGTTTGAATCGACTTGTTAAAAAAACTTGACACATAAAATCATGTATTACTACAAATAAAAGCAATAATTATATACACGTGTATCTATATACATATGTGAGGATAAATAACAATGTAAACAATTTCTTTGATCCGAACGAAACCGGGCAATATCTTGTCTGTTTCATTTTTCCAGTGTTTGTGTTTGCTGTTTCCATATTGACGTTCACTGTATTAACATATATCTGTAAATTCGGTTCGATCTCTGGCATATAACACTCGCGTATTATTAAATGTAGTGGTATAGTGCAAACAAATTTAACACGATAAGCACACAATATACGTAAATATTTGTTTTCCAATATAGACGAATTCATGAATAAATAAATAATTCACAACACATACATTTAAACAATACGCTTTTCAAAAAATGATGAAGCCTAACATGTTGATCATACGTTTAAATATAGACGTATGCCAATATTCTAACGAGGGTATCCTGAAGACGTTTGAAGACATGTTATGTAATCGACAGTTTTTAACAGAATGTATACTTGGCTGCTGATTTGTCAAACGAAACCAGAAAAAACATGAGGGAAGACGTGCGTGTCATTCTTTTACACAGCATAACATGTTACAAGATGTAAGACATTGACCCTATCTAGTATTAAGATTATTCATTTTTAGAACAACGTCTAGAGAGAGTTAATTCCTCGTTTGTAATTGTGTCAGATGTTTTTTTCGTGTATATATTTCTGCAGCGTAACGCACATTTCTGACTCATCTTTGTGTTAGAGCATTATTCTGACAGTGTGAGTTTGTCTTGTGTACTCATACAGTATAAAAAGATGCGTAAAAAAACCAATCCAGGAAAGTCAGATATAATTGTACAAATTGAAATGGAGACTCGTCATCTCCGCAGACAGGCACTTCGGCACGTATCGACTGCAGAATATTCTATATCAGATGTCGTATATCATAAGATAAGTACCGGCATAGCTTATTTTGTAATTGCCAACCAAAACAAGTATTTTACCCTAACGGCATCTATACTTGTCTGTTCACATTTGAACTACTATTTTACTGAATTTCTACCAATCTTTAATAGTATTTAATCTTAATTAAACCACACAACTTTGTCTGACTCCTGCAATTAAGTGAGACAATGTAACTTCAAATACACGTTCCCGCCTGTACATAGTTTTCATATACGTGACAGATAATGTGCACTTTTTCCCAGCAAATAATAGACTGGTTCCTGTAGCTATAGTTCTGCTTAATTAAGAAAAGTGTGTCAACTATAGTAAATAAGTGATACACTCACACAAAAGCGTGTTGTGTTATCGGTATAATTATCGACAGTAGTTTTAAATATGTTTCGAAAATATATACCATTTTTCTAATCACAGCTTGAAGATAACACACACAGACATACACACAGACACACGCACACATATATATATATATACATATATATATATATATATATATATATATATATATATATATATATATATATGTATACATAGACACCCACAACCCACACATATATATATATATATATATATATATATATATATATATAAACAACATACTAGCGTTGACACAGCGGTTCTCGTAAGATCAGCGAAGTCAAACGATGTTGAGCCGCTCCTCGAACAAAAACGTCACTATTTTCCGTGAGTCATATCCCTGGCCGAAATATAGACAGCGCTTGATATTGTGTAGAGACCTCATATTTCGATGAACGCCCAATGACCGTCAAGTTTTAAATAACAAGTACATTTTCTTAGACACGTACAAACAACACAGGTAAGGAGGACATTTTTAATGTAACTGGTGTTGATCAACTCTAATACACACACTATACACAAATCCTCCCAAATATCAACATTGATGGGGTAAATTACGCTAAACTTAAATAGAAAACAGAACATCGACACCTTTATTTTCTTATAAAACACGTAATGAGTTTTACATTTTATAATTACTTGATAGTTATTCGTATATATCATTTGTTTATACGTCATAAAAAGTGTAAATATGGAAGACCCGTGGTGTGAATACGTCGCATATGATATGGTTTTCATATTGGTTAATTTCTATGTTGCATGTGTTGAAAGTCGCCACTAATTCCGTTCGATAAATATATAAATAAAGAGATAGGGAATTAGAGATATAGTTAGGTATATAGATATGTATATATATATATATACTGATACTAAAAGTATCGGCTTTTCACGCAATATTAAAATATCTGAGTTATGCATATCTACACTGTTCGAACCTACTAAAGCAGAGTATTATTGTAATTGAATAACACAGTGTGTGATCATTCATTAAATGTATAACTGGAAATAAAGTAAGCGTTACAGACAAACACCTGTGTATCATGTGATAAATATCTAACGGCGTTAAACGTATGGGTGATCAACAAACATTTTGTTTAACTATATATATATATATATATATATATATATATATATATATATATATATATATATTTACATACATTTACATATATATATGCATGTACATATATATATATATATATATATATATATATATATATATATATAAGAATATATATATATATACATATATATATATATAAATATATATACATATATTAATATATATATATAAATATATATATACATATATATTTATATATATGTATTTATATACATATACATATATATATACATATATATATATATATTTATATGCATATACATATATATATATGCATATATATATACATATATACATGTATTTAACTATAAATATATATATATAAATATATGTATACATATAAATATATATATATATATATATATAAATATGAATATATATATATATATATATATATATATATATATATATATATATATATATATTCCGACAATTGTAAGATCAGTTGATTTGTACAGCTTCGAGTGCCTACTGCCAATGAAAAAGACGTAGTGGAAATTCGCAGTCATTGAAAACCAACATTCTCAACTTGATGTTGGAAACTACACTGCTCGACGACATCTGAAATAAGTATCTTATAGTTATACGGAATCCCTACAATCGAGAAGAAAATGAGGAAATGGCGGCCTTGATGCTTTGGATATTTGCTGAACGCCAACAACGTAACCGTCATGAAATTTAGTTTTTAGAGGGCATCGTGATGTGACCGACAGAAAGGCTGAAGATATCTGTAAAACTTAGGCAAACCCAGTGATAGTGATAGGTGAAAATAGAAGAACATCCATTTTTGCGGACACCGCAGTTGCTCGGGATAAACGCATGGGAAAAAGAAGAGATTTAAATATATATATATATATATATATATATATATATATATATATATATATATATATATATATATATATATATATAGTCATCTACATACAGACTGCTTCGTTGCATCACCGCTCTTTAGTGCGGCTAGACAAGCTCAACGGTCGAGCTGACACTCGGCGCCTCTACCATTGCGCTATCATACGACACTGACTGGATGTAAGAGATATCTCAATGTAAACATTCTCATGTGCCGGGAGCTCGAATTAGTTTTACCCAATGAGCTATGCCTTAAAGGTAATGGCAGTTTGCGATATCTTTACAAATAACCTCTACTCCACAAATAAGCAGCTTTGTATAGTCATCCACATAGAGACTGTTTTACTGTATCACATCTCTTCAGTACAGATATACCAGCTAGTGTCTCTTGCCAGGAATGAAACTCAACCGTCGAGTTGACAGTCAGCGCCTCTTCCCCTACTATCATACGTCACTGACTGAAATGTAAAGTGATATCGTTATGTAGTAACGGCGAAACGCATGTATGCGCGTAACTCTGTCATCTATGATTAATCAAATAAATAAATATGTGTGTATATATATATATATATATATATATATATATAAATATATATATATATATATATATACATCCATAAAACTATGGGTTACATAATATTTGTAAGAATGTAAACTCTCTCAAGCGTTTAGGAATGCATCATTATTTGCATTAACATAGCTAGTATCGTTCACTATAAGACCATCAATAAGCGATAAACTATTATGTTTTAGATTGGCCGTCCGTGTATTACTGTTACATTACCAAAGTACAGTTTGTGTTTCAAATCCTGCCACGCTGATGAGCATCAGTACCGGTTTAACACATACCCATAGATAACTATTTTACATATTACTTTTGTGTTTTTACTTGTTTTCGACCGTCGTGCCACTCATGTACAATATACATTTTGACACGTAATTACTATGGAATTACTGACGTTGTATTTATGAGTTGTTCGGTACTATGATTAATGATCACACTGTACATCACACTATACAGAACATAAACTGTAACCTAAGGAAGCATATTTAAAAAGGTATAATAAGACACTAATATCCACGACGAATGTCGTACAACATATTTCAATTTATTTAGAAATCTGAAAAGAAAATGAGTCGATTAATCTTTACTTCATATTTAGAAGTCTAAAATAAGTTGAACCACTTTTTATGTTACACATAAATAATTTTTAAACACAGCATATCTAGCCCATTTAAAAGATTAAATTAGATATGAAGAAGAATGACACCAGATTTTGACACCAGATTTTAAAATCTGTTACGATTTTTCTTTTAAATCAATATCGCATCTTAAATATGCTTTGAAGGTATTTTGCCTGTTTTTTCATTCTTAATTCCTAATAGATGCTTACAAATAAAATATGAAATCAATATTTGATACCTATCACGCGCGCATACGCGTCCTCATATTTAAAAGTGAAAAAAAAAAGAAACCGATACCACACGTCCATATTACATACAAAAAGATGGAGTAATCCAATAAGATCAGGAGTTCCAGATACACTGATGAGGGCAATTATACTTGGCAAAATATGTGTAATTATTATGAACTCAAATAAATGTTCATAAGAGAATACAAATACAAAAAAAACAGAAAATCTGTTACGATTTTTCGTTTAAATTAATATCGCATCTTAAATATGCTTTGAAGGTATTTGGCCTCTTTTCTTATTTTTTATTCCTAATAGATGCTTACAAAAAATATGAACTATATATATATATATATATATATATATATATATATAAGGGGAGATACGAAATCGACGTTTGCCTAGAATAAATTAAAACAAATAAATTGTAGAGGGAGGTGGGCACAGCCACACATGGTCTGAACATGTATTATGTGGTTATGTAGAGGTGGCTAAATCGAATACCGAACATCTTCTAAACATAAGTATATATTGTGAAGCAGTGGGTGTCTAATCACAGCCGCCCCTCTTTTAAACATAAGCCTGTAATGAAGCAACCGTGGCTCAACAACTATCCGCAGTTTACTTAAAACATAAGTATGTTGTAAGAAATGGATTGCTCAATCCCTTACCGAGTCCGTGTTTAAGAAAACGTTGTTAAATCGACGGTAACATGTCTTCGGAACACGAAGTGAAATTGTCAGAGTAGGAGGTTTTTGAAAGAGTCAGAGTGAAAGGTTTGGGGAAAAAGTTTGTTTTTTTTAATTTGATATTTAATCATTACGCTTTTTCCTCCTTGACTTTGATTTATTTTTCCATTCCTCTTTCATCAATTTTTCATAGTATCTTTTATTATTTTTCAGTTTTTCATAAGTTTTTTAATTCATTTTTCACTGTATTATTTACTGATTTTCATTAATTTTTTTCATTTCTTCTTTCATTCAGTCTTCAATTTATTTTTTGGCAATTCACACACATACACACACACACACACACACACATATATATATATATATATATATATATATATATATATATATATATATATATATATATATATATATATACTCGTGCTGGTCCAAAAAATAGAACATATGTATAAAATTGTAAAAATCATTCCGTTTGAGATAAATTTCGGCTTTTAAATTGTGTAGGCGAAATATTCTATATGTAAATAACAATTACAACTATTTTTAATCATTTGGCATAGTTGCATATGTCAGACTTTATTGTCACAGAGTAGTTTATTGTCACATTGGGAAATTCAACGTTTCAATTTAATAGAACATTATTCGTTGAGTAATCTTAAACTCAAAAAAATTCTGTGTTTAAAAAGATTTTGCAAGTAATTTAATCATAATCTCTCATACTTATTGAGGACAATCTGTGAGATGTAATTGGTGTTAAAATATTCCTATCACGCTAAACTAACTGAAATAGTGGTTTTACGATAGAAACCTTTTTTTCATATCAATTGCAATGTCAGTTCTTCAATATATCGCGTTTCAAAATAATAGAACAAGACAGCTAAGAAAACAAAATAGATTTTAATTAACTTAAATACAAATAAAAATTAATCAATATTTAGTAGCAGCACCTTTTGCCTTGATAACAGCATCAATTCGCCGGGGCATGGAATCAACAAGCTTCTCGCAATCATGTGTAGACACCGAACCCCATGTGTTCTGTATTGCAATCTTCATGGCTGCAAGGGTAGTAGGTTTTTCTTTGCGAAGCTTCCTCTTCATCTTATCTCACAAGGCTTCAATAACGTTCAAATCTGGCGAGTTCGCCGGCCATTCAAGAACAGGGATCGATCGTTCTCGGAGCGAGGAAGTTGTGGACTTGGCAGAGTGTGCCGGTGTAAGTCATGTTGAAAAATGATGTCTGTGGCGTCACTGTCAAACTGATTATCAAGCACTTGCAGTAAATTAGCATCCAGGATATCTGGGTACACTGTTGCGTTTACATTTCCTTTGATGAAGCAAAAATTACCAACACACTTAGCACTCATACAGCCCCAAACCATGCAAGACTGCGGGAACTTCACATACTTCTTGACGCATTCTTGGTTATACCGTTCCGTGGATCTTCACCAAACACGTGGCCCTTGGTCGCCGAAGGAGATACAAAATCGAGACTCATCTGAAAAGATCACACGCCGCCATCTGTATGTAGTCCAGGTTTGATAGGCAGTTGCCCATCGTAGCTTCTTCAACATCATTTTTTTGTTGAGGTGGCAGCTATACGATGTTGGTATCCCAGTTGCCGGAGTCTTTGGTATGTAGTGCTTCTTGAAACGTCGGCACCAGAAGCCTGTTTCCACTCTTTAGTAATGTGGCTTGTTTACTGGAATCGACTTTTCTTTGCCACCTTGTCCAGTGCCCGGTCTTATCTTTCAGTGGTGCTTTTCTTTCGTCTGCATTTCTTGCGATTACTGTTGGAAACACCCTTAACATCTTTCTGGAGCACTTTGGTCACTACCGATCTTGAACATCCGACCTTGGTTGCGATTTCCATGTGCGTCTTTCCTACTTCCCGCAAATCGAAGATTCGCTGCTTCTCAGGCAAGGATATGTCTTTAGAGCGACCCATAAAGAGAGATTATGATAAAATTACTTGCAAAATCTTTTTAAACACATAAGTTTTTTGAGTTTAAGATTACTCAACGAATAATGTTCTATTAAATTGAAACGTTGAATTTCCCAATGTGACAATAAACTACTCTGTAACAATAAAGTCTGACATATGCAAATAGGACAAATGATTAAAAATAGTTGTAATTGTTATTTTAATATAGAATATTTCGCCTACACAATTTAAAAGCCGAAAATGATCTCAAACGGAATGATTTTTACAGTTTTATACATATGTTCTATTTTTTTTGACCAGCACGAGTATATATATATATATATATATATATATATATATATATATATATATATATATATATATATATATATATATATATAGTGTTTTGTAGAATAAAAGGGTACATAATGTAGATAACATCTAAACGCGTATTATTATTATATAAAGTTTAGCGAGAAAGATAATAGAAGTATACCGGAATCTCAGATTGTACCTCTAAGAAAGTTATAAACACATTCTGCCAGTCTTTTGATATATATATATATATATATATATATATATATATATATATATATATATATATATATATATATATATTCTATGATTTTTAGGGGGAGTACACAATTTTATTATTGAAAGCCTTAAGGGGAGACGAATTCCATCGTTCATGATTAAAAGTTAATAAAGAGAAAAAACGAAACAAAAAAAAATGCCAGCCGACCGGTTTAGCCCTCTCTTAACAAAGGCTGTATCGAGGAGTTTTTAAAAAAACAAGGGATTTAAAAAAAACGGCGTGAAAAGAGAGAGGACGCCAATAAAAGTTTTGTAGAAAAGACAACACGTACATTCGAAAAAAAATAACAATTTCCAACTGCTGAGCTGATTTGCTTTGCGACTTTCTCACTTACTGTGCATACCAAGGTAAACGAATGAACATTGGACATTAACTGACCGTATATGATTTTATTTCGGAAAAAGTATGTATTTTCCTTTGGGTGACTAATCATATCAAGAGGATAGCCGTTTTTTGGACAAAGTATTAGTTATAGTTTTAATTTCTTCGTCGAATTTTGATTTTGAGCAAATCATTAGCGCTATGTGTGTTTATGTCTAAATCAAGTTTACCAATATATATATATATAACTAGCAACACTATTCGCACTAATTGGACGAGGGTATACTTAACTAATATGTTCTTACACTAACCCTAAGTCCGACTGGCACGTAATTGCCTAAAGGAGTGGAGCCCTCCCTCCCAAAAAATAACGCACAGAAAAACGCACAATTTACGTTACATAAATATGGAACTGATTCATCGTTCTTAATTATGAAATATGTGTTCCTTCTTTCTATTTTACACGGTGTTCACACGTAATTAGCTAAAAAACAGAATATATATATATATATATATATATATATATATATATATATATATATACATTTTGAAGGGTAGCAGATTGCATTAATCGGCAAATTTACGCATATTTTTTTGATCTTATACTTTTAAAGTGTACATCCTATTTGTATTTTAACAATTGAGTTTAGTTCTGTTTTTTCCGCGTGAAAATCAAATAAATAGCTTCTTTAAAAATATCTAAATAATTAAATACCTTATTTTTTATGTATTAATAAAAAAGATTTTAAAATATTGGTATTATTGTTGATTAACATCCTTAGCTACACTCCCCCAAAATAAATTCTATTGTATGTTATTAGGCGATTACGTGAGGATAACCAGAAAAACCTGGCGGCAATAGATCACAACAAGAACAATTATTTTAGAGTTTACAGAGTCATATTACTGTCGCATATAAATTTAACTTAAAATGACCCTTCATATCCCAGCTATACTAGAGTTGTATTGCAGTTAACCATTTTATTGTGTTTGTTGTTATTGGTGATACATTGTGCGTTATTAGGTGGGAAGGGTCCACTCTTTTAAGCGATTTCCTGTGGTTTTACGGCCTTGTCAATCGGACTTAGGAGTAGTGTTAGACATATAAAAGTTAACTGAACTAATAAGTTAGAATGACGCTAAAAAACAAAACCACGTTGTTTAACTAAGCTGGGTATGTTTATCTACAAGTTTCTTGTTAACATTATGGAAGTTTCTGAGAAAAATTCTTTTTAAAAAGGTAAGAAGACGAATTATGGTAGGTAGAGAGATAGAAGTATTAATATAAAGATGTTACACACAATTTACACCTATTGTATTTTTTTATAGCTCCGGGTAACGTTGGGTAACCCTGCTTTTATATTTTAAAACATACGCTCTAATTGTTCATTTTGTTTTTATAATCGAGTTGATTAACATAAATATTATGTGAACATTTTCCAAAGATTAAAAAAACCAACTATATATATATATATATATATATATATATATATATATATATATATATATACATATATATATACATATATATATGTATATATATATATACATATATAGTTTGTTTTGAATATATATATATATATATATATATATATATATATATATATATATATATATATACTTCATATCCCCCTCATGAATATGAATAACATTAAAAAATACGAACAAATACCTTAATCAACCCATATCTACACTACTGTTCAAGAGCAATCATTATAACTTTCCCAAAAATAATTCTCCAGTCATTAAGAGGGTAACATCCCCATTTCACATTATTATAACTTCCATGAGTCCTCACCATTTATCGGTCATAATTCTAATATCCCATATCTCCCAAACGACCCACGCCTTACTGGTATCTGTACACCAGCTGTAATTAGCATACCGATGGTATCACCTCCATAAAAATTCAGTATACCTTAGTTATTAATGTTACATCTCGAATACAAATCATTCAAAAACCCTGTAGGATTACTGCCCTGTAGCCCGGCCGGATGATATATGTATTTAAATTCTTTTGGAATTGATTGAAAGTCCTTTATCCAGGATTTAAACTTGAATTTAATTAATGGTGTTCCTTTTTAACTTTTTATCTCTTCATAAGTATACTCCTTAAACCCATGTTCTCTCTTTAATCCCTTTACAAAACATATCATTAAACCCCAAAACAGAAATGGCTAAATATACGATATTAATAATATTAGCTAACGAGATTTATATACAAATATTTTTATTTTTTAACATTTTTTATTTTAATTTTGTTTATATCTCTTTTAAGTTTCTTCGGTTTGAATCTAAACTCTTACTTTTAACACCCACCCTTTTCTCCAAACCGTATTAAACCTTTCTATACCCTAAATATAAACAAACATACATGACACTTTAAGCAAATAACGCGTCCAAACGAGAGTAACACGTGACTTCACGTTTCCGAAACAGATGACAACAGAAGCTGAAGAGAGCCGGATGGCTAATTCCTTCTCTGCTTGAAACCGACGGTACGAATGTTGTACTAATTCGTATGTACCAATATATATATATATATATATATATATATATATATATATATATATATATATATAACTGTGCCGTCAATCTGTTGCCCAATCTTTCTCAATGCCACTAATATGACAATCAAACACATATTGTGTGTTTGATCTCAATAATTGGGTATAGTCAATTTTTAGATCAGTTCTCGCCATTCGAGTGGTAGATCATGTCAGTAGGTTGACCTACATTTGTTTGGAATAGCGTTTTCTTCATTAAACGCCATACTTAATGCATACATAGTAGTTTAAAATCCGCCTAAGCAAGACTTAATCTTTCGTTAAGTGTGTCACAGTTAAATTTTTTTTGGCACAAATAATACAAATAAAACAAATTACACATCTTAATTTGAATAAAAGCCGACACTTAATAAAAGATCTATGTTTGTCTTCCACACTACTCATTTAAATAAGCACCCTCATCACTTAAATAACACATTTAATAGACACTTCTTATAGATGCGTACAACTATCTATACGGAAGTTTTTATATTTCGCTTAGT
>OY744515.1:225255737-225273237 GCA_963556195.1 Sepiola atlantica | reverse complement strand
GTGAATTCTGAAACTTGTTTTTCCGTGAATTGTTCTTTGTAACATGATAGGCCGGCTATGATTTTGAGTTTTGTGGGAAGATATCATTTTTATCGGGAATATAATTTGCTACCGTTTCTTTGGTTTACTTAGTAGGAAGACGCTTGCAGAGGGAACTAATAATACTTTATTTGTTTAGGTTTTAAAGAATAAGTTACAATTTCTGGATACACGGTCGAAGGTAGTAGGCGAATGAACTGATGTGGTCTAATGCGGTTGATACAATATTGTTTTGCCAATACATATATTTATTTATTATTTCAGTATTTATTACAAAAATTATAAGTGCACCAGTAGAATTTTAGTAATAGAATAAAATATACTGATGTCATGTATGTTACGCAGAAACGTTAGCTTTCAACACAAGAAGAAACATTTTATACATATTTTACTTGTGTGTTATTTGTCCAAATGTTATAGTATCTATACTAAAGTAATGTTTTAGCTGTCTACAAGTGGTATTTATTTAATTCAGATAGGAATACTAAAACAAACATTCTTAAATAAGGGTACATTTAGTTTAACATTTTTAATCGTTAAACTGGTCTGATTCGTCCTCACAAGAAATCTACAGGAATTGTCTAAAAATTAACAAAAAATACTTGTCTATTAACAGATGTTCACATAAATATAAAAGAACATTTATTAAATCTACTTAAAAATACTAAATAACTCTTATAACTATTCCATATTTCTTAGTGTCTTTCCAGATAACCTTTCCCGACTCACGTTAACAGTTTTACTGATATTTTCATTGTTTATTTTAACGGTGGTTTAGCCGTTTTGAATTAATATTTGTGTTTTTCGCAGTGTCTTTTTAAAAGTCTTCAATCAATATATCCCCTAGTCATCTACGCTGTGTTTCCATTTTACATCAAGTCGTCAGTATTATTAATGGTTGCAGTGGAATTGTTCACGTTTTATTTATGCTTCCCTTATCCAGATACTCATGTTGTTAATCCTATGTATAGTCTAGAATAGCTCATCAGAAATACTGCGTAACAATGTATTATTTTATTACATTTTACTTATACAATTTGGTTTAAAGAAGCAGTCTTATTTTCATAAGTAAATATTTCCATATATTATTCTGTAAGATTTAATAGTGTCTACGTCAACAACTCTCATATATATATATATATATATATATATATATATATATATATATATAGTTAGGTACATGTTCAGAAAGTGTGTTCGTCGAATCAGAATTGCTCAGTTCTGTAGATTCTGCTTTTTCCAGTTTCCTATATTTAATCTCGAGTATTAAATATTTTCACATACTAATCTAAGTATTATATACAACTACACGATATAACGTATGCCAATGAAATTTGTTTCGTAGTTGTAATGAATTGTTTTGCTAAATAAAAAAAAACATCTGCTATAGCAAGTTTCCCATGACTTAGTAAATATATTTTCTAACTTGTTCATAACACTTCGACAATAGCAACTAAATCTTCCTGAAATCGGCAAGTAAA
This sequence comes from Sepiola atlantica, assembly GCA_963556195.1. Lineage (NCBI taxonomy): Eukaryota > Metazoa > Mollusca > Cephalopoda > Sepiida > Sepiolidae > Sepiola > Sepiola atlantica. Next base: position 225,271,717 of record OY744515.1, on the reverse strand, counting down.
TATATTAATCTACTCACTCAAGGCAACATATTATTACATACGCTCGCACATTATAACAAATAGGCTAAATCTTTGATCTTCTGCTGGATTGAGATTCGAACGTCTCATGTGTCACATATATTCGATAAGGACACTTCGAACATTTTCTCTGTGCCAGACGCCGTAGTGTCTAAATATTTAAGGGCTCTTTTGTTTTAATTAAACACCCTCCTCTTATACGATCATCCAATTTCACTTTTTACTTTTAAAATTTTTCTTAGTGAAACCAAATTCTCGTGCAGAATACCTAGATATGGGGTATCGAATGCCACATGACAATATATGCTAGAAAAAAGCCAAGACCACAGATGTATTCCCTGATATATTCAGAATTGGCAAACAAGGCTTGTATTTCATCGTGAAGTTATATTTTTCTTCTTTCCATACCAGTTTAAAGATATCAGACACAATACAGAATATATCTTGTAAAGCCTAAAGTTAAAACGGATTTTAAACAAAACGCCAAATAATACGGATTTTTATCAAAATGAAAACATATAATCCATCTCTCCTCTTGAAACACTGACCTCGCCGAATACTATGCCTACGATATATATATATATATATATATATATATATATATATATATATATATATATATCTTTACATAGAGGTAGATGTTATTCTACTGATTTCTAACAAATGCCGCGATAATCAATATAATTAAAACTACGCATATTGTTTTCTTACTTTACGACGTACCAATTCCCTTATCAACTGACGCCTATATTCCCCAAATAATAAGTATCATTTTAATTATTTTAATTGTCCGGAGACTTTCCTCAGTCAACATAAACATATTTACACAATTAATACGCATGCGATAAAATTTTTAGCTGCTTCGCTCACAGCAGCATTGCCTCCCTACAACATATAATTTGCCACATTTCACGGGCACGTTTTTACATTTTTAATTCATTTATTGCCAGAAAACGTATCAGAATGGTATCATTTTTCTTCACCATTGCATTATTTATTCACTACTTATTGCTGTGCTTGTTTAATCAATATATTGATGTAATAAAACATGTTATTGTTGTGAAATGTATTATTACACTTCTATTTCTTTTTTTTATTAACATAGTTCACACCAAACAAGGCAGGACGCTACTGTAGACGTAAGGGGCTACGACAATGTATATTGTTTATTGATATCTTCTCAGAGATCAAAAGTTGGGTTCGTTCATTAAAACAAGTTTATATATATATATATACATATATATATATATATATATATATGTATATATATATATATATATATATCCTTTTCATTTGAATTCCGAAATTATTGGACATACCTAAGATATAAGGTATTAACTTGGTACATCTAAAACCCAGTTCTTGAAAAATATTATACATATATATATATATATATTTATATATATATATATATATATATATATATATATATATAGAGAGAGAGAGAGAGAGAGAGGGAGGGAGAGAGAGAGATCGAGATCAGAAAGAAGAGAGATAAATATGTACGAATGACCAATCTATTTCCACTTCGATTTTTAAAGGCAAGGTATACTCGGTATAAACATGTTTATGTTTCTTTCCTTAAGCTCAGGTTTTTCAAAGATTTAAATCTTATCATCAGAGGAATTACATAGATGGATAAAAGCCAAAATTCCAAATTAAAAAAAATATAAAGTAATGCAGAGTAAGAGTGTGTTTGTAAACATATAGAGTATGTCAAGTTTGTGCATTCCGTAGATAAGGTGTCCGGTGAAAGGAGATTTAAAGATGAAAAAAACAAAAACGGTTTCGTGGAGGCAGCGTTAAAAACGCTCAAAAATAGAAGTAAATCCGATAGAAATATGTTCAATTTGATCGTAGATCTAACGCACTCATTCGGAGGTAATTTTGAGAATTAGGGCCATTTTTAAATACTTCCATGGGCCGAGAATTAGAGTAGTTTTGTAGAAGTTGAGAATGAACTGTGTGTATTAAACGCAGGTAATCGGGAGCTTAAGTAGTGACTTTGATCGAGTCTAAGAAAAAAGTAGCATCTCTGGTTGAAGAAATAGCTAAGGTAAATAAGTGGGGGAAAGGGATACATATAAAATATAAAGAATGTATATGATAGGGTTTGTTTGGTTACTGTTCAATGCTAATAAGCAATACACCAGGTGCGAGTTTAGGTGGGGTTATCATAAGCTGAACCAGAAGTGAATTCAGGTCAGTAAGTAAACAATTATGAAAGGAGGGGGTCCCGTAATTAAAATGAGTTGTTATACACACTTATATATAATTCAGAAAATGTAAAAAGTTCCAATTAGGAACTCAGGGTACAGTTTAATTGGAATCTGGTATGTACGTTTAATATGTAATAAATCGGACATAAATTGGTATTTCAGAGTTCAATGCATAAAGACATTAAGGAATTCCTAGTTAGTTAAATATTAAATGCATGACTAAATAAGACACTTTAATGTATAACTGAGGTTAGGATTGTGAACAGCGTTAGTCTTGAGTTCTAGTATAAGGATTATGGCGTAGGATTGGGTTGAATTTTGTTACCTAAGTGATGCACTAGTGTGTCGAAATTATAAATACATGTTAAGGGCGATGCAAATGGACCATTATAGGAGTAACTAGAGAGCGTCGTTTAAAGGTTAGAGTAACGGAATCTATGAGAAAAATATTCTCGGAAGAGCGAAGTGTATACAGAGTCGAATGATCTAGTACAAGGGAGATAAAAAAACAATGGATGAGTGTATGCGAGGGGTGGCCAATAATAAAAGGGGGGGGGGCAGAAATTAGAATGTGGAAGTAGACGCGGTTAAGGATTAGTGGAGTGGAGGAGAATAATATTAGTTCTCAATGTGCATTAAGTTTTATGGGCTAATAGAATTATTAGGTGTACAGGAGATGGTACACCATGTAATTGGGATGATTATTTGTAAGGTTTGAAAAGTTAAGAATTACAGATTAACAAATGATAGAATTTAAGAATTAATCTAATGTTAGAGAGGGAGTTGTGAGAGTAGGAGGAGGTGTGTCAGATATAGTAATGAGATTTATTTATCGCCTGTGTCTGCAATTTTAGATGAGTCTATTTTAGAGTTCATAATATGTTTGCTTTTAGATGGTGTAGTTTTCATAACTGTTATAAATGTACATAGTTGACAGAAAGCGGATCCTGGAGTGTAGGAGTTAGACCTTTTTTATGTTGGCCAATGTATGGAGTACGAAGTGTATTTACATTTAAAACGTTTTATTAGATTGGATATAGAGGTGTCAGTGGCATTGTTATTATTATGTTTGAAAGAGTAGATATGGTTTCAGATTCGAGTGTTGATGGGGAAGGTACTTGCCTCAATGTAAGTGTGTATTTTGTATGGGGTTATTATTATAGTATTTGTGTTATTAATATCATCGGTTTTGGGAGTATATGTTCATGTTCTGAGCCAAAGTTAAGTTGGAATTGATATGTAGAGAAGATGAGAGAATTTTAGGGGTTAGCTCACGGTTATTCTAAGTTAGCGGGTGTTGTTGGTTACTGCAAGAGGTGTTATTTAGGGTGTCGTTAGGTACAGGGAGTTGGGGATGTTGAGAGTTATAGGGTGAGCGGAGAATTCGTATGTTGGTGTTTGTTTGCATAATAGTGGTTTGGGGGAATTAGTGGCAGTACAAGAATATATGACGTTACTTTGTATGCAATTGCCTTTTAACGGGCATTGTTACATTTGTAGCAGTTACAATTATTAGTAATCGGTAAAGTAGGTGCTTGTTCCTGAGCAGATTTAATGTATTTGTTATTAGATGTGATGATGGTTTGTTCATTGTGGAGTAGGGCATGTTAATAGAGTTGTATGTATGATAGTGCTGTGTTTATCGGGTGGTTGAATGAGTTATCTAATATGTTAACAAATACCTTAGCGATAATTGTTATCACATTGCAGTTAATTAAACAACTTACTATTCTTTCTTCTAATTGGTTTGTTTTACTATGTTCTGTAAATACAGCTAGTTTGTCAATATTGATAGATGTTGTCGGTTATTTATTTATGCTTTGGTTTTCGTTTGTGGTGTAGTATTTTTTTGCTTTGTATTTTGTATTGCCATTTTGTGTGTAATTACATTTAAAGGCTTGTTTTTATAGATAAACAGATGATTTTCGTATTGAATTTGATCAGTGTATCCCGAATAAAGTAGTGTGTTATTGTAGAAGTCCTAATTTTGGTCGAACATAGATTTATAAGCAGCTAACTTTGAAATTTCATTGGAGACTGAATTATATTAATTATGGATTCTGGGTGGTTAGATAGCCTATGAACGTAGAAGAGGGTTGAATTTGGTTTGTGATAAGGGCTTAATGATTCAGAGTTAAGGTCTAATATTAGGTCAAGGCAGTTATATGTTATTTTCTCAGATTCTATGATGATGATTAGTCCGAAGTCTTTAAAGAAGTTGTGTAGATTTTACTGGTGTTGGTGTACTGCCTCGATCTCTCCCTAGGTACAAAAAGCGCGTCGTCACTGTATAGACTACCGTGTAAATGTACGAAGTTAAATGTAATTCTTCTTAATAAGTACAATCCTACAAGGTGAGTAACCTAGGCAGAGTCCGAAGCCCACATAGCGAAATCGAAATTATTGGGGGTGTCGGTACTAGTCCAGAATGTATTGTCAAATTCGAAAAAGGATCTTCTGGCCAACATTTTGGTTTGATTTCTAAGTCTCTGATGTCTGAGTTATTCTTAGAGAAAATTAAAGCGTTGTTTAGTAGGATAAGAGAAATAGACGTTAATAATTATTTATGTCGAAAGTGATGAAATTAAGGTTTAAATAAGACTTGTCACTGAGGTTTAGGAATCAATTGGTAACCTCATCAGAGAATAGCCATAGTGTGCATGAGATGTTTTCTTTTAAGTTAGGGATGAGTATATCTAATATTGTTGTTACTTATGATGTATTGGTCAGATTTGGGTGGGCATATTAGTCTAATCGATGGGGGTTCCTGAAAATTTATGCTGTGCTCTTTTAAAGTGCATCTGGGTGTGGCTGCGTTAAAGAGTTATGTGTAATTAAGGAGATGTCAAGAGGTTAGTAGGTATTTAGCTTCATTGTTAATGCTATTGGGAATGTTACTAGAGGTAGTTTTTTAGGATGTTTTCAGTTCTTTGTAGATTAAACTTTTGTGGTCGGTGTATTTAAGTTTGTAAAAGTGTTTAGTTTCATCTGCAAGGACAATCATATTAGAGTGTTTCTTAATTTTGTTGGTGAATTTATTGATTTTTCGGGTTTGAATGTTTATTATTTTTAAAATTTGGTAGTCTAATGACATTTGATAGTCGGTTTCGAAGTTGTTTATTTACTCCTTCGCTAGGAGTTAGGCACAAGGCCAGTTTTATCTTACTCCCACAAGTAAGATATGACCACAGCTTGGGTCGAGTAAGTGGGGTTAAAAGCCAGCGCTCGAGAGGTGAGCACTCTGGCCATTTAAAAATTGCCTGGGCAGCCCCGTCGGCATTCCCCGGTAGGGGCGCCTCAGATAGTAAGCAATAATCTTACTCCTCCCCAAAGAGGGGAGGCGAAGCCTGGGAGTGTGGACCTCCTAGAACTGCACAGAACAGGCGTGCAGTATCCATCGGAACAGATACTACACTTTGATCTTAGCCAAAAGGCAGAGACCAAAGGCCGAGGAAGTTGTTTATTTACTCCTCGCGGAGTTAGGCACAAGGCCAGTTTTATCTTACTCCCACAAGTAAGATGTGACCCAAGATCGGGTCGAGCAAGTGGGGTTAAAAGCCAGCGCTCGAGAGGTGAGCACTCTGGCCATTTAAAAATTGCCTGGGCAGCCCCGTCGGCATTCCCCGGTAGGGGCGCCTCAGACAGTAAGCAATAAACTTACTCCTCCCCAAAGAGGGGAGGCGAAGCCTGGGAGGGTGGACCTCCTAGAACTGCACAGGACAGGCGTGCAGTATCCATCGGAACAGATACTACACTTTGATCTTAGCCAAAAGGGTGCTAATTTTGTTTAGGAAAAGAAGATGTTTTAAGACCGTACCTGAGTGGCGTTAACCTTTCAAATATTTCAAGTTCTCTGGGAGAGTTCATGGGGAGTGTAAATCCATGATGTTTGGAGGTGAAATATGGTTAGTGTCCTGCCGCACTGATGATTCGTAATGGTACGACACATATTATGTGGATGAATATATATATATATATATATATATATATATATATATATATATATATATGTATATATATGTATATATATATATATATATATATATATATATGTATACGTACATATATGTGTATATATATAAGTATGCATATGGGTATATATATATGTATATATATACGTATATATATACATATCTATATACATATATTTGTATATATATATATATATATATATATATATATATATATATATATATATATATATATATATATATATAACATGTTTAAATATACTAAAAAACTGAGAAAAAAGCGTAATATTTATATTTGACAGAATACTTGTTTTTACCTGATATTAATTTCTATTTAGATATTTAAATAGTGAAGGGATGTTATATTTTAATGAATTATATACATATTTTAACTTCATTTTTTAATGTGTTATTTAATAATGTTTCATCATGGAGTGTATCGGATAGGCGATAGAGCGTTGCATACATGTGTTCATATTTAAATCCATATACTTTCGTGTCAATTACACTATGTATGTTTTTAAACTGAGTAGTTAATCCACTGAATAATATATTCTCATATTCTGAACCTCTCAAGAGGAACTGCTGAAGTAGACACTAATTAAATGCTCACTACTTTGATGAAAGCAACTACTTTGAATACATGGTTCTTAATTACACATCCATGCTGATGTAATTACACTATTAATAATTGAATACAAATGAATGTATAAAATATTCATGAGTATGGCTTTAATTAAATTATAAATATGCATAAATAATTAATATGTTGCGACAGGACATCGGTCTATTTTACTTATACATGAATAACTCATGCTACCATTGAAATACGCTACTAGAAAGTCTACTAACATCTCTAGAGAATCTACTCCCAAAGCAACTCTCACTGGTTTCGTATGTCTCAACTGGAAATACTTAATAGTATTGCAAAAATCACGAATAGTTTATTGTAATTATAAGAGGAATATGTCTTTAGTAGAATGCAATTTAAATAAGAAAGGTTGATAAAAATATGTACAAACACCCTCAACATATAAATTTAATTATTTGATCTCACTCTATCTCTCTCTTTATGCCTATCTATATCCCTTCTCTATATATATCTATATCTTTATACCTCTCTCCCTCTCTCTCTCTCTCTCTCTCTCTCTCTATATATATATATATATATATATATATATATATATATATATATATATATATATATATATATATATACACGTGTGTATATTATCGTGTTTTACATTTACATATTGTTGTGGAATATAATAACCATTCAATATATATATATATATATATATATATATAGAGAGAGAGAGATAGAGAGAGAGAGAGAGGGGGGGGGGAGAGAGAGGGGGAGAGGACGAGGGATATATGTATGCTGATGAGCAATGATGAATAATTTCCAAATGTAAATCACTATAGTCGACATCAGAATCATTTATATATATACTCTTTTCAACTTGTCTATGACGACTTTCTCCTCATTTCTGATCTTATTTTACTTCCCGTCTCACAAAAATAGTTTCGGAGTAAGTTTCGTGGATAGAAATACAAATATCATCATATATTTTATACTTAATATTAATTTTCTGTGGTAAGAATTAAAAATAATTGTACTTAATTATATTCACCATGCAATTCATATTAACAATTATTGAAAGTCGATTTGCATAAAGAGTGATGGATTAAAATCATGAATTAAATGTACATTTTTTTTTATTTGCTGAGAAAGAAATAGCAAAAACATATTTTTCCTATAAAACTTTGTTTTAGCTTTTTTCGAATCTCAATATTCATGTTGTGTGTAAATGTTTGTTTTGTTCAAATTACGAAAGATTATGAGTAACTATAAAAGGGTTTCGTGTTAAATAAGAATTGATGATATATCCATGAAAAATACTAAGATAAAGACAGACACGCATAAGTAAACGAGATTGACAGTAAACTTTATCATACCTCACCTCGTTTAGCAGAGTAGTAAATAAGGTTGAACGTTACCACCGAAGAGCATCTCATCAAGAGTAATCTGAAAAGCCAATGATAATGATAATGGTTTTCATAATATAGCCATTCAAAATAGAATTATGCAGAATGCATTGCTGTTGTGGGTTTATTTTCCTTTCGAAAGATTAAAAACTGAAGTAAAATAGCAATATTGTCAAAATGTAAGGTGTGTCAAGGAATACTTTGAGGCTAGATTCGCTGTTGCAGTTAAACAAGTGAGCGATCATTGAGATTTTAATTTTCTAAAAAAGAGGAATTCTGGTCAGAAAGGATTTTAAAAGGGTCTACGCCAGAATGATACAAATCAGGAAGTAATTAAATGTTGTTTTCACAAAAACAAATTAAAGTATAAATATGTTGTAATAGAAATTAAAATGTATTACAGTGGCAAGTGTTTTAAATATAAACTCTGTTTAGAAATTACGGACAACAGTTATAAAGTTTGTATTATCTATTATTAATAGTGAATTGGTGTCTGACTGTATGAAGGAGAACATCTACTATTAATTCTATTTATGTAGACTTGTATTATGTTGATGCTCAACGCAGTTTACTATACGATTTATGACATTTATTATATGTTAATGCCTTACTCAGAGTCTATATTTGTATATGTCCTGTAGCCATGAGGCCATCCGTCCAAGGAGTCCCTTATTTTTTGTGGAGGTAGAGTAGTATCAGTTCGGTCATCTTGCCAGGAAGTATTTCTCATTTTGTTTGTAGTAGTGTTGTATTTATTCGGTTGTCATGTGTGATCTTTGCATGCATTTTCTTTTTGTTTCTTTTGATGCATTTGTTTCATCTTTTCCAGGAAGGAGGCATCAAAAAGAATTCATCACAATCGGATGTACATCAGAAAACTAAATATTTACATTATATACACTAAGAAAAATACGTGAAGTGTAGAAATAATAAATACACATATTTTAAAATCAATTATAAGTTTAGAATGTGTGTAAACAAGGTAAACATTTTAAGAAAATAGAATACTGATTACCTTAAAAAGAAAGATATTTTCAGAAGGTTATTGTATAAAATGAACATTTCTTACAAGATTGGAAATATTTACATCAATTATTAAAGTTAGAGGTGCATATATTCTGATAAATATATGAAACTTACATTTCATATAAATAGGAAGTAGATGTAAAACATGCTAAAGCAACATCTGTATTTGTTGTGTTGAAATGAAATGTTAATTAATTTTCCATACGGAAAGAATTGATTCAGTTTTGATCTTTAATATGAATGGAATGAAATGTGAATTATATCCATGTTTCCTGCCTAACGGGAAATATATTCAGAAAGTAAAGGCCTGAATTTGCATTTGATGTAACGAAATTAAAAACAGGAGTAATAGATATATATCCGTTGATATGTAAAGTTTATCTGAAAGTAATTAGAGTAAGAATAATATTTTCATAACACATCTGATAAACATAAATTATGATGTTTTTCAGACTTTCCATTAACAAGTAAACCTCATTTCCATTGAAATAGAGAGTATGTTAAAATATATTCAGATCAGATAACATATGTGTAGCAATAGGAATAACCTACGAATCATACCCTACTACATGTCCAGAAATAATTAAGGTTTATATTGTATTTTCTGGAAATTGTTAATATTGTACAATAATTGACAGTATGACGCAGTCTAACGTATTGATTAAACCAATATTCCATGTTATTACCAACACTTAAATTAACGGGCTCAAACACAGTGATGAATCTTTTCATAAGATGTAGTTTAAGTTAAATATAGTTTTGGATAGAACCATATGAGAGAATCAAAACGTTCTAGCAAACGTTTGCATAGAAGTATTTATGCAGAGTGTATAAGAGAAATCACACTTCAACAATACTGAAGCATACTTTAACAACAACACCAACAACACCAACAATAATTACAATAATAATAATAATAATAATAATAATAATAATAATAATAATAATAATAATAATAATAATAATAATAATAATAATAATAAATATAATAATAGCTGTTACGTTTTCAAAAGGAGCATTTAAACTTTAAAAATAGCAGTTGTTCTTTCAAGTAGATTTTCGGTTGGGGGTGAGTTCTTTTTATACTACAAGATTTTCGATTGTTTATTTAAGTAAATACTGAGTCTAATTTTCTTAGCATCGTCAATTGAAGATATGTATCGGTGTACAATATTTTTCATGTTTTTTGTAATCGTAAGTTGTTTTTATTTACAATAGTATGTGTTAACATAGTGTTACTTGTTATTTTAAATATTTGTATAAGTTGTACTTGTGTTTTATAAGTTGTACTTGTGTTTTATAAGTTGTACTTGTGTTTTATAAGTTGTACTTGTGTTTTATAAGTTTCAAATCAGTTATTTTGTTTATCGACGATATTATTAGGCAATTTGTTTTTAATACTTATTTGTGGTATATTCTATTTCTATGAATAGCATTTTCCGAGGAGGAGATTTTTGACAAGAAATATTTTGTAGCTATAGGTGTACTGGCTCTCGTAATTAAAGAGCGTAGAATCTAAGTCGGTTAGGTGTTTTATTGGTAAATCTCTTAAATGTATTATTAGAGACGTCAATCAGAAACTCTAGGAATAGGATGGTATTATTTACGTTCAGTTTTATAATGAGTTCAATAACAGATTTTTTTTGGGGGAAAAGGTGGTGAAGTGTTTGCATCTGTTCCCTATCATCCACCAAATAGGAATATCGTCGACATAGCGTACTGTATTTTTAATGTTATAAGTATTTTGTTTTGATTGTTGAATCGCGTAAATATGTGACAGTTTGGTCCACAATGTATTAATTCCTTTTGGGATTTTGTAAATTTGTGGCCAGAAAAATGAATACCTTGTTGTGTGTAGTTTGTTAGTACAATATATGCCTTGTATAGCGAATTACATTTTTAAATAGTTACCCGGTAAGAGTTTTCGTATTTTCTAATGATATTCGCAAGTCGTTGTTGGACTTCCGTGTATTGGTTATTGTGCATGATGTTCTTCGGCTTGCTTATAACTTCAAAAAGTTCAACAGTATGTTTCCGAATTAATTCGTTCACAATTATTTTCTTATAAGGCACTTTTTATAAACACTTGTGGTCCATTGGATAAACATCTAGGACACAAAATTATTAATCTAGTATATATATATATATATATATATATATATATATATATATATATATATATATATATATACCTATATGTATATATATATTATAATTAAAATTAAATTTAAGATAATCTATTCATCGTTTAAAAATAATAATCTATCGTGATAATATAAAGAGATGAGAGATGTTTATCTTTTGCTTTTTTGTGTGTACATTTTTCAAAGTTAAATGTTGCCGATAATATTTACAATTACATTGGCCGTTTTTGTTATCCTCTGACGAAAAGAGTTTGCCTTTGAATATCCATCGATTAAGTATATGATACTATATATATATATATATATATATATATATATATATATATATATATATATATATATATTCCTATGGATTTCTAATTAACATTAATTGTTCTTCTCTAGTCTAACCTGACAATGACGGTATAAAGATAGAAAATATAACACAGCCTCTTTGATCTGCCGATTAATATATATATATATATATATATATATATATATATATATATATATATATATATATATATATATAATAAGGAATACGTAAAATAAATACCTTTTGAAGCATTAAAGATGCTATCGCAATTTTTTATTTCTTTTTTTATTACAAACTAGCATTTTTTTTGTTAGTTTAAAGTGATACAGATGTTTCGCCAAAAACCTTGGCATCATCGATTTACTCAGTCTGACCTCTTGGGCAATGTCTCGCACGTTTAAACGACGATCTTTCATCACCAAATTGCGCACCCTCTCAATAACAGCTACACTCCGAGCAGTTTCGGGCCTGCAAGGACGCTGGTCAGTGTTCGCTGATGTGCGGCTATTTTTTAATCTGTTGAACTCCTTTTTAATGTCGGTTACACCCATCGCATCTTCTCCAAACACCTGATGATTCTTACGAATGAGTTTGCCTTGGAAATTACCAAGCTTTTGACAAAATTGGATGCTGTACCTTTACTCAACACGTTCAGCAATCTTGATAGAATAGATACGCCGTCGAACACTGTGTGTAGCACCTCACTCAGCGGTCGACAGGCAGCGACTAACGCACAGGAAGGCGATGATAACATTTCACATGTGCATCAAAGTGTCTTCTTGCACTGTGTAGATTGGCGTCCCCCTATCATCTCTATTTCGCACGAAAAAATAAAGGTCGGATACTTTTATTACATGCTTCGTGTGTATATATATATATATATATATATATATATATATATATATATATATATATATATATGTATATCTTGTTAACATTAAGTAAAAAAATAGCATGGCCATGTTAACATATAGACTAAAATAGCATGGATGTTTTATCTTGCAAATACGTTGATTGAATTTTACATTAGTTTAGTATTTAATGAAAACCAAAATATAGTTGAATGAAGAAAAGGTCAATTTTCGAAATTCTACTTAGATTGTAATTTACTTACGAAATTCGATATACAAGCCATATTAACATGTATTTAATAGATGAAAAATAAATGAATTGTGACCGGCCAATAGAAATAATTTCAGGCTTGAACGTTCTTAGAAAATCAGCATTTATTACAAAAAAATAAAGTTTTGTTGCAATTTATAAATAATGCCTAAACGATACTGTAATAATTACATGCTCATATTTAATACTATTTTAAATGAAACGATAAGGTAAAAAACAGTGTATGAGTGAGTTATTATAACACTGATCAACCATACTACTTTTATGTTGGAATGAAATAATAAGTGTTCGTTGTAGTCCTTCGTGCTTGTTTACTTAATATCTAAACCGAATTAGATGTGGATGTTTACTCAAAATCAGTGTGTAGTGTGTCATACGCAGTAGTTTACACTATGTCTCATTCCACGTAATTACAACGAAAAACTTGTATAACAAATGGGGATCTCTTTATTTTAGTAGCAACTAGCATCCGTATAATTCTATGTGGGCATTTTAAATCGATACTTATTGCATACATCTTTGTTTTACGCTATAGCCGTTTAAGTTTAAGTACTTGTTTATAGCGTGCAAGCATTTCTTCTTAAATACTTTGGAATATAAGTCTCCTAAGGATTACAGTACTATCACGGTCTTTCACCGAACATGTAAAAACAATTGTCCTTGCATAGTCTATCGATCCCTTTAAACAATACTCAACAAGTTTCTAAATCCTTCCCAACCAGTTGTATGGGTAAACAATGTTAGTACACTGATTGTTTGTGCTGCAAACGCTAAGACATTCGGATTAATGCTTTACTTCGTACATATCTACCTTGGCAGTTTTGGTTTACTTTAGTTTCTGTTAATTAGTTCGTACTCACTAATAGAATTCATATGCATAATTACCAGCGATATCCAACAGTTGTACAAAATTAGTGCTCCATGAATTGTAACTGTCAACACATTTCCAAGGATATCCAGTAATAACCTATTCTTTCGCTAACCTTTGCCAATGAGACTCAATGGGTATTGATGAATTTATTATCACAGCTGGGTGGTTTTCCTTTGTGTAAAATGAGAATAGTACACTTCAGTATTCCAGACCTTTCCAAACGCTAACAGCGGAATCTTCGATTGTAGTCTGCCTCCTCGCTATTACTAGCCTTTTTGACGCAAATAACAATTTTCTGCTGAAATAAATTATGAAAAAGAAAATACAGATATGTGTTTCTAAATATATAGGTTTATAGACTTGACTACACATGTAGAAAACAAGTCTGAAGTATAAAAAAACAAGGGAACTGCAGCATGTTAAAATTAAGTAGATATTTATGAAAATATATTATCGTTACAAAGCTTTATCAGAAAATATATTCAACGAAGTGTATGTACAACATTCTCTTATGTTCGTCTCCATTCTGATAGTAATAATTTCTTCATTACCTTCTGTCTCTCTCTCTCTCTCTTTCTATATATACATATATATATATTTATATATATATATATATATATATATATATATATATATATATATATATATTTATAAAAATATCCCTGGAATTCAGCAACCAGGTTGAATCAAAAAATAATTTTCTGCCTGATTAGACCTCAGCTCTTGAGAGCTGTAGATCGATAACATCGACATGCCAGTGTAGCAGACCTTGTACATGTTTGAATAAAAGCATTTACTATATATATATATATATATATATATATATATATATATATATATACTGCGACTAGCGATAACAGCTATTTTACAAAAAATAGCGATATTTCAAATTTTCCATGACACATTTGGGAATTTTGTCACATGTTATTAAGATGTTGCTAAAATAATAAAAAAATTAATGGATAGATTTATCAAATAATACTATTATTTAAATTCGAAGACAGTTTACTTAGTTATGGTTATAGTATTTTAATTACAACCACCAAAATCAATATTTATCAGTTCAAATAAAAAAATAAATAATAACATAAGGTGAATGACGGTTACATTTTACAAGGAATTAATATAATAAATTATAACACTATATAGTAAAATACATATAATTGATAAATACGTTAGTTATCCACAAACCACCATGGACGTTTAAACCAGCAAATTATATTTTATTGACTTAATCGGTCAATTTTATTTAATATTTGCGTGTGGAAATGCACTTGCTGCAGTATTAGTGGCTACTTAGCGGTCGGTTTTAGATGTAACTTAACGTGTATATGCATAACATCTTGATGGATGATAGACTAAATTTTCCGAATATGGGTTATTTCTGAGGAAGCATGAAGGCCGTAAAATAAACTTTTTATGTTAGATGTCGAAAGATACTTAGTATGCTTGAGTGGCAGGGGAAGAGTGAGAAGGAGCGGTGTCGTACATTAAAAGAAACGTTCTTTAGTAGAGCAAGATTTAGTAAATCTAGTTAAAGTACTAGAGAATATACCAGAGATTGAACTAAGCAGCAGACGTCATTTTGACCCTTTTCGGGTAATTTGATGGGACAAATGACACTTGCCAATTTAATGGCTCTACTACGATGTTTTTTTGTCTCAAACAATGCGGACTCTCATCTCTCGAGATGAACCAGATAAGGATTATCAGGGTGTATTCGGTTCTTATAAGTAAGAAAAAAACCATACCTATATCAATCTTCATATATTTATTTGCTTATTCTATTCTAAAATATGTGGGTTTAGGTGTAAAAAGAGGCCGTGTAAGTTGAATATTCAAGGTAAACTTCTTTGTTGGTTTAGGTACGCAAGGACACACAGCTTCTGTGAAGATTGATTTTTTTGATTAGCCAACTTTTATACGGAGATAACAACCAATATCCGTAAAATCCTTGTTCCTGAAAGTGCTTTACATGCCAGCATCTAATATTGTCTTTTTTGTAGGCATATTTTAGTAATATTATCAAAGTATCAGCGTGATAACCTATTTTTCGGACAATAAACTCACGGAAAGTTCCTTTAGCTGCATTCTTTTATTATAAATTATTTTACTTTTCTTAGTTAGTGATTGTAACGTCTAATAATTGTTAAGGAATGTAAAACGAAATAACATCGTGACACCTTTAAATGAGAAAAAAACGTTAATGAATCTCCAAATGATTCACATAATCTACATCAATTAAATAGTGTTAGCATACTGTGCGGAATTTCCGTAAAACAATTGCTAAAATAGGTTAATAGAATGATGAATACATTACATTTT
>OY744515.1:225240737-225253237 GCA_963556195.1 Sepiola atlantica | reverse complement strand
TTCATATATACCCAATATGTATTATTTAAAAGACTGTGTCGGTCGATACGTTTGAAAAATAACAACCAAAATTTGTAATAATTGTCCGAATAAATAAAATCATACCAATTTTCAGTCTAAATGTGAACAATATTTAAACAAAAAAATGATACATATTTGTAAAATATTTTCTCTATGGTGGTACTATAAATACATTTACTTGAGATTTAGTAACACTTTTATGTCGTCATATTTACATTAAGCTTATACATACGACTTAGCCACTCAGTAAGCAATAACAAGCTGACAATTTTTTTAAGATACTAATTTTTCATTTTCTGGTAAACGATAACGCATTGTGAACTGGTAATTATCCACCTTAAATAGACCAAATAAATATTTCGGGCATTATTTTTTTTTTTTGGGGGGGGGGCAAAATAATATTTTATTTTCAAGCATTTGTTAGATTATTAATAAATAATAGAGTAAGAATTTTTTTTATAATTGGGATGTTAAAAAATACATTTTAACAAATAATTAAGTAACAATTGTTTTCATTATTGTAATGAGTTTGATTTTTAAATAATTTAAATAGTGTCATAATTAATTATTTAACTATATATAATTATATTACAAAGTAACACACACCCATTAATAGAAAATTAATTAAAACGAGTCTTGATAAATTATGAAAATAAAAACTCCGCCCAAATATATCCAAGCTGAAATGTTTATCTTTGTTATTAACACTCGTTCGCAATTATCGATTTCAGATATATCGGCGATGATTAAGAAGATACTTTATATATCACCTATTATTCTTATTGCTAGTTGAACGTGGAGTCATTTTCAAATGTTGATCTTTTGCTTACTTTTCCGTCTTATTTCTGCATTCACATTTATTTAAATGATATAATTCCGAATTTTGTCTTAAGTTATATTCACCTATTTAGTCTGGAGCCATCGGCAGTTGACCCATAACATTTATTGACATTCAGGAGAATGTCGAAAACCTCACGCTATTTTGATCCCTCTGAAATATGCTGAACGTGTATTCTACCATATCAGAACCAAAACGATGTACATAATCATTTCACGCATGAAATCATCTTCAGATCACATCTGTCTCAAAGTAAAATCATTTCTCCTTTAACTATTTTAAAGTGCGGGTTTGATGGAATGTAAACACATATGCTTTAGTTGGCAGTAATATACACACATTTTCAAATGGTATGCTAACTGCCAGTGAGATGTTTAAGTATAGACAAACTTGTTTCTAAATACAGAATAACATGCTTCCGTAAACATATTTATATCATCAACAATGCCGTACCCAGTCGTTAGTCGAAGATAAAGATATCTATGAATATTTAGTCAACAACATACTAGTAATACACTTTCAGTAATCACGCACGAAATTATTTTAAAAAGTCCTTCTTTATATTTCCAGCGCAACCTAGATCATGACGACCATAACACGTAATGAGGTTTTTGCGAAACAAATCGTAACAGAAATTATTCGGAGTTATGTTGAGTGTTATTTACTAGGAGAGTACTACAATAGAGTTGGTAATAATTAAGGTTGTATTTTTACACTAAAGCAATACATGAATACAGTAATCTGCAACAAATTTGGGTTTATTTAGGATGTAACTCATTAAAAAAAACATTTACATCCTTAATTAAGCATGTTTAATTAAGTATAAAAACAGAACTAGAAATGGTGTGCGTGAAACATACATATTTTTATTAGGCTCAATAACGTTTAATAACCACTGATTACATTATTTAACGAAACACTTTATTTTAAAATGAACTTTTCCCGTAAAAACATTCGAAAATGCAGCCTAAGTAGTATTGCCTTGTAAAACATAATAGTTCGCTTCATTCACATTAGTTTAACTTTCTGAATTCTAAAAACATTCAGGAAAACTAAATTAATGAAAATGCATATGCAGTAAATATGATGGCATTACTGTATGAATGATATCAGCAGGTTTTAAAACAGAGTTAAACACGCTTACTGTTACTTTAAATTGAAATATACTTTAACTATTCATTTGTTTAACAAGAGTAGATTGATCTCATTCTATCAGTAATACCGGTGAAAAGTATTAATTTACATTATTATTAATAATGTACGTGTATAGTAATAATTGATCTTTGAACATATACACAAACTATGAATTATATCAGATTAATATGCAAAAGATTTACCCACTTAGAGAAGTGTGTATGAGGTTTGGGAACTTAAACGTTAATCTTTCTGGATTAAATATAGATACTCATTATCAGAAGATCTCTATTATTTGTATAAATGAACTATTATGATGTAATTCATTCCAAAACATATCCTCACACATGTTATAAGTCTGGCAGTCAGGTTTTCAAATAAGTGTCGTGTTAAACAGAATTGATGAGTACTAAAACTGTTTTTTTATCAGAGCAATAATACATCTGCGCATTTCTAGAATACAACTGTCCCTTTTGTGTGTTCGATTAATATTTCAGAATGCGAATTAAATATGTCATATATCAACAATTTTTTAAAAAATTCTGACAACAAATGTTACATTATAATCATTCTAGAAAATGGCTATAAGTGATTGCTCAAACTTATAGGATCTAAATACGAAATATAATTCAGGTGATCTAGCTTAATTGGTTAGGGATCAAATTCATTAAACTCTGGAAGTTATTTCAACAGTATGGCCTGAAAACTAGACATTTTGAAGCTCGTCAATAACGGCTGTCTAATATTTATTGTAAAATATGTAAAGAAATCGAAATCATCTGATTATTCACGAAAGTGCTTTCATCCTAGTTAACCCCATTGCATGAAGCAGAATTAGACTAAATATAGCTGACAAGTGAACACCTTACGCAACACAGCTGTTTTCAAAAATATATAAGGACACATTAATTTGTTCAGGTCTGACACCTGTACATAGATACACGAAGAACCGATGACAGATCAACCTAATATATAGTGTAATTTAAAACATACACTATCGGTTTATTTGCAAACATAATTAAGCACCTTTATAATTACTCGTATAACATTAAATATGTATAATATTAAAGTGTTTGTATATTTACAGACGACGTCGTTTCGGATGTTTACCTTCACCAGTGCAAGGTTGAAGCCGGTCGCCTTGGCTGAAACGCAGCATATGTATATATATATATATATATATATATATATATATATATATATATATATATATATATATAGAGAGAGAGAGAGAGAGAGAGAGAGAGAGAGAGAGAGAAAGATATATATATATATATATATATATATTGAATATATAGAAATACGAAATTAATATATATATTGCATGTATGCTATACATTATTTTCATCAGCCGTCAGTACCTTCTGCTCTGCAGAAACAACGTAAACTACAGCTAGAATTGAAATAACTCAAGGCATGTTATGTGTCCGTTAATTTCAATCTCAAAGTAACTCAGCCCATTTAATTAATGGTAATTAATTCGGGTGTATTGCGACGGGTAGTTGCTAAGAGGACATGGATATATAAATCATACTATTTAATTAACCACGAATCATAGAATTTCATCAGATCTATAGACTAAAGTACTTCCACCGCTCCCAAATGTAAACATTTATCAACCGGGCGTGAGCATATCCACTTATCTTGATGTGTTTAATTGCACGTGTATGAGTTAAATCATAATAAGAGTCACATGTGTAATGGATCATTTAAATTCTATTTTTATGTTTTCCCGGCACCTGGACTTGAGCTCACTAACAGAAGACATCAAGTCAAGGGCATTACATCCTACTCGTATAACACATGCATTTCAGCACATTTGACATCGATAATTACGACTAATCTATCTCCCCAGTCATATTGAATAAGAAAGTAACTGTAGCTAAAATAACACCGAATTCACTGATATAAAAAGTAAGGTAATGCTTCTAGCCATAATATCTATATTGGATTTTGACAATTTTGAACAACAAATGACACTTCTCACGATGATGATATTGTCATGGGCGCTTCAGAATCTGTACAAGTCACATACTAAGTAGGTTTATATTTACTTAGAACACTTTTAAAATATCTAAAGAATGCTTCATTTAGATTATTCTTTATTTGTGTATAAAGAGAGGCGTGGAAAGTAAAATAATATATAAAACACCTACACGAATATGAAAAAAGTATGTTGACGTTTGTTTTACAGTAAATTCAAAGAAATCACTATGAACCTTATCTTATATATAAAGTAAAGACGTTTTTTCCCCTGTACCTTCGCGTCGAATAGGAAAATAAACTCGAAATCAATACGTTACTACAATCGCTACAACATCAAGCTTATTCGTCGAGCGTGTTCTTAGCAAACTGTACAGTCTTACATCCACCACGGGCAAATTGTTACTTTCGTTCCTCCATCAGTCACTCTCCCCAAAACAGACACCATACAGGTAGTAGCAAGAACATTTCACTCTAACATTTTACTCCTCCCACGCTACCAGGCTACACCGGGCACAACTACACAAAGGATACTTTACACATTTTACACCTTATTATTTATGTTACGTTCGTCTTCACATTACAACACAGTAACATACGTTGCACAGAAAATATAACAGACGCTCCCTTCAATACATGTGCCTACGTCACTTCCGTCAAATACGCTTACGCAATCTCATACTCTCAGCCCCGAACAGCGTATACAGTTCACGAAACGCCTGCCACATTCACTACGATTAAACAGTTATGCCGATTTCCCTTACCGATCTATGACTACTTTAGGTAATACGCCGTTCCTGTTCTGCTATTTACATTATACATCTAACATAAACAACATTACGTTTTCCTTACTTAAAAACAAAAACTTCTACAGAATGTGAACCAACGGAATACGTTAAGAAAAAAAAAACGCTTACAGATTAGCCGATTAACATTCCCTAATTCTTACTTCACACTGATTATACCCATTCTTTTAATGGCTATTCATTTAAATTATACCTAAACATTTACAAAATAACTGTTCACTATTCTGAATAATTTTTAATTCCAACAATAAAAAAAACAATTATTACTTTTTTAAATTATTACTAAATAAAACACAATAACAATTGCTTTTTTGGGAAAAGTTCCCTAACCGTTATATACTTTGAGAAAATAAACAAAACATAAACAAACCGAATAGATACATTTTTAAAACATAAACAAACCGATTACATACATTTATTCTTTACGTTTTTCACATTACTTTACATAAAAGAACACCAATTACATAATAACAAATACATAACATTTCATCTCTAAAAAATAAAATAAAAAGATTACGTTTTCCTTACTAAAACAAAACAAAACAAATACATTTACTTCTACAGATTTTGACTCACCGTAATACTTTACGAAAACAAAACACCAACGGATTACGTTAAGAAAAAAACATGGTTACAGAATAGTCGAATAACATTCCCTAATTCTTGCTTCGCACGGATTCTTCCCATTCTTTTAATGGCTATTCATTTAAATGATAACTTTTCATTTCCAAAAATAACTGTTAACTATTTGGAGAAACTTTTAATTCGTACAATAAAAAAAAAATTATTTTTATAAATTATTACTAACTAAAATACAATAACAATTGCTTCTTTGGGAAAAGTTCCCTAACCGTTAAATACTTTAAGAAAATAAACAAAACATAAACAAACCGAATAGATACATTTTTCCTTTACGTTTTTCTCATTATTACACTTAAAGGACACCGATTACATAATAACAAAAATGAACAATTTCAATTATAAAAAGTAAGAAAAAAAATTACGTTTTTACTTACTAAAAAAAAAAAATTTACTTCCACAGAAGTTGACCCAACGTAATACGTTCGGAAAAAAAAAGGTTATAGATTAGCCGAACGACATTCCATACTTCTTCCTTCGCACGTATGTTTCCCATTCTTTTAATGGCTATTCATTTAAATGATAACTTTTTATTTTCAAAATAACTGTTCACTATTTTGATACAGTTTATTTCATACAATGAAAATAAATATTATTATTTTTATAAATTATTAATAAATAAATTACACTAACAATTGCTTCCTTGTGAAAACTTCCCTCAACGTTAAATACTTTGAGAAAATTACTAAAACATACACAAACAGAATAGATACATTTTTAAATCCAATGTTGGGGGGGGGGCAAATTGAAATCTCAGCGATTAATTAAAGAGGCCTACAGAGCCCCATTAAAATCACCCCACCCCCATTATCTTTGTATAGAAATTCCATTTCCGTTGGCTGAAAAGACAAATGGAAAATGAGCGCCACTGAAACACACACATAATTAGTGTAACCTGCAGAGCATTACACATTTTATTCGGATGGTCGGGGGGAAATAAAATGACGATTATATGATTATTTTCAATAAAGAAGACTATTCGCTATTTTTTTAATTGACTGCGATTGAGTGACATGAGTCAAATGCCTAGCAGCGGGGTGTGGCGGGATTGATAGGTTGATGTGGTGGATCTGTTTTGAAAAGTAACAAAATATAAATAAACCGAAAAGAAAAATATTGTATTCGAGGGGGGGGGATTAAACACCGAATTGTACAATATATTTAAATCGACAGAAGACTCAGGAATGTGCGGAAAATCCATCAACGTTAATTATACTATTTCGAAAAGTAAAACAAATAAAACTAAGCCGAAATGAAAAAAAATAACATTTATTGGGAGGGGGGATTGCCTATTATATGATTATTTATAATAATAAAGACTATTCTCTATTTTTAAATGACTGCGATTGAGTCACATGAGCCAAATGCCTGGTGGCGGACGATAGTGGCCGTGAAAATTGCTGCCCGTTTTATATTACGATTCACCTTCTGGCGAGCAAATGTATGGGGCGATTAGATATAACTCTTTCTCAAACACTAAATTAGAGATTGTTCTTGCATTGCAAAGCATGATTCACAGAGAAAATGTATATATCCAACAATTTCAGATGGCGATTAAGCATAATGGAGGTTCAACAAAAATTGAGATCCTCTGACATAGATTCAGTTATCAGTGTGGAAATTCCGGATCCCGTGGCAGATCCGCTTTTACATGATATCATTAGGCACCATATGATTCATGGACCATGTGGAAACATAAACAGATGTTCACTCTGCCTCAAAGATGGACACTGCAGTAAGAGATATCCCAGACACATCTTGAGTGAAACTCAATCGGATACAAATGGCTACCCACAATATCGACGACTATCTCCTTTAGCTGGAGGTTTTGAGATGACAGTTACCCTACCTGGCAACATAACAGTTCCTGTAGACAACCGATGCGTTGTACCACATAATAAACTGCTTTGTAAGATTTTTAATGCACATATCAATGTTGAATATTGCAACAGCGTGAAATCAATAAAATACATTTGTAAATATGTAAATAAAGGTAGTCATCAAGATACCTAAACAATTGAAAGTAATACTCATGATGAAGTAAAGAGATACGATACGGGACGTTACATATCAACAAATGAAACCATTTGGAGAATACTTAACGTTCACATACATGTATATCATCCCCCAGTTATTCACCTATCAGTTCATCTAGAAAATGGACAGTGGATATACTTTACTGACAGTACTGCGGCAGATAGAGTTGCAAATCCACCTTCAACCACTCTAACAGCTTTCTTCAAATTGTGTCAAACAGATTTTTTGGCATGTACACTTTTGTACTCAGAAGTTCAACTTTATTATACCTGGGACACAAACACTAAGGTATTCAAGCAACGATTACAGGGTAAGCCAGTTCCAGGCTATCCGTGCGTTAATAAAACAGAAGTTTTGGGCAGGGTATGCACCGTGCATCCAAATCAATTTCACTGCTTCTGTTTGAGACTGCTTCTACACAATGTTAGAGGTACACAGAGCTCTAATGACCTAAAACGATCAATGGTCAAGTTATGACTACATTCAGGGATGCATGTAGTGCACCGGGACTACTTGAAGATGATAACCACTGGGATGCTACACTACAGGAAGCATCTATATCTGATTCTGCAAACAATTTGAGACATTTGTTTGCGATCATGTGCAGTGTCTCATCCAAATCGACTTTGGGATGCACACAAAGAAGCTTTTACGGAAGATTTCCTTCTTAGGAAACGGAATCAACAGCCTCAAGTTGATATAACACTTTCGGACGACATCTTCAATATGGCTTTACTACATATAGAAGCTATGACTTATAGGATGAATGGTAAAACACTGACAAAATTGGGTCTTACCTCACCTAATCGGTCTAATACACATTCGGTCATTACTGCATGGACGCGTGAAATTAGTTATCAAACTCATGAGCAAGCATCAATTGTTCGAGATGGTATCGCACGACTAAATAATGAGCAAATTCATATTGCAACCACTCTTCTTCCTGGTGGTAGGAAAGCTCACTCCACATTAAAGTTCCCATTATCCTTAACAAAAGATGCTGATCCAATTTGTCAAATAGAAAGAGGATCAGATCAAGCTAAAGTTTTACAGAATTGTTCCTTGATCGTATGGGATGAATGTACAATGGCACATAAACAAGCGTTCGAGGCTCTAGATAAAACATTGCGGCATAACACTTTTATTATCAGGTGACTACCGACAAACGCTTCCTATTGTTCCATGTGGAAGTCCCGCTGACGAGCTTAATGCTTGCATTAAATTGTCATATTTGTGGAAGTACATTAAGACTGTAACGTTATTTACAAACATGCGTGTACATCTCAATAGTGACTCAATGGCTGGTGAGTTTGTCTCCCTACTCCTAAAAATAGGTGATGGCAAGCTTGCAACAACCAACAATGGCACGATTGTTTATACTCCAGGTATTGGCTCAATTGTTTCATCACTCACAGAACTTAGTAGCAAAGTTCATCCAAATATAGCCGAAAACTATGTGCATCCTGAATGGCTAACGGAGAGAGCAATTCTAGCTACTAAATATGACATGGTAATTTCATCAATCAACAACTGCTTGATGAAATTCCAGGTGATAAACAAACTTTCACTTCTGTGGATTCTTCTCTCGATGACGGCTGTACAATACCCTACAGAATTTTTAAATTCATTAGAATTGCTTGGTATGCCAACACACAAATTAAAGCTGAAAGCTGGATGCCCAATTATGTTACTCCGGAATCTTGATGTTCCAAGGCTATGTAATGGAACGAGACTGTGTGTTAAATGCATGAAACCTTATGTGATAGAAGCTGTAAAACTAACTGGTGTGGCAAGGAGCAAACTGACATCCCTTCCCAGAATACCCATTATTCCGTCGGATTCTGCAATAGAATTTAAAAGGCTTCAGTTCCCAGTTAAATTGTGTTTTGCCATGACAATTAACAAGTCCCAAGGACAATCATTAGTAGTGGTTGGTCTAAACTGGACTTCACCTTGCTTTAGCCATGGGCAGTTTTATGTAGGATGTTCAATGGTAGGCTCCTATTTTAATTACTTAAATTACTTCCAGTGAAATGATTTATTTTCTGAATGTATTTATTTAACTTAAACATTAAAATCAGGCTGTTATATTTCCCCGGGCAACGCCGGGACACGGGTCCTGTTAGTTTTATATAACACATAGATTAAACTCCGAAACATATAGTCATATAATAAACCAATCCTAACAGTATTTTACGTTAAAAAACAGTTATACTGCTCGCACGCAATAAGCAAATAACTAGTCCACTAAGTTGCAAATATAATCTCTAAACTTTCGGTTATCAAAGACATATTCAATAAAAACACTCTAACTTTTTCAATAATCCATTAGATGACAAAGACTATACGCAACAATCATTTATAAAAGAACACACCTACTAATACTAAAAGATAAAAAAGTATAATAACACGTAATATGGCACACATCGAAATAAATCAAAGAAATGAAAATCATCCTTCTTGTAATAACGATACAGATAACCGTCCTAATATTAAACACAATCAATCAAATCCACAGCATCTAATAATACGCAAACGCATAAGACGAAAACAAATATGTGATTAATCAAATATAATAGTATTGTAAAAACTAACATACCAAAGGAATACTTCAACATTATTTACAGATCTTTTAATACCTTAAAAAGTATAGCACAACCTTCAATAAAAACTCTATTAACATATCATGATCAACGATGCCTTATTTAGTTCAAACAATAAATACATCAAACAAGAATAACATTTAAAATAATCAAACTACATCTTACAATACATACTCACACACCCGCAATAAATGCAATTGCCAGAATAAACGACAATGTTCACTTCGAAATGATTACATACACAAAAATGTATTGTACGCCTATACAGTAACATAATTACCCCATGAAAAATAATCGTGTAACCCAACAATGTCTGATAGTTGAATGTATGGCCCACTATACAGTATATGCTGCCTTTCTTCACTAACAACTTTTCCAAGTCTGTATTTTAAACGAAGGGCATACTAGAAAGCCATGCCCACGACTGAAACCTGGGGGACCAAAACGAAACCTGTCGACCAGATGAAATTTAGCTATCAGATCAGACAGACTAATCTAACACATCCGACCCTCTAGCACCACCCACCTCATCTATCCTGATATTAAGGATTGCATTTACAATCCTATAATAGGATTAACTGATCCTAACCAGCGAGGTCTCCTCTAACTACTAGGAAACGGGAATCCCTCTCTTAAGCGCAATCTGCCACATGCACCACGATTGTTCGAAATCTGCCACTTTTTACGGCAATATCGTCAATGCCCAGTCTACCCTCAGCATCAACGCGAACAATATTTAAAGTTGCGGACAGGATGCGTCTCACAAACAAGGAGCCTCACATGCTGAAAAGACATCGATATGCCCCTGCAGCAGTCGGTGATCGTCAATAGCATCAAAGTAAGTTTCCTGTAACGCAGCTATATCTATGTAAACGGTATAGAGCCTATCCGTGTGTGAAGCTTTGCTTCAGCATCTCATGCCTCATGTATTCAAGATTCCTAGATTCAAGTTAGTGTCCATCCACACTCATCAGTTTGAACAACCAGTTCGGTCCGTAAAAGGTCAAGATGTGGCAGGCTTGGCCGATACTGCCATGGCAAAAGTTGATTTGAGGGCCTTACAAAAAGAGGGGTATGCTTAACATAGTCAATGAAAGATTGACACGAAAATCGAGTATTATTCGCTGTTTTTTTACTGATTAAGTTAATGCACTTCTACTTTTTGTGAAACAAGGTAGTTTTAGAGCTTAACAAATGTATGTTAAAAGTTTAACAACTTCAGAAAAAGTCAAGTCGCTATTTTCCGGGGTACAAATATAGCCCACGGATTTGTTATGTTCGGTGATAACTAATATCTGCAGCATAAGGCGAACTTCTTAAAGTCTGCCATAATTTTAACAATCTATTCTGCATAGATCCTCATACATTTTGAAATATAAAGCGAAGATAGTATCCACGTTTGGGAAATAAGTGAACTTTTAAATTGCACTCCTAACGGCATTCTTAAAACAAGCCTGTTTGATCTCGTTATTTTGACACTTACTACACATTGTTTGTAGTTAGACATAATCGAACATGTGCTGTATTTTTTCAATTCTTTTGCTACTGTTCAAACAAACTTTTTTTTTTCTTCAATCTTTTGTTGTTGTAGAATTTGGTATTTAACGAGTTCTTCAATAGTGTATTTGAAATCTTCTATGTTTAGAGGTGTATTCATAGAATGCGGTTTTACCAAGAGTTTGTTATATTACGTAGCTTACGTACTAATATGTATAACGACACAAAGAAAAAGTATAACACTATTTGCTCGACAGTAAAATCTTTTTTTCTGTTATGTCTTTTCACGTAACGGTAGTTTCACAGTAAAAAAATGTTTTTATAATTTCAACAGTGGTAATTTTTGTTATTTTGGAGAAAAATCATGTATACCTTTTGTGTTTAAAATTGACATGGATAATGAAATCGCTGGCTGTCTTTTTTCTTTTAGAGAAATACGTAGGGTTCTTCGTCAGACTAAAGAAAACCAAAAAATTACGTTGACCTCCAAAAATTACGTGTTTTATTCTTAGTCCTCCAATAAAACCTGTTTTTAGAAGTTTGGAAGTTGTCGGTTAATTTCACCGTTGGTTTCTCTACATTGTTGTTTTTTAACGGTTTGCAAATACAAGCCCCTTAATGTGCCTTGCTATTAGTATTGTGGACCTGTAAAGAGGTGTGACAGAAGACATTAACTCAGAATGAAGTGAAACAAAGTATATTGAAGTAAGTATGAATCTAATATAAACAGCAAATGGTTAAACGTCTGTCTAACTGCCAGTATTAGACTGAGTTTGTTCCACAAACGAGATCCATGTGTTCCCGGTATTTATAGTGAAGTAGAAAGGTGTATGTTGTCCGTAAATTAAGTATTATAACATTATATATATATATATATATATATATATATATATATATATATATATATATATATATATATATATATATATATATATGATTTTA
>OY744515.1:225210737-225238237 GCA_963556195.1 Sepiola atlantica | reverse complement strand
TTCGAGGACATTTCTCAGGATTGTAGCTGTTTTGATCATTACTGTCCTTTGTATGGTCTCAGTTATCCCTTTGATTCCTATTTCTCCTAGTCTTTTCTCCATGTTTTTGGGGACTGTTCCTAGTGCTCCCATGATTATTGGTGTTATACTGACTTTCTTGATGTTCCATATTCCTTTCAATTCTCTGGCAAGTTCAGTATATTTGCTTCTTTTTTCCGTCTCTTTGATCTTCACTCTGTGGTCTGCTGGAACGGCAAAGTCCACGATTTTGCAGGATCTTTCTTTCTTGTTGATTATTATCATATCCGGTCTCCTTGCTGTTATGGGTTTGTCTTTTTGTACATTCATATCCCATATGATTTTGTGTTTTTCGTTTTCTAGTACAGTTTCTGGTTTGTGTTTGTACCGTTTCTTTGCATATTCGAAATTCAGTTGTTTGCATATTTCCCGATGTACTTCTTTCCCCACGCTGTCATGTCTGTTCTTGTATTCCCTTTGTGCTAGCTTGCTGCATTCACTTATTATATGATTTATCGTTTCGTCTCTTTGTCCACACAGTCGGCATTTGCTGTTTTCCTGGGTGTTATCTATCTTTGCTTTAATAAAGTTTGTCCTAATCGCATTGTTCTGTGCGGCCGTCAGCAGAGATTCCGTTTCTCTGTTCAAGTGTCCTTTTCTTAGCCATGCCCAGCTGTTTTCATTGGCTTCATCGCTTGTGAGTCTTATAAAGCGTCCATGTAGTTGTTTTTCTTCCCACTTTTCCTTTCTTGTCTTTTTGTTTCTGGCTTCAGTGCTTCCGGAGTTGTTTGTTGGGCTGGTGTCTCTTGCTGTGGTTATCAGTCTTTCCGTGTTCTGGGTTACATATTTCTCCAGCTCTTTTTTGGTGTCTTTCACACAGTCTTCTATACTTACCAGTCCCCTACCTCCTTCATTTCATTATTATTATTATTATTATTATTATTATTATTATTATTATTATTATTATTATTATTATTATTGTTATTGTTATTATTGTTGTTGTTTTTGTTGGTGTTGTCATCATCATCATCATCATCATCATCATCATCATCATCATCATCATCATCATAATTATTAGTTATGCCCCCTTTGGCATCTCCCCTTTAACTATCTTCTCAATTAAACTGTTAATAAACAAATTTAGAAAATTAAACTCTGAGTAGAGTATCGATATCCAGATCAAATGATGTTAAATATTTCATTTGATAACTCCTAAAAGTGCCCCCCTCAATTTCTCCCTTCTACCACTTTCTCTGATTTCATCCAACCTCATCTTAAACTGATTCACGCTATTGCGTCTCTTAATCCGTCTTGCAACATATTACTTAGTGAGCAAAATAACTTCACTGGTTAACAGATCTGGTTTTTGAAAACTGTGTTGACAATAACTTTGCAGATCTAGGAAAACTACTAAAATAATGCCTACAATAGTTAGAAATGTAATTTATTATCTTGAAAGTCTCAATCATATCACCTCTCATTCTTCTTTCCAGCAAAGTAGTCAATCTCAATGTGTACACGTTCTCCCTGTAAATGCACTCCTTTACTTTACTTATTAGCTTTGTCACCCGTATTTGTACGCCTTCGAGTTTCAATATTACATTCCAATTTTGAGTAAGTATTAATAATAATGTATTTTACATATATGGGTCTAATAGTATTATTTAGTTTATATTATAATTTCGCATTTTGCTATTGGATACCACTCATTATAAAATAATTTGATTGAACACGAATATTGATAAAAGCGAGGTAAAATAATCTTTCTCATCTAAATCAAAATATTATTTAATAAAACGGTGAATCTATTTGAGTGGCCCTGTCCTTCGAGTCCAATTCTAAATCACACAATTTTATACGTCTATTCAATCAAGTACATTGTTCCGTGTAAATGTATGAGAACTACTACCCCCAAATGTATATAATCCGTGTCCATTACTTTTAGGAAAAGAAAAAAACCACCTACAATTAATTAATGTATAGTGATTAATTATTTCCAAATTGAAACAAATAAAAAAGGGCTCTCAGCCTGACGACATATTTATTATCTCCATTATAATGTTCTATCATACCCTTTCAATTTTGGTAAACCAAAACACCAAGTGTTAACAACACGTTATCAAGTACTATTACCTCCTTGAAAATGCATACTAATATTAGGTAAAATAATCATATATTGAAATTGCATATAAGATAATAAAGGAATATTTAAAATAGACGCAATGCGAAAAGAAGATGATAGAGAAAGAAAGATCTGCACTTAAATACCTGTATCTATTTACACCGATGCTCTCACAGTGCAAACTCACAGTTCAACCAACTAATTACGGAGGATAGATGTATTTATTATACTAAACATAGTATTGTTGTAGACCCGTGCTAGGGGGCACAAAGATAACAGCCACAAATTGTGACAGGTTAAAATATACAATGTATTTATTCATAGCAATACAGTAACGCCGCTAAATGTGGTAGGAGATGACCGGATTCCTACCATGCGGTAAAACATGAATAGGAATGTCCTCTATATTTAACACCTACCCACTATAGGAGTATGTGACACAAGGTCGGAAAGTGGGATTTGAAAAGCCAGCGCCCGAGAGGTGAGCGCTTTAGCCATTAAATATTGCCTGGACAGCCCGTCGGCATTCCCCGGTAGGGGCGCCTCAGGCAGTAAGCTATCAACTTACTCCTCCCCAAAGAGGAGAGGCAAAGCCTGGGAGGGTGGACCTCCTAGAACTGCACAGGACAGACCCATAGACCGGCGGAATCATGCCCCGAAGGCCAAGACAACACCGGTCTATAGGGTGTAGTATCCATCGGAACAGATACCACACGTGGTATGAGGACTTTCACATAAATAGGAATTTCCTCGATATTTAACACCTACCCACTATACGAGTATGTGACACAAGGTCGGAAAGTGGGATTTGAAAAGCCAGCGCCCGAGAACGTGAGCGCTTTAGCCATTAAAAATTGCCTGGACAGCCCCGTCGGCATTCCCCGGTAGGGGCGCCTCAGGCAGTAAGCTATCAACTTACTCCTCCCCAAAGAGGAGAGGCTAAGCCTGGGAGGGTGGACCTCCTAGAACTGCACAGGACAGACCCATAGACCGGCGGAATCATGCCCCGAAGG
The DNA here is from genome assembly GCA_963556195.1 of Sepiola atlantica. Classification (NCBI taxonomy): domain Eukaryota; kingdom Metazoa; phylum Mollusca; class Cephalopoda; order Sepiida; family Sepiolidae; genus Sepiola; species Sepiola atlantica. Next base: position 225,235,084 of record OY744515.1, on the reverse strand, counting down.
CCAAGACAACACCGGTCTATAGGGTGTAGTATCCATCGGAACAGATACCACACGTGGACACTCACAGAATAGGAATGTCCTCGATATTTAACACCTACCCACTATAGGAGTATGTGACACAAGGTCGGAAAGTGGGATTTGAAAAGCCAGCGCCCGAGAACGTGAGCGCTTTAGCCATTAAAAATTGCCTGGACAGCCCCGTCGGCATTCCCCGGTAGGGGCGCCTCAGGCAGTAAGCTATCAACTTACTCCTCCCCAAAGAGGAGAGGCAAAGCCTGGGAGGGTGGACCTCCTAGAACTGCACAGGACAGACCCATAGACCGGCGGAATCATGCCCCGAAGGCCAAGACAACACCGGTCTATAGGGTGTAGTATCACTCGGAACATATACCACACGTGGACACTCACAAGATAGGATTGTCCTCAATATTTAACACCTACCCACTATAGGAGTATGTGACACAAGGTCGGAAAGTGGGATTTGAAAATCCAGCGCCCGAGAACGTGAGCGCTTTAGCCATTAAAAAATGCCTGGACAGCCCGTCGGCATTCCCCGGTAGGGGCGCCTCAGGCAGTAAGCTATCAACTTACTCCTCTCCAAAGAGGAGCGGCAAAGCCTGGGAGGGTGGACCTCCTAGAACTGCACAGGACAGACCCATAGACCGGCGGAATCATGCCCCGAAGGCCAAGACAACACCGGTCTATAGGGTGTAGTATCCATCAGAACAGATACCACACGTGGACACTCACAGAATAGGAATGTCCTCGATATTTAACACCTACCCACTATACGAGTATGTGACACAAGGTCGGAAAGTGGGATTTGAAAAGCCAGCGCCCGAGAACGTGAGCGCTTTAGCCATTAAAAATTGCCTGGACAGCCCCGTCGGCATTCCCCGGTAGGGCGCCTCAGGCAGTAAGCTATCAACTTACTCCTCCCCAAAGAGGAGAGGCAAAGCCTGGGAGGGTGGACCTCCTAGAACTGCACAAGACAGACCCATAGACCGGCGGAATCATGCCCCGAAGGCCAAGACAACACCGGTCTATAGGGTGTAGTATCCATCGGAACAGATACCACACGTGGACACTCACATGATATGAATGTCCCCGATATTTAACACCTACCCACTATAGGAGTATGTGACACAAGGTCGGAAAGTGGGATTTGAAAAGCCAGCGCCCGAGAACGTGAGCGCTTTAGCCATTAAAAATTGCCTGGACAGCCCCGTCGGCATTCCCCGTTAAGGGCGCCTCAGGCAGCAAGCTATCAACTTACTCCTCCCCAAAGAGGAGAGGCAAAGCCTGGGAGGGTGGACCTCCTAGAACTGCACAGGACAGACCCATAGACCGGCGGAATCATGCCCCGAAGGCCAAGACAACACCGGTCCATAGGGTGTAGTATCCATCGGAACAGATACCACACGTGGTACGAGGACTCTCACATAATAGGAATGTCCTCGATATTTAACACCTACCCACTATAGGAGTATGTGACACAAGGTCGGAAAGTGGGATTTGAAAAGCCAGCGCCCGAGAACGTGAGCGCTTTAGCCATTAAAAATTGCCTGGACAGCCCCGTCGGCATTCCCCGGTAGGGGCGCCTCAGGCAGTAAGCTATCAACTTACTCCTCCCCAAAGAGGAGAGGCAAAGCCTGGGAGGGTGGACCTCCTAGAACTGCACAGGACAGACCCATAGACCGGCGGAATCATGCCCCGAAGGCCAAGACAACACCGGTCTATAGGGTGTAGTATCCATCGGAACAGATACCACACGTGGACACTCACATGATAGGAGTGTGCTCGATATTTAACACCTACCCACATTAGGAGTATGTGACACAAGGTCGGAAAGTGGGATTTGAAAAGCCAGCGCCCGAGAACGTGAGCGCTTTAGCCATTAAAAATTGCCTGGACAGCCCCGTCGGCATTCCCCGGTAGGGACGCCTCAGGCAGTAAGCTATCAACTTACTCCTCCCCAAAGAGGAGAGGCAAAGCCTGGGAGGGTGGACCTCCTAGAACTGCACAGGACAGACCCATAGACCGGCGGAATCATGCCCCGAAGGCCAAGACAACACCGGTCTATAGGGTGTAGTATCCATCGGAACAGATACCACACGTGGACACTCACATGATAGGAGTGTGCTCTGTTTGAGTCTTTGCAACCATGGTATTTATCATAGATGGTTGCTTCCATTAGTTCTTCAATAGGGGGGATTTGTACCCCACAACAATCATTCACGTTGTTGTTTACCATCTAATGTATTTTTATATGTGTATAATACAGAGGAATATCAAAGTATAGGTTTTAAAAATGATGCATACAATATTATCGACCTTACAGTATTTACAAACTACTTAGATATTATATGTAACATTTTAGGAATATGATATTTACATTAAAAATACTAAATTGACCTATTTATAGAAACTTAACTTTTCTTGAAAACACTGAGATAGATATATGGCAGACAATATTTAAAATTAAAACAATCACGAACCTGTATAGAATTATAACAAAAATCATCAGAATAAGTGTTGATTGCAGAGCGGTAATGTTGCATTACGAACTGATGTAACATTAACTTATGGTAAGTAACATATAAAACGGATGTTTATCGTATGTATGTATATTGAAAATATATATCTAACAGAGTAATTACATACATTAGCGATACTGCTGATGTTTTTCCAAGTTATGTTACCGATATTTTAAATGAGTGTTCATATATAAATACTGTTGAACCAAATTGTAATATTTGCGACACCATTCATCAAGGCCCAGAGCCACTCAAGTATGAGGGTTAATTATACGAAACTGATTGATTGCTTAACGAGTAGGTACAATATGGGGGGATTAACATTGATCAGTTTTTATGAACTGCGTTTTATTATTTTTGGGGTGGATTATTATTAGGATTAAATGATATGTGATTTAAAGACAACCAACGGGCAGTTCCTCGGTAATCTGTTGCACAATAAAGAAACCATTGTTAAGAAACTCTGCATATAAAAGGAAAAATTGAACGTCTTTATTCGTTTTGATAGCAACACTAGTGTGTCTGTGAATGCCTACAAGTTAGCACTAAAAATGCGAGCACGGTTCAGCACCCTGCATGGATATTACAATAGAAACATAATATCAACAGTGATGAAAGGGTTAATTAGAAAATGCCTATTACCCCCACTAAATTTCGAAGTCGATTTTCAACTCTTTCAAGGTCGGGAAAATGGCTCCACGTTGCATCTCCACAGATGCAGCAGCTGTATTTTATTTTTTAGAAAATATATGACCTGTTTATATGTAGAGAATTGAATTACATGGAGGATACTAGTACGAAAACAGTGTTTGTGATGCAGGACATGTATATTATTGGAAAAGGGGTTGGCCCACAATTACTTATTATTTAATCAACATAGAATAGCATTTATAGCTATTTTAAGTGAATTGGTGCAATGAAAAGTAGCCCAACTACGTTTGCACGTTCGATAGGAAAACTTTGTGGAAGAACTTAGCAGGATTTGCCCCAGGTACAATTGTCCATTAACAATGGTCCTATAAATAATATATGCCTTACTGCATAGGTAATGGACACCTAAATGTTGGCCAGTGAGTACTTTCCAAATATGCACGATGGGCTTATTGAGAGAATATTAACTTCCCATTTGCAGCATGGACATTTTGACGTTTACATCAAGTAAAATAGCACTATCACCACATTAGAATAATAGGCTGGTGAGGTATAGGTGCATAACTACCATAACCAAGTGATACGTTGTATGTAAGACATCAGATAAACGACAGGGGGATATATTATACATATCCCAATGAGAAAAAAACAGAAGATTGACTTACAGACATATAATATGAAATAATTTATGGGATAAATATTCGCTATGATGCCATATATATAATGTTCTGTACATAGTTGTCATATACATTTGAGGTGATGAAATAACTCATAAAATATAGTACGCTATCAGTACGATTTTCTAATTAAAACAATATATATTCCAAAAGTTATGCGCCAGGATGACAAATGTATTTTTGAATGTCATAAACCCTGATAATTGAATAAATACACTAGCCTATATGCTGATACCTCGAAAAATGTTTAGATGCAACAATGTTATGTAATAATTAACTGGTATTTAATAAACCAGACGCTAATGGAATGTTTAATATACCTTTCAAAATGATGAGCGTAAAGAAAACAACTAGCGATATTTCATAAATTATATGGAGATAAAGTCAGAGAAAAGCATATCATTTCAAAACATTTTCTCTCGTGCCGTTTAAATAATTTTTCTTAATGTTTAAATCATTCTGTATTGAATACAGAAGCGAGTAGTTATCTTATTATTCATGATAAAACTTATTGTTGAATACATTTACATACTTTAAATTACTGTAATCCAATGGAAAATTGTGAATTGTATCTTGGTTTTAATAGTAAAATGATAAAATGTATGAATGGTGTTGTTTCCAAGAACCTGCATGTACAAAATGTTATTGTAAAGTTTCCATACACTAAACATTCTATGAATTATAACGTAGTGATGTTACACAAATAGAGCTTCTCCACGAATCGTCTGTGTTGTTAAAAAGCAAAATATTAAGTTGCGCTATTGCCATGAATGAATGTGCTTAATTACATAGCTTAAATATCATGCATGCTATATTTTATGAAACAGAAAAAGAGGAAAATCTGTGAACAAAATAACATTATTGAAACAAAATATGCAAGTGTTAAAGCTCTCTATGTTGTTATCAATGGAGTATGAATGAAACATCCAATCTGGATTATCTTCAGCAACTTTACTGCATTAATGAACGTCAATAATAAAAAAAATGATGGGTATAAGAATATCATTATTTCAATATCAAGAAAGTCACACATGATTTTAAATACCATATTCGTCGCCGTTCTCTTACGCTTGAAATGTACTTGTCGCGCTACCAAATAAAGTGTAATATCTTATGGATATAAATTACACTGTTAGCAATAGTTTTATCGCTTGATGTGCATATTAAAGGGACACTTCTGAAGAACTCTCGTTCTGGTGTAACATACATTTGTTACTAGCGTAACGGTAATGATCAACACATATGAAATAAAATTAAAGTTTACGAAGTTTTTTTTGTCAATATTGCTTTCTTTGCAAAAAATATTTTACGTCGTTCTAATTAATTAACACATTAAACAGTCAAAAAAGGTGATGTTATTTTAAGCACAAATGTCTTTCTTTGTATGTAATTACTTTTTTCTTGAAAAATTCTTAATTTTGCCTAGTAGAAATCTTCAGAAAAACACGGTGACAAATTATGTTTTCCTCCCCTATTTCGAAAACATTCGCTTATATATAAAAGGTGTGTATATAATATAGAAACAATTTGATCACGCAATGTATGTATATCAGAAGACGTATATCAGCTTTCTTTAGGATACTTTCAAATAGTATACCTATATCGTGTTGCCCGCCACCATTACCGACATGATGGAAAATAAAATATTTTTATCAATGCTTACTACGCAAAGGATGTGCATCACTAGATGTTATTTATTATCTTTGTCTAGACGTTCACCTGCATCTACCAGGGTTATAAAATACCCACCTGCGACGCACCCCTGCGTGTTTCTCCACATGAACGCATACTTATAGGCGTCAAGGGAATAAATATTACATTTCAAAGAAAATAATTAAAACCTGTTTACGTAAATACAAAAAGAGACACGCACGCAAAATACATGGATGAATGCGGTTAAACACACATGAACGCACACAGACGCACGCTTGTAAGTTATTACGTTTGCAAATTCAAGATTAAATAAATATAGAGAGTACAATATAAACCATATTTTGTCACGTATACATCTAAAAGTCTTCGCCAACATATATTGAGTCCAAACCATTTAAACCCGCTTATCTGTAATTGACACTGTCTTTTTAACCGCTATCATACATTTTCGTGTGTTATTCTGACCAAATACAGCATATGTATATATATATATATATATGTAACCTCATTGATAAGTCTAAACCTAACTTGAACTTCATAACATTCGACATTAATAATTATTACCAATCCATTTCCCCTATCTTACTTAACAAAGCATTAATCTTCGCCAAAAATAATTCTGACATTACTGACATAGAGATTAAACTAATAATATTAGCCAGAAGATACCTACTAGAATTTGATAATAAGCTTCGGACTAGGAAGGACACCCCCAATAACTTTGACATTACCATGGGGATCAGACTCTGCGCAGGTCACTGACCTGGTAGGTTTGTACTTGATGAGAGAATTGGGGTTTAATTTTGGACACTTACAGGGTGGGTTGTATAGGGACGATGCCCTGTTTGTATCTGGGGAGAGATCGAGACAATATAACAACACTATCAAAAACCTGCATAACTTCTTTAAAAACTTTGGTTTGACCATTACAGTGGAACCTGAGAAAAGAATATCCAACTTTCTTGACCTTACATTAGATCTTAACTCGGGAACCTTCAGCCCATACCATAAACCTAACTTAACCCTTTTCTACGTACATAGCCTATCTAACCACCCTAAATCCATCATAAACTCAATAGTCCCCTCAGTATCTAATAGAATCTCTAAGCTATCTGCGAATAAATCGATCAAAATTCTAGCTTTTACAATAATGCTTTGCTTAAATCAGGCTACAATCACAAAATTAAATATAACTGCAACCCCCTTACTCAAGTTAACAAATCTTCAGGCATTATTACTCACAACATGACCACACACAGAAATAAAAAGTTTAACTCATCAGCACCTAAGATAATCATAACACACTCTAATAAGCCCATAGGAACTAAAGATATTGATAATCGGGTAGACCTACATTCGCATAAACAAAGGAAAAAACTTAGAAGAAAGAATAACATTTGGTTTAACCGCCTTTCAGCAGTAATGTTAAAACCAATATACCTAAAGAATTTTTCCAAATCTTAGACAGATCTTTTAAGCATCCCCACAGATATAGCACTATCCTTAACAGAAATTCTATTAAAATATCATACTCTACTATGCCCAATCTTGAACAAACTATCATAACCTCTAACAATAGGAAAATCAAACATATCCAACAGCAACCACCCACCACATCCCTCACCACTTGTAACTGCCGTAAACCTAGAGATTGTCCCCTTAACAACAACTGTGTACAGAAGGACGTAATATACGCTTGTACTGTTAAACAATTCCCCCGCTCCACCAATGTTGTGAGTAATCACAGTTCCCATACTCCACCCGAACTCCGGATCTCCCCGCAACCCCAATCCGCTTCTACTCTAAACTCCCGCTTATACAGCCATACCTCTAACCAAGCACCCCCAATAATAGATAGTGCTCATGGGCCAACTCACATTTCCCCCATATCCGCTCCACCCCACTTCTCCAAACAACTTTCCTCGCATAACTTGGATCTCCAAACCCAAATCTCTTCTAATACCATTAGTAATCTCAATGCAACTATAGCACTACCCTTCAAGATACACACATATATTGGGGCGTATTCTTTCCCCATTAAGACCCGGATCTCTAACCATATATATTCCTTTAAAAATAGCAGCGATAACAGCACAGGCACTACACTTTCCAATCTAATTAGAAACCTCAATCTCAAAAATACTCCCTATTCACTTCACTGGTCAATACTTAAAAAGTCCAAATCATATACCCCTGGAGCATCCCATTGCCAACTCTGTACTCTGGAAACCTTTATGATAGCTACTGCTACTAAATCTAAAAATATTATTAATTCTAAGAATGAACTTATCTCCAGTTGCAGGCATAAACGTAAATTCAGGTATAGCAACCATAATAATCCCCCAGACACCCCTCCCCCATTTGATTAAATACCCTCCCTTCATCTCGGATTTTCCCTCCTTACATCTCGAAACCCCTTTCTGATAGTTCTAATTCCTGTTGTTCTATAATCTCTACTTATATCTCCCTCATCCCTTTAACATTCTCTTAACTTAATAAAATTACCCACAAACTTCGTTAGCTTCACATTTCCCTTAGTTTTAACACCTTTCTTCCATTACCCCCTAAATCTTTCCACTTAACCTCCTTAACTGTATAACTTTATTTGGCTTTCCATTTTCTTTCCCGTTTGACTTCTTTTAATGCATTCGTCCGCTTCCCTTCAACACTTCCATTCTTCATTCTTTTCCCTTTCAACGTGATAACTAACTCACTCTATTCATATTATATCCTAGCCCTTTTATTTACTTGTTGATTAGCCTTATCTACTCCATATCCCCTTTGCACACCTCGATATCGAACTCCTTACTGTTTCCACTGTGCACTCTAATTATTCTTCCCCTCCTGTTTTTACTTCTATATAATTCTTCTCACTCTTTTAATAGCCTCTATTATTCCCCCCTTGTTTTACCTCGCCCTTCGCACATCTCTTTCAAACTACTCAACCCCCAACCCGCCCTCGCTCTACATCTTTTAACCCCCATAGTATTTACTTTTAACTGCGATCTCCACTCTCCCTCTGGCTTAATCCTTTGTCACTTCTTTAACCTTGTATATCTCTTACTTCTTCCGGCCTTCACTAACCTATTTAACAATTTTCTTAATTAACCTCCATATAACTTTTTTTAATAAAATTTCAAAGTTTATATTTTCCCATATCTATTTGAACTAGCATCCCGTAACTGCTTATTTACTTCAACCTATCATTTTTTCCACCTTGGAGACTCCCATTCCGGATATCCTCTCTAGGTCTTGTTTTCCTTTTTCTTTTTCCTTATTCTAATTTTCGTTCTTGAGCTCCAATCTTATCGACTTTTCCCTCATTCTATTATTAGTATCTTGTTTTTATTATTTTTTTATTTTTTTATTTTATTTTATTTTTTTATTTTTTTATTTTTTATACTAATATATATATATATTTTATTTTTTTTATTCTTTCGGTCAATCCTTAATTTTCCCTGCGAGCTTAAGACTAATCTTATTATCTATTTTTCATTCTTTATTCTTTTATTTTCTTATTTTCTTATTTCTACTTTTTATACTATTTTTATCTTTATTTTTTATCTTTACTCTTTTAATTTTTAACTCATTTTTCTAGTCCTACCCTTCATATATATTTTGCCTCATTGTTTATATCTAAGGTCATTTGATTAAACTTCTAAACCCCGAACTCTGTCCTTATACATATTCTGATATTTTAACCCCTTATCCTAACATTCGTTAACTTACCTCCACTCCTTTCTTCCCCTTTTCTAGTTGAATCCTAATTCGCGTTAACTTCCAATTTCAACTTTATGCTTCACCCCACCACTTCCACACTCTTAGTTTTATCCGCATTCCTTCACCGCATCGCTCCCTTTCTCCTCCCCCCTCTCTTTCCTCGTACCCGTCCCTTTCTCCTCCCACACACCCCTTACCCGTTTCCTCCCTTGCCTACTGGTCGCATATTATATTCTTGTTTTCACTGTCTTTGCTTTTCTTCATTTATAGCCGGCTTTCTCAACTTGGCAGGCTTTAAATATTCTCACTGCCCCTTTTTCCCACTTTAAAACACTTTCCTTTTGTCATCTCTGCCCGGGAAGTATCTTTAATGGCGAATATTTTACTTCTTAATCTCCTCTGACGCCTGCCTGCATCATCGAATGTACCTCTTATTGGACTTTTTACCCTTTTTGGATTTTCTATTTTCGCCGTACCTGAAGTTGTGGCTTCTTGGAATTTAACTTTGAAGCCTCTCTCATTACTTCTCGTGCCTCTAACGACCTACCTATCTACATCTTATTCTCTCCGCTGGACTCTTCGACACCGGACTTTTTGGCAATCGGACATTTGCTTGTACCCTGGCACAGTTTTGCTCTACGTTTCTTTCCCTACAACTTTTATTTTATTTCATTTTTTCAAATTTTAAATCTTGGCCATTGCCAACTTGTTTATCCCAGCGACTTCCTCTGATGATAAGATTTTGATCTTTGAAAAGCCTGGCTTAAGGAAAATTTAACTTGAATAAATTGCCTTTTTGCGGAATATACCTTGCTTTGAACTTTTAGAATTGAATTTTGATTTGGCTTTTGCTTTCTCTAATTCCTTTCCATTCTCCTTCATGTATATATATATATATATATATATATATACATATATATATATATATATATATATATATATATATATACATATACATATATATATATACATATATATATATATTACATATATATATGTATATAAATATATATATATATATACACACATATATATATATATGTATATATATATATATATATATATATATAATATTTATAAATAAATATTAATTATGTATTACCAACAAAAATCGATGTGTCATGCTTACACGATCTTCAGTGCAAAGCGAACTCTGATAACAAGTAATAACTGATTCGCAGTCAAGATACTTACCATTTGGCCTCCAGAAATTAGCTTGGAATTTAGGATGCCATTTAACTTTCTAAATCCGAAGTTGGCAGGATTTCACAGCAAGCGGCGATGAGTGATCAACAACAACAACACATGGTGTTTGATATCGCAATGAAGCTAGTCGTACTTCTTGTTATCAAATTCACTCCAGCCTTAGTAAAAGGGGTTATATAATGATATTTAAAAAGAAATATTTATTATATATTACCTACATCCATTGATGTTTCATGCTTACGCCATCTTCAGTGCAGGAAGCTAATACCCGACGGTCGGCGGGTGCGAACTCCGATCACAAATCGCCACTGATTCGCAGTCAAGAAACTTACCAGTTGGCCACCAGAAATTAGCTTGTAACACTGCTTGTTAGAGAGAAAGAGAGAGAGAGAGAGAGAGAGAGAGAGAGAGAGAGAGAGAGAGAGAGAGGGAGATATGTTTACGATTCAAAATAAATTATTCGCATACACAAATGGTGTATGAATGTGTCTATTTGTTCCGGGTAGCATTCATTTTAGTTCCAAAAATCTATCATAAAAAAATATAAAAGTTGTCTTTTATTTTAAACTTTTATTTTAAAATCAAAATCTCTGTAAGTGCAATACTAAGGAAATGCAGTCAATACACATGTCTCAAATAGTGTCAAATTATGTACAAAAAGAAACAATCTAAAAAAGAGTCTTCTTCACTTGTGTAAATATTCTAAATTATAAAACTTACTTCCACCTAAAAAAGGCATAATTGAAATCAACAAACGAAGAAAAAAACAACACACATCCGCTATATTGGCAAAAAGACTATTACAAACAAGGGAAAATTACGTGCTGAAACGGAAAATCCTCCCTATTCTTATTAATTGAAATTACAGCTACAGCGCTCTCGTATTTACAAACACACCTAACAGTTTAGTCAAGCATATTAAACACAGAAAAAAAGACTCGATATATATGGTTGATGTCTATTCGATTTCGGTATCAACACGTTTCTGCGTATCAAAGTGATATTAAAGTAAAACGTCTCAGGTAACGGCGCGGACATTGCTCTTTGGTCTGCTAGACATTTACAGGTCATACAACACGTAGTCACAGATGTTTTGGCGATCTGAAGAGATGCCATAATTGAAGCCACCTCTTTACGTGCTTGATTTTTCAGCACATGCAATTGTTAGTGATTCAACACACTGGTACCTGACATTGAAACTAAATCGCTGTTCAATATTTCCTCAATGTACTGAAGGTGTCATGCCCCAACTTTTGTTTCCCTGCTCTCTTCAGCTAACTGTCTTTCGTCCGTGTCTTTCCAAAACACTTGCTGCCTTCAAAAATCATATTCATCTACCTTGACCTATATATATATATATCCATTATGTTCGATCTTCCAGCATCAATTCCAAAGCACTTCAAATCGTCGTTGATATAGTTTTAATCGCTAATGTGGTGTGTGCTATGGACTAGTTTTCTGAATAAGTTCCTCATTAATAATCTGTTTGGGCAGTCTGTCATCAGAAAAAACGTACAAATGCGCAATGGAATAAAATATGTGTTTTCTCATACGAGACGCAATGCTTTAAATAGCAGCTCGCTCCAACATTTCCGTGGCAGGGGTAAAGCTCTCTTAAGGGATGTTAAGCAAGTGTCGTAGGCAATTTCGGTGGAAACGCTGTAGCAGGTGAATATAGGCTCTGTAAGTCAAATCTCGCATGCATAATATAACACATGGCTTATACAAAGCGATATTAGGTTCTAGCTTTGCTTCACGTGTTGTCCACATTCGCGTTTCTAACTGATTAACATACAAACAAGCCTGTTTAATACGTCTACTTATCTCATCATCCAACGACCCTTCCTTCGAAATAACACTAGCAAGATACATAAAGAGATCGACTAATAACAGTCTGTGTTCTTCAATAAATATATCTGGTGTATGATACAGGTTGCCAGGAACCGGGGCAAACATAGCCTTTTTTCACCAAGGCTTGTTGTGAGACACATTATTGTACACGTCCATGCAAAACTATCCATTATATCCTGCATACCAGTCTGCGAATGAGCTACGAGATGCATGTCGTCTACATAAAGCAAGTCTCGAACAAGAGTTGAGAATTTCCATTGACGAAGTATTAATACAGCCGACCCGATGTGCGAAATCTTAATATACCTACCTTTGTCATTTTTTTTTTGCAAACCAATGACAGAGGTGTAGCAACATATATCGAAAACAAAGTAGGAGCAGGTATGTAACCCTGTTTAACAGCAGTGTGGATCGTAGCGGATACAGATCGGCAACCATTGCAGTTGGCACGTGCTTTTACTTATCTGTGCAACAAAGTTAAGAGTACATCAGAACCAACCCAATACTTTCCGCAGCGTATCCCGATTAACTGTATCAAAAGCTTTTGTCCAACTAACACATACATGATATACGTCTAGAAGCATACACTAGCGGATGTAGTCATTCAGGCGATTACACCGGATTCTGTTAAATTCCTTTCTGATCTCATAAAATGGAGTGATACTAAGATAGTTATCGCACTCATGTTTCGTTCTTTTCGTTTTGTACAAAGATACCATACTGGAGTCACGCAAACCCTGCTAAACTTGCCCGTCAAACCAGATATAATAAATCAACCTCTTAATTTTCTCTGCCATTGGTATTCAACCATAGCAAAGAACTAATATATGAATACCATATTCGTCAGTTGCTCCGCGTCTTAACTACCATACAACCTCCTCGACCTCCTAGAGGTTACAAACATAATACATTTTTACAATGACAACTCTCTTAAGTAAACTATCTATCACATCACTACTGACTATCGACGGATTAGTGTAGAGTTCAGTATAATGATTTTTCTATCTATCAAGTAGCTCGCTTGGATCCATAATGTGTCATCCTTGGATTTTTATAGCGTTACATTACTATGGCCAGGACCCCTGACTGTCAACATCAGGTCATGCATTGCTTCATTGTCCTTAACATCAGTGACATGCTGAATGTCACCAACTTCCCGGGAGGCTCGTGATATTCAGCATGCCATCACCACTATTCATCCGTCATACATCTAAGTTCTACTCTACAACTCTGAGTTAATAGCTAAGTATGACTGACGCTCAGTATTTTCTGAAGAAGTATCACAGTATTTAATCAAATCGGTGTTGTATGAATTAAATATTAACTTTTTTGTCTGCCACTAATGAGATTAAACGTATAATATTATTTTGTTTCAAAAAGTGTACAAACGAATCGAAAGTTTTAATACGTGCCTCAGGTCTACAACATAATTGAATGGTTATCGACGCGCCTCTGGTGTACAGAAGAATAAGAAAGTTCAGTGACGCACCTCTGTTGTACAAAATAATCGAAAGTTTATGTACTCGCCTCTAGTGTACAAGAGGATCGGAAGTTTGCGTACGCGCCTCTCGTGTAAAAATGATCGGAAGTTTCGGAACACGCTTTTGGTGTAAAAAAGAATCGACACTGTACGACAGCGCCTCTTGTGTACCAACAAAACGAAAAAATTTGAGACGCGCTTATGTTGTGCAAAAGAATTGTAAGTTTAATCATAAGTTTCCGTACGCGCCTCTGGTGTAAAAAAGAATCGCAATTGTACAGACACAAATCTGGTGTACAAAAGAATCAGACGTCTACAACCGCGCCCTGGTGTACACAAGAATCGAAAGTGACAGTGGCGACTCTGGTGTACAAAAGAATCAAAAGTTCAGAGACGCGCCTCTGGTCTATAAAAAATAAAAGGTTTACGACCGCGCCTCTGGTGCACAAAAGTACCGAAAGTTTATGGACGCGCTCTGATGTACAAAAGAATTGAACAATTAAGTACGCGCTTCTTGTGTACAAAAGAATCAACAGTTTATGGCCGTGCCTCTGGTGAACCAAAGAATCGAAAGTTTACGAGATCGCCTTTGGTGTACAAAATAATCGAATGATAAGAGACGTGTGCTTGGTTAAAAAAATATCAACATTTTACGGACACAGCTATGGTGTAAAAATAATCGAAAGTGGATGCATGCGAATCTTGTGTACGACATAATACAAAAGTTTACGATCGCGCTTTTTGTGTACAAAAGTAGCACACGTGTAAGGACGCGCCTTGTGTACAAATGAATCGAACGTTCAGAGACGCACCTTTGTTGTACAAGAGTATTGAAAGTTCACGAACGCGCCTCTGGTGTACAAAAGGATCATAAGTGTTTTATCTTCAACAAGTCCAAAAGTTAATACATTCAATATACCCAATTTTCTTTATTTTCTTCATTAATAAAGATAATTTTCAATTTAGCATTTTGAGGCGTGCTTTTCTTCTAAAAGTGTGGCTTCAATTTTCAATTTGCTGGTTTTGGGACTTTGTACCTGAAAAATTTAGCTACAAAGTCAATTACAACTTTTTTTGTATTTTTCTACTAAAAATCATACAGTTCGGTTTGTATAGCCCGAATCTTTTTAATATAAAAATATTTCGGATCAGCTCATCGAGTGCTATCCTTCTACTGTTCCATCATTAGATTATATTCATAATTTAAAAAGTTATGCGCAGTTGAAAAGGACGAGGAGCGTTACTCAATAGGCATTATTGCCAGTTAAATCTGCTCAACTTTTCTATATTGTAAACTCTTTTCGAGATATCTATATTTTTAGATTCCGTACGCTGTTTGCTACATGTTTAGTATAAACAAAATAATATTTGCTTTAGATAAAAAAGGGTATACTAATTCAACGTCAATATGAGGCATTATCTTACACATTGATGCCACTTATATTTTGAATAACTTTTTTTCTACTAGACAAACTATTAATTTCTTTATGTGAGAAACAAGCTTGAAACGAGTTAATTCTAGTGTACAAAAGTCATCAAATTCGGATGTAAACTGAATTAATGACACACTCAAGAATTGGTCAACATTGAGTAAGGAGATAATGTGAATGACTGGGGAGTTGCACAGTGACATGTCTGTTAACATTACATTTAAATGTAAGAATGTTAGTATAATCTGGAGAACAGAGAGCAGGGAGACAACTTCAAAGGTTAGCAGTTTAGGTGAGAATTTATTAGAGAAAAAAGCCTACAGGTGTCAGATCATCCTTACATTAATGAGGTAAGATTTTGCAGATGGTCGAGGTTTGTCGGTGAATTTACGTCGAGTAGGAACCAGAGAAGCATGTTTTACAAGGCACATTCCATTGTAGTACTTGTAAAACAAGAACAAGGATGCAACATTGCGGCGATAGGACAGAGATTAGGAGACACTCTAGGACATATAAGATTATATACTCAGTGTGGATGCACCAGGCCAGATGCGACAAAAATACACTATGCGTAGACAGATGGAAGTGTTGTAAAGCTATATGGTAATGCCAAGTGTGAGAGGGGTTATTTACAGTAGAGAGAGCGCACTTTCATTGCAGAAGACTTGACACTATCTGTGTGTTCCAATTCATGTTAAATGCGAATGTAAGCCCAAGGAGTGTTACTGTTAGATTTAAGACAGAATGCAATTTGTCATCGGTGGTTAAAATGTTGTCTTACATTTTCGGGGGGTTTGCTTTAATCGTATTCAATGTTACCATCAATTTATGTGCCAATTTTAAAACATACATATGTTGTTACTGAATTCAGCCATTGCCTTGGATATGTACGCGTTCGTTTTATCCACATGTCGAGAATACTGAGTGGTGTCATCAGCAAATTTACCCATCTACAACACAAACTATTCAAGGATGGGGCATTTATGTAGTAAAAAACGATCACGGTCTAAGGATTGATCTTTTGGGTACAACCGCATTAATGGGCAAGTAGTTTTGATAAACGGCCATCGACAACCTTGACCTTTTTTCTGCTAGAAATTGGCTATTCATCTTAAATAGTCGTACAGTAATACAATACAAATTAATTTTCATGAGTAGACGGACGTTCATGACAAATCTGGTCAATGCATTGAGATATAGCAAACCTTTTGCTTCACCTGCATTGTCAAGTAAAAGTTATATGCATTTAAAGATAACCTTAAGGGTATCCGCAGTAGAATGAAGAATATACCTCCTACACACACACACACACACACACACACACACACACATATATATATATATATATATATATATATATATATATATATATATATATATATATATATATATATGTAAACAAGGTTAGGCATAACGATTCAACATTTGACGAACAGAACACGAAATAATCAATACAACTACACTTATATATGCAGAGACACGACAGTTTATTTAGGCAGCTTGCGAGTTAAATACTGAACTATTTTGCTGTGTAACCGGCGCTGTTGGACACATCGATCTTAGGGCAGGCGGTATGTAAGTCATACGCATTGGTGGTCATGTCCGAGTATATATTAGCGCATCCACGATGGCATTTTCAGAGTTGTATGCATGAGTGTTGGTCTTTGTCTAAATCAC
Organism: Sepiola atlantica; assembly: GCA_963556195.1. Lineage (NCBI taxonomy): Eukaryota > Metazoa > Mollusca > Cephalopoda > Sepiida > Sepiolidae > Sepiola > Sepiola atlantica. The sequence goes on along the minus strand of OY744515.1, from coordinate 225,218,202 downwards.
ACACAAGAAAGGAATAGACAAGAGGGGTGACGTCGGATAGGGACGGCGTTGACTCGTTTGCGACCAAGTATGAGCAATATTGTTGAGTAGCCACGACTTGGTCATCTTGGCCTCGTTTTCTATAACGGAATCCTGCTGAACAGCGTAAGGGGTCCGGCAGCAAGCTCGCCAATCCATGGCTTGAGCACCTTCCTCAGAAACTTCTAGTAGATATCGGTGGTCACTCTCCAGGTGGTTTGATACAGGAACGAATTCATGGCGGCTACATGGTCGAGATAACGCAAAGTACCATAGAAAGGCGAGGATTAGTATGTATGCTTCACAGCGGAAACCTCTTCGATTTCCATACAGAGCAACCTGTCGTTCTACCTGTTAGGAATTAGTTTTATCATAGAAGCTCATCATCCCAGTAAACCCGGGGTTGAGCGTGTTTAGCAAAGCCGAGGCCTTGAATGTCCTCCAATCTTTGTAGACATTTGTAATAAGCATGCGACGAGATTTCAGTAGGAGTAGTAACAGATATCTATCTTGATCGTTCGGAAGAGTGTCGACTCGATACAACCCATATTAGAGGCGACATGAATGTCGCTGTAGCTTCGGATTTTGCTGCAACACTTTGTAGAATATAATAATCTGGTGAATATAATGTGTGTTGATAAAGCATTGGTTCAGTCAAAATTACAATTCACCTGATGATTTTAGGCATATATTATCCATCAAATATTTCTTTCATTTCACTTTTTCTCATTTCAATTTTATTTTACTTTTTAGACTCAGTTCAAAACTACATCAGCTAATGATTACGAAATAATCAAAAGCTAGTATACCACGATTACCTAAACAAATAATATTGCTAGATCCGTCTTTATTATGAATAATAGTTGATCACCAAATGACGAACATATTTTTTTTTAAATATAGAATACAAATAGAGGCGTTTAATAGAAATAAGAAATCGACAAAAACAAATAGGAATAATAAGAAATTAAAATATTCATTTCGGACAGCAGTGTTTGCATATAATCTACGATTAGACAGGTTAAATCAGATAAAATTAAACAAATACGTAAATAAGAAAAAGTAAACGTGAACTAAATAATTTGATCGATTTAATTTGGTCGATATTAACTTTATATTCATACATATTTACCAGACAAAAACAGGACAGGAAATGTGAAATTGACGAAATATACATCTGCAATGCCATTTATATCATGTTTTTGTCAATACAGATTTTCCTGTAAATGTTCGCTGCCAATTAACAAACAATTGAAAAGAGTTGATATTTGAACTGTAATGGTGTGTCGTGTCACAAAATATGTGTCTGTTTGTTTGTGGAATTTGTTTGATTGCTCATTAATGATTTGCCGAATTGTCTACGTATGAAACGTAAATGGCGCGTGTCCTAAATTATGTGCATGTTACCTTTCGTACGTTGAATATTACGTCCATAAATGTCATAAAACCTTTATTTCTCACAAAAACGAATATTTACAACTACTAAAACGCCCAATATCTATGTGGAAACCTATATTTTTGTAGTCTGTGATGCACAACGTTAGTATGTTGAGATGTATTGATTTTTGAAAGTGTTGTTTTATTTTGGTTTATTAGTAAGCTTGTTAAATGCATCTATCTATCTATCTATCTATCTATCTATCTATCTATATATATATATATATATATATATATATATATATACATTTACATTTACATATATATATATTTACATATATATATATATATATTAAAAGATGAGGTCGTATATATATATATGTTTATATGTGTGTATATATATACATATATATATATAGAGAGAGGTATATATATATGTATGTATGTATATATATTTATATATATATATATATAGGCAGATGGTGAATAATGAAAATTAAAAAAATATATACAAAAGAAAATGTATTAATGAGTTCAAAAACAATGACTCTCGTTATCATTAATCCTTGGATTTTCAAAGAAAACACTCCATTCATGTTGGGACAAAAAAGTCGGTAATGCAAATATAACCGATAAGATCAAACTTTAAAAAATCATATATATATATATATATATATATATATATATATATATATATATATATATATATATATATATATATATATATATATATATATAAAACGTTTGTCGCTAAAAGTATCTTAAAGTTAGGTCACTCACCGCAAACAGACCTATTGTGATGGTAAATAATTTTGAGAAATAATACTCTGGTACTTAGAAGTTATATGGTGTCCGTTAAACGGCTGAATGGTCCATAGTAATTACGTATGTTCTTGTATTTGGTATCCGTATAAGTCCGTGGGAAATGCGATTAATCGCGAATATGAGTTTCCAATCAAAATCATCAAATATGAAGGGTGTTCGGTCAAAATACGATTCATAATTAAGTAATATTTGCTTTACTGAGTTGTTAACTTCTGATAAAAAGAGTGTTTTTTTTGAAAATCCATGGAGTATTGTTGCTTTTGAACGTCTGATGTTAGAATAAATTTTGTATGTGTACAGCTTTTTATTTTAATTATCTATCTTTTTGCATTTACTGCTCTATTCACTATATTAAGCTTTCTATTAGCACGATAGAGTATCATTTGAGGATACATTATTTACCTTTAAATCCGTATGCAATGTTATATATATATATATATATATATATATATATTTTCAGGTTATCTATTTAAGAGAAGGAAACCTCTGATAAAAATAAACCTTGTACTAACCATGATCCTATGTCTTGATCAACCACCTTCCTAGAGCTGAAATCTCGAACCAAGTTTGCAAACCTAAAATTTCTTAAGGAGTAGATGGGCTCTTGCACTCGTTTTCTGTCTATTACAAACAATGGGACTCCTGTAAAGACACCTACAGCTTGGCCTTGTTTCCTGACTAGGGCAATGAACGCCGTCTCTCTTTCTCTCTATCTGGGATAGTTAAAGATTATTTTTCCTACATGACTTGTTTGGGTCGCTCTTGTTCAGAGAGGTTGAGTGTGCAGGTTAGACAGCTTGACTGGCATTGTTTCCGACTAGTAGTGAGGAGCCGTAACTGGTAGGGAGCTTTAGGAACGGCTGTCCCATCAAAAGTTGCATAATATCATGGGTAACTGTACGTGTCATGTCGGCCATGGAAACATCCCCTACACTTAACAGTTGGGCTTTCCAGAGGCCAAAAACCCCATGGGCCAAGTCTCGACTAATGGACTGGTTGTATTAGTTTATTGGCACTAAACAAGCATACCTTTTGCCCTCCCTACTCTATCTCAAAACAAACATGAATTTACAAAATAAAAAAACAAAGTCTACATCAGACACCTGACCAAAACATATTTGCCTCCGCCCGTGAGGCTCGCATTCACAAATATGCGGGGATTAGAACCAACATTAACGACGTAGAAACTTTTCTCCTGACAAACTCCCCGGATATCCTAGACCTAAGTGAAAAGTGCCTTCAATCCTCAATCTCCTCTTGCCACATTACATGACTTATTGCAATCCACTCTACCGTAAGGACTCTGACAAACATATTCACGGGCTAGGAGTTTATATTCGGAACACCCTCCCTTTGACTTTTTTTTTCAATTTAATTTTCGAAGATATACTTCATCATCGAACCGACAACACCAAAAAGCAAGATGAGGACTAAAAAAAAAAAAAGAAAGGTATTTTTATATATCTTTATTTCAAATTCAGAAATTCTGATGATAAAGTATATCTTCGAAAATTAAATTGAAAAAAAAAAGTTAATAAAACTAAAATGCATTGTATGGCGTTCTAATTGCTTCTTATTATTTTTAATAATTAATATTTCCATGTAAATAATGCTTTCTAACCAAGGACAACATCTCCTATTACAATTTGCACCGCCACGTGCAGTCCAAAAAAAGGACTGTCATCGATATTCGTTCATCAACATCGAACCGATAACAGCAAAAAACAAGATGAGGACAAAAAAAAAAAAAGAAAGGTATTTTTATATATCTTTATTTGAAATTCAGAAATTCTGATGATGAAGTATATCTTCTAAAATTAAATTGAAAAAAAAAGTTACTAAAACTAAAATGCATTGTATGGCGTTCTAATTGCTTATCATTATTTTTAATAATTAATATTTAATTACTTATATTTTTTATACTGTTCTCCCTCGACCCAGGACTGTACCTTGATCCACTCTGTCTCTGAAATCTTAGATAGAGCACTCTCACTCAGCTTGAATTCCCGAATACATGTGTTTGGTGATTTTAATGCACTCCACCTTGACTGGTTAGATTCGCTAGCGTTACTGATACAGCTGGGAACTCTACGTTATATTTCTCCTCGGCTCACAATCTCTCACAGACTGTCACTTTTCAAATCCGCCTTCCTGATCGTGCGGACCAGCAAGCCTCACTTCTTGACCTGTGTTTGACCTTACTAGCCGAGGTTTGTGTTGCGAATACCTATAGTTTTCTCGGAAACTGATCACGTAGTTGCAATGATACTTATCACTTTAAAAACTCGTCTAAAAGCTGAAGAGCCGCTGCTTAAAATGTCGGAATACTATGATCAGTCTTATTGTGAACCCCTCAAAGATCACATCAGCGACGCTCCATGGGGTGAAACCGTCGCACTCCCTGCTAATCAGTGTGCAAATGAGCTAACCAAATTGATCAAAGCAGGCATTGATGCTTAAGTCCTCACGGGAAAATTATTCAGCAAACCCATCTCTCTTCAATTGGTCACTTCAAAATGTGCAGCTGCTATTGCTGAGAGGAAGAAAGCATTCCGAAAATACGGACGCCATAAGTCAACTGCAAAATACATACATTTGTAGAGCAAATAAATGATTGCAAAGTAGTGAGCGATGAAGCAAAGAGAAGGTATACAAATATACTCAATAAAACGCATTCAGTCACAGAAACTAGGTACTCGTGATTTCTGGAAAATCTACAATGGTGTGATGAACAATGCGCAATCGACAATTGTTCCGCTACCAAATCACAACGATGTTGTTTGCACAACACCTGATAAAGCTGAACTACTTGTCAAGCGTTTCGCCTTAAACACCACTTTAGACTCAGTAAACCACCCCCTACCTAAATTCCCAATGCAGACTGCGGCCACACTTGAGAACCTTGTCATCACCTCATCTCAGGTCGGATACATCATAAAAAACGTTGAGGCCTCCAAATTATGTGTGGCTGGTTTTAAACCAGTAAAATTAATAAAGAAATGGTTTGCTGAGCTGGTCCCTGCCCTCTCTAAACTATACAAACAATGCCTTGCTGAGTCTCGTTACCCTGATTGTTGAGGAATCGCCGTTGTGGTACCAGTCTTCAACAATTCTGGATATAGAACTGATCCTCTAAACTACTTCCCAATCAGTCAACTCCCGATATTTGCTAAAATCTTTACATCATTAATCAATCTACTGATAGCCCGGCACTTAGTTAATACTAAACTTCTTTCTGATCATAAATACGGATTTAGATGAGCACAATCTACAGCAGATATCCTAACAGTAACCTCTGAATGCATATATTATACACTAGACAAAACAGGTGAAGCTAGAGCGGTTGCGCTTGATATATCCAAGGCCTTTGACAAAGTATGTCATGAAGGGCTTCTCTTAAAACTGCACTCATATGGTATTCCTGGACAAATATTACACATAATTAAATCCTTCTCAAGAAAAATAAAGATCCAGGTTGTTCCCAATGGCCGTTCATCTAAGCAACATGAATTCTGGTGTACCCCAGGGATCTAGTCTTGGACATCTACTGTTCCTGATTTTCATAAATTACCTCCTTGGTGTCATTAAGACTGAGATAGGAATATTTTCTGACGACACCACACTATACTCTCGTAATGTGATTAATACCGACGGGCACATATCTGAGGTAAGGGCTGGATCCTTAGAAAATGGTATCCAGTCTGTAATGGATTAGGGTAAAAAATGAATGGTAACTTTTAATGTCGCAGAGACAAAACAACCTTCCTTCAATAACTACAAGAAACCTTTTCAACCACCATTTCAGGAAATACCACTGGTTGTTGTCGGTGAGCAATCACTGACGATGATCTGTGTGAGAACTCCTAGTGAGTACAAATAATAATAATAATAAAAAGAAAATGTTGAAATACAAAATAACATTCTGAGTGTTGTAATTTATAAATTATGCAATAAATAGAGCACTGTATATATGTTTGGATGCATGTCCATAATTAAGAATACTTGTTGGATATAATGGATACATATTTTTTAAATGACATGCAATTAAACACAAACATATATACGTAGAATAAATACGTCCTCTTCTTATCAGATACGAGTAGTTCTGAACTGTATAACGTATAAGGAGCGAACGCATGCTTTAAATATACTCTATTAACGGTCAGTATATAAGAAGGTTGTACACACTTGAATATCTAACACCATGACTCACCTAATATAACAATAGTCAGTGAAGACTGAAGGAGGATCATTCTCCCAGTAATGATCCGACCATAAATACTGTGTAAATAATTCATGGAATCCTATAAAATAATTTATTTAAAACTATATTTTAATTACATTTCAGATTGTTATTCGGTCACTCGTTAAGCAATATGGAATCCGTAGACGTTTGGGAAAGATGTAGAACAGTAATATATATCCATCTATCTATCTATGTATCTATTTATCTATTAATTGTTCAGTAAAGGAACATACTGGCTGTTGATAGTAGCAGTGGTTAATAATTGGTAATGTAATGTTTACTTTCAATATTACTCGAAAGCTAACGGGAATCTAATACTTTGTACTGAACAGTACTGCTTTACTCTACACGAAAACAACAATTTTACCTACCAGGATAACGTAACCTATTACACCCCCACATATATATAAAACATAATAACACGAAATTACATAATTGTCGATGCAATACTTTATTTCAACCTTAAGGTTTCCTCAAGCATCAAACTAGACAATTACATTTTCAGACTGACAGAACACTTAATTCATCTTCAACAATTCAAATACAACCAGAGAGAGTGGTGGTCGCAACCAATCTGAACACCTATTACAGAGCGAGGAGGAATTAAAATCTTATATTTAACTAAGGCAATCGAAAGGGATCTTATTGTTTGTTATTTAAAAAATCATAACGGCTGTGTTAAAAGCACATATTCTTTTGACACTTACGACTTGGTGACATCAGACGTATAGACGCCTCTACACTCACGCACATATATACACATCCTACGATTACGCACCCACGCAACACTATTTTTGGGGGGCATATAAATTCGGCTAGACTTGTGTTCTTAATCTGATAGGAAAAAGAAAGGAAGAAAGAAAAGAAGAGAGGCAGACAGACGTTTGCATGTCATCGACCGACTGACAAACTGTGGAAGGTTTACATTTTACATGTTTTCATACTGTCTAGATCCGAGAGGTAGGATATATTTGAAAAATAACAATTATTGAAGATTAT
>OY744515.1:225170737-225205737 GCA_963556195.1 Sepiola atlantica | reverse complement strand
TCTGTTGTCATAAGACTGCCGTCCCAGGAATTACCTTCTCCATTTTTAAGGGTGAGTAAGGGGAATTCTCAACGAATTAAAAATCTCCAAGACTCGATTTAGTCAGAATATCTTTTTGAAGGGGAAATGTAGTATCGGTTCTGTTCACGCAAGATTGACTTCCTCATTTTTGGGTGGAGGAAAGTCGTGTTCGTTCATCATGATAGTATTGTCTGTCAGGGGGGGTGAGGGTCAATGTAGTATATGTGTGTCTACCATGATACTAGCTAAAGAAGAACTATAAGTAAAGTTTATAATAAACATGTATTTTTAACTAGAAAGTTATGAAAGTTATCGTTCTTCCTTAGTCAGCATATTCATATTTGTTTATAAACATGGCGACTAAGTTTCTCCACCTATGTTAACTATATTGAATTAAAACGGTGTATGCCTATTAAATTACCAGCAGTATGTTTTCATTAATCATTATGCAATCCTCCCAGGCATTACCTCCTCTTCGAGAGGAAAGCCATGGAGTATACATTCGTTTCTAACGATACCATTTCCTTAGGATTACCAACTTTGTGTGTGGCGGGAGTTAGTGTACTATGTTTTTTTTCTCTTTTTTTTGTTTTAACATAGTTCACCCAAACAAGGCAGGCGCCCACTGTAGACGTAAGGGGCTACTGAAAAAAGAGAAAAGGGGAGAAGGTTGGGGGGGTCAGCCTAAATTGGGATCTGCGCAGCGAGATGTCTGTTTACATTAGTTTTACATTTCTGCATGTCAGTACTGTCAGGGAAACAGGGGACATGGAGGGAGTTCAAGAGGCAAGCAGCAGAAGGAAAGAAGCTATTTGAGTAGAATGCCTTCCGGCATCTGGGGGCCTCCACAGTGAATGAATGAGATTTAGTTGATTGTCGAGTTGGTCTAGTGAATTAACGTCAGGGGTCACCAGAGTAGCTAATTCATCGGTCCATCATCCATTGAAGTATTTGTAAAACAAGCACAAGGATGCTACATTGCGGCGATGGGGCGGGGAATCCAGCTTGGTTGACAGCGAGGGACCTATTAGGTTGGCGACTCTTTTTTGGACCTTGTCAAGCAGGGAGAGACTAGTAGATGATGCACCAGATGTGGCAACAATACTCCATGCATGGGCGGATGGTATCTTTGTAGAGATACAGGATAATGTCAGGTGTGAGGAGTTTACTAGCACGGTAGAGGGGGTCAACCTTCTTTGCGGCAGCCTTGGATATGTCTTCAATATATTTGTTCCAATTCATGTTACCTGTGAAGGTTAGGCCGAGGAGTTTGAATGATGAACTCTCAGGTAGGGCGTTATTTGCCATGACAATCGGTGGTTGGAGAGGTTTATTGCACTTATTGAAGGAAATGAGCTTTGTCTTCGCGTATCACGGCCTTGCAATTATTTCTTGACTCGGAGAGTGGGGCTTGCGAAATAATTTTCGCATGGGGACATAGGCTTTATTGACTGAAAATCAGCCTGCTCGTCGTATCTCGTTGGTTCGAGCAACGGTTCCTCAGCTTTTGGACGATTTTTTAGGGTGATATGTATCATTAGCACAATATGATCAGCATTCCCGAGTGGGCTATGAACTTTCGTCACACAAACCTCGGGCATTGAGGCCAAGAAAAGGTCTAGAAGTGAGGCTTGTTGGTCTACTCGATCGGGGATGCGGGTCGGAAAATCTACAGTCTGAGAGAGGGAGTGAGCTAAGGAGAAATTATACGTAGTGTTGTCGTCTGCGTCAGTAAGGCTGGAGAATACCAACCAGTCGCGGTAGTGGGCATTAAAATCGCCAAATACATGTATCTGGACAATCGAGTAAATTAAGAGTGCTCTATCTATGCTTTCAAAGACAGAGTTTAGCAGAGTACAGTCCTGGGTCGACGAGAAACGGTATAAGAAATATATATTCCGTTTTCATGATATCATCCTCCCAGGCATTAACCCCGTGTATGTAATTCGTTAATTATAATATCATTTTCTCAGCCTCTCATGTGCATATTTGTTTATTTTAAAGTTTCCGATCAATTAATATTTTCTAATCTGTTAATAATTAAATACATGCGTTTATTAATCTTTTAATACATTTGTGGTGGTGTGGTTGTTGTTGTTGTTGTTGTTGTTGTTGTTGTTGATGTTCCGTATTCCTATGTACGTCCTCGCAAGAGAGCAGAGTTAAGCACAATGTCAATATTTTACGTGGGAAATATTCAGTTCTCTAAAAATGGGGATTCTAAATTATAACAGAAATTTCAATTGCCCCGGTCTAGAAGGAGTTATCCGTCACTGACAGAGAACATAACAACTAAGTGCAGAATCAGTACAGATAGTAAATTGAGTTAACATGTTGTTAGTGAGGGTGATGACCATTGTCATGATCATGATAATGAGTTGTCATAGAAAAGAACTATACTTCCTCTAATCTTTCTAAATTAAAAAAAGAAAAGTGTTTTTCTTTAATGTTCTTTATGTATGTTTCTTTCTTTTATAATCTAGCTGAAAAGTACAAAGGTCTCATTTCGAATTACTCAGTAATATAAATGGGGAGTATGTGACGATCGATGTTCCACCCTTCTTTTTATTCATTTTATTATATAACCAGTTTTAATGGTGGAATCATTTTATTTTTCATCCTACAACCAAATAAAATTCATACACGTTGAATACCTTAAAGACAATATAAATTGAGCGTTTTGTTTTTTTTCCTAAAAAACAAAATTTTACGATGTTCATGCACAGTATATTTCCCCCATATTGGAATATATCAAATAACACTACGGCCTTCATCATTTTCTTAAATTTCTTCTAAATTACCAAAATGTAAAATGAAAATGACTTGTTTGGTTTCTATAAAAGAAGACTACATAATCATTAATTGCAGCCCGGATGGTTGGTGGTTGTGCTAGTGTATATATATATATATATATATATATATATATATATATATATATATATATATATATATATACTATAATATTTAGACATGAAACTGTGTATATCACTGACTAAACCCGGAAGTATACCTCTCGAGATTACTGTTTAATGATTACGCATATTGTGGCGTTTTACTTTGTAATTCAGTAAAATAAAGAATATTTCCTAATAAAACCTGACAACTTATAAAACATACGTGTAAATACATCAGACATTGTTAATGATGAATTAAAAATATATACATACTAACTTAAACTCGATAAATGTATTGCACTTACATTCATAGAAGAATCAACTGAATATGTTATCTACAGACATTTAAAATGAGTACTTATGATTAATATGTAAAAAAGAATGAGCGCGTTTTTATTTATTACAGAAATGTCTAACCATTTGCTTATCCTCATCTTCTCAATTCTGGAGAATCCTGTTTGGTTATCGATAAATCAACCGCAAAGTATGAACATTTATAACAACGATATTCCGTATATGTTTTCCTCTTTTACATCACGCCATATATGCCGATGTAACTATAGTTACCTAATGTCAACGTAAAAGTAATGAGTTTTCCCATAAACATAACTGATTTACAACAACAGTAAAAGCCCTCCGTAGAATCACACTAGGTGGGCTTGCCTCCTCCTGCAGAGGCAATAATTTACCGGACACGACCGTTCATATTGATTCAACGCATCTCTTAACATAAAAGTTGGCAGAAAGGAATTGTTATAATTATAAGATGTTAGATGTTATATATCTTCCTCGTTGTTAGTGTTGCTTTTATTTGTATTTCGAAGAACATCGTTCTATGAAGATCATGTCTGTTTGATCCATCCATACACCAATAAAACAATTGAATGAAGTAATCGTTCCGTGTTGTATACTTATCTTCAGCTACAATATACAAATGAATAAACTACTCTTAATGTGCACAACTACTTCGACATTATGTAAGTTTGTATGAGAAAAGTACGTTCTATTTCATATATATTTATTTATTCAATGGTGTGTCTTTTCAAAAAGGATACGTCTTGGTAATACGTATATATATATATATTACAGGTGATTAAAAAATAACTCTGAATTATGAAGTACTCGTTAATATTGAAAACTCATTTTTAGAATAGTGTTTTATTTGATATTTAATATGGATGTGAAACAGCTTTATTTGTCAGGGAAACGCATCCACTTATTTCAGGACAAATAGACTTAATTCCTGCTTCATTAATGAGAACTTACAGATCATGAGCGATGTTTTTGACAAAAGATAACAATTTCAATATTTTGGGTCAATTGTTTTTTTAGAGTGTGTGCTATGAAAAATGTTCAATCATCTCGTAGTATTCATCCGCATTCACTATTTAATTTATCAGTGAAAGCAGTTCCCACGCTGATCAATAAGCTAGTAGTGTATCAAAGCGCTATTATAGAACTCTAAATATGCTTTTTTACCATACTAATTTTTGTAAGAAGTTAAACATATAAACTTAATAAAGATACATTACGAAATAACTGTGTACGTACAATATATATATATATATATATATATATATATATATATATATATATATATATATATTTCATTATTTTTTTGGGGGGTACACAAATTTATTAATGCAATAATGAAGGGAAGACGTGTTGAATCTTTCATAATTAAAAGATTTAGGGGATGACAAAACATTATTGTATTAGATCACTATAGTAAATACTGTTTAAAGGATTCGTTTTATTTTGCAAACTACATTCACCAATCTAAGGTAACAAATAAATTAATATGCTCTTATGATATCAGTAACCTGTTTACCTGTGTCCCTATTTTGGAAACGGTAGATATTTGTGCAATTTTTTATATCGTACCCACTTATCGCCTCCTTCCATTCCTGAAAGCACGTTCGTTGAGCTGATAAAATTTACTACTACATCTGTTGAATTTAGTTTCAACGATGTTATGTATAGACACATCGATGGTGGTTCCTATGGGGTCAGTCCTGGGACCAACGTTGGCGAACATTTTTATGGGTTTCCATGAGAAAAAACTACTTTCACGACCCATGAAACCGTTAGTCTACTTTAGATATGTAGACGACACATTTTGCCTCTTCAATAATGAAACAGAGGCAAATACATTTTTCTCCTTACTGAATAATATGCATCCCGCATTAAAGTATACATATGAAGGAGAATGCAATTTCTCCCTAGCTTTCCTGGATGTATTGGTGACGTAAACTCCATTCTGTTACCATACATCAACATACCGTAAACCTACGTTTAGAGGATTGTATACTCGTTGGGATTCATTCTCCCCGGGCAAGCGAAAGTTGGATCTAATTTGGACCCTAACACGCAGAGCACTTATGATCTGTTTAAAATCAAAATTGGACGAAGAAATACAAATGATTATTGATACTCTGTCCAAAAATGGCTACCCTCTGGATGTGATTGGGTCAGTTATCAATAGGAAAGTGGCCAAGTTTTCCGAGGAAAAAACTAGTACGGTGGCTAAATGACCAATTTATATTCGTTTGCCTTGGTTAGGTGCAGTAAGTGAGAAGTTCGCCAAACAAATCAGCTCAGCGGTGGAAAATTGTTATTTTTCATCTAATGTGTGGGTTGTGTTCTGTACAAAACCTCCGTTACCATCCTCTCGAAAAACGCCCTGCCCCCCCCCCACCACCACCATAAAAATAATGTGATTTATCTTTTTAAATGTAATTCCAGTGCCAATTACGTGGGCCGGACGACGTTGAAATTAGACAACAGAGTACAGCAACACATCCCCAGTAAAATCAGGAATGGAACCTTCCGGTCACGGGACGTTCTAAGAAATACATACGGTTCTTCGATAGCTGCCCACCTGATAAATAATCCGTTGTGCGCAACGAACTTTAGCACATATTCATTTTCCATTTAAGCTGTGCTACCTTTGAAAATCTTGGAGACTATCCACGTACGTCTCAAGAGGCCCTCCCTCTGCAAACAGACGGAGTGTCTCTTGGGATTGAGTGTGATTAGTCTCTAAGACACAACCTCCATTCCATATAACATCACGCTTATTTCATTCTAAATTCGAACGTTTTGTGTTTTTCCCCTTCATAACATAACGCTTATTTCATTTTAAATATAAAAGGGTTTCTTTTTTTTAAAATCCCACGATATCAGCCTTGTAAAGTGTTGGCGAAACTAGTCGACTGGCAATTTTTTTAATTTTAAAAATTTTTAATTTTTTCTCATCCCCTAAATCCCCTAAATCTTTTAATTATGAAAGATTCAACACGTCCCTCCTTCGTTATTGCATTAATACACACACACATATATATATATATATATATATATATATATATATATATATATATATATATATATAATAATTGTGTACCTATCTTATATATATATATATATATATATATATATATATATATATATATATATATATATATATATATATATATATAATTGTCAGAAGTGAGTGGAGTTCAGGTTTCAATTATGGGTTTAGATACACTTGTTGCGTCTAACATTACTGATGATAATAAATGATGACACAGTTGTCGGTCGGTAACTATATTGATATGAAACACTATTATTTCACGGACGAGTATTTATTTCGAACAAAAAGCTTAGTATAGTAATCTGCTCTGCCTGAGCACTAGGTTAATTCCTAATGTGTGCTTGTAGAAAATATGTTTGTTATGTTCCATTTTAAAACGTCTTATATTTATTTTGCGTAAGCTCATCCCTTGCACACAGTCTTGTAAGGAAGGAAATCGCATCTATTTTCACTATTATGCTAATATATACTCCTACTCTTCCGAGTGTCACCGAGTGACAAATATAAAAAAGCAATCATATATTTTTCATATGAAACAGTAATTGTTAAATAGTTTTCACATTATCATATAATACATACATATTAAAACAACAATTAGATTCGCGCCACACATTAAATAGTTTTATTTACATCTTCATTTTTCTTTCTCGATGTTTGCCTATTTGCAGACATTTACGAATCAGGGATCATCGGAATATACAAAGAGTAAAATATATAAACATATAACGAAATAAAACCCGTTTACGCATGATGACCGGTTATTTCGTTTTAATTCGCTGCTTAATTGCTATTTATCGTGGTTTTCTTTAGAAATATTCCATTGTTTCAGTTTGTGATGATTCTACTATGAAAGTAAAAACATTAATAAGTCTCTCAACAAATACCAAGTAAACTGTAATGCTGCCAATTCTTTGTGTGGAGCGTTTGTTCATATACATATTTTCTACCCACCATTTTCCAGCTATAGCATTTCGTTAAAAGTATTTTTGTAGATTAATTTCTGCCTTTAACCAAGTTTCTTATTATTTGTCTTCATTTGTATTTTCTATTGCTTATTTTTTAAAACATTCTTCATTGTATATTTATTTTATCAGCCATTCAAAAATAGGATTATATCTAGGTCCAGGGGTCTGCATTCGCGCTGGATAACAAAAACTAAATTACATATGGATTTATTTATTTATTTTTTTTAGTTTGGTGAAATTTTCTTTTAACGGGCCCAGTTTGTTCGTAATGTATATCCCTTTTGCAATCAATAATCTTCCAAAAAAGGACGGTTGCAAGCCTAAACCCCAAATAGGCAGCAAATATCAAATACACGTACCTGTTTACAATTCGCTTTTTCTTCTTCTTTCAGTTTATTGAAATGTACTTTGCACTGTTTCATATCTTTAGTAAGTAATATATTTTCCTCGTTTAGCCGGAAACTTTAGAATTAAACTTCTCCCAAACGTACGGGACCATAAGAAGGGTGTTGCCTCTACAAAAAAAGTCAGCACATTCAGAATTAACGAATATGTTAACAACTCGCTGTTTGTAACATTCGTTAACACGCATATTTTCTTCTTTCCCTTTTGAAATTCAGTGTTTATAAAATCATGTCAGTCTCTAATTCGAACTTTAAAATTGTTTTTCTATTTTGTCTTCGTTTTTTAAAATGTTGTTTATGTTCTACTCCCCCTATTGAAACGGGGGTGCACATATATCGTGGAGTCTACGGACCCTCCGGACAACGAGAAAGAAAAATAACAAACACATACGTGTTCACATCGATTGTATTTTGTTTCTCTTTTTAGTTTGGTGAATTTTTCTTTTAACATCCCCACGCCTTAAATCTTCATTGGAAATAAACATTCGCACATCCGGGTTACAAGCAATCCCAACATGATTTGGCTTGATATCGTTGGGACTCCGTTTTCGCCGGCAAAACAGAAGTTAAAAAATAATTCAATAGTTGTGTTCAAAGTCAGGGCCGGGTGTCTGCAGGAGTTACACTTTCCCATAGAATATATATATATATATATATATATATATATATATATATATATATATATATATATACATATACATACATATATATATATATATATATATATATATATATATATATATATATATATATAGAGAGAGAGAGAGAGAGAGAGAGAGAGAGAGAGAGAGATAGAAGAAAAAAGAGTGATAAATATGCGACGATTGTCCAAATTCATTTAAAATTTTAATTGTTCAATGCAAGGTGTATTTAGTAATAAACTAGTGTGTATTATTCTTTCCTTAAGCCAAGGCTTTTCAAGGATCGAGATCTTATCATCAGAGGAGAAATACAGATGCATGAGTTGGCTATCGAAAAAAACAAAGTTCAAATATTTGAAAAATATGAAAATTATTTTTAAAAGAATTTTTGTTGAAAAAAACGCAGTGAATGGAAAGAAAAGTTCCGTGAAAAAGATATGCAGATTGTCTGGGTAGTAAATTTCCGTTGAAAAGAAGTCCGATGAATTGTAGAACGTGAAAAAAACTCTTTGCGTGGGAGCAGTGTGGAGAAATTGCTCAAAAATACAGGTAAGTCCAAAAGCACTTAAAGGGGATTGAAAAGAGAAAAACTGGCCATTTTGTATATACTTCCAGGACCAAACAAGGCAGATGATATCTCGTTCAAGGTTTAAATCCAAATTAAACAAAAAAGGCTTCGGTTAAAGATTTGGGGTTAGGGGGAGGGAAGGTTTAAAGTGCGAAGGTTTATAAGGTACGGGATTTTTTAAATTGCCGCTGTGTGAGTTAGGGGGAAATAAAAAAGAAGGGAAAAAAGAAAAATGAGAAAAGGGTTGGTATGGGGATGAAGTTAAAGCGACAGGTTGATTGAGGGTGTGGGCGGGCGATAGGATATATGTTTTGGAGGGTGGGATTAATCTGAAGCAGGATGGGAGTATAGAGATTGCCGATTCTAAAAATAGAATTCCAATGAGTGAGCTTCTAACATTTCAGAGGTAACAAGTAAGGCAGCTAAAAGCAAATTAAATTGTAGTTACTAGTTAGGGTTTCTGGGGGTTTAAAAAGGGGTAAAATAGAATTAGTTAAAAGCATGGTAAAATAAATAGAGGTATGTGAGAGAGTGAATAATTAAGATTAAAAATAAAAAATTAAAATTTAAAATAAGCAATGGAATAGTTAATTAAAAAGATTTATTTTAAAACCAAATTAAGGGTTAGATGAATAATTAGAAGGGGCATTAAATGACAAACGAGAAAGAGGGGGAAAATCTGTCATCAGTACTCCGTCCTGGTCCTATAATACTGTGAGCATGACCTTTCCAGTGGAGGGCTGCTTCTTTTCCTTATTTGGAGGTGGTGAGTCCAAATGCTTCCACTGCATTGACTGAGATTTGGTATCCGGATCATATTGATGGGCCAAAGTTTCATCCTGTGTAATCAGTCTTTTGAAAAACATCGACTCATCTTCTTGGTACGTCTTAAAATTAATCCTCGAGCACCTGCCGCGTTCTTGCTTCTGAAAATGTGTGTCCAACCTGGAAATCCATCTGGCAGACACATTATTCATATGCAAAATGGCATGCATGATACTTTTTACATACTCTGTACGAATCCTGACCTATTGGGCTATTTGGCGAAGAGTAATGCGTCGAACTTCCAAAATGACAGCTTCAATTTGAGGGGCGGATGCCTCATCAATGACAGAAGAGACACAACCAAGTATGGGAGCTGTTTTCACAGACTTTCAGCCATGTTTGAATTCACGACGCCAGCGTTTTACGAGGTCATATGATGGAGCATCATCACTATACTTTTGTTTTATTTAATCAAAAGTCTGCTTTGGTGTGCGTCCTTCTAAATACAAAAACCGGATCACTGCACGACAATCAACTGGCTCTATTTCACACCTGACTCAGTTCAACGACTGGTAAATCAGACACCACTAGTAGTTCCGATGATTGTATAGTTGTTTTCCATCAGTATTAGTGTAGAAAATAGGACGGATTCCTCTCTGGGTAAAATAATTTTCTTTGGTGTCCACAACTGAGAATGTCTATTAGCATACATAAATCGTTATAATTCTAATCAGCATCGGATGAATGCTTTTGTAAAGGAAGAAAACGCCTTACGACGGTTATTATTGTTGGTAATAACATGTCGTAAAGGTGTCCAGTCTTGGACTGGATAAATCTAATGTATCTAGATATATTTATAAGTTATAAATTAGGAACAATGCATATGTGCATTACTATATAAATATATAAATATATCTATCTATCTATCTATCTATCTATCTATCTATCTATCTATCTATCTATATATATATATCTCTATATATATATATATCTATATATCTATATATATATATATATATATATATATATATATATATATATATATATATATATATATATATATATATGAGGTTGATGTAAACGGGGTGATGGACAACAAAGGAGGAGGGGGTGGAGGAGGGACTAAAAGTATATATATATATATATATATATATATGCATATATATATATATATATATATATATATATATATATATATATATATATATATATATTTGGGGGGATATGTTTATATCTTTTATATTTATAATATGAAACTAAAAATAAGAATACATTAATCACCTAAATAATAGTGTAATGGATTCGTCCAAATACTAAATTATGCAGCAATATTTTTGTAAGTAACAGATAAAGTTTATTAGACAGACGAACAACACAGGTAAGGAATACTTTTTTATTTATTTTTTGTTTTAATAACTAATATAAGTTAGCAAAACATTTATATGAAACAAAACTTAGATTTATATATGTTTTTGTCTTTTAAAGGAAGTGTGGTCTGATCAACTGAACGACTTGGGACTAAAAGTTGTTTTTTAATTGTTTTATATTGTTTTAATGGTTGAGAAACTTTCGAGACTATATATATATATATATATATATATATATATATATATATATATATATATATATATATATATATAAATATTTATATATATATACATATATATATATATATATATATATATATATATATATATATATATACATTGGTGAGTTTATATTCTGCATCCGTCCTGTTGTAGGTCTATACCTCTATTTTATACTAGATTTCTTAAAATATATTTTAACAGAATATGAACTCACCAATTTTTAACATTTCCATGCTGGACAGCGTTTAAAAACAACAGACAAGCATAAATAAAAACAGAAATAACACTTTTATTATTATATTCTGCATATTCTGTGCTTGTAGGTTTATGTCTCTCTCTTATGGTATATATATATATATATATATATATATATATGGTACTTGTTCAGATATTGACCCTAATTTCCGTGACTGTCCGGCAGCAGCGAGCCGACAGCTAACGGAAGCGTCCGAGACCTGCCGAGTCGGCAGACGACAACAATATAAGGCGATGAATATACGTAAAGAAAAAAAAATGCATATATTTTTATACAAAAAATGAAATAAATGAACAAATCCATAGCTGAAATAAATAAACTTTTTAACAATGTTTTTTTTAACTTTTCTAGAAACGCAAACATAATAAACTGTTTTTTTTAACTTTAAATCGCGAAAATAATAGAAACTGTTCTTTTAAAAAAAATTTAAACCATTCTTTTTTGTAACTAAAATAATAAACTGTTTTTTTTAACTTTTAAACTCTATAAGAATATAAACTTTTTGTTTTTAAAAACTTTGTTAAACCATTTTTTTTTTTTTGCAATTACGTATTGTTTTTGTTTCATTATTTTAGCTTGGATTTCGCGCTAGGGGTTCGATGCACACCTCCCGCAGAAAATGTTTCCAGTCCACTTGCGTGGTTCGAGACAGTACGCCGCATTCTTTTAGTAAGTTTTTACCGGTCGCCATATCCTGGGACTACAGGCAGATCATCTTTAGAATGGTCGAAATTTCTAGTTTTAACCGCGAAAAAAACGTCCCCGATCGCAACGTAATCCGAGCCCGGCATTCCTGGGTGGGGCATCTCCATGCATATTTCTCCGTCACAGTCTTTCGCGGTCGCCGCCGCATAGCATAACTTTTGCCAAAAGTTAATGCACTGCTCCGGAGAGGCAATTGTACGACACAGCACTTCGAAATTCATTTTCTACAAGTGCCAAGCGTCTCTCCTTCAAATCGCTATCGTCTGCAGCCTCGTTTTCGATTCGGCAGATCTCGGACGCTTCCGTTAGCTGTCGGCTTGCTGCTGCTGGGCAGTCACGGAAATTAGGGTCAATATCTGAACAAGTACCATATATATATATATATATATATATATATATATATATATATATATATATATATATATAAACCACCTATTCCGAAGAGAGTAAGATTCAGCTATCTACAAACACAACTAAAGGTTATGGAGAGTCAGTGAGAAAAAAATACCCTCCTTGTCTCACACGACTGCTATATTAAAAAGTCAACTTAGACACCTTAAACAATATATTATTAACGAATAGCCGCAGTCTCAAACACGTCCGGCTTCGTTTACGGTTTTGAGACGAGATACAGATTTTATCGACTTGTTAACTCCTGTTCACTCGTGACGTCCTCTTACCTGTGACGCGACATCTTGGAAATGTTACTGCCTGTCTAATATTTAATTTTTATCGAATTTACTGATGTTCAACTTAATATAAACTCTATGTGAAAAATTATGTTTAGATTTGTTAAACATACTCACTTCTTATACTGCGGATGGATTTCTGATACACACAAAGTTGGATTTAAGGACGTATGAAAAAATGTATCACTTTAATTTAGTTATATTTCGAGGTCATTATATCCTGCACAGAGTATTCTACTTAGGGGTTCACGTGCACGCATTGACCAGTTAAACTCCCCTAAACTCGTACACACCTATGACCTCCGAATTGAAAGGTGTCGAAACCTTTATTATAATTATGTTAGTAATGTCATCAGTCCCTGTTAGTCCATAGTAAGCAGTGTTATCGTCAGCAACATGTACGTCATAAATTCGTCATTTTGATTCATTTAGATCTTTACTAAGTTTAAAGGACTTATTCGTGGAGTTTTTTAGATTTCTCCTATGTTATTCATTCTTATAGTACTATTAGTTCATTCAAAATATTAAGCAAAACAAATAATTTATGATTGAAAAATCTGGCATAAAACTCGAACATAGGTTTACTATGATTCATCGGAGCGCTACATTTGTGTAGTCGTAGATTGCGGAAAGTTTATCGATTAATTTGAATTTCCTGTCTGCTTCAATACAAGTATTCCAATGTTGTGTCTGAGAATGAGCATTTTCCGTTATGAAAACTGACGCTTCTCGTTTAGCTTGTCACCTGCGTCTTGAAGTTGTCCCAGCACTTCCTGAACGGTGTCTGTTATACATTTCTTCGATGGACTGTCTATCTTCCATGCTAAGAAAACACCCTCCAGTGGTGTTATAATTTTCGTCCACTATCCGATGATAACTGTGTTGTTTTAGTTATCCAATACCGCCACTATGCATTGATAAAATAATTCTGACCATCCACAACGATAGCATGGATAGTTTTATACACATGAGAGTATTACGTCAAATCGATATCGAATTAATATAATTTTGCGTTATTCCGACATTTTTATAATAACGCAACCGTTAAAATAAAACAAAATATGAAATGTAATGTTGAGATAGTTGTTCGCATTAGAAAGACTTCACTTGCATAATATCAAATATAAATGGAAACTATATCACAATTTAAAGTAACTTTTCGTTCTTGAAAGCCGGTATATGTATATATATATATATATATATATATATAATAGTGCGGTATATACTACACCTCGTGTTATTAATGTAAGTACACTTGCAAGGAAATGTGTGTAAACATATAATTTACGCAACTAAAATTAAGTTTATAAAAATAAAATGTTTTTCTTACAGCTTGAGGATATTTAATGATAATAATTTAACGGGTAGACTGGTTTGTCATCTAGCTTTATAAGTTTCTCTTCCCTTATTCGTCTTTTACAAGGCTTATATTTCGGCTCGGCTCTTTGCAGTGCAGGGTGTTGAACGCTGGTTGTTGGGTCGATTTGCGGTTATTCTCGTCCGATAACTGACAGATTATAAGGCTAGTCAGGGTTCCTTTGTAGAAGCCGATGTATTAATGTGTTTTTCTCTTGTGCACTTTCTTGCTAGATTGTGCAGGAGACCGAAATCAGAAGTAGATCCTATCTCGGTGTATTCTATAGTGCAAAGTGGTGCATTGATATTTGCCTCATAAGGTATTTTATAGCGTGATACTTGAAGTATTTCCGGCGTTAGTGACTGACAAGGTCTGCCACTGCCATGATAGTGTTTCGGCTTTAGGTTCGATTATTTTACATTTTGATTCATCATCGTCAGTTAAATTACTACTTTATGCTTCAAGAGATTTTAGCTAGCTCACCATGTGTGTTATGATCAAACCTAATTATATTTCGTTGTTTTAGCTCTTTACATTAACTCGTTTCCTGCCTCGTCTGGAGCAAATACCATAACAAGAATAGAGTGATTAATAATAAGGCGACATACATTAGTCCTCAATTAGAAATACAAGTAATTCATATTCTGAATACTGAATGAATACACACTGTGAGAGAATTATGTTTACGTAACTTTAAGCATGGCGTTACAAAATTACATTTTTCTATTGTAAAATATGTGAAGTCATGATCGTATTAATATAGTATGTTCAATCGATTACTGCATTTAAGTTAGGCAGAGTAAATATAACAACTTCATTATAGTTTATCGTCCATTGTTTCTATAGAATACTGCAGAATTCTGTCGTTTTTTTTCGGACTGTATCGTAGTTTAAAAGTTAATATTAGGTAAAATAACGCTTGTGGTCATTTTACTTTATTAGGTGATCTTTTTCCTGTCCTACTGCGACCGATAGTGATACTCAAGTCCCATATTTTATATATTCGCACATTAATTCGGTGCTGCAATTACCTAATCATTTTTTAAAAGTTGTATACTTTTAAAAATTAAAGAAATGTTTACTTAATTAGAATTTTAAAATTACCTTTTGTGGTAAATATGTAAAATGAATTCTACGGTACCAAGTTATGCACATATCAATTATATGTAGGTTTTTGCTTTACATAAATAAATTAATATATATTATAATACAATTGTTCGGTGCTTTTTTAGATGTTCATGTGAACGTGGCTTCCGGTTAAATTTATGACGTCACGTCCGCTATGGATGGTCGTAATTGAAAAAGAAGTGTTTGTTTATGCGATTTTCATAAATTAGTTTTGTTTATGCGATTTTTTTTATTATTCAATTATTCAATTATTGTAGCATATTTTTTAATTTATTTCAAACATTTGCCTCCATAAGTAAATGTGTATTTTCAATGGAAATATTTGTTTATAAATACATTAAACTAAGAAAAAAATAAAATGATGAAAGAAATGGATTGTTATTATTAAACTATAATTCGAAGGAAAAGTACTTATGAATCGCATAAACAAGAAAGTCTAACAACAACGATTTTTTTATGTATTTATGGTCATCCGTAGTGGAGGTGACGCCATCAATTTAACCGGAAGCTATGTTAACAGATAAATCTAAAAAGCACCAATTGTTCTTAAAATACATTTACAATATATTATTATGGTGGTGTTTTTACAGAATTCCGATGTACATCCTAACTTTCTGGTTAATATGTTTTATCAAGGCAAATGATATCGAATTAAATGACTACCTTGTGTTTCAAGTGATTCTAACTACCTCTCTATGTTTGATCTGACACCACGTGATAATATTTCATATTTTTTTAGATATTTCGATAAACTGGCTTCAAACTTTTTCTGGAGTTGATTTCAACAAAACAGAAATGGCTGCCCCAATAGCTATATTATAGCGATGTAACACACACACACACACACACATATTTTATGTAAATGAGTACATATGCCCCCTTCTGTCTGGTGAGTACGGTGCCAAGTCAAATCGTGAACTAACATTACCGATAATGTACAGCCTTCGTAAAAATGAATATAAACATCTTCGCTGGTTTCCAATATCTGTATAAATATAAAGATTGCATTCACACGTAGCTGGTGACTTACGGAAAAATGATTTTATTAGCCAACTACAAACAGAACAGTTTACTTTTGATCACGGCTCTAAGCGCTTGTCCGTTTCGCCACACCGAATAAATGTGATACTGCAAGCAGCCCGTAGGTTAATTGCTATATATATATATATATATATATATATATATATATATATATATATATATATACAGGGTGGGCCAAAATAAGGGTCCTATCTTTAAATTTGAATAACTTGAATTTGAATAACTTCCACAAAATAAAAGTTAAACTCACCAAACTGTATGTGTGTGTAGACTGACCCTTCCGAGATTTTTTGAAATAAACAAAACAAATTTTAGCCGAAAAACACTTCTTAAAACTTACAAAAACTAAAGTATTGTTTTTTACACTGTTTTGAGTTTTTTAAGCAAAAATAATGTTTTCTAAATGAGGGTACGTTCCTTAGGGCCAATACGGCTCATGCTTGCTTCGGAAGGGGTCCTTTACTTATTCTAAAAAAAAAAAAAAAAATCAATAAATAAAAAAGTTATGAATTTTTAAAAATAGGACCCTCATTTTTGCCCACCCTGTATATATATATATATATATATATATATATATATATATATATATATATATATATATATATATATATCGTACATCTATTACTCTAAAGGTTATAAGTATTGTAATTTAAAGCAAATAAGTAATGTTAAATTATCTAAGAAATTTCCGCTTTTTTTCCTTAAGTGTCTACTTTATATATTTTATTTGACTCGTAGGCCAACATACATAATTGTCTTCAATATCTGCCATATGTTTATTTAAGCTTAATTACTGTTAATGCCATCCAGTAAATTACAACATTTCTAAACTGGAATAAACATGTATGAAGCTGACTATGATGGGAACTTTAATTAAACACATATATTTACGTTTTTTACATTAAACTAGGTCGCAATAACGAGTTCATTAACGGTTCAAACGATGAAAACTACATTGACTATACAGTGTAATCTTTATAATGAATTGATTCCTTTCACATAAAAAAATTAGAACAAAATGATTTGACTTCAAATGAAATATAAGAAGATTAGTTCAAGTTTAAATGATTTTTTGTAAACAAAATAACTGAAGTTTATGAAAATATTTTCATCAAATATAAACGTTTATGTAAATGTATTTTGAGTGTTATGAAAAATAATAGAATTATAAATAGGTGTTCATCTTGACATACTGTGAGTTTCCATTGCCTAACTTAAAGAGACATCTTCCAAAGTGTGTGTGTCTGCTAATATTTAAACATACAGTACCGTTCAAAATTAAGGAACAACAATAAAATAATCCTAATCTCAAAGAAATTATATAATATTTGTGAAAATTTCACGACATACGTAAATTATGAAGTTGGACTTTTACCAAGATTGTCAAGTGACTTAAAATAATATTATTGAAGTTATCCACCATTTTACATATTTCAAGTGTCCAAAATTAAAGAACATTAAGGAAAAAGTTATTGTTTTAAGTGTAAAACAGTGGTGTTTTCTGTATGAACGGATGAAAACAAATTACGCAATATCAATTATGTCAAAAGGAAATAACACGGATATAAGCGACAAAGCAACAATTTTCAAATTATGAAGAGAACAGTTGACAATAGAAGAAATCGGAAAATGTGTGAAACGTTCTAAAAGTTCTGTGAGCCGAGTTCTCAAACTCTCTAAAGAAACTGGAAGGTTAAGTAACACAAAGCAAACCTGGTAGACCACGAAAGACAACGACAAAAGAGGACAGTTTTACAACACCTAGTGTTAAAATACCGTTCCCTTTCAGCTGACAACATTTCAAAATATATGGAACGTGTCACGAATGTTTCACGACAAACTGTGTCCAGAAGTTTGCACGAAATAGGTATTTTTGCAAGATCTCCTAAAAAAGCCGCTAATAAGTAAAAAAGAAACAAAGCAGCTAGATTGACGTTCGCAAAAAACATGCAATATTTTCAAAAGAAGATTGGATTTTTTTTTATTTCAGTGACAAATCGAAATTTAATGTGTTGGGCAGTGATGGAAAACAATTTGTAAGAAGAAGAAAAGACGAAAGTTTGGATCCTAGCTGCATTAAAAAAACAAATGTGGTGGAGGTAGCATGATGGTGTTGCCATGATATCATGACAGGGTATATCACCACATGTACGCTTAAATACTAGAGTAAATGCCACTTAATACAATAAAGTTTTAGAATAGTATGTGTAGCCAGTGTTGAACAATTCTGATCTCGAAAAGCCTGCTTTTGCAAGATGATGCTCCCTGCCATAAGGCAAAGCTAGTCATGAATTATCTAGCTGATGTAGAAGTGAAAGTAATGGACTGGCCTGCACAGAGTCCTGACATGGACCCAATATAAAACTTATTGTAGACTCTAGGACATAATTGTATGACAAAGAATCTAGAAAACATCGAAGACTTGTGGCTGAAACTGAAAGATAAATGGGCCAAGATAACTGTGGCCCAATGTCAAGATTTAGTGTGATCCTGTAGTCGTAGATGTGCAGCAGTTTTTAAAACAAAGGTGAAATTACACAATATAAAATCTACTTTGACTTTTTTAATGTGATTTTGTTTAAAATGATAGTGTGTTTCTTAATTTTGGACACTTCAAATTTGTAAAATGGTGAATAACTTTTAAAAATATTATTTTAAATCATCTGAAAATCTCGATAAATGTTCAACTACATGATGTGCATAATCAGTCAAATTTTCACAACAATTAATATATAATTTTGTTTCGATTCAGAAGATTTAATTTTTGTTCCTTAATTTTGGATGGTACTGTATATTGTTACTGACTCTCAGGAGACAATTGCTGTCTTCTCCATCGTATACAACTATAGCTGAACAGTTTGCTTCATTATTTACGTCAGAGATAATTGTAAACTAGCATGAGATTGTTATATTTCGTATATCAGTGATATCATCAGTCGAACTACATTCATTGTTTGTTTTGTTTTCTCATAACAACCTAATGTATTTTAATGAGGGTATTTTACATAATTTCGTATTCATAATAGTTGTTATTTTATTATCTCCGATTATATTATATTCTTTGTATGTTATAAGCAGATACCTTTTATCTTTAATCAGAGTAAATGATGATGTTACTGAATAGATACCATGTAATATGCAGCGTTCTGCTTCCAGCGTAAGGCCAATACCGTAACAGTATTGGTAAGTTTATACCATTAGGTTTGTTTCCAGTTAAATATTTGTCGTGTAATAAGTATTATATCATTCGTTTTTTTAGCATTTACACCGTCATTCGTTTTCTGTATTACTTTTCACAGTTTGGTTGTTTCCAGCTATTAATTCCTCAAATTTGCAATTCTCTTTTTTATTATTACATTTATTCTTTCAAACAGCGTACGATTTATGGTGTGATTCATGTTTCCTGTCGAAATTTATCATCCAGCCGGCTGTTGTTTCCAGATATTTATGGCGGTGTATAGATGTTATCGTAAACTATAAATCAAGTCGGATAAATCTTCTCCCACCATGACCTTTGTGTAGATACAGTCTATAAACATCAGCTTTAGGATGGTACATTTGCAAGTAAATTCAGTTTTCGTATTTTAGTATCCATTCTTTGACATCTTAATGAAAATGTGCGGAACAGATAACTATTGATTTAACAAAAAAATGCTAGTTTAACTCAGTGTTACTTATACGACGATGTTCCCCGTGTAGCATTCAAGATAGTTCTTGTAGTATGTCGTTCTAATAATAGAATTATGAATATCATCTGTATGCTGAACTTAACATAAAGATATAGGAATGTGTATGTAATTATAAAATTACGCACACTCAATTATTGATGTGTCTATTCTGTTCTATATGGCATGGAATAATGTCTGGACAACTTCTTATTGGGCATTCATGATTCATGCGTTTATATTCGAAACAACAAAACAATTATAATATGAAACGTTTTCAAGCAATATAATATGGGTATTCTAAATTATTTAAATAAATAATAAATGAAAATTGAAATTATACTTAAAAAATTATCCGGTGTTGTGGAATTATTTTGCGTTGCGGTATTTTGAATATCTAGAAATTAAATTAGTAAAGTCAATTTTAAAGGGCGTACAGAAACATTTTTTAATAACGATTTGATTTATATTAAAAACAAATATATGTAGCATAATTTATAAAATGTCTTACTACAAAAAGTCTAAATTTATCCATGTTTTGTACAGCCCCACTAATTCTTATATATGTATGTATATATATATATATATATATATATATATATATATATATATATATATATATATATATATATGTAAGTTAATACACTTTAATATTTATTTTTTAAACATTCATCGTAATAACCGCCTTTAACATAAATAACATTTAATTAAATAGCAGTGTCTGAAATTATAAAATCTCTATGGTCGTTAACTATGGAAGCAAAGCTTACACGCCCGCGTGTTTAAGCAGTCTCTCATCTAGGAGCATTAGCACCCCGCCGGCGGCTTTAAATGTACCTTCATTTCCGTTAGCCTAATAGATGGGGACGTATGATCGTTACTCTCTTCTGAATCTACGAGTTGCTTTCGAACAGGTCTGGCAGCCTGTAACCACCACTTACTCACTGGTTATGACGTAAGTACAAACCAACGTTGGCTGTAGATAATCACAGTTTAATATTTAAATAACATTATTTACATATATATATATATATATATATATATATATATATATATATATATATATATATGGGAAAATGAAAAAGGAAAACCAAAAAATGGATGTTTTTTATGTGTACATCAACGTTTCGTCTTTATTTATAAGACTTCATCAGGATGATAAAATAGAGAAAAAATGTCATGCAAGCACAGATACATGTAGGGTAGACATATTGGGAAAAATAGAATGAAATAGTGGCCAACTACTGGGTGGATGTCCGTATTTGTTGGAGAAATAGAAATGAATGTAGAACAGAATGAGTGGGGAAACAATGGAAGGATGGGGTGAGCCAGGACTACTGTAGCTGGTGGTAAGAGAAAGAGGTGGGGGATGAGCAGGGGTAAAGTGGATGGCATAGAGGGAGGTGAGGAAGAGGGGGGGGTGTTTGACCAGATGGCTTTGGTTCAAGATTGAAGGGGAAAAAGTAGGTTGGAATGTTTGTGTATGGGGGGGGTGTATGCATGGAAAGGAGGATGGGTAGAGAGGAAAGGGGGTCTGTGATTTTGGTGGATGGGCGAAAGTTATGGTCTTAGAGAGCGTTTAGAGAAAATGAAGGAATTTAAGAAGGGGTATGGGAGAAAATATTTGAGTGGGGGAGAGGAAGGATTTGTTGTGATAGGGTGTGAAATATTTTAAATATTAGGAAAATGATAGCAATGAGTGAGGGATTGGGGGGGTGGAGGAGGGCGGTGATTGAAAGGGTGAGTATGGAATATTTGAGATATTTGGAACATGAGAAAGTTTATTTGGACTGCAGTGTCAAAAGTGTGAAGAAAAAGTAAAGAGGAAAATGAAGATTCAATGAGAAAAAGAAAGGGAAAAATAAATGGGAGAGTGTTATAGAGGTTGGAGATGAAAAAAGTTTAACCATGATCAGGCAAGAGTCTTTGTTCTGTGAGGATGATCTTGCTTATTAAGGGTGATAGGTTAAAGAAACCATTACGTTGCTTGATGGTGGTGGAGGCGGTGATGAGGGCAGTTTCTAATAATCTTCGCCGAGATTTGTTGTGGATATATTTAGTGATTTTGGCTTGTTCAAATTTGAACGCATGACCATGTTCTAGTGCATGGGATAAAAGTGCACTTAGAGGGTTGTTGTTTTTTATGTCCCTTTTGTGTTCATTTAATCGTTTCTTTAATTCACGTTGTGTTTCTCCCACGTAAAATTGATGGCAGTCATTGCAAGGGACAGTATATAAGCCGGCATGAGATGTGGGTGTTTTTTGGAAATGTCTGGATGTGTTTAAAGTTTGTTTTATGGATTGAGATGTGGTTTGTACTGTAGGAATACCTAATTTGTTAAGCGTGTTGCATATGGATGTGTTATTGGAGTGCGTGGGTAAGAGAAGGGGTCTGTCTATTAGAGAGGTGTTAGGAGTTTGATTTGTTTGTATGGTGTTTCTGGAGAATATTTGGAAGGCTTTTTTCTTGGCATTTAGTATAAAATGTGTGGGGTATTGCAATGTTTTTAGGGAGTTAAAATGTACTTTATTTGTTCATCTATGTGAGGGGGGCTACATATTCTAAGGGCGCGTAGGAAGAAGCCTATAATTATACCTGTTTTGATCTTGCTATGGTGGTGGGAGTAGAAATGTATGTAGTCATTTTTGTGAGTGTTTTTGCGGTGTACCTTGAATTCTAGTTTGTTATTGGACTTAATTATAAGAGTATCAAGGAAGGGAATAGAGCCGTTTATTTCAGTCTCATGAATAAATTTTATGGAGAACAAGCCAAAATCACTAAATATATCCACAACAAATCTCGGCGAAGATTATTAGAAACTGCTCTCATCACCGCCTCCACCACCATCAAGCAACGTAATGGTTTCTTTAACCTATCACCCTTAATAAGCAAGATCATCCTCACAGAACAAAGACTCTTGCCTGATCATGGTTAAACTTTTTTCATCTCCAACCTCTATAACACTCTCCCATTTACTTTTCCCTTTCTTTTTCTCATTGAATCTTCATTTTCCTCTTTACTTTTTCCTCACACTTTTAACACTGCAGTCCAAATAAACTTTCTCATGTTCCAAATATCTCAAATATTCCATACCCACCCTTTCAATCACCGCCCTCTTCCACCCCCCAATCCCTCACTCATTGCTATCATTTTCCAAATATTTAAAATATTTCACACCCTATCACAACAAATCCTCCCTCTCCCCCACTAAACTATTTTCTCCCATACCCCTTCTTAAATTCCTTCATTTTCTCTAAACGCTCTCTAAGACCATAACTTTCGCCCATCCACCAAAATCACAGCCCCCCCCCCCTTTCCTCTCTACCCATCCTCCTTTCCCTGCATACACCCCCCCCCATACACAAACATTCCAACCTACTTTTTCCCCTTCAATCTTGAACCGCAGCCATCTGGTCAAACACCCCCCCTCTTCCTCACCTCCCTCTCTGCCATCCACTTTACCCCTGCTCATCCCCCACCTCTTTCTCTTACCACCAGCTACAGTAGTCCTGGCTCACCCCATCCTTCCATTTTTTCTCCACTCATTCTTTTCTACATTCATTTCTATTTCTCCAACAAATACGGACATCCACCCAGTAGTTGGCCACTATTTCATTCTATTTTTCCCAATATGTCTACCCTACATGTATCTGTGCTTTCATGACATTTTTTCTCTATTTTATCATCCTGATGAAGTCTTATAAATAAAGACGAAACGTTGATGTACACATAAAAAACATCCATTTTTTGGTTTTCCTTTTCCATTTTCCCATCACGTCGGATTACTTTCATATTTCTCTTCCATATATATATATATAGGGACTTTCTCTGCTCTTATGTATATATATATACATATATATATATATATATATATATATATATATATATATATATATATATACATATATATTTATATATATATATATTATATATATAAATATATATATATAATATATAAATATATATATATATATATATATATATATATATATATATATATATATATATATATATATATATATATATATGTATATATACACATCATCTTCTCCTGTAGGCAAGTATTGTTTCATATAAGAGACAACTTATGTCTATATATCCTTTGGTAGATCCTTTCAATAGTCCGAATCAGGATCTTAGTTTCATAGCTGATGAACTTGCCATAGTTTAGATTGGTTTCTAAAGTACTTTCTGACCCATGCAGCAACATTTGCATCCAAAAAGATGGCGTCGCTATAGCCCCCGTGCTTGCTCCAACCTTTCTGCAATTACTGCAAGTCTAACTTAGAAAGTAAATTATTTCACCTTATCAATACACCAACAACATATTTACGATACGTAGATGACATCTTGATTATTACAAATAAAATAAATGAAATCAATATATTCTAAACCACGTTCCAAATTAAACCCGTTCTTTATGTCACCAACACATTTAACATTAATAAAAAATATCGTTTTAATAAACACTAATCACAATGTATTCCTTAAATCTACCTATCAAAATCCCACTAACAAAAACTCATGTACACTTAACTTCCTTAGTGAATGGCCTTTTAAATATAACATAGCCATTATTAAAAAAAGTATTAACTCGAGCAAAACTAATTGCCTTTTCCCCTACTACCTTCAAACATGAACTCATCAATATATAAAAAAAACTCTTGTTGGTAATGGCTTCCCAAACTATGTGATCGACCAACAAATTATACTGTTTAAAAATAATTCCCACGATACTAATTATAATGATGATAATAATAATGAATCAAATTCTCTACTTAACATAACTATTAAATTGTTTCGTAGAAACCAGTTCCATCACAAGTATTAAATAGATGAACAAATTCTAAGAAAATTATTAATAAGAACGTATACCCAAATGAACCAAATAAAAAAGTAAAATTGATCATTTTCTACAATAAAGTAAACACCACTATCTTTAATATCGCAAATAATTCGTCACCCTCTATTAGAGTTTTGGATATGACAAACCTTGTTTATGAGTTTAAATATCTGTTTCGGAACTGTGTCTCCAGCAAGCAAGAAGGAACATATACATAGATTTTATTACAACGACTTTGTCCCGAAGATTGACGATACATTGGTCTGCTACCAGCGCCATAGCCTAACACGTAACTAACGACCATTCCCGCCCCCGATCGGAATTCAGAAAACTCTTAGGAGAAAATACCACAATCTTAGAACATAATACTAACAAGCAAGAACTCCATATATTAGAAGCCCTATACAACAATAAAACACTCTAATTAATAGAATTAACTTTAATAACAATAATAAAATTCTAAAATGTATATAGTTCTTACTATAGTTTATTACTTATTAGCTAATTCCCGCCAAAACCTTAAAAAATACAAACACATGGGGTGTATCTGATTAAACTCATTCCCCTGAACATGGACCCGGATTGGTCTGAAAGTACTTGGGAGACAAATGTAATCTATGGTTAATGAATTATTCAATTCCCCCTCGGAAACTAAGATCCTGATACGGACTATTGCAAGGATCTACAAAAGGATATATAGACATGAGTGTTCTCTTATATCCAACAATATATATATATATATATATATATATATATATATATATATATATATATATATATATTCGTAGTTCATGTATACACATGCCATTTCATAAGGAGATATAATTTTGTATGTATCAATTTTCAGTATTTACTTCCCCATAGCTCGATACGTAAGTAGAGCTAGATAGTATTTATGGCAATTAAGCTACACAGAGGTTCCCGCGTTTCATCCCCGGGGGGAATCTTCAGGCTAAGATGCATGGTGTTATTTTTGCCGAGTGTTTATATACACGGCTTGCTAGTTAACCAATTATATTCTTTATTGTTCTCTCAGCCAATCGTTGGGATTCCCACGAACATAGGGGTGGTTTGTGTTACTTCTTTCCTATATCCTGTTCTATTGTTCTGTTTTCTATAGATGTGCCTATATTGTGTTTCCTTTGTTGTGTCAATATAATGGGATAATTTATTTTAACACGTGGTTCCTTGTATTTCTATTCTATTATATATACATATATATATATATATATATATATATATATATATATAATTAATTATTAAAGACTATATATGTACTATCATATATCATCAGATTCTTTTACTTTGTAGTCTCCTTTGAAGATTCAGCTCAATGTTTGTCAATTATTGATAACAGAGCAAAATATAGAACAGTTTTTTGTATTATATTCCAATAACCATGGTTTGTTTTATTACTTTTATTTATATTTTGTTCACATTTCCAAAAATTCCAAAATTATGTGAGATATATTTAACGGTCCGTTTCATTTGTTTTGTGCTAAACAAAATTTGTATGTCAATATCGTCTCTGCAACAGAGAACTCTTTTATTATTTGTGAACTTTTTCTGATGATTTTGTAGTGTTGGCACAAAACAAATGAAACGGACCGTTAAATATATCTCACAGAAATTTGAAATTTTTGGAAATGTGAAAATAATAAAAATAAAAGTAATAAAACAAACCATGGTTATTAGAATATAATAATAAAAACTGTTATCTCTCTCTCTCTCTCTCTCTCTCTATATATATATATATATATATTTTTTTTTTTTTTATTTATTTATTTATTTGCCCTGTTTGTTTCAGATTCTAGATTTTAGATTTTTTGTTTTTTTGTTTTCTGTTTTTGTTTCTTAGATTTTTTAATTTTTAATTTTTAATTTTTTAACGGCTTTAATTTTTGAAATGTTAAATTTCTTTCCTTCTTCTCTTTCTCTATCCCTCCACTTCATTCTCTCCAAATATGATCTGAGGTTAAGATCGGATTCTAACTCTGCCTGATGAGATCTCAGTTTATAGTAACTGTTGATCGATAACATCGACATGCCAGTGTCGCAGATTTTGTACATGCTTGCGTAAATAAAATTATCATATATATATATATATATATATATATATATATATATATATATATATGTATATATACATATATATATATATAGAGAGAGAGATAGATAGATAAATATATATATAGAGAGAGATAGATAGATAAATATATATATAGATAGATAGATAGATAGATAGATAGATAGATAGATAGATAGATAGATAGATAGATATGCATTTCCGTCACCTTACGAAAAGTTAGTTAGTAAAAGCGTTCTTTTTTCTAGGTACTAAATAAGATCATTTCAAGTGATGTAGGAAAGCGAGAAGCAAATAGCGAGTTAGATAACACCTGCCATCGGAAATGAAATTGTCATCTCTATCAAAAGTAACATCTTGGTGTTTTTTTAATCTTTCAGACAATAAAAAATTATTAAAAAAATAATTCAGATATTATAAGTGCAATCTATTACGTAAATCTATGCGTTTTAGTGATTACATTACAACAGTAGCATATCCAAACAAATATTGAGTGCGAGCTCTGACGACGCTATTTATTTACAATACTACTTAACGGAGGGTGTAAACATATATATAGGGAGAGATAAAGAGAGTGTGTGTGTGTGTGTGAAGAGTATTGAATGATAAATGCACATTCAAAATAATAAACTAATGGCAGAATTGTGTACGATCATTTGAGAGAGCATATATTTTATTAATATGGACCGCATAGCAACATCATCAATTACACAGCAAATAAGAAAAGAAAGTGTGGTGTGTTCATGTTATATAATGATGGACGTAACTTGTGGTATTATAAAAACTTCATGAGACTGTTACATAATCATGGACGTTACTTGTGGGATTATACACACTTTTATGAGAATGTTATATGATAATGGACGTATGTGGTGGAGAACGGGTGTGTGGTCATTGGTTTTGTTTGTGCGATTTAGTGCGTGCCGCCGAGTGCTTAGAGTGTGATGCTGTTTCCGGGAATCGAAACGTGACAAGTGACGAGGCAATGGATGATCCTAGGTCAAAATGGCTATCCTGTACCTGTGTGGTTATCACGTGGTATTACGTCACAGTTGTGATATGGTAGAAAATTGGAGTTTTTAAACTAGTTCGGACTTAGGAGGCACAGAAGTCGGACGAAGGAATTAAGATGTAGCTAAGTCAGAACGGCAAATGTTTTTTCCCTAAGAAAGAATACTGGCGTACACGATGTCCTTCTCCCCCCCCCCTGTTTACTCAAATAACAAAGGATTGATTAGACAATAAGCTAGCAAAGAATTAACCACGATATTCGTAAATATCTTTCTCTCTCTCTCTCTCTCTCTCAACGATAGCAAAACATCTACACGGGCCATAGAAACTGACGCCAAATAAAAATTAATTAAAATGAAAAGATTGTTGTCTTATGAAGCGGGTGAGAAAGGTCTTTTGTTACAGACAACTCACGGAGATGGCCACTACAGCGCAGAGGAGAAGAAAGTACTCAACAACTAGACTACAGAGCAAACCGAGAAGAAACGAAGGTATGAATTATTAAGGGGCTATGAAACATTTATATAGTCCTAAAATTATAGTAGAGACGGTTAAAACATTGTTTAACGATAGATCTATGGTTTCAAAGATAAAGAAAACAAATACATTATTACATTTAAGCAGCTACAACACAAATAGAAACAGAAAAACCTGTATCATATTACACAAAATATAACAGTTATTAAGAAGGAAACAAATCTCCAGATATGCGTATGCAAGGAAAACAACGTTATACAACTTCTAAAATCTCAGTATTAGTGGTAGAGCAGTTTCACCGAAAAGGTCAAAGTAAGACGCCTACTTATAAACTATTCCAACTACACTTAAAGTGATGGAAATGAAGGATTAAGTAAAGGGGTAAGTATATAGTTAAATTATTTACACCAATAAAAATACGCCGTCTCCCGGCATGGGAAAAAACACAGACCCGCTTTTTATCGGATGAGTCATCAATCAATTATATATATATATATATATATATATATATATATATATTTATTTAAAATTTATTTTATTTTTGATGTTTCGATGGGTTCTTTCGATTCTGCAGAAATCACCGACCTAGTTGGCTTATAAATCCTCTACAACCTAACTAAATATATATATATATATTGAGGACATTGGCCTAACTAGAGATGATGGACTTTTAATAGTCAGAAATTATAATGGGCAAAAGTGCGAAAATATTAAAAAGATTATTATTAGATAGATGATAGCGTATTCCTTAAAGTTGAAATAACTTCCAACATTAAAATAGTAAACTTCCTAGATGTAACTCTCAACTTAACAAAAGAAACATACGAACCATATAATAAAAAACTTTTACCCAATCTATGTACACCCCCTCTTCAACCACCCCGAACTATCATTAAACACATCCCTAAATCTATCCAACAAAGGATAAGCAATAACTCATCAAAGTAAACAATCTTTAACAAACATAAAGAATTCTATAATAAAGCACTAAAACACAGCGGGTACAAGAATACACAGATTAAATTTACTAAACCTACAACGACTAATAATAAAAACAATAAAGCAAGAAACAGGAATATAATATGGGTTACACCCCCTTCAATCATGCAGTTAAAACCAAACTTTGTAAAAAAATGTTAAAACTCATAAACACATAGTTTCTCCCCAAACAATATCTTACATAAAATATTCAACGAAAATACAATTAAACTACGTTACAGTTGCAGTGAAAACTTAGAAATGATAATTAAAAAACACAATAACAAAATCCTAAACAGTAACCTAAACCCTGAATTAGATAACAAAAAACAACTAAAGTAAAGTCCTGTAACTGCATAAATAAAAATGAATGCCCCTTGCAACAAAACTGTTTAATAACAAAAACTATTTACCAAGCAACAATCTCAACTAAGGAAACTCCAGATATAAAAAATACTACATAGGTATGACAGGTAATACCTTCAAAGAAAGATACACCGTCCATAAATGTTCATTCAACAACCCAAGCTACCAAAACAGAAATTCACTCTCAAATTACCACTGGGAACTAACTCATAAAAATAAATCACCAACTGTAATCTGGAACACTATCAGAAAAACTAGCACCTGTAGCTCCTAAAACTCACCATGCTATTTATGTCTCGGCGAAAAACTTGAAATAATTAAATTTAACGACAGAGGAGAGCTTTTAAACAAAAAACATGAAACATCGATCAACTGTAGGCATAACATATCCCATCTCCTTAGTAATTTGTACAACACCCCCTAAATAATACTATTAAAACAAAAAAAAACAATACCCAACAACCCCGCTAAAATTAATACTCATAAACACCTCCAAATCAAAAAACTTTAACCCTCAACTACAAATACAATATAATTACCCCCTCCCCTTTGGAATAACTACTAAAACACGTACAAGTAGAAGTTTTAGAGATATATGTATAGGTGAATTTTCTGGACATATGTATATGCATATGTATGAAAATATAAAATGTATAACTATTTATGTGTGTACGCTTGTGTACTTGTGTGTATACGTATACATATATGCACATACATGCGTATCTGTGTGTTCGTGTATATGTGCATGGGTATGGGTGCATGTATGAATGTCTATGTATACATGTGCATATATGTATTTATATGTATGCACAGGTACGTGTATGCGTTCAACATCCAGCTCACAAAATCCCACAAAAGTAAACCACATATAACCAAAATCAATTTTTAAATAATTATATACTGATCACTTTAATCAAAATTACTGGCCCCCACCATTTCTAATCACCCCCACTCATAGACCATAACTTGCGTTAACAACTTTAACTAGAACACCTTACCACTAATATTATAACAGGTGTTAACCCCACAATTAGTAATAGGATTACAACGAATAATAACATTTATCTATACCACTGAATTAATCCATATATGACTTCCATTAAAAATAAAAGACATTACCAATATGTTTTATTAATCCATCACTAACTATTACTTATAATCGAACTACATTTATTTATACTCCAAAATAATTAAAACTAAATATAATAGTATAATCCATCAATATCAATGTCATAAACTTATATACGATCCTTACCAAGAATAATTCCCGATATATTTTAACTCATTATTATCTAGAACTAAATCTACTAATATTACTGCCACTAATCCATATATGAATCTTACTAAAAATAAAGATAATTACCACTATGTGTTACTAATTAACTAATAACTACTATTTAAAATACATTTAACTATCCATCAAAATAATTAAAATTAAATGCAAATTGATGAAAATATAACAGCATAATTTATTTAATAATTAATTTAAACTAATATATCCTTGCAAGCTTTTTGTTATGTAATTGTTATATGTCTGCATCGAAATAAATTGAGACAATGCCATATACAGGAAGCAGACACGATAACTTTCTTAAACGGCTACAAACATACACTCTCGACACCTCCCTTCTTTCTCTTTCTTTATCTTCTCTTTCTCTCGTGTTTAATCTCACCCGACCCCCTTTTATCCAGCCCAGCGCTGGATAAAAATTAATATGAATTTAACTCGAATCTTACATCTTTATATTAACCAAATCCTAAATGGCTATAGACATCCACTTCTAACCTCCCTCTACCCCTCTCCCCTTTTCCTTTCTTTTTCTTTTCCTTCAACCCCCCCCCCACCCTACTCTAGCTAAGCGTTAAATAAAAAATAAACATATAAATAGCTGTAAATTAAACTTTTCTAACGGCAAATATATTTGTCTTCCTTTTCTTTTTCTTCTCTTTTTCTTTTCCTCGCCCCCCTTTCTACCCCAGCTCAGCGTTGGATATGAAAATAAAAAATGAAACTATTAATTTCTAACGGCAATCATATTTTTAAAATCGGTCACATGACTTTTATTTCTTTCTCTTCTTCTTTGCTTGACATCATTCTTCCTGGAATTCAGCGACCCGGTTGGATCATAAAAAAATTATCTGCCTGATGAGACCTCATCTCTTGAGAGTTGTAGATCGATAACATCGACATGCCAGTGTAGCCGACCCTGTACATGTTTGAATAAAAGCATTCACTATATATATATATATATATATATATATATATATATATATATATATATATATATATATATATATTCTTCTATATAGAACTGTATGTCTGTATGTTTGTGTGTGTGTGCTTTATAGAAAACATTTTTTAGAGAATATAGTTACAATATAAAAGTGTATTCTCATGTAAAATTCACAGAGTAAGTTGATGGGCGTATTGCCGAATCTATAAACCCACCTCTTAGGGGTCCATGGGGTAGATTACATCGGGGGGGGGGTTCTTTTCAGTTATTTTTCATTATATGTTATAGTAATTTGAAATTGCTGAGTCATATTGTAATTTAATTACGTAATACTTTGAGATAACTTTTAATTTTATTTAAATTTACTCAGCGTCAATTCTATTTACATGGGGGGAGGGTAAGAAACTACGGTAACGTGCGCCACTAGCCGCCACTGCCCGCCACTATGTATGTACACAAATACATGTACATTTTATAATATCTTATATAAGAAAAGTATTCGGCGTTGTCCGGCAAATTATACCTACAGTACATAAAACAATTTATGATTTGTAATGAAATATATGTGTTATAACATAGCTAGAGAAGAACGATAACTCACGTTTAAAACCACAATTTAGGTTTTTTAAAACAAGGTTAGAGAATATACATAACATATAAAAGTTTATTCTAATGTAAAATTCACGGAGTAATATGATGAGAGTATTCCCGAATCTATGAACCCACCCCTTAGTTGTCTAGGGGCAGATTTTATCAGGGGGGGGGGGGGTCGTTTCAGTTATTTTTCATTCTATTTTATAGTAATTAGCAAATGATGAGTCATATTTTGCTTTTATAACGTACTACTTTGCGATAACTTTTAATTTTATTTAACGTTTCTTAGCGTCAATTCTATTTACATGGAGGGGTAAGAAACTATGCGAAAGACCGCCACTAGCCGCCACATCCCGCCACTCTGTACGTACACAAATACATGTACATTTTATAATATCTTACATAAGAAAACTATTCGATGTTGTCCGGCAAATTATACCTCTAGTACATGAAACAATTAATGTTTTTTAATGAAATTCATTTGTTAGAGGATAGCTCAGGAAGAACGATAATATACGTTTAAAAACACAATTTAAGTCTGTTTAAAAAAGGTTAGAGAATGTATATATAAATGTATACTTAGGTAAAATTCACAGAGTAACATGATGGGAGTATTGCCGAATCTTTACACCCACCCCTTAGAGGTCTCTGAGGCAGATTTTATCAGGGGGGGGGGGTCGGTTTCAGTTATGTTTCATTCTATTTCATAGTAATTAGAAAATGCTGAGTCATATTTTGCTTTAATTACATAATACTTAGAGATAACTTTTAATATTATTTATCGTTTCTTAGCGTCAATTCTATTTACATGGAGGCGGGTAAAAAACTATGCGAAAGTCCGCCACTAGCCGCCACTGCCCGCCACTGCCCGCCACTGCCCGCCACTATGTACGTACACAAATACATGTGCATGTACATGCACATTTTATAATATCTTATATAAGAACAATATTCGACTTTGTCCGGTAAATTATACATCAAGTATATACAACAATTTATGGTTTTTAAGTAAATGTATTTGTTAGAGGATAGCTAAGGAAGAACGATAACTCACGTTTAAAACACAATTTAGGTTTGTTTAAAAAAGGTTAGAGAATATAGATAACCTATAAAAGTGTATTCTTATGTAAAATTCACAGAGTTAGATTATTTAGCTGGATCATATTCTGAAATAGGGGGGGGTAGAACATAGGTATAGACCGGGCTATTTGGTCTACTCGGCATTGTTCGAGATCAATAATAATTATTAACATTATTTTCTAAAATACTTTGATTTTACCGATACTTTTGGCAATTCTGTGAATACCTCCTTCCTACGATTACAGTATTAAAAGATAAAGGGAGAAAGATAAAGATACGGTTAGTGGGAGAGACAGAGGTGGAGATAGAAGATTTAACATCAAAATTTTACACATATTATTTAACTTCTATTTTTTTTAGTCCCGAAGCAATAAATGTATGATTACACTATTCCATTTAAAGCAGATATCTCCGGGGGGAAAGGAATTACATTATTATTAGTTTTTAACATATTCAAACAAGAGAAGAATCATATAAGAAATAGGGAAATAGAGGGTTGAAGGAGGGAGGGAAATAATGGGGGCCAGGGAAAGAGAGACGGCTAGAGAAAGAAGAGAGATTGAAGTTTTTATATAAATATGTTAAACACACTCTTTAATTACTAGTAATTAGTGTTTATCACTTCGGGCAACGCCGGGTAGCCCTGCTAGTATATATATATATATATATATATATATATATATATATATATATATATATATATATATATATATTAGTAAGCTAATTAAAGACAAAATGTCAAACACATACAAAAAAGACCTTTACAACACCGAGAATACTATCAACGTGGATACTAGGAAATTTACTTCGAGATCAGGAACTGAACATAGGGTGGGGAAAATAGAGATGAAAAACGCCTACATTTTAATAAAAGGTCATAAAAAACTTTCAAAACAACACACAAACCAGACTCATTAATACAACAAAAACGGAAATAGGAGACGTAGCTAAAAAAATACTTCAAAATGTATCAGCGAAGCATGTAGATTTACACAACTCAACTCATGGAAATACTCAGGGGACACCGTTAAATGGTTTAAGGAAATGAAAAATAAAAGCCAAGCTGCATTCATTCAATTTGATATCATAGACTTCTACCCCTCCAGGAACTACTAAATAATAGCATAAATTACGCCAGAATTCTTTTGGATATCACCGTAGAACAAGCCAACATAATTTTAGCTTGTCGAAGATAAATTTTGGTAAATAATGGAGCTAACTGAATCAAGAAAAACAACAGTGATTTCGTGTATACGTATGCGTAGGTTAATGGGCATAGTTATATGC
>OY744515.1:225008237-225168237 GCA_963556195.1 Sepiola atlantica | reverse complement strand
AAGTGTCGCAGATTTTTACATTTCTGTGTAAGTAAAAATAATCACAGATAAAAGTTCTATTTTATCATTTGACGAACACGAAATAAGCAATACAAGTACACTGTTATTTAGGCAGCTTGCGAGTGGCATACTTAGCGATCTTAGGGCAGGCGGTATGTAAGCCATACGCATTGGCGGTCATGTCCTCGTATATATTAGTGAAAGCATCCACGATGGGAGTTGTCAGATTCAACCGTGTTTTATGTATGAGTGCTTGTCTCAGTCTAAATCACACACAAGAAAGGAATAGACAAAATGGGGTGACGTCGGGTAGGTAGGGTGGTGACTCGTCTTGCGACCAAGTATGAGCAATATTGTTGATTAGCCACGACTTGGTCATCTTGGCCTCGTGTTCAATAACGGAATTCTGCTGAACAGCGTAAAGCGCCCGGCAGCAAGCTCGCCAATCCATGGCTTGAGCACTTTCCTCAGAAACTTCTAGTAGATATCGGTGGTCACCTTCCAGGTGTTTTGATAAGAGAACGAAAACACGACGTCTACAGGCTGGAAATAACGACAAGTGCCATAGAAAAGCGAGGATAAGTATGTATGCTTCACGTCGGAAATCTCTTCGATTTCTATGCAGAGAAACCTGTCGTTTTACTTCTTTGGAATTAGTTTCATCATAGAATCTCATCATCCCAGTAAACCCGGACTTGAGCTTGTTTAGCAAAGCCTCAGCCTTGAATGT
This sequence comes from Sepiola atlantica, assembly GCA_963556195.1. Taxonomy (NCBI): domain Eukaryota; kingdom Metazoa; phylum Mollusca; class Cephalopoda; order Sepiida; family Sepiolidae; genus Sepiola; species Sepiola atlantica. The sequence goes on along the minus strand of OY744515.1, from coordinate 225,167,507 downwards.
CCTCCAATCTGTGTAGACATTCGTAATAAGCATGCAACGAGATTTCAGTAGGAGGAGGAACAGATGTTTATCGTGATCGTTCGGAAGAGTGTCGAACCAATACAACCCATATTAGAGGCGACATTAATGCCGCTGTAGCTTCGGATTTTGTTGCAACACTCTGTAGAATATGATAGTCTGGTTAATATAATGTATATTGATAAATCATTGGTTCAGTCAAAATTACCATTGATAACACTTTGCCCTCCCTACTCTATCTCAAAACAAACATGAATTTACAAAATAAAAAAAACAAAGACTACACCAGACACCTAACCAAAAACTTATTCGCCTCCGCTCTTGAGGCTTGCATTCACAAATATGCGGGGACTTAGAACCAACATTAACGACGTAAATACTTTTCTCTGTACAACCTCCTCGAATATCCTAGACCTAAGTGAAAAGCACCTTCAATTCTCAATCTCCTCTCACCACATTGACATGACTGATTGCATTCCACCCTGCCGTAATGACTCTGACAAGCATATACATGGGCTAGGAGTGTATGTTCGGATCACCCTCCCTTTGACTAGAAAATATAGGTTTGAATCAGATGACAAAGCCTACACGAGCTTTAGATTGACCTTACATCACAGAGTTAGTTACTTATATTTTGTATACCGTTCTCCTTCGACCCAGGACAGTACTCTGCTTGACTCTATTTCTGAAAGCTTAGATAGAACACTCTCACTCGACTCGAATGCCCAAATACATGTATTTGGTGATTTTAATGCACACCACCTTTACTGGTTGGATTATCCAGCGTTACTGATGCAGCTGGGAACTCTACGTTTAATTTCACCCCGGCTTACAACCTCTCACGGACTGTCAATCCGCCTTCCTGATCGTGCGGACCAGCGAGCCTAACTTCTTGATCTGTGTTTGACCTTACTACCCGAGGTTTGTGTGGCGAATACCTATAGCCTTCTCTGAAACTCTGATCACGTAGTTGTAATGATACTTATCACTATCAAAACTCGTCTAAAAGCTGAAGAGCCTCTGCTCAAAGCGTCGAGATACTATGAGCAGTCTATTTTCGATACAGTTTCGCTCGAATCCAATTGATACCTTCTCAGAGTTTGAATTTCATAAAATACAGTGTGTATCGCCAAATGGAGAGTTCGAATTCTATACTAGACGCCGTCCTCTAGAGTATTTAGTCTCTCCGTACAAGGTTTTGTCAGGACTAATTAACACGATGATACTTCACCCTTCAAGTAAATCGTTACAAGATATTCAAACTAAGAGTAGTAGAAAGCGAACTCATATCGCCCCACACGACAATAAACTGACTTATACGAAGAATGGTGCACTTTCACCTAGTGTTGTTACCAAAAGCAACATCACTTAGGTAGATACCCTACCAGACTAGATTAAGTATTGTCATAGAGTCCAGACAGAATAAAAAAATACCACGATAAAGATACACTATAACATTGTTAAGTGGACGATTCATGAGAGCTATTTAGTGTTTTTCATCGGTATACTAACTCAACGTTTGTGAGGTAGAGGAGAATCCAGATTAAACACTCGAATATCTATACATCTTATACATCTTATATACAAATTTTAGTGTTAGCACCAGAAAATTGACACTTGAGTTCTCAGAACATACTTACTGAAGTAGAAGGCAAACAAGAGAGGATGTATATACTTCCACCACCTCCTCGATGTAAACATATTTTTTTGTTTCCTAAGGCAAACCACTCAGACCATTCGTAGACTTTCTTCACGATAAGCGATATTATCATTTCATATAAATAGAGATTAATTAATTTCCAAACAATAATAACTTTAATTGGCATATTATATAATAACAATTGCGATAGATTAAATCTATCGCAATTTTTATTATATAATATGCCAATTAAAGTTATTATTGTTTGGAAATTAATTAATCTCTATTTATATGAAATTATATTTAAAACAACAGCCATTTTTATTTAATTCATAACTGGACACAGATAACACGGAACGGCTAAATGAAGCGACATTAAGCAAATACTTTTTAAAACTAAGTTTGATACTTTTGTCATGTTTACAAACTGTTCTCTGTTGTTTACTCAAGCTCAATCATAACTATCTGGGAGATCAAGAAAAAATTAAATTCTATTTGTACGATCAGAGAATTGATAAAAGCTAACATCAAAAGGTCAATTTGTTACAGTTCAAAACATTCGAAGGCGATGGCTTTTATAGATGTGTTTTAGTAACTACTAAGTTTGAAACATATTACCGATAAAAGAGAGATTTGTATTTGCGCTGTCAAAACTTCAAAGACCTTGTCCTTACGACCATCATTTATGTATTCGTGTTTAAGCTGCTAAACCCAGCGAGACGTAAAAAACGTCTTAAGCGAATTGTTTTTTCTGCCAAGTTTACTCGATTATATTACTGTATATGTATCGAGATTCTGATTCACTGACGAAGTTGACAATAATGCGCATGTAGGTATCAACATGTTTATAGGGATCAACACTTTTCGCAACAAGATTAAGGGTGTGCGGTTGGGTGGAAGAAAAAAACGCTCATAGTCTATATTTGCTTAATCATAATTGGGCATTTTATTATATCGATTTCATAGAAGTTAGGCATGTCAAGTGATTATATATACATTCGTGTCCAGCGTCCATACCGTTGTGTTGAGAGTTGGGAATTTCTAGGTAAGGAAATTATCTACATTCCAAATAAGATATTTTAATGGAATCACGAAATGCTCACATTCATTGAAATCATCTCGACCGGCTGTAAATCGAGTAGGCAATTACAGTTGTTGATAGTAATCAGGACACTGTCCTTATTTCGGTGTGATTGTGCGGTCTATATACATAAAGTACTAGAAGTCGGCATATATTAATATCTAATAATAGTCAAATATATTAAACATAGCTCGAATTAGACAGATAAGTAATAGTTGTTAATGCTTCATTAATGCTTCATAGATGTGTTTCCCATTGATTGTAGTCATATGAATATAGATACTATTTTACATTGATATGTTCGAATTGATTTTTTATTTGCTAGGGTGATATGCAGTGTAGTATATTGATTGTAAACATGACGTTGTGTGCTATTCTAAGATTAAATCATCAATCACCGCCACTTTATAATGTTCAGTTTGTCTCGAGGCTACACTATCAGATTAAAGAGTAAGTTTGACAGAGAAATGTCTATATGACATGACATCAAACAATAAGTCGCTTAAACTGGCTTCCTGTATCTAGCATGCTTGGCAATCATTTTGAAATCATTCTCCACTGCAAGATTCGAATAGATACAAATGAATGGTGTCAAAAGAAAATAATGAACATATGTAAAGACAATATCTGAACGGACGTATCTTTGATTTGTTTTTTTTCTTTTTTACCTATGATATCCCAGGAGGTCTATATTATTCTGACCTTTAAATTGTGGATGTAGTATAAGATGCAATCAAAATATTCTAGCAGAATTCTGGGTTGTTATTGTCTTTATTCATTCATCCAGTAAAAATGATTCGTCTTCGTTTTTGTTTACTAATTAAAAATACAGTTTTAAAATAAAAAATAAATCACATATCCGTTTGAAATAACTGCCTTTTAGCTTTCATGCATATTCAGTTTTATCAGCCATCCAATTTATATTCAGTTATAATATATATTATGTTTTGGTATGTTTTATAGGATTGGTGAATCATCCTTATTTAGATACACAATCGACTCTTCAGATATGTATATAATAATTTTACTGCCATCCACTCAGTGCGTGGATGACAAACTGTCTGGTGCTCCCTAATGAGGAATACTGACGATATTGCTCACCCAATTTTTTATTGGCGAGATTGCTACACCTTGCGTATTCTCCCCACTTTCTGGCCTCGTTCCACATAATCATGTGGGAGTGATGTAAATACTAAATCAAGTAGCATTGCTACTTGCTGACACGTCATATACTAGTCGTGGTTATATCGAAAGATAAGGCTTTCATTGCAGACTTTTGATCCGTCGCTATGCGGTATTAGTTCTGGGTAATTCTAGGAAGTCCACACTCCGAAGCTGTGTATTCTCTCTTTGGAAAGGAAGGAGTTAATTGCAAATGCATGAAGCGCTGGCTTATTCTCCCGAACTTGCGGTATTGTGCCACATGATCCGAGATTAGAAGTATGTAAATACCGAGTAAAGTAGTAGAAGCTGCACTGGTTTCATTGCATTACTGTAATGCACCTTATTCTACTTTTCAACTAACGTGTTAATATTAGTGATGTATTATGCCGTCCGGGAGCATTACGTTAAACAACACACCCTTTGATGAATGTATTTTAATTTATTGATCTAGTGAAATAATAGTTTTAGTTCTGTGTCAGATATTTGTGGTCAACGGTTAATAGTTACTATATACAACGCTCAGCTACTCTCCTGTCGAAAAGACGATCTAATAATTAAAAATGGGTCATTTATCCATACTCAGAATAGTGTTAATATAATAAGGGCTTACATGGTTTAACATAATTGAATACAGATGCTGTTCTATTTTAAGTGACCACTTTAATCATGTTATGCCCCCGGCATAACCTCTCCACGTATGAATTTAAAAGTCGACTAACCAATAATATAACTGACTAGTTGGATTGAGATTTTGCCCAATCTAAATTAATGTAAAACGTTTTTAACGTGATGAATTTGTGGTTATGTTCTTTAGGATTTATCTTTTAAAATATAATTTGTCAACAGTTTTTTTAAAATAAAATTAAATGCTTTTGATTAATACCAGGATATCTTGAACATTATACATAGTAGCTTAAAGAAAATACTTTGCAACAACATGTTTATTTAGGGTTATGCTATCCGGTCAGGCATTTTTACGTTTGAAATATTATTTTCGTCAGGTTGTGTAGCTTAACTTTTAAATTGTTTATTTTTTAGCTGCCCTGTAATCACTTATTAAGGTCCGAGGGGATACGCGAGTACAAATGTTAAAAGAATCGTCCTTTGGACGATGAGCGTCACCACGAGACGATTTAAAACAACTAGAAAAAGGGCATAACATTTTTAGAGGAATTGTTTATCCTAGACGACAGATCAACACGGAAATGTTTTAGTCGGTTAGGAAGCAGCTTCGTGGTATTTGTGCGACTGATTAAACGCTCTAGGAAAGAAACTTTGTTCATGTAAATTTTGCTAGGTCTTTAGTGCAGAGAAAGGTATTTGATTTGGTTTATACAGGCCAGTTATTGCAATTAATGTTTCACAAAATTGCAGGGGTGATTGAAACTCAGTCGTGCACCTACCATGGATATAACGATACAGTAGAGGAGGCAAGCAACACGTCTTCTTTGAAAACGAGGCTACATGAAAGAGTAGAGAACATCTCTCATTAGATTGCGAAGTCGGATTTTCTAAACTGTTAATGCAGGAAAGAGCGTACCGAACAAAACCTGTGTACACCCCAAGATACAGCAGCAGTACTCCACATTAATACGGATCTGGTTCTTACAAAAGTAAGAGATTTCCTTAAAAATGATATCCCGTCTGGAGCTATGGAATACTCCAAACATTTTGTCCAGCGATCTTAGAAACAGTTTTCATAGAAATCTTCTATTTCCGGTCTGGAGTAAAAGTCAGTCCCATATACTTATAAATAGAGGTGGCTTCTTTAAAATAACGTTATTAATTTCAACTTTAGAAAATACGAAGGTTCGAAGCGTAGTGAAACAGACAATCTTGATTTTGAAGGCGTGAAAAGTAACAAGCCACGTGTATTCTTATTGTACCACCTAAGCTAAGTATTAAGATAGATATATAGAACAAGAGAGAGAGAGAGAGGGGGGGGAGAGAGACGTGGAGAGTTAGAAAGATCTAAGTAATCCGTAGTTTTCAAAGTGCTTCTATGTACATTATGTGTTTCGAACTTTTTCTTTTTACAATCGCTTTACTAGCCCTATTAGAAAGAAAATATTTTATAGTTGAAAAACCAAAGTTCTAAATATAACTAGCAAGTTTTTGAAGCACACTTTAGTGACAAAGTCTTCGAAGGCCTTGCATTTATCAATAGCTGTTGCCCTGGAAGCGAAGCCATCGTCAATAGATTAACTTATTATGTGCGATATCACGGTCAGCACGTCAGGTGTAGCTCTTACAAGACAGTATCTATATTGGCTCTCGCTTAGTAGGCTTTTTTGTTTGAATACGTGACAGCTTCTTGATTTATTACAGATTTGAACAACTTACTCATGACGCACAGAAGACTGATCGGTATGTAGGGAAATGCAGAAATCTGTTATCCAGTATATTTAAATACTGTACAAACCAGCGAAGTGTTGCAAGGCAAGGGAAGCATTTTTCATTTAAACCACTATTGCACAGCTTGTAAAGAGAAAAGCTATTTATTGTTGCAATTTATTGGGTACAATGACGTTGTACAATTCCTTTGTCGGGGGCATTTATTAATTTGACAAAATCCTGTACAGTTATTCCGATGTCGCTTAGATGGCGGGTGGAAAGTTTTAGGAGTAGGTAGCTGTGATAACAAATGGTGAGATTTTCCGCGAAATTCATGCGAGAATTTTAGCTTCATCAGATGCTGAACAGATTACCTCAGGTGTATGAATGATATTTGCATCTATTCACGAACCTATCTGTTATTTTCAAAACTAATGATTTAAAGGATGATTTGGCTTCACTGCATCTATTTCGTTGATAGGAATTCAATTGTGGTTTCCTATGAGTAATTGCGCCAGCATATACAGATGTGCACTAATATCTGGCTGGGTATTCTATGTTGGAATGATTTGGATTGTAGAACGCTCTTAATACGAATTATAGTCTAATCAGATATATTAGATTCGATACGGGAAACTTGTTTGAAAATAATTTTGCAGTGTGATTTCAGATATGAAGTGTTTTAAACTGTCACAATAGTCCATTGAATATCGGAAAATAAGAAGAATTTCTAGGCTTCATTTTAATCTTATATGAGACACCTCTGGGATCGGAGGATTCCAGCATAGACAGAACAGTAGATGTAAACAATTTAGAGAATGTAGCCAGCAAAAACATAAGGAGGGCTTGCAAAGTGGCCATCAGCATCCCGTATGGCTATGGGGGTGTCAACAATTTAGGTAAGTTCAAGAAAAATGTCGTGACAAAATATCCCTATATCATTGACCTTATTTGAGTGAACTATCCACTCAACATTGGAAACATTAAAGTCGCTACAGATATTAATGCTAACAGACAAATTATCAGTCATCATCTTGTCAATTGTCTCATGCATTTGTGTCATAATAGTAACACCATCAGTGAAGGGAAGATAGAGGGTAAATATGAAAGCGGTGTTGTTATCAAGATCGACATAAAACACGTACGGTCGAATCAAGGTACTTTAGGAAGTGTCTTCACATTGGGAACCGTTCCTTAATTACGCATATATAGCATGTCTATAGCGGTGTTGGCGTCGGGTGTTGATGTCATGTACAAATGACATGTAATCATGTTCTATAGAAAATGACGGAGCAATGCTAGTTTCCCAATAAAACAACAGGTGCGGTGTTTTCGTCATTAAGTTGATTTCAACTCTTGGAATGTTTGAACGTAAACCTCTAATTTTGGAGAAATACATCTGATAGAAGAGGTATGCGTTGATATTTGGGGTGTTGAGTTTAAGCTAATGATGTGTTGGATTGGATGTATTGTCGAAGAGGTCAGCAAAGTTATTAAAGGCAGAACAGAAAGAGAATGAGTAAAATAACGACCATCTGTGTAAAACTTTGAAAAGGAAAGCAGTTCTTACTAGTATTGCATCGTAAGAGCCTAACGGAAACTACTGCATTGTGCAGATTCAATTAAACAAATAGTAATACAATAACTCCGATATTTTGCACTGATAAGACACCCACTTTTGAAGTGTACTCTGATGTTCAGATCCTTGCACTATCAGACACAATACGTAAGCCTATATTAAATGTTTACCTCCATCACCCTCATCGGTGACATGGTCACAAACATAGAAAGATAAAGTTACTCAGGTCAAGTCAAAATTCGGCTTATATTAAACAACTGCTGACTCAGGGGATAGTATCTTATTCTTCTTTTTGTCAGAAACATAACATATAAAAGGCTGCGGGGGAATATAGGGGGGGGCACGTGTTACAGGGTTGGCTGGAAAGGAATCCACTGTAGATTTTCTAGTCTCCATTGGTTTGGTTGGACAACATATCACTATAGATCAGATGCACTTGATGTTTTTGTTTCATTTTTATACAGTGGAAGTTCTCGGAATTCAAGGTGCCTCTTCTTGGGACTAACCCTTGATCTCTATATGTGATAAATACATATTCAAATAGGACACGTTTGTGAAAGAGATTAAAAAGTTAAATTGAAACAAGTGAGACAAAAGTAAACAGATTAATAGAATCTCAAGATTTGCATTTAGTGTGTGTCGCTTTAAATCAAGGCGAGATAACCTAACTCATGTTTTTTTTCATGTTCTCCTATTCTGTATGTCACCTCGTTTCCAGAGAATGCACTGTATCCTTTCCGTAAATTGTATACAAGCAAAGTAGATTAAACGGATGCGTCTGGGAATAGTTTTCAAGAAAGTTCTAACTAATTTTTACAAACATATTTAACAAATTTGGTGGGAATATTCAAAATAAAAGTTAAAATAAGAGAGAGACAAAACAATGAACTATTTTTAAACATTTAGTATTGACGAAGCGTAAAATAAAATAATTAATTCGGCTTACTTCCCGGGCTAAACAGAGTTTGATTTTGTAGGTGTCGCTTTTGAAATAAAAAAGAGATAACTCTTCACACATATTGATTTTATTTTCATGTTCTTCCGTTCTTTTCCTTCATTTGCAAATAATGGAATCTACCCTTACAGAAATGTAGTACAAACATAGTAGGTTCAAGGGACGTGTATTGGACTATTTTTACTAATCTATCAAGCTTAAGCATAAAATAACATATGTGGTTGTGATTGTCTGTCATATATTCTGTTCAATTTATAATGCAATATTGCTTTTTATATGAATTAATGTGTTCAGCAAATAGTATAATATTTACAACATGCGTTACTCCTTTACATTATAATAAGTATTGTGGGGGTATTCGTAAATGTATATACGTCTCGTCACACAAAAGTAAATATGTGCAACACCTTATGGAAAATCGAGGAAGTCCGAAAGCAAATGCATTTTCATAACGTTTACGTTTTGCTTTCTATACCGATTTATACATTTTATTACCGATTTATTTTTTTTAACTATCGAGTTTGTGACGTTTTCTTTACATATTATTTTATTTAACACGTGACGAGTGTTATCTTTCATTGAAAAGATTTTTTTTTAATACTAACAATAGGAAACATTTTAAAAAGCAAATTTAACGTTGCTGCTTTTTTCAGTCATCATGATTTTCTCACGTTGTTTTATTAACCACTAGCAAGTGCCCAGTTACATTGTTTAAGTGTAGTGTTTTACTCATACTAAACTAAATCGTATATGTCCTCGTTCAGTGTAGAAGACACCCTTTTAGACAGAGACATTTATTTAATGTGTGTGTTTACTCCAGAATAATCTCTTTTGATGAGCTTAATTTTCCCAACATTAAAACGTGGTCTTGTATCTAACCCTGGCCTTATGGAAGGTCAATTAAAATGGACTTCTATTCGAAATCAAAGTCAGACAACTCCATCCCTCTGAAATAAATTCAAAATATATTTTCACTCTTAATAAATAGTTACTGGTAGGTATATGTTAGTGTCATGTGAATTCATAATAATTATAATAATAATAAAGCGTCCTTTGCTTTTTGAATTATTATTGGTATATCTGTGGAGTTGAAAATATCAAAATGTATCTGTATAAATGACTACACTCTCCGTTATATGAAAACATATCCAATCCATAAAATATGGGGCTGAGAACAGATCATGAATTTCGTATTCACTAGAAGTTCCCTTATTTAGTGGGAACCCTATCAATCGGCTCAAAGTAAATGCTTCACCAAGTGCAAAAACCAGGTATCAGATTACATGTTACATTTAGCTGCATAGAATATATTGTGTTATTGTGTTTTTTTATTAAACTTTCTTTGTCAACTCTCATTTTCGATGGAATTTAATGCGATTTCCATTGTGAAATGAAAACCCAATTTTTTGAAGTGTTAATGTCCTGTAAATTTGAACGATTTCTACAGAACTCAATATCCTCGTTTTAAATATTCTATAGTTTTTCTTCCATGGCATGTTTCCAATATGAATTCTTAAATATAAAACGAAAATAGACACAACAGACATCTTTAGTATTCAAAACGAAGATCTTATTTTTTTAATATTCAATTATATTTATTTTATAAATGAATCAGTTGGTTTTAGCGTGCATTTTTCTTTTAGAATCATATCAGTGCCAATGTAGACTCTGCCAATATCATCGGCCTATTATTTGTTGTTATTATTATATACTCTTCTCATCATGTCAATTCGTTCGGAATGCTTTCTTAGTCTTTGTTGTGTCACCGTATATTATATATACAATTCCTTATCTTTTACCAAAAAAAATGTCAGACAAATAATAATGTGTTTGTGTGTTTATTCATTTTTCGTGATCAGCGTTTAGCATGATATTTCCCTATCTTTTTCCCCTTCATCTTGTCTTCTTTTCACTCTTCCATTCCGACTAGAACTCCTGTCTATGTATATCATAACATACCGTTCTCTCTCGTTCAATCTGTCTATATTCTTCTCTTTCTTTTTCTTGTTTTCGAAACTCTTTACAATACTATAAAGGAAGTCAAATTTGGAGAATATATATATATGTATTGGTGTATAATAACCGTTGTTACTATTTGACAAATATGAGCTTTCTGATTTTTTCCCGAAGAATTCTTACTCCATTTTATGAGCTCTAGCATAACACTTAATCAAGCAAAATATTTCTCACACTCTTATGCCGTGTAGTCCTGTTCTAAAATCTACAATGCAATTTTAATTAGTATAGTAGTTACTCATCTCTCTTTCTCTCTCTTTATATATATATATATATAAATATATATATATATATATATATATATATATATATATATATATATATATATATATACAAACACGTACTCTACTTTCTAAAAATACAGAGGAATCATTCATTACATAAGCATTTCGTTTTTTTTTAAAATCGAACATAAATACATGGCTGAATAGCTTTAACACAATATAATGAAAGCTTTATGACCAAATATATATTAACTAAGCTCTGCGCGGAGTCTTTTAGTTGGACCAAATATTATTTAAATTAATCCCCCAGGACCGTTGAAAAAAGTGTTACAGCTACTAGCGATTAAACTACTGACTGTCTGTTACTATTTTATCAGATAAGTATGCAATTTATTATTATTATTATTATTATTATTATTATTATTATTATTATTATTATTATTATTATTATTATTATTATTATTATTATTATTATTATAGTTATTGTTATAGGCGGCATCATCATCATCATCATCATCATCATCATCATCATCATCATCATCATCATCATCATCATCATCATCATCATCATCAATAATAATAATAATAATAATAATAATAATAATAATAATAATAATAATGATGATAATAATAATAATAATATTTTTTTGTTTATGCCTCCTTGGGCTTTTCCCCTTTAACTATCTTCTCAATTCAACTGTTAAAAATAAATGAAACTCTTAGTACAGTATCGATATCCAGATCAAATGTTGTTAAATATTTAATTTTGTAACTCCCAAAAGTGCCTCTCTCAATTTAGTCCTCCTACCACTTTCTCTGAATTCATCCAAACAAATCTTAAACTGATCCACGCTATTGCTGTTCTTAATGTGATTCTGCAAGTTATTCCAAAATCATATTACTATGTGAACAAGAAAATTATCTGCTTAACAGATCTAGTGTTTGAATACTGCCTTGACAATAACCTTCCAGATCTGGAAAAAATACTTAAGAATCCCAACTATAGTTAGAAATGCCATAATTTGTTTCATAATCTCATGAATTATGATGTATATTTTATTGTGCGATTAATTTATAGAAGGGAAATGATAATTTAACACAAAGTATGCATATTTTGAGGGGAAAAAGTTGAGGAAAAGCTTTAAAAAGAACGGAAAGAACGAAAAATAAATTGCTGAAAATGTTGCGATACTTTTTTCAATTCCGTTAGTAATTCATCTAAGAGAAAGCAACTCCGATTATATTACGAGTATTATTTCACATGTGAGTTTTACGATCAAGACATAAACTGGACACCTGGTACAATGTAATGATCATGTCCCATCCAACTCTTCTCATAGTATTCTTCGTGAGTAACTGACAAGCAATCTCACACGATACAAACTATCCTCTAGTATAGTTCAGCTTGGGTATCTGCTTTAGCATTAGTAAAAAAAACAATGACAAATAAAGATGAATGGACAACTTAGAATGTCTATTCTCTTTTTTGCATATAAACAGAATTGCGAAAAGCAAAATATCACAAAAACACTTTTACTTCTGTTATATAAACATGAAACATAACTTTGTGGATATTAATGACTCGATATCTCGCCGGAAATGGGACCAGAATCTTACAGTTCTAGTGCTTTATGCTGAAAACGAGTTACACCTTGAATGTGAGTTCGTTATCGTCAGCATTGGTAATAAATATTTAGACGAACATGAGACAAATAAATTTACATGGGCAATTCAGCTCGACAGTTGTTTATATTCTTATTATCGCCCCACATTGTTATAATGAAAGGGGCCTACACTAAAGCAACAACATATGATGGGATATGGCGTCTTCATTAAATACACTCATTATCGTCAGAAAAACCTTCCATCATTTTTCCAAATGGGAATGAAACTTTGCTATTGCTACGATGCAGATTTACTCATGAAACAGCTAGGAGGAACCTGGTTGATTCAGATGTCTTAACAATATGTTTGCATTCCCATGAAATCCATCCACTCTCCATTACATGTTTAATTAAGTTGATCAGAGTATCGTTAAAAGTATAGATCATAGAGATAACTTTTTGAAAGAATTGTGGAGAATGGTATCATAAACAACGTCATATGTAAAGGTTTTTAATAGTTTATTGAGCTGTAAACTGGTTATTTATAATATATTTGCGGAAATCAAACGATAAGACGAGTAATGCACATAACTCATTTGTAAATGTAGCACACAACTTTCTTGGCAACACAGTGCAGACAACTATGTGTGATCTATGTGAATTTAGATAACGCATTACTTGTGGGTGAATGTAGAAAATAGTGTCATATAAATGTATTAATTCTGTGTTTGGGTGTTTTTTTACAATAAAGGTCACCGCCTATCAAGGCTTAACGGATACTTGAGAATAAGGGTTTAAGATTGTGACTCAGATAGATGTTAAATAGCGTGACTGGTAAATGGGGAGACAACATCTGTGTATATGAATAATGTGGTTGATTTCGAAGATACGTAGTGAGTATTTCGCTACGTTTCCTTAATTATTCCAAAGCATATCATGTGTAAAACAAAATATAAAAATCGATAATCAATTATCGAAAGTAACATTTTGTTTTCGAATAACATGGACTAATATATGCCATAACATATAAAACGTGTGTGTGCGTGTAATAAGTACGTACTCTATTAGACACACATATAAGAGTAACATTTATTTTAATTTATATATTATATTCACATGTTGTTATTTTTAATTAGAACATGGAATGACATTTAAAAGTATTCTCAAAAGTGGACGTGCATTTAATTTCTGATAAGCAGTTCTTATTATTTTGCCAACTTCATTCTGAAGGCATGTGAAGTTGCCCGCACGTCTGCTTTAAATATTATCCATATTCAATGCATCAATCAACTTCTGCTTTTACTAAACTGGCTATGGTATATACGTTTCGCGGTCATTCGATGATTCACTGTATCGATGTCTGATTAAGGAATCTTCGCGTAGAGTACATTCTTATTTTATACTAGACATATGATAATATCATGGATTAACTCACAATGGTAAATCATTAGAGTAACAGTTCTCAAAAGATAATATTCAAAAGCTAAGCACAATGTTTCAACTAAAATCTCCACTACCCTATTTGTATAGACTAATTTATTTCCTTTTTAGATTCCTTTATGTTTTCAACGGTCGCGCATGACTGTATACAGTTTACAACATTTTGCGGACTCTACGCTTTCCTATCAAGACATTATATTTCACTGGAATAAACAATTTTTTTCAATTAGAAGTGATTTACATTTATACATTACGCTTGTGATAACTCTTTCATTCAATAGCTTGATTATCGATGTTATGTTTTCCAGAATATTACAGACATATATATATATATATATATATATATATATTGCTGTATTAATAAGCATTTTCCTTTGTAGTTACTAAACAGCAAAGTGCAATTAGTTATTTGAAGGTGTATTTTTATTTTTTCATAGTTTGCGAATAATTAACATTGAAAACAAATGTTTTTTTTGTTTTTTTTTTAATCAATTTCGGAAACAAATATTTGCAAATAAAAAACTGTAAAGAAAACTAAATATAAGACGGAATAAGAAACGTAGCGGAAACTCATGGTTCAATTAGTTCTTGAAAAACATTAAAACTGGTTCGGGATACGTTATCTCCTGCTATGGTCTTTTTTCACGTTAGAATAATTATCCATACTGAATTGAAGTAGATATTATATATGTTTTTTATTTGTAAATTTGCTGTTTGTAATTAAGCAGCTTATGTGTATATTTATTTTAATATGACAAAGGATTTGCAAATTGTTGTTAGTATGTGTATTTTCATATTTATGAATTCAACGAGAAACCTGATAACACTAATTATTTACACAGTTCATCTTCATATGTATATTATGTTGTGTTCATTTAACTAGTACACCTAAGAATTAAGATACATCAGACAAATGCAATCAAAAACTCAGCGTATTTCTTTCCGCTCCGGATGCACACATTACCTTTTTTTCTCTATATATATATTTTCTCTCTCGTTTTGTCTATCTCCCTTTGTGTCTCGCAAGTATCTACCACATTCCTTAAACTGTTCGTTTCTAAATAAATATGATAACTTTAGCCAATCAATCTCTGTTATTTCTAAGAAGAAATAATCTTATTCATTGGAAGTGCAGTAGCTCTTCGCAGTGCGGAAATAAATGCCAACGAAGGAATTGCTTTGTCTGTGGAATCGTAAGAAATTGATTACGACACAGTGACACTTTAATTGGCAGTTATTATTAGGAAGCAAGGACAGTATGTTTTCTTCTTTTGTCCTGTGTTCCTGGTTACAATTTTGAGAAAGCAAAAGTAAATTCGGCACTGTCGACAGAACACGAGTGCTATCCTTTTTTAAACTCCTTAAAAAGATGTATTTATAAAAAAAAACATTCACTGTAGAAAAACAAAACGATTGCAGGTAGCTATCACAAGGATCCCAAATGGCAGTGTTCACAAAACACGAATACAGTGATCGATTAGGCAGATTATTATAAATTTAATGTGTTCTATTGATCTAGGAGAGCAAAGAAACCAGATATCAGTCTATTGATGTTTTAATTAAGGCCATCCATTTATTAGTTTCTGTGTGTTTCAAATACACTATAAAATTTCAAAGTACTACGTTATCGTCAACAAGTCATCCATTATAATATATACATCATATGCTCAGGCCTTTCATTTCCCTACGTACGTTATCACTTTTCACTTACAAAGTGAGATTGTCCGATTTGCTTAGTGAATGGGAATTAATCTGATGTCGCTAAACAATTCCAACTTGATGTACTTTTACATATAATTATTACAAAATATTATTAAGCAGTTTCAATCCACTAATACTAAACAATTTTAAATAAATACATTGAAAAGACGTGTTGTTTTTATTAATGTGAGGATATTTATTTTGCAAATATTTGTTACGGTAAATACACAGTGAATATTTATTTGTTGAAATAATTTTAAATAAATAATCAATAAGAGAAAAGTACAATTATTGTTTACCCAATGGTGCAATTAAGTAAAACCAAATGAAAACAGAATTTACAGTATAAAAAACTCCCATGTAACAAGGAGTTATATAGAAACAAAGTTCGAGTTAAACTATGTTATTTATATGAAGTTGACTAGATTTAAGTCTATTAAATGTTATGCATTTATTTACTTTCGTAAACAAAAATGGTTTCACATCTGATAAAAACTAGTCTAAGTGCTTATTTCTGTAATACTACTGTGTATCGAATGGTGTGTATAAAAGAGTGATTTGTATGTTTTAATAATAACACATTCGTTTGGAAGTATTTATCATTCTTACGATAATAGGATATATTTCCTTTGAAAGATAAACCTTTTTTTTAAATTGGTTTATGTTTTTTAATCATCGTTCAGTATGTTTATAAAATATGAAGATAATTTTAACAATTAAAATGAGGGTGATGCAGTACAAATTAAATTGGATACAATGATGGAAAACGTTCTAAACGAGTTTAGTAAACAATACATATAGTATAAGTTGCAATTTGAAATAAGACAAGAAATACCAGGATGCAATGAAAATATGATTTTTGACAGATTTGCCGAAATATTACAAATATAGGGGAAAAATGTCCCACGTATAGAATATTGTAATTTCGTTAAAAATATATTTACACTAAACTATCTCTAGTGTTATCACAAATAATACAGATGATGCCATTTTAAAGTATCCTTGAATATCTCTTTAATAATCAGCGGTTACATTATACCACTTTTATTATACTTATAAGCATGTGTGATTCAGTAGAAGATAATTAAAACTCAAATTAAATAGGTTAATATCTATTACCCATATTGTGAATATTAAAATTCAATAGTAGTGAGGCAATGCTCTCTCTCCCTTCCTATGTCTCTATCTTTCTCTTTCTCTCCTTCTCCCTCTTTCTATCTATCTCTCTCTATATATTTATACAAATCTAAATATATATGTAGTAGGTATATTTTTTATTTATACGAAATGTATTTACCTACACGTTTGCAGATATATTTAGGTCAAATACATGGATAGCCAGGCCCCTTCGGACACACGGTTTTGTTTTACGTGTGCATTGCATTATTGGGCAGTATATATTATATTGTACAAATGGATGTGTATAAAGTTGCAAGTTTTATTTTGTAATGTAATGTTAGTTATACGTAACTATGTGATTGTTTTTTTAATACGTATACATGTTAATAAAACCGGATTTATTCGTAAGTTCGAGTATTGTGTTTACGCAGATAAGTGTCTTCGGATGTGAATATATATATATATATATATATATATATATATATATATATATATATATATATATATATATATATATATTATATATAATATATATGTAATGAATAATTACGAATAACTTTCCTTACTCTGACTTATCTCCCCTTTGGAGAACTCTCCTGCTTCTACTAACCACTATAAATAGTAGCACTAACATTGTACCGACATTGTCTGCCGAATAACCAGTAAGATCGAGAAGAGTACTTTGTTTCTTTCTTTCTTGGCTGCTATTATATTGCGATTTTTCTGTTATTATTGTTATTATAGTTATTATTGTTATTGTTGTTGTTATTCGGTCTCTCTTTTTTAGAGCCGGATTAGTTTGAACACACGACTTTTTTTTTCCTCTGCTGTTTTTTTTCTTTTTTTTTTCTTAACGGATTTTTTTTCTCCGGCGATAGCAGTTAGCCTTGTGCCAACAAGAGAAAAGACAACGACAATGGGGTCAACACCTTCGCCCCAACCTGGAACGTCGGGCTGGACAAAGTCCCCGGCCGTGAATATTAATTTGGAGGAATTTCAAACTAAAATGGAGACCTACAAAACTAAAATTACAGAAACAGGACTGATAATTGACCTTCCAAAACTCCAGGAAATTCAGAAGAAAACTCTAACAATGTTTGTTATGGACAGGAAAGTTAAAAAAGCCGTAAGGTCCTCGGTAGAAGTTATAACTAAGCTTTTAGCTTCGGTCGGTCATAGACCGGTTAAAATAATAAAAACACGAGGACATCACAACTGGTCTGCACTTTTTGTCTCAGAAGAGGAGTGCACGACACTTGCGAAAAAAGAGATTATTACACCAGAATATGTACTACGAATGGAACATCTTGGCAGACGGAGGACTACGATATCTGTGTTCAATGTCCCCTTCTATATTGAAGGCGCTCACATTGGAGGCTTTTTTACAAAATATGGAGAGTTGATGTCAGTAACGTGCGACCAATACCTCTCCATATGAAACTTTGATATTCTCATCGACCAATAAACTTTTTACGAGATACCGTATTATCTCGAAATTGAGAACGACTAACTGCCGGTTATTGTCGCAGGAAGAAAACCGGCCTGTTGGAGATGTAATGCAATAGGGCATCTCACCTTTGACTGTCCAGAAAGGAAAAACACAGTCAATAACCCCAAAACTCATGTTGGAGAACATCTTGGCCATAAAATTGGGTTTCCGCTGATAGAGTCCCCCCCAAAAAAAGACAAAGCCAGACACTGAAAACTCTTTTGCAGAATCCGACGAAGATTACGAAAGAAATGAAGGATGGGCTATTGTAACGGGCAAGAAAACACCCGGAAGACTCGCCCTGGAGCAATCAAGAATAGAGGCGGAATAAGAAACTAAAATATCAAAGGATCCAGGGAAATACTCATATGTCTATGCAGTCAACTTAAATAAAAAGCTGCGAAAGGAAGCACAACTCAGACTTAACTCCCCGCCCCAAAGCAACAAAGAAGACCCTATTTATATACCCCCAACAACACCCATTTCCCCACCCACCCCAAAAGACCTCACCACACAAGATGCCGCCCCCAGTAACCACTATAAAAGAAAGGGAGTACAAACTCATACCTCTCAGCCCTGCCCCCAAGAAAGCACGGATCAGCACTCCAAGACCCCCCCCGTTCGCCTCCCCACAACAGACTCCGACACACACATCCTGCTTCCTCTGAGAAATCACAAATGCTCCCTCCCCCTTCTCCGCTTCTCAAGCACGCCATAAAGCCCACTCCCCCTATTCCCCGTTGAAAACCGACACATCTGGGCCCCCTCCGCCGCCCCAAACTTGTGAAATTGTTACTGTCCCCGTCAAAGGAAAGGGGAGGAAAAGACAGCCCTTCTACCCTGGTGAAGATATATGTAAGATTTCAACAGAGGTTATCACCAGGGCAAAGGGTCACCACTTCACTGACCTTAAAACATTACTAGCCTTTACAGAAGTTAACGGCAAATCTATCGAAAAGCCTTATAATTTCCCAAATGCCAGCTGGTTATTAACTGTGATACGACCTCGAGAAGAGGGAAAATCGGTTTGGAGTCTGATGGAGGAGGCGAACATTACGTTTGATATTTACCCGCAACTAGCGATTCATAAATCCCCAACTTTAAGAGAATTACGCAAATCATGTCATGGGAGGGTGCCCATTTTTTTACATCCGTCCCTGTACAGAGCTGTAAAACTAATCTCCCCCTTTGATGTCGGCGGTGTGTCCCAGGATGGCCTCATCAATACTGCGATGGGCACTTATTCCATGGGAAAAACCGCCGGTATCTTGACCCCATCAATGTTCGTTGGAAAATCTCAACCCTAAAACACTACAATGGCACTCTGTCTAGCAAGCGTGAATGTCCGAGGTTATAGGGCCGATCTTCGGAAGTTACGATTATGCCTGGATCTTCGAAGCCTTGGAGTGGATGTATGTTGTGTTCAGAGAACTCACTTAATGCAAGGTGATTATTTAAGTGCGCTGTCTAGGGATTATGATGTCTATTCAGCGTACTTCAATTCTAACTCGAGGGGGGTTTCCTGGCTAGTGAAGCGGACTATAGATGCGTCGTGTGACCCTTGTTTCATGGATTCGGAAGGAAGGCTTTGCGTTCTGGATGTTACCATAAAAGATAAAGCGTTTCGATTGATTGGGGTTTATGCGCCCAACCTCCAGGCTGAGCGTGCTCCCTTTTTTAGGCGAATCGTGCGGTTCATGAACACACCTCGTTCAGTTATCTTAGCGGGAGACTGGAACGCGGTCCTGGATCCCGATTTTGATCGCGCAGGGAATCCTTCTAGGGGTACTAACAGAGATCATGATGCAAAGACATTTCGAGACTTTGTCGATGAGTTTGATCTTATCGATAAATTCCGAAATTAAAAGCCTCATGATATAGCGTGGACTTGGACAGCTAGACGCGGCTCCGGTTCAGTACAGCTTTCGAGCTATATTGACCGGTTCTTAATTAGAAGAGTCGACGTAGAATTATTAGAATGTCCAAGTTTTCATAATATAGTTTACTCGGATCATAGACTTGTTCGTGTCCGTGTAAACTTAGATAGCCGTAAACCTAGATTAGCTGGGTACTGGAAACTCAACACTTCGTTGTTCGATGTGCAGAGTTTCCGGGAACAGCGAATACTAACATATCAGCGTGTAATGACGGGGGCTATAATTGGTAATAAGTTGTGGGTGAAATTTAAGAAAACCATTAGGTCCTTTTCTGTTGATTTTAGCCAACGACTCAACCTAGAATCTAGAGCAGCAAAAGTGACACTAGAATCTAGACTAGATTGGGCAGTGGCGGTGGCAGATAGTACTAATGTTACTATAATTAAGGCGAAGCTCGCCTCCTTGACTAGCAAGGAACACGAAGCTTCTTTAATTAGGGCTAGGTTAAAGAGAATGCCTCATGAGGAAGCAAACATGGCCGCTGAATTGCGTGCAGAGGAGCGTCGACACGCTACCGATCGATATATCGCACGTGTCACATTGCCGGA
Organism: Sepiola atlantica; assembly: GCA_963556195.1. Classification (NCBI taxonomy): domain Eukaryota; kingdom Metazoa; phylum Mollusca; class Cephalopoda; order Sepiida; family Sepiolidae; genus Sepiola; species Sepiola atlantica. Next base: position 225,146,659 of record OY744515.1, on the reverse strand, counting down.
CGGACGTACCGTGACCACAAACGACGGTATTTTGGAGGCGTTTCGTAATCACTTTCAGGATCTTTTCACCAGGGAGCCCGGTTTGTCTTTAGCGCATTTCGACCCCTATTTAGCTGACTTTTCTCGCCTCGGGGCGACCAAAGCGGCTAGGTGCGAAGGTTGCATAACAGAGGATGAAGTCGTGGAAGCCCTAAAGGGAGTCGGCCTGAATAGATCACCTGGGATCGATGGTTTGACCTACGAACTGTATTTGAGGTTGTCGCACATTTTTGTACCCTTGCTGACAGTTTTATTTAACGCTTGGTTTAGGAACGGGTCAATACCTGAGTACTTTACCAAGGGGATTGTGAAATTGTTACGCAAGAGCAAAGATGGTGGGGATGGGATCAATAATTTTCGGCCCTTAACTATGCTAAACACAGAGTTAACGATTTTGGCCAAGATTTTAGCAAATCGCCTGCAGACTGTTTTGGCTGGTCTGATTAGCCCCGAACAGACTTGTTCTGTGAAGGGTAGGACCATTCAGGATAATTTGCACGCGATACGCGTAATCATTGAGAAAGTCGACACAGAAGCCGCGCTGATCAATTTAGATCAGTCCAAAGCTTTCGATAGGGTGAACCATCGCTACTTGGAGGCTGTTTTGTCATCGGCCTGTTTGGGCCCGCAGTTTCGCTCTTGGATTCGCCTCCTTTATGCAAACACCAGGGTGCTAGTGGAAGTGAATGGTTTGAGGTCAAAGCCCCTCAAATTATCCAGATATCTTCGTCAGGGTTGTCCGCTTTCACCGATGCTCTATGCGCTTGTGTTGGAACACTTCCATCGCAGGCTCAGGGTGAACCCGGTCCTACGCGGGGTTACTTTGCCAGGTGCTTGCACCATACTGAAGTACTATACCTATGCCGACGACGTAACAGTGTTTGTAACGAGTAGTGCCGATATTAGTGTCGTCGACAGAGAAATCAGAATGTATGAAACGGTAACAGGGGCCAAAATTAACTGCGACAAGTCTGTTGGCTTGCGCATCGGTGCCTGGAAAGGTGCACCCCTACAGGGACCCTTCAGCTGGACTGACGGGCCTTGCAAGCTACTCGGCGTCTGGTTCGGTCCTGATCTTCAGCTGGGGAAAATTGGTCGGAAGTGTTGAAAGCGATTTGGGCCGCAGCTGGTCTGTGGACCCGTAGAAATCTTTCATTAAAGGGGAGAGCGGAGGTGTGTTGCTCACATTTATCCGATCATCCTATATCGTCTATCAGTACTTCCACTCCCGTCGGATACACTGCTTGAAATGCAGCGGGCTCTTTTCCGGTTTTCATGGCTTGGTAAAGCCCCTAAGGTCTGTCGCCTCATCTGTTATCTACAGCCTTCTGAGGGCGGTTTGGGTATGCCAAGTGTTGAGATTCGTCAACATACGCTTCGGCTTTATTACCTGGATCGAATGTGTACACCAGTTGAGGGAAACGGTGGCTTCTGGAAGGAAGACATCAAGAAAGCCTTTCCGGCTTTGAAAAGTGTGCACTTGGATGAGGGGGAGGCACACAGGTTGCCCCGAGGCGAGTGCTCCTTTTATCGCGAGCGTCGACGGGCCTTGAAGTTCCTCTTACGGGTGAAGGAAAGCCTCTCTGACACCCAGCTGTTGTCTCGTAAGGCATTGTATCGGGTCTTAGTGAGGGGATCTGTTCGAGATGAAAAGATTGAGGGGCTTTGTTTGTCGAGGGGGGAGCTACGCTCAATCTGGCCTTGGGCGCCTGGGCTAATGGTATTCGATAATGATGAGGCATCTCTAGCCTGGCTGATTATTAGAAATGCTATCTGGGTCGGCAAAAAGCTTCATGCAGCTGGTATTAGGGCTTCGCCTATTTGTTGTCGTTGCGGTGACGAAGACGAGACTGTAAGTCACGCCTTTGTTTATTGCCGCATCGTCGTGCCGCTCATTAAGTTAGTTGCAGGCCTCATGGTTCGCGTACTGAATGTAACGTCTTTCGACCTGGAACCGATTAATATATGTAGCAATTGGGCTCCGACAAATGATAGGAAAATACGTTTTGTATTTTATTGCTTACTAGCGTTGTTGAGAAGTGTGATATGGCAGACACGTTGGAAAGTTGTCTACGACGGTGAGACCTTCGCTGCTCTCGACCTTATTCGAATTTTCTAGTGTCGTCTGAAGATCCGCATTAAGGCCGAGAAGGCGAAACTCCCTTCGGCAGATTTTGGTGAAAGATGGGTGACAGTTGCACGATTGTGTCGAGTGAGAGGAGCTAGTCTAGAGTGGTATCTGGACGTGCCTTAGGCAAAGGATTTTGGGTTTCTCCAACGAACGTTGATCATGTCCCGTTTAAGGCTAGATTAGTTGACCCGTTTTTGACTATTATTTTTGTTCATAACTTTGCTAGTGCATGAATGATTTCATTAGTGTCCCGTTTTATTTTTGGCCTAGCCCTTCCCCCTGTTTTTCCCCCCAATTTAAGTGGTTTTAATTCCTCAACCCCTCTCCCGATTAGGTGACAGATAGCCAGATTTGCCAGAGATGCAGGTCACCTTTCGAGATTTTCGAAAGAAGTGATAAAAAATAAAGCGTTCGGACCTGCATCGCGTTTCGACTAGAAAATCCGCATATCTGCCACAACTAAGAAATGGGGGATCCTTATACTAACACTGGGACTTTTTTCATTGTACATAAATTCATATTTTTTTTGTATATAACATTTTTATTACCCAAATCCCCCATCTCATATTGTGTAATTATGGGTTTTAAGTAGGATACTCATGGTACAAATTCTTTTGGTGTATGGTGTATGATTGTAGTGTGAATGTGGTATTTTGGTGAATGATGGTCACGAATGAAACTAGCCAAGTTAGAGAAGTCAGAGTAAGTTAGTGAAGACCGATCTTTTCCCACACCCTTTTTGGCCTTGTGCCGCATTTCTGTATTTTTATGCAGAATAAATATTTTGTGTGCCGAATAAAGCTTTCCCAAGTTACGTCTGTTCTCGTTAGTCATTACGATTTATTCGACACACAATCAACATGGAACAATTAATGCCCCCACAACGGTTCGACGTGGACACTGACACTTCTATCTGTGAAAAACGTTGGACTCATTGGAGAGCGACATTTGAAAACTTTTTGCAAACGTTGCATGCAGAAAATTCACTACGACCGATAAACAAATTCGGACTACTAACTAACTATGTATCTCACACGATACACGAAATTATTATGGACTACAGCACTTATGAAGAGGCTATAGAAACATTACACACCACTTATGGAAAAATCCAAAATGAAATATTTTCGCGATATTTACTTGCTACACGGCGACAACAAAATGACGAATATTTGGAGCAGTTTTTAAAGGAATTACGAACTCTTAGCAAGGACTGTAATTTCCGGGTAATGTCTGCCGAAGACATTCGAGACGAGCACATTATGGATACTTTTATTAACGGACTCCAAAATGTGCAGGTTAGACAAAGACTGCTCAGAAAAAAATGTCTGGGCCTCAGAACAGCTTACGAACAGGCTTATACGTTCGAAATTGCCCCAAAACAGTCGGTATTCTACCTGCAGTCGGATACGGTCAGTGCTGCTTTGAACAACACACTCTTGTTATTCGGTCCCCTCTTGTGTGGATTCTTCTCCGGACCCCTCCTCTCTGACTTCTTTCCCTAACCAGGAAATTCCGGGCACTGCAAACCTTTCAGAGTTGCCTATCACCGCTGCTTCCACAGGTCGTAAATGCCACTTTTGTGGGTTAAGTACACACCCTCGTTTTTCCTGTTCGGCCAGAGATGCTAGGTGTCACAAGTGTGGGAAATTAGGACATTTTTCTAAGGTGTGTAGGTCAACCAAAAATAATGTTTCTAAAAATTATATCGCCTCTCTCATGGTAGCTACTATAACAGCTGCGTCTCCAGAATCCCTTTCGAAAAGTATAATGCTGGTTAAAATTAATAGCGTTTCAATTGATGCATTAATTGACACCGGCAGTTCTAATAATTATATTTATTTTAATATTGTAACAGCTAATAACTGGAAACTATTTTCTTGTTCTACTCGTGTGTCTATGGCGAATGCTTCTTTATCATCACAAGTAATTGGATATTGTCTGGTCAATTTACTTTTTAAAAATATTTCATACAAAAACATAACACTTTTGATAATGAAAAACCTTTGCAGTGACGTGATACTGGGGCACGATTTTCTTCAGCATCATTCTCGTATTGATATTCCCTTCGGAGGACCCAAACCATCCCTTAGCATTTGTGGTTTAAAAGCAGTCAATGTTCAGTACCCATCTCTCTTTTATAATTTATCTCAAGACTGCAAACCTGTAGCGATGAAATCTAGACGCTACTCACTTGAGGATAAACAGTTAATAAAAACCGAGATTACGAGAATGCTTGGTGAAGGAATCATTGAAATGAGTGAGTCTCCATGGAGGGCACAAGTAGTAATAAGATCTTCCGAAAATAAAAAAGACTAGTAATTGATTACTCTCAAACAATAAATATGTTTACTCTACTGGATGCGTACCCACTACCACGGATATATGAAATTATAAGCGAAATTACTAAATATAAACTGTATAGCACACAAGTGGCTATCAAACCAGTCGATCGACCCTACACGGCTTTTGAGCCAAATGGCGGCCTCTACCAGTTTTAAAGAATACCATTTGGAGTAACGAATGGTGTTACCAGTTTTCATTAAATTATGGATAAAATAATTAACGATGAAAAATTGGAGGGCACTTTTGCCTACATTGATAATGTAAACATATGTGGACACAACTATGCAGACCATAATCGTAATCTGAAACGATTTATGGCGACGATAAAAAAATACAACCCCACACTAAATAACGATAAATGAACTTTTAGCGTAGACACCATTAATTTACTAGGATATACCGTAAGCAAAGGATCTATGTCACCAGACCCAGAACGATTGAAGCAGCTGCTAAAACTGCCAATACCTAATAATATGCGTGCCCTAACACGAGCCCTTGGTATGTTTGCACATTACTCACAGTGGATTGCTTCTTTTCAAGCAAAATTCACCCATTGGTACAAACGGACACTTTCCCTCTCTCGCACACAGCAATGGAGGCCTTTAAGAATATTAAAAAGGATATAGCCAATGCAGCAATTACGGCTATAGAACCCACTAGTCCTTTGGTGGTGGAGACAGATGCATCTGATTATGCAATTGCTGCCTCTCTGAAAATCCGGGCGTCCGGTCGCTTTTTTTTCAAGGACCTTGTCGCGTTCAGAACAGCGACACTCAGCAATCGAAAAAGAGACTTATGCTATAGTGGAACCACTCAGAAAGTGGAGACACTATTTGATCGGACGACATTTATGTTTAACACCAGGACAAAAAGCAAAATCAAAAATGATAAAATAGCGAGATGGAAAATAGAACTCTCCTGTTTTGCTTTTGATGCAATCTACCGACCCGGTAAAGAGAATGTTGCGGTTGACGCACTATCAAGAGTATGTAGCTCGATACCCAACACGGATGAGCTTCGGACCGTACACAATGAACTGTGCCACCCAGGAATAACACGAATGACACACGTTGTACGAACCAGAAATCTACCATATTCTTCGGATGACGTAAAGAAAATGAAAAGAATCGTGTACAATATGCGCTGAACAAAAACCAAAATTCTTCAGGCCTAACACCAGGACACTGATAAAACCGGCAAAACAGTTCGAGAGAGTAAACATCGATTTTAAGGGTCCACTACCATCTAATAATGGAAATCGTTACATTCTAACCGTCATCGACGAATATTAACGATGCCCATTCGCATTTCCTTGTCCAGACATATCAGCGAAATCGGTGATACGGTGCTTGTGCTCTTTATTTGCCATTTTTGGTATTCCAGCCTACATCCATTCAGATCGTGGAGCCTCTTTTATGTCTGAAAAACTTAAACAATTTCTTCACGAACGAGGAGTAGCCACTAGCCGGACGACGCCGTACCACCCTCAGGGAAACGCCCAATGTGAGCGCTATAACGTTATAATATGGAAAAGCATACAACTAGCGGCCGCAAACCGCAAATGCCGAATTACCCATTGGGAAGATATTCTCCCAGAATCTGTATACGTCATTAGAACGCTCTTATGTACAGCCACAAATGCTACGCCTTACGAGAGGTTTGTTCCTTTCCAACGAAGAAGCTGGGCGGGAACTTCGCTTCCATCATGGCTCTCGAAACCTGGAACGGTTCTTCTGAGACGTTTCGTCCGTCATAGTAAGAATGACCCATTAACGAACCAAGTAGAACTGATTGAGACGAATCCACATTATGCATTGATACGGCATTCTGATGGAAAAGAATCGACTGTTTCCCTTAGAGACTTGCACCTGCAGGGGATATACCTACACTCAATATAACCCCCAGGGAGACGCCTAAATCTCAATACCCTTCCACCTTGGCTGAAGGTCAGGCTGCACCATATGACTCATCTACGGACTCAGTACATCCATCAGATACGGAGTCTATAACATCTGTAGAAAGTCAAGGTGCTCAAAACGACCCAGAGGTGAACGATCATCCACTTTCTCCAAAACGAGCTCATCCCCGAACCGATCCAGAACCCCTGTTTTCAGAATCACAACCACCCGCACCCAGAAGGAGACGGATTTATACTCACTAAGGACGGAGAGTGAAAATCGACCCCTGCGTATCGTCAGACTCAGAAACCCAGAGTCCTGATTCTACTCCCGATACCAGCCTACAGAGGCGTTCCAACAGAACCAGCAAAAAGCCCGGTCGATGGAACGACTTTATTCCCTTATGATTGACTTATCTCCCCTTTGGAGAACTCTCCTGCTTCTACTAACCACTATAAATAGTAGCACTAACATTGCACCGACATTGTGTGCCGAATAAAGCTTTCCCAAGTTACGTGTGTTCTCGTTAGTTATTACAATATATATATATATATATATATATATATATATATATATATATATATATATATATCTTTTGAACAGATTCTTTGGGGTACAGAATTTTATTAAGTTTTAAACAGAATAAACGGATGATAATAAAAAGTGCGACCAACTCCGATGGCTGTTTTCGCAGTGTACACAAATCCCGTTCCAAACACCATCTTAAGATTTTGGAGGCCGTGAGTGTTATCATCGAAAGCCCCCCCCCCTCTGTATCACAGATTATATTTAATAAAATATCTCTAAAGAAAATACTTTGCCTTTATCACGTCAATATATTGCTTATTGTGTATATCTTTGCAGACTCCGGTTTTCCATATGTTTGTAAATAATGGCGAAATTTAATCCTTGCTTTTCTTTTTATATCCATGTTGCTCTTTTAAAGGATATTCGCCGATGTTGCTCTTGAAAATGTGTCGGGCAAAAGGTACTAGTTTTAGTTGAACTTGTTTCTTCTTCTCAGAGTTGTTTAGTAGAACGTCTTCTGACTAAAAAAAGGTATTTTACATATCTTTATTTTGAAATTCAGAAATGCTGATGATGAAGTATATCTTCGAAAATTAAATTGGAAAAAAAGAGAAGTTAATAAAAGTAAGTAAAAGAAGTAAACACATACCCCTAGATCATTTTATTATTTTTACATTCAAAGATTTTCCAACTGTTGTTAAATATATCCAATCAGTATACCAGAAACACTTTTTTTAACGTTCTAATTTTCTACTTACGTTAATTTTGATGAACTAACTCCATGACAAATAAAGTCTCACCTATTCTATACATTATGAAAATGGCCAGTGTTGGTGTATTTAATCGCGGCCATAGTGGCATTCACAATAACGTTTTAAGCTCAAATTATTATGGTCGTTCATCACTTATAACATTACATAAAGTAAACTCTACAATTGAATGATGTTATTAAAAGACTCCTGCATTACTGATGTATGATTCTAATTATTGAACGGCGATAAAACATGTATGCATGTAACTCGTGCACAAGTCACGCACACACTAATATGTTTTAGTCTAAACTATGGTTGGAGTGTTGATGAGATTGTAAATATTTTAAAGTTGTTTATGTATCTCAATCAATTACGGAAATGAGCAATTTAAAATAACTGTTTTTTGTTGTAATACATAAACAATGATAGTATGTGTAGTGTATATGCTAGTTCATAATAATGAGACTATGTCTGAAATAATTAATATGTGTACTTGTAAAATACGAGCAGAATGACAGTGTAAGATAGAGACTTTACGTATCTGAACCAATTCCAAGTCTAGAGTCGATAACGTTTTAGAGAAAGATAACAACTATAACTCTCCTTATTAGGTAATGTATAGTAAAAATAGAAAGCACTAACATATTAATAGCATCATTTAGAGATGTTATAGCGTCTTGTGAATGCAACCCCTGTGTATTATTGTTAAACTTAAGATAGATAGTTATTAAATTCGCAGTTTGTAAAAGAAAATAATTTCAGATATTTCAATCGCACTGAATATCAGTAAATGCAGTTCATCATACACATTATGAATTTATAACACTTTAAAAACCTACGTTTATTATGATACGTACATTCTTACATTGTTTGTTATTGTTTTCTATATATACCAACTATTTTATATGACGTTTTTATATTGGTCATATTGTATTTCTGTCTTGTTATGTATTTATACATGACATTACATTTATTGTCTTTCCACATGTGTTTTAATCTCTGTCTTATTTATTATTATTTTTACATTCATGTATTTATATTCATGTGCTTATGAATTGTCACTTGCTCTTTCTTTTAATAAAGATGTACTCGTCTTGTGTCCGTACTTAAATTATTAAGTTTTAGTTATTTATGTTGCTCTACTTTTCTGTGTTCTTTTTCATTCTCACTCTTAACTTAACTTTATTGCAATCCTATTTTTATTCCTTTACATAAACATCATGATTTGGCCTATCTTATTACAATATGATTTCTACTCTGACTACTTGGGTACTCTGACTTTCTTTTATACTTTTAATACAAAGTGTTATAATTTTAGTATGCATTCTACGAAGAGGCGGAAGACATAGACGTGAACCACCTGTCGTTGGCCCTGCGGATATGACAACTTTATGAAAAAAAGTATACACATGATTCAATTGCGTGCATATGAAAGTGTAATTTTTAGTACGGCTGTTTTATTGTTGTGATGTTGAATTGAAAGATCCTCTCTTGGAACAAAATATTCCTATCACGACTGGAATAAGAATCAAAGATGAGCTGCATACAAATCAGAAATCGACGAAGGTAAGTAGTGCGGATGTAAAAAAATAGAACGTTATGTATCGCTAAGTGATGAACTCACTTATGTGGCTATATAACTAATGTATATGATTATAGCTCAAACTGTTATCAGCTAGGATAAACTGTAATGGATCAGAAAATAAAAATTATCCGTATGAAAATAGCACAACTTTAATAGGAAGCACAAATGAAAATAGAAATATGCTCTAATAATGGAAAATAAATAAAACACTTACGAAGTCATACACTGCAAGTATTTGAATCTTGAATTAGTCGGCTATATATACTTTCATCAAAAAATTTAAAATCAAAATTAAAACAAATGCATTTCTGTGATTATCTATCAGTTTTCTAATTTTTCGACAATTCCATTTTTTTAGATATGAACAATGCTTAATAACAGAAACAATAGTCAATGTTTACTTCATTTAACGTTGACACGCGTGACCGTTCTTTAGTTCTCGACACTGTCTTACGTCTTTCGGATGGACTTCAGCCAAAAAGTGGCTAAAAAACATGAACCATTGTGTTTAACTATGATAAGTGCGTATATAGAAGAAGCATTTAATATCAAAATCAAATCTTAAAAATTGCATTCTATGGCTATGATATTGACATATGTGCATCAATATATATCGAGGTTCAATCTATATTAGACAAGATTGCACTGAACTGTTTATGATGTGGGTTCATTAACAGTTTATATGAAATAAATTATATCGAAAAGGAAAATGTTCTTACTAAAAGAACTGATCAATACTCTATCCATGTGTGATATTATCAAACTATATGTTATTGTTTTTGTAAATGTAGTTTAAGTTTAAAAATCTTTCACACACATGTGAAGAAGGTTGATATGTAATCATATTTACGTCTACATATACCTACATATTAAGTTTTAATTTTACTTCTTATATGTCTAAATAGGATTAAGACTGGAATAGTAGTGAGTTAGCAAAGCAATTTTTATTCGGTTGACTGCTTATCACACGAACATCCAATGTTGCATACATGTTGTCTGCCGTCGGTGATACATTATAGTGTTGGGTTAAATGTTTTTTTAAAGCTACTGTCAATCACAAATGGAAAAAATATTGAAATATATGAATAAAAATTGTTCTAATACACTTGATGATTGATTAGCTACTAAAAATTAACTAACTTGAAACGTTTAGCAATTTTATAAAACATCTGTTACTTTTACAATAGTTAAACTTATTCATATTTACTTTAGTTTTGAATCAGCCAGTAGATATTGAACAAGAAATGTAGGCGAAACTCTATCTAAATCATGAAAAGTGCAACTGTATAATTTGTGAACCATTCATCCGCCGCTTTAATCTCTTATTTCCGTCGTTTTATGAACACATGTTTATGATTAAAATTATTTCTCTACAATCCCAGTTTCAACAATTTCCGACTAGACGCACTTAGCATTATTACATTTGGATTATAAAAGAAATTACTTCCGCTCAGAATGGATATTTATTTCACATTTCACACACATGTTTTCTATTAATGTAAAATAAAAATAAATAAGTCATGAAGATAATATATATATGCAAAAATAAATAAAATAGTTCGCTTATCGTAAAGCTGTTCGCAAAACATTGACATTGAAATAACGTATTGGCAATTGCGAAATGGAAATCATAGATACACTTGCTATCAGTTAAAACCAAGGCGACCCATAATACAGGTCTGCCAAACATACGACTAGGTCAACGACTGTGGGCACACACGTGATGATCAAAAAACCACTTTTAGGAAGAACTTTCTTAGTAATGCCCTGTGCAACTATACATATAATTAAAAAGCAGCTTACACTCATCGATTTATTTTTATCAAGTATTTTTATATTTTAAACTTTTTAGTTAAAAAATATAAAAATACTGAATTCACCAAAAAATAACTCATTTCACCCTAATTTAGACAGATGTTTTATATTTAAAAAAATTTTTAAAAAAATCATCAGCCAATTTGTTTATATTGATTGATAGATTACAGAAAATCAATGGCATAATACAATCAGAATGCAAATTCAACATTTTACAAGATCAAATACTTTATAAAAAAACTATGTTCGGAAAAAAATGTTGATGAGTTTTACAAAAGTTGGTTTGTTTATTAAATATACAATTTGTTTTTTTACAGAAGATGAAGAAAATGCTTATACTTCAGGATAAACTAATACATATTATACACAGTCTTGATAATGAAATACGCTTAAATTTACAAGAACATAAAACCAATAAAATATATGTAAAATGTGGAGAAATGTGACACATATCACATAACTTCTTTGAAGTTCATGTATTTAAACAAATAATGAGATTCTAATGTTTCAGGCAATAACGTGTGAGCACCCTAAATAACATAGCAGAAAGAAGAAAGAACAATTGTTCTAGAATTTAGAGTTATGGGTTAGTTCCGCATGTACATTTTACGTAAAATGGTGTCTTAATTTCCGAAACATTCTAGCGTTTCTAGGCAGTTAACAAAATTCTACTTTTTTTCAGGTGATTATGTCTCCTTTCACGGCATAGCAACTCGGACTTATTGTTATTGGTAAAAATAGTTTTAATAACTGCTCTATAAAAACTAGAATGTCCCGAAAATAAGGAATTATTTTACTTTAATTATATACATGAAATTAATCCCCACTCTAAATTCCTAAATAATTGTTTTTTTTTCTTCTTTCTGACAGATGTTACAGTGTGTTCACACGTAACCGTTCAAACTAGAATTTCGTTATTTTTTCAGATTTACGTAGAAGTGTAATGCACAGATATCTTTCATAATTAAATAGTTATAAAAGTAAGTATTGCTAAAAACGTAACTAAGAAGAGTTTGTTAAAAACTAAATAAGAAAATGTTATAGCAGGACAAAAGTACAATTTAGCAATAGACTAATACTCCATTCCATACAACATTTGAACGGATTCAGAGCGAAATAGGAAACAACATCTAACACTCTATATATAGTACAATTGAAGTTTACAAAGCATTTAAACTTGCTAATTTAATTTTACTTGAGTGATTGATCTCTCCTTCGGATAACATAATTATCATAAGTAAACTCTTATATCAGTTCCTAATATGCATAATTATAATATGATTAGAGGGTATGAGTTTATATGATCCAATATATTTTCTCCAAATTATTGATTGTTTTATTCACTTAATACAATCTAAGAAGCAGGACAAAAAGTGTTGGAAAGATCTTAAATATTATTTATTAAAAAAATATTTATACAATTTTCCTGACAACATAATCTGTATTGATAATGTATAATTTTCCATGCAGTTATACTATGATTTTTATTTGCCTCGTGTTTACGTATATTTTGTTGGTGTTATGTTCTTTTTTGTTAATGTAAGTTGATTGTATTAGTTAGCCTGTGTATAGGGTGTATTATTGTTGTGGTTGCAAGGTTGAACAATAATTAGTGAGGAATACAATGAAGACGCAAACAACAAGGAGAATGCAATAATAAGTGTATTAAAGAAAAGGTATAATTACAGTATGTACAAATGAAGGTGTCGAGTCAGAGAGTCTTGGTGGGAGGACATGTACGCTCTTCAGCGTCACTTCCGGTGGCATTTAGGTAACACACACTAAGGCCAACCTAGGCTTGCCATTTATAGTGTAACGTTATTCGTATATGCAAATGAGTGGTTGCAACCACAACACCCCCCTCCCAAGATTTGAAGTCACACAGATTTCAATATATTTTTCTTTTTGGGTTTACCATCAATGGTTCATTAAATTTTCTTTTCCTACCTGATCTTCGGGGTTCAGGTGTATATTGAGGCGGTTCCAAATTAAACGATTCGTATATGACATCTATGGTTTCCTCCTCTTCGACTGTTGTCGTATAATCATCATCTTGGATATGACGTTTTTTTATCTGATTTAGGTGCCTTTTATGTATACTCTGTGGACCTTTAATCATATATGTACAATCACCAATGCGTGTATCCACTACTCAACATTCCCAGTAAGATGTGTTATTCTTGTAGCACTTAAAATATACTCGATCTCCTGAGTTATATTTCTTTCTTCTCGTGTGGGTAGTGTTTCGGATAATTGCCTGTCTTGGCAACAGTTTATCAAACGCTGATTTTACCTTTCTGGCAAACATTAGATCAGCTGGTGATATGTTTGATGGTGTACTAGGATGTGGTGTGATCCTATAAACTTGCAAGAATTGTTGCAAAGCTTTTTCTGTTGGTGTTCCAATGGATTTCTTTAACGCTCGTTTTAGCGTGTCCACGAACCTTTCCGCAAGGCCGTTCGACCTTGGATGATACGGCGGAGTCGTGATGTGCTTCACTCGGAACGTGTCGCAAAATTCCTTAAACTCTGCGGATGTGAACTGCGTTCCGTTGTCAGTGACGAGTGTGTCTGGTACATCGAATCTTGCAAAGAACTCGTGTAGGAACCCTATTGAGTTGTTCGTTGTTGGATTCCTGCAACGCATTACCTCCGGCCATTTTGTGTAACTATCCACTACAATTAAATAATAGTTTTCTCCTACTGGACCAGCGAAGTCCATGTGGATTCTCGACCATGGTTGGTCGGTTTTCGGACAAGGTTTGTGTACTGGTATCAGCGTTCTCGAAGCGTGCGCTATTGGTTTTCTAGACCCATCCGGCATAATATGTTGAATGCATGCTCCTAAGCCGTAGGAACTAGCGTCACTAGCGACGACTATTTTTAATTTTGTGTCAAAGTGCGTTAAGAATAATTCGGATGTTAGTGCGCTCTTTATTTTGTCAAAAGCGGTTTGACATTCTTGCGTACAGTTCCAAGGTGTATCCTTTTTAAGCAGATTATTTAAGGGGGCTCGCAAGTTATGCATTCCTTCAATAAAAGATTGATAATAATTTGCGAGTCCTAAGAAACTCTGCAAGGTTGTTACGTTATCAGGTGCTGGCATATTTTTTATTGCCGCAGATGTTTCTGGGTCTGGACGTCGTCCATGTTTGTTTATTATGTGTGCAAGATACTTTATCTCGCTCATACAAAAGTCACATTTACTTTCTTTTACTTTAAAGCCGAATTCTTGTATTCGAGTAAATACTTGTTTCAAATGTTCCTTATGTTCTTGTAGGGATTTGCTCCTGACAACAATGTCGTCCAGGTATACACATGCGCACTCAATACCACTTAGCATGGTGTCCATCGCTTGCTGAAAAATGGCAGGCGCTACTTTGATGCCAAAGGGCAATCGGTTGTATTTGTATAATCCCTTATGCATATTGATGCATAGTATTTTTGAGCAATTTTCCTCGACCGGTATTTGCAAATATGCATCGCTCAAGTCTATCTTGGAGAAGATATTACCACCATTTGACTTCGTGAATATTTCCTCTGGGCTTGGTAGAGGGTAATGGTGATCTTTTAATAGGGAGTTGACCCCGGTCGAAAAATCTGCGCACAAAAATCTTCGTCATTCTTTTTCTTTACGTATACGGTGGGGGCTGTCCACTCGCTCTGTTCTATTTTTGATAGAATTCCTGTCTGTTCCAATCTATCTAATTCTTTATTAATCTTTTCCAACCCAGCGAACGGAACGTTTCGCTTTTTTTCTAAAAATTGGGCTGGCGTTTTCTTTAAGTTCAAACGAGGCCTTGAATTTATTACAGCGACCTAAGTTAGTCGTGAATGCTGCAGGAAATAATTCTTTTAAATCGTCTATTATATTTACTGTTGTTGGAGAAGAACATTCTATTTTTTTACAGAATGTATTGATTGGCTTATCCCATAGTCCAAATTTCTCAATTAAATCTATTCCAAACAGATTTTCACTATTTTTCAGTACGAATATTTTTAATTTCTTCGTAATCCCTTTTAATTTTATCGGAAGGACAACTTCTCCTTCAAATTTTATACCACCACCAGTTACCATCCGGGCTGATTTACTCGTTTTCATCATGGTTGGTTTTTTACCCAACTTTTTCCATGTATTCAGGTTTATAATGGAAATATCGGAGCCGGAGTCGAGTTGTAACTTTATTGGTGTTTTAAATATTTCCACTTTTACGTATTTTCGCCGATCTTTGTCTAATTTTGTATTTGATTTTGTTTGCTGTACTCTCTTTCTCGTGTAATCTTTATATCTGCAGCAATCGCTTTTGTGTCCCACCTTCTTACAAATGTAGCATTTTTTCTTTTTATAAGGACAATCTGATTCCCAATGCTTTTCTGCACATCTCTTACAGTTATATCAAGGAAGAGGCTTGTTATATTCTGTCCTATATTTATGGTTATTAGGATTGTAATATCCCGTTTGCTTCGATTGCTTTTCTTTGTAAAGTTCTTGGTTGGTGTGTATGGTTTTCAAACTTTTCTTACATATGCCACTCCGGATTCTTCTATATTTGTTTAAATCCTTTTTTAGTGTAATGGCCCTTTCACAGTCCTCTGCTAGTTTCTGGAGGGTTAAATCTTGCTCAGATTCCAGCTTAGACAACACTCGTCTGCGTATTTCTGCATTTTTCGTGGAAACTAACCCTTGTGCGAAGATTAGACATTTAAAATCTTCTACCGTTAGTTCCGCAAGCTTAAAATTATCGCAGCTTTTATTGACAACTGATGCGTATGTCAAATAATCTTGGTTGTGCATCTTTCTTAGATTCATGCACAGCCATCTTTTATGAAAAAGAGATATATTTGGATTAAATAATTCTTTTAGTAATTTCACAGCTTCCATGAATTCTAATTCCGCAGTTTATTTAGGTAATATGTAATCTATGAATTTGCTGTGTTCTGATGTACCCAATTTGCTGAGTAAGATGCTCACTTTCTGGCTATTTGGCCAATTTTTGCAGTCCAGTTGAAAGACATCCTCGTATCTTGTATAGTATGCTTCAAAAGTCTTTCCTTCCTCCGGCACATAATTAAATGTGTCCATACTATTAAAGATAGTTGTATGGGAGAAATTAACACTGTCGACATTTTCTCGATTACTCTTTAGTAGTTCCAGTGTTTTAGCAAAACATTCATTTTGTCTCTCCTCGCGGTCAGCTTGTGCCTGTAAAAATTGCATGAACATTTTTGATAAGTCTTCCATTTTTTTTTTTTTTCGTGACGTTTTACTGTATTATCCGTTATCCAGTGACAACTTTTTAAAAAAAAAATCCTTTCCTTGAGCTTTAATTTCTAGCTATGGTATTTCCTTTTAGTACCGCCGCCAAACAAATTAAAAAGATTCCTTTAGTTGTTGTTTTGCTAACGGGGAGCAGTAATTAGAATCCACTGATGAACCTTTTTTTGCGTAGGTTACTTCCTTGCTTTTCGTAATACGAGTCTGACCTGTCGTTTTGCGACAGAACAAAATCCGCTTTTCGTTTGCAAGTTGGTCCTTTAGTAATACAAAACAGATTTGTCGTTTAGCGACAAAACAAAAATTCACTTTTACATTCGTTTGCAAGTCGGATTCCCAGAAAACGGCGTAAATTGTCGCTTTTGCCACGTTTGAGTTTTTTTTTTTTTCACTTAAGTTGAAACTTTTCTTTAGCGTAAAATCCGTTTGCTTGTCAACAGTTTGCATTGTACTTTTTTTTTAATAGTTCTTCGTCAAACTGTTATATTTGATGCTTCATATCTCGTCGTCAACTGTTGTGGTTGCAAGGTTGAACAATAATTAGTGAAGAATACAATGAAGACGCAAACAACAAGGAGAATGCAATAATAAGTGTATTAAAGTAAAGGTATAGTTACAGTATGTACAAATGAAGGTGTCGAGTCAGAGAGTCTTGGTGGGAGGACATGTACGCTCTTCGGTGTAACTTCCGGTGGCATTTAGGTAACACACACTAAGGCCAACCTAGGCTTGCCATTTATAGTTTAACGTTATTCGTATATGCAAATGAGTGGTTGCCACCACAGCAATTATCCTATCATGAAAAAATACGCTTTGTATTTATCGTCTATAAAAAAATGTATATGTAACAAACATAACACATGTTCGTTGAACTAATCAATTTTCTTTTTACGAACATCATTTTGTTCATATAGTATTTTCTTTATAAAAGTTAAATTTGCTTTTGGATTGCATACTCGCGTTGCCATATCGTTTTAGCGCGAAATCACCGAAGTTAAGCAACGTTGAGCCTGCTCAGTTCTAAAATGGGGGACACTTTTGGGAATACCAGGCGATGTATGTGTACACCGAGTTATGGTCAAATAACGTTGCCGACCTGCAATGCATAGCATGCGAATATTGCATAATTCTTTGAAAGAAAGGCATTTATGAGGTGGACGGAAACAAATGAAGTTGGTCACTCCACCAGTAGTGATCAAAATCCCTGATGGTTCTGATGGGATTTTGTTATTATGTTTTCTGTAATCAATTAGTCAATATAAATTAATTAACCCATGATGTTTGAAATATAAACAAACTGTTATTACTTCATGGTGCATCAAGTTAATTTTTGTGAATTAACTTCTTTTATATGCTCTTTTACTTTTTACATTTAATTTCATAGAAATACATCGATTAGTGTAAGCCGCTTCCTAATACTATTTATAGTTGCTTATTTTTGGACATAACTAAGACTTTGTTTTACTAAAGTTTCTCATCTTTAATTATTATTTAGTAGTCATTTTGAGTTTCCATTGTTTGCCCCAAGTCGGGGAGTCTAGTCACATGTTTAACAGGCCTGTACTATGGACTGTCTTGGTGGAGCCTCATCATGCATATTTAACTTTGGATACTTTTGGGCAATGTATGTACCTTCAATTGGAAAACATCAAACAACGTTTGAGTAAGTGTATACAATAAATTGCTTACAATAGGCATTATAAGTCGTTTTAAAAAAAAACCCTAAAACGTTATATGCCCTAAACTCGATACGATATGGAATTTTACAAATTATAATTCGCATAGATGGTGTCAAGAAATTAAACTGAAGTGAATGTATGCCCATATTTTTAACAGTATAGAATCAATGAATCAATCAACCAATATATATATATATATATATATATGTATATATATATATATACATATATATATATATATATATATATATATATATATATATATATATACATATATATATATATATATATATATATATATATATACATATATATATATACATATATATATATATATATATACATATATATATATATATACACATATATATATATACACATATATATATATATATACATATATATACACATATATATACACATATATACATATATATATATATATATATACACATATATTTATATATATACATATATATATATATATATATATATATATATATATATATATATATATATATATATATGATAAAGATATTATAAAGATAATATTTTGAAAAGCCTGGACAACATATTTCTTTCTTTTTTAAAATCAATTATTGATTTATTCTTAATACTTGAGCTCTTTATTTTGCCCACGGGGGTAGCATCCCCTCGTCACATCTGCCATAACTGGGAATAAGTCATGGCTAATGGAAAGATAGCAGGCTATCCTGTGGATTGAATAAATGGTTCCCTTCGAAATTTCGTCCAGATTTATGAGTTTGACAGAAATATTATCGAGTTCGACTAGGTACACCTGGAGAATATCGGAGGTTCCATTAGACGAGACGTTGTGATAAAAACACCTACGATAAAAGCAGTAGTCCAAATATACCAAATTCTACAAATTATCAACCCTCACATCAAAAAATTCCAAACATAATCAATAGATGATAACCGTTTATTCTGCTAAGACAAAGACCATTATTTTCATCAACTACAAGAAACCTCTTAAACCACCGAGTGTCATCACAAATAACACCTTACATTAGAGTCAAATGTTCTAACACATATACCTAACATTAACAGCTAACATGAATTGGAACAAATACATATAATAATTGCCAAAACTGATGTAAAGAAAATAGGCTTCCTCTACCGTGCTTGAAAACTTATCACACCTAACAGTATCCTATATCATTACTCTGTCACCATCAGCCTATGCATAGAGTGTCCTTGTCACAGCTGGGCAGGTTCACAATTTATCAGTCTTTTTATTTCAGAAAAATTCTAACAAAGAGTATATGATCAAATAGGCCCCTCACTATCCACCTAACACCAGTTCCTGTCTCAGACTTCTACTCCAAAAGCTTTTTTCTCATCTGTCCGCGTTGGGAACAGCCTATTTGCTCCTTGATTCCCTGACCGTATCGACAAGCAGAAATCTAAAACATCTTATTTAGGATGGCCCACAAAACCTTCACCCTCATTCTCAGTAGCCCTTCACGTCTACAGTGGCAACGTGACTTGTTTGGATTTAATTATGTTTGAAAGAAAATAGATGTCATCAAAATAAGCAACGGGGTGACTGGATTAGTCATAACAATAAATAAGCGCATAGTAAATTATCTTATATTATCTAAACAAGGGACTCCGGTCCGGGGATAATAAATACACTTTCACTCTACTTTAAATTCGTTTAGAGCAACATTTGTCTGTATAAGTAGTAAGCATTTTTAATATACTTTGAACTAAATATTAATCAAGCTAAATATAAATTTCCACGACTTTCAATTATTACATTGGAAGCACTACATTAAAAAAAATTCAAAACAGATTACACTCGAAATTCGCCCATTTGGCCGCCGCGAGGAAAAATAAACCCTTCATATAAAAGTATTTTTTAAAATTCACTACTATAAACCGTATTTTCGGATTTCATCTAACGCTTTGATTCCATTAATTAAAATATTAATTATCTACTTAAATATTGAATTTTACTTAACTCACGGCTATTTTAAAATGTTTTTCTTTGCATTACAAGTTAGTGTTCTTTATAACTATTTAAACACATATAACTGTGTTATGATTTAAACATGCCGGTCTGATTAGAATTCTGTAACCGTATTGGCGGTTGGAGAAAAATTATGAGTTATTTCTGCTTTCTGCTGTGTTTTCTCCACAAACTCTGTTCTTGATTAGCCACTTTATATATGCCTTTCATTTTGCTCTCTTGGGAACAACAAGTAAATGAGATTAATGGCTTCATTTTACTCGTTAGGAAACAATTCTTCAGACCCCAATCAATTCGGCCATAGAAGAATAAAAATAGAAATAAAAATAAATGATTTACGTAAAGACTACACTTTTTAGTCATTGAAATATAAATAATCATATAAACAATTACATACTCGACAAATATATGCTTCCTTCGTTCGCATACATTTTGCTAAGTTTTGGGAGTGATATCATGGTAAACGGACTAAGACGATACTATTATGATGGATAGGTAGATAGTAGACTACGACACTCTTCCATTAAAAAAAAGAGAAGGTAATCGTATGACGGTGGTATCGTGATGTAGGGGCATATATTCTACTGCACCCCTTAAGAAAGAGGGGGTGATGCCTGTGAAAAATGTATCATGATGATAGAAAATATACTACACTAGCCCCCAAAGGAATGATTATAGCCTGGAAGGATGCACTCTCCCGAAATATGCGTGGGAAAACTTTTTGGGTGTTTTCATGAAAATAGGGCAAACACTACCATACCGAGGAGGATCCAACGAGTACGATAGTATGGAATCAGAACATATATTGCACGACCCTGCCGCCTTGGGTAGATAGTTTCATAAACCCAGAACAGATACTACATTACCAATTTCTTTAAAATAATGAGGTAATACCTGGAAGAATTAACCTCCTCCATTTACAAATAGTAATTCCTGGGAGAACCGTCTTATGGCAACATAATTGATGCTACAGTACTCCCCCTCATTGTAATAGAATACAATAGTATATGAAATCGGAGGGTGTTTTTTCAATTCATTTACAAATATCTAGTATAACAGCATTGTTTTTAGTTATAGGCCTTTTGGACTAAATTCATTTTCAAATTTAATGCGCCAAAACCAGTTGTTCAAATACCCAGTCTCCAAACCGATTGCAACCGTGATTTATTACCAACGGAAAATTGAAATGAAGAAGAGATAAAAACACCACCACCATCAACAACTCCCCAACCCAGGGGTGAAAGCATAAGCCTCGGTACCAACCAATTTTGTCCTCCACCCGTGACGGATGCAAGCACGGCTCTTTCAAAGAGTGGGTTTGCTACTAGAAGCCGGAGATTCAGTAACAATCCAGCAGAAAAGGAAAAAAATGTTTTTTACTCAATGTGGTGGTGCCCCCTCTAAATGAGTCCCTTATGACAGCTCAGAATAATCTCACCGTCACTAACAAGCAGAGCCAAACCCTTAGTAAGGGAGAAGAAAAAAAGAGCGGTCTAACTTATTGTTGATCTTCTCAACTTCATACCTACTTTTCGAGTTCCCCAGTGGATAGTATTTCCTTCTAGAAGCTAGGACACCCCGTCTCTACTATCATAGCCTAGAAGGACGCCACAGGAGGACATCCGCCACAGCAGGACATCCGAGGGAGTACACATGCAGAGAAGAACAATAAAAAGAGGATGCCCGTAGAGGACTATAAAGATCAATATTTAAGCCAGTATGAGCAGTACATCGAAGGGAATGTATTACAGTCTGTGTCTGGTTTCCGGGATGCGCTGGAGGAGAGAGTAGAACACATGGCCGTTCTAAGACTATTTGTAACATTCCAGTACTTACACCTACCAAGGTACTTCGTCATGTATTAGGCCCGGGAGAATAAAGCTGCACTCTTAATTTCAGGGCAAAAGAAAACTAAGAACTGCGCGTGGATTACATGTGAGCGAAATTCAGCCAGGGTTGGGGTGCCCAGCAAGTTGATATGATAAGACCGAGAAATGGCCTCCACATAGACGACTATACGGTGTCTATGAGGCTGACGAGACAGAGCTTCATCACAATTCTAGCGGTGCTATCGCACAGAGGCTGGACTATGACGATAATCTACACTGCCGGTTTTGATCGAAACATGGCCACATACCAAAGATGTCTGAAAAGGACGGTGCCCAGCAAACCAGCACGACCGATATCTTGAGACCATGGCCTTATGCTAGCTCAAATATTAATTCCAATACCAACCCAAGCCTCTAGGCTAACTACTCGCCAATCTGCAGCAGTCGCAGAAACAGCAGCAACTGCAAATGCAGCAGCATCAACAGCAGAAACAGCAACAGAAGCAGCAACATACACAGAACTTCTTCCTTGTGCAAGATCATCAGGCGAAAACAAGAAAAAAGGAAACCGTGTCAGGTGAGATAAAGTGAGCTTGCGAAGAGGAAGCTCACACACATCCCCTCTAGCATATGCTTAGAAAAAAATGAATACAGAGCAATAGGGGATAAATGATTGCATATAACATCACCGACACCCCACAACAGCTTCCCTCCGAATACTGAGTCAAATATGACTTTCATGTTAGAGATTGAACCGTGTAACCGAAAGGGATTGTCTCTTCCAATAATGATTATTGCTAGTTTGCCATGAAACACATATGTGCATGAGTTAATTCGAAATTATTATTTATAAATCATCATTCAAAGCTCTTGATGAATTGAACACTTTAAGTAAGTTAACAACAAGCCAGCATTTATAGCTAATATTGCCACTGAATTCCGCATAAATACGTAAATTCATCTTCTCATTTATACGGCAACTACTAAGTTAAATATGCCTTTCATATTGGAGTATTAACCGTGTGACCAGCGGTGATTATGCCAACCCATACTAATGATTGCATGTGTGGCATAACACACATGTTTATATCGGTTAATTTTTACATAGTATTTATGAATAATTATTCAAATATCTCGTCACATTGAGCACTTTGAGACAGCTAAACACACACCGACATTAATAGCGTAATGCAATACTCTAGGTCTGGCCTATTAAGTTCACCTGTATGCTGGCTTGTATGGGTACTGAATTTCCCAGTTATACGTTAATTTACTGTCCCATTTCTACAGCAATGTCTGGTGGAGAAATCAGTAGGAACTCCGACTACCGAGTCAAATATGAGAGATATATTGGGGTTGGAACCGTGTGACCGGCAGGGTATGTCTCCTCCCACACTTATGATTGGAGGTTATGCATGAAACACATGTGTAGATAAGACAATTGGAAAATATCAGTTATAAATAATTATATATATATATATATATATATATATATATATATATATATATATATATATATATGAACTGAGCATAAAAAAGAAGCAATGGGATAAAGGATGATAATCGCTTATCCTAATTTAGTAACCCCATGCATGAGGATTTGTCTAGCTTACACAATTTTACCAAACATGTTTCCTTAAGAAACACTTGCTTATGTATAAGACATTAAATAGAATACATTTACAGACTAATACATACGAGAAGATGTTGAACTCGAATAATGACAATTTACTCTAATACACAATCCGCGAAATGGCGGCATTATTATACCAATCAACAAGAATTCATTCCATTTAAATACCATCATATTTCAATACGATCGTTTTTATTAAGTCAACATGGAATGTGTCTAATGTTATTATTTCAAAAGTATAAAGAAAAATTAATAATAAAAAGGTAGAACACGTTATAGACAAAAACAATATCTCACTCTGCAATAATAGCAAAAATGCATACGTTAATTCGGCAAGGAAATCGTATTTAGCTAGGGATATAACTCCATATGATTTAAACACACACACATACACACACATACACACACGCACACCCACGTACATATATATATATATATATATATATATATATATATATATATATATATATATATATATATTACGTGTATTCGATTCATTACATTGCATGTGAGAGCGATCTTTTGGCAATGACTTTGGAAAATGTAGACCACACTCACGACGAGTGAAAATAAATGTAGAAGCTATAATATGCTAATTAAGACTGATGCCAAAACAAGTGTATCTCTAACCCAATATCAAAATCAAATAATTTGTTATGAGGATCACCTGAAATATCTCAGAAGTTTTGTTTCGACAAAGAATGCCTAAATATATCCACATATGCAATGATGTACATTAAAAGTTTGGATGAAAATTAACTGAAGTTATATAAGAGAAGGAGTGGTCTACCCCTGTACACCTTAAAATCTCACGAACAACCACGACAATACTTCTTATATGTTTAGATCGTGTGATGTGAATCAGCTCCAGAATTTTTTAGATGACGATTGAGAATTCGATTATTTGAGATTTCTTAACTAGTATCTTATAATAATAAACATTCGGCCGATATAAACTACAGCGGGTTTGCAAGTGTATTTTACAAACTTCCTGATTCAATAGTCGAACATGAGGATATGTACATCATTGTGAAGTACACGTTTTATGTTATGCATGAAGAAAAATGCTGCTGATTCCGCCATTCTTTGCAATTAGTTCATGAATCATGTTTTAGTCGATAATTTAGCTCAGTATAAATACCTGTGAATCTACATTTCTGAACTATAATACGGAACTATAATATTATTGATTATGACGTTGTTTAAACTTTCATATTTTGCCACGTGACATAGAGGTCGGAGACCAAATGTCGACATAAAATCACCTCAAATGACCTCTCATATCGTATTGATATATACGAATATATGTGCAATACGTATCCGACCTTAGGCCAGAAAAAATATTTCAACTACGTGATGGGGTTGGGCCTCCGATTCACTTCAATGTAGACCATATGTGCTTTAAGACACTTAGCCCACTGATCAATCCACTGCCGGGAATATTTAAATATATCTTCTTTTAGAATTGTGTTTATCTATGACGTAGCGTTCTGCATAATCTTTTTTCGCACCCTTTCAACAACAGCTGCACCCCGATCAGTTAGGGGCTTGCCAGAACACTGGTCACTATCCGCTGATATGCGGCCTTTTTGAATCAGTTAAACAGCTCATAAATTTGTGTAACACACCGCATATTCTCCAAGCACATTCTGGATATAACGCGACCATTCCCAAAAAGAAAAGAGTTCCAGGAATGTTTCCGGAAATTGATGGATCGGTGGGCTTAATCTGTACAAGCCTAATTTGAAAGAGATTAGCGTCCTTACCTCGTTTGAAATATTTTTCTGGTCTAATGTCAGATACGTTTAAGACAGACTTCGTGTATATATATATATATATATATATATATATATATATATATATATATATATATATATATAGTTTTAAAAAGATTTCCAGGTTCAATAGCAAGATTTCAGATCGACAAAACCACGAGCTTGAGTGTTTGTGTTCAACATTTCTGATTTTGATTTCAATGTTAAATAATGTTCTCCACATATCACCCTAATGTTTACACCACCAAGTTATTCGTTGATCTGTTGACTATGAAACGCACATGGTTGTTTATTCACTGTATAGTTTGTGAATATTGTTGTTTGTACTTTTATTATCTGAATTAATCAGTATGTATTGCTTTTTTCTTATAAGCGAATCCCAAATGATAATTTTATATATATATATATATATATATATATATGGTAAAATGAAAAAGGAAAACCAAAAAAACTGGATGTTTTTTTATGTGTACATCAACGTTTCGTCTTTATTTATAAGACTTCATCAGGATGATGATATAGGGAAAAGATATCATGCAAGCACGGATACATGTAGGGTAGACATGTTGGGAAGAAAAATAAAATAAAATGAAAAATAATAGCAGCGTCTAAGCTGGACGTCCGTACTTGTTAGAGAATGAAAAATGAGTGGGAGAAAAAAGGGGAAGGGTGGAGGGAGCAAGGACTACTGTGGCTGGCGATGAGAGAAAGAGGTGGGGGATGAGCAGGGGTAAAATGGATGGCAGAGAGAGATTGGGGGAAAAGGGGGAGGGGGTGTCTGACCAGATGGCTGCGGTCGAGACCGAAGGGGAAGAGTGAGTTGGAACGTTTGTGTGTGTGGGGTGTGTGCAGGGAAATGGGGATGGGCAGAGAGGGAGGGGGGGGGGCTGTGATCTCGGCCCATCCCCATTTCCCTGCACACACCCCACACACACAAACGTTCCAACTCACTCTTCCCCTTCGGTCTCGACCGCAGCCATCTGGTCAGACACCCCCTCCCCCTTTTCCCCCAATCTCTCTCTGCCATCCATTTTACCCCTGCTCATCCCCCACCTCTTTCTCTCATCGCCAGCCACAGTAGTCCTTGCTCCCTCCACCCTTCCCCTTTTTTCTCCCACTCATTTTTCATTCTCTAACAAGTACGGACGTCCAGCTTAGACGCTGCTATTATTTTTCATTTTATTTTATTTTTCTTCCCAACATGTCTACCCTACATGTATCCGTGCTTGCATGATATCTTTTCCCTATATCATCATCCTGATGAAGTCTTATAAATAAAGACGAAACGTTGATGTACACATAAAAAAACATCCAGTTTTTTTGGTTTTCCTTTTTCATTTTACCATCACGTCGGATTACCTTCATCCTTCTCTTCCCATATATATATATATATATATATTAATGGATTAAGTTTTACTATATTCACAGAACGAATGTAAAACATTTATATTTTCAAAGTACTCAATGCAAAGAAGGAGCAGTTTAAGTAAATTAATAATATAAACATTTGTAACAGCCTACGCAGATAAACCTGCTTACGATATTAGAACATAACTCCAGAGCTGTGAAGCACACTTTCTATTTGGTTTCCCATCGCTGTAAGCATCAATGCACTAACTAACATTGAAACGCAGGTTAATTTATTAATTCGCGTAGACTGTTCTAATATATATATATATATATATATATATATATATATATATATATATATATATATATATATATATATACACCCCTAAAGAAGTTGTTATTACATTCATAAGCCAATAGTTTTATTTATCTCTCGAAATAAGGGAACGAAAGGGGGCTCAAGTTGTTGTTTGTAGCGGTAAAGTAACATCATCTGGCCACTATTTAGGTTAAGTGATGATATATAATGGCTCGCTTTTAGTATTATGTAACAACATTCATCTAATATGGAGGCTACATCTATATTGACGGTGGATAGATGGCGTCAGGCTAAAATCGAATAGACTTTAATATATATATATATATATATATATATATAGATATATATATATATATATATATATATATATATATATATTCATGTATACATGTTGTAGTAAGGGGTACGGTGGAATGGCGTTACTGGTTACTCGTGTTTATTAACACTCACAGTTTTATATATCAGATTTAATGACCTAATTTGTAATAAAACATTAGAAATACTATATGAATTCCATCATTTATTTTGAAATTATGTATTCAAATAGTTGAGATGTGGTAATTATATGAGTTAATTAATCTATGTCTTAAATATTAAGGCAGATAAAACGCTAACAAAATTACAGTTAGTACGAATGCATAATACTACATAGATTTAGTGTTATTGACGTTCAGTGATCTATATAGGTGTGCTGAGTATATCTTTGTTCCAAGTGTGTACACCAAATTATGAACCAGCTGGATAGTGTACACTAGACACAGCTCAACTCATGTCGCCAATAGTTCAAAATGAAACATTAGTTGGTCGCACATTGTTGGGCGTTTGCAGATCTTCCTTAGATAATTTACTATACAATCAATAATGAGACTATAACAAAAAAATAATAAGATGCTATCATTATTCTAACAGAAAAATATATAGTTATCTACACATAATATTGTTATAACATAATTAATACTGTTAGTTTAGATGTTCCGAATTGCCTAAGCAGCCAATGTGTAGTATATCAACATTCTTGTTTACTGTTATAGATAATCGCCAGACAAATCGCTTTAGGTTTGATCAAGGGAAGTAAAAGCATATTCTTCCGACTGAGGTAGTCCTCTAGACTCGACTTTTAGCCGTCTTCTTTTGTTTTGATTATGTTTACTCGTACTTTGAAGAAATAATAAAATAAATATTCTTCAATAAAAAATAGACAACCCATGTTAAAATATTACTAATTAGAAGATAACAGCACCCGACGTTGATAAGAATAAAAATACATTTGGTTTTACAAAAATATAAAATAAATAATCAACCAACTTAGACTGACATCTCTAACTTTCTTATCCGGATATTTGTATTAATACACATAATGTACATAGCGCACATTATATAAAGACATGTATCTACAGGTTAAAATAAGTGTTTTGAGAAAAAATGTTATTGTGTGTAAGCCGGTGTAAATATTAAGTCCATAAGATATAGATCTCAGCCAAATAGAGGACACATTTTTATTAAACTCTCTAATTAGTTTCGTAGTCAACTGATTTAATAGATACTCTGACTTTAAATGACGTAAATTTAATAGTGAGAATTATCTTCGAGTTAATTTAAGTATTTTATAAGTATACACTTATTACAATGTACACTTTTTTAGACTGATACATTTTGTGATTTCAAAAAACTTCAAGGAAGACGGATCCAATATTGCCATATTAATGTTGTTTGGCCCCCTATGAACGAAACTAAGTTGTAAACCAATGGCAGAAAAGGTTGACTGATTTTAAATGTTTCGTGAGATAAATAGAATATTGGCCTTTTGAATGTAATATAATTATGTTTACTTATATATATATATATATATATATATATATATATTAAATTGTTGCAAGTTGATAATCAAGTAACTTTAAATTCGAATGATCGGTATACATATATTATAGACGGTATATAGTAAAACATATATTTCGTATATATATATATATATATATATATATATATGTGTGTGTATATATATATATATATATATATATATTTATATTGATAGACAGAGAGATAGATAGATAGATACATGGAAAGATAGATAAATAGATAGATAGATACATACATACATACATACATACATACATACATACATACATACATAGAGAGCGAGAGGCAGCCAGACAGAAAGCTAGATATACATTTTATTTGATGAGGCCTGTAAGTGTATATTGTGTATGTGGGGCAATTGCAGAATTGTGCTTCTTCATTTATTATGTGAGTGTATAATTTATAAGCAAATAGTTTGTAAACAATAGTTTCTATTCAAAACTTACGTTTAAAATAATCTAAGTAATGCTACCATAATAAAATACGCACAAACACATATTTAATTATAGATCTATCGATTACCAACTTTTATTTTAATTACTAAATGTGATGAACCATTTCAACCTGTCGCGGGAACTTATATATACATATCAATTGGCTTTCAGTCAAAAAAAGATGCACTCCATTTCACGGATAGTGCCGTAGCTCGGGATGAACGCATACTATAAAGAAGGAAAGGAACCAAACAAAATAACACTACACACGTAAATCCTACATTATCAAAGCGTAAAATGAACACAATATTACAATAGTCTCTGGTAGAAAACATAAGTAACATTACTTTTAAACTTAAAAATTAAAAAAATAATTAAAAGGGGCAATCCTGACAGTGATATTGTGCAGTATTACACTAACTAACATTAAAAGGAAAATAATATTTAAATACATTACTTAATGTACATGGAAAATGTTCTAGTATGTGGTCGATAGAAAATATATGTATTGCGCACACAGATTGTGAAAGAGTTTCAATAAAATATGCTGATCGTTGAATTGGTTTAAACATTTTTGAAACCAAAACGACAGAAATGCATTTGTACAACGCACAAACAAGACAATTAATTTAATGGAAATAGAATATTGATTACAAATCAATATACAATTGAAAGCATTGGGTAAGATACGCTGCCTTTCAACACTCGTTAAAACGTATTAAAGGTACCAACCACACCATTCATTTATAGTTACCTGACCTAAACTGATTTAATAATTGATGATGAATTACTAATAACGTATACTCAGTAACTGCGAAGGCAAAACTTCACATTTGTTGTATCATCTGTGCTACTTCAATATACTCATGACAAGTGTCTAACAGAGACTGAGTATTAAGTAGATTAAGCAATTCCCCAATCAGAAGAAAGCTAGTAAATATGCTTTTTAAACACTGCCTACAGCCTGTATAAAACCCTTTTTAAAGAGATGTCTGGTTTGTTATCCATATCTTCTTCTCTCATCTAGCGTTTACTCTTTCGTCTGATAATTCCACATTTAAATGTTGACTAGAAACACTTTGGTTATTACTGTCTCTCGGTGTGTACACTGGCTTCAACTGCAATCCTCTGCCTCACTGTTGTTGTACCTCGTATTTTAATCGAGTAGGTCCACGGGCATGCAGATAATAAATAAGTAAATAATCTCGTCACGGTCATGCGCCTTACAGTTCTTGTAAATTTCCGTCAGTAGTTGGGGGCGCTTTTAAATGGTTAACTTATCGCCGTTATAATCCCAAAGAGATAACAAAGAAATAGTAAGTTCTGTAAAGTACTGTCAGGCTTACTATTTAAATGCATATAGGTCCCAGTACTATACATCAATCAATATTGTACTTGAAAAAATATAGTATAAGACTTGATTAAGACAACCTCTATGAGAATAACACAAAAGGAATTACATTAAATCATGAATGCACTGATATAAAACGCTACGATCCTTATTCAAATATATATATATATATATATATATATATATATATATATATATATATATACATACGCCCATTGATCGGCCGACTAAAATACAGCAGAAAAACTACTATATTTTGCAGCATTGAATATACACAAAGATTGTCAGAGATTATATAAATGTTCACTGCCCACATATAAGCTATTGTCTGGCGTTAAGCATAACAGAACATCTCAAACTAATTCATGGTGTGTGTCGATTTACTATCATTACTTGAAATACATCATTTCATTCGTAGAAACGGAAATAGTAATGATCTAAATTGTATCTAAACTAACAAGAAATTGCGTTAGATGAAACAAAACTAACCACATAAAAATCACTACAAAAACGGGCACAGTCGTTGGTATTTTACAGGTTCAATTAAGGAAAAACGAGAATTATAGTAGTGTGACAAAGGGTTATATAAATTATCCCAACAACATAAACTATACATACGTAACACAATCATAAGTGCTTATAGACCTCTACATCATTATTTTTTTTACTCAATTTACAATCGAGTATATCTTGCTAAAATGTGTTAATTCCAAAACAAATATGAAGTAGACATTACCATGGTTAGTGAACAGTATAAGTGGTTTTATTAAGTCAATGCATACGTCATTGTTGCATTCCAACAAGAGGAAGACATAAAGCAAATGAAATAATAATATTGCTATCTCGAACCAATCCCTTTAAAAACACGGCTAATAAAATTTGATATTACAGAAAACAATAAAAATGAAGAGTGTTCTTAATTTTATTTCGGTCTGCATAAAATTGCAACAGGAATTTGACCTGGAATAATCTATACTACATACAAATCTACATATATATATATATATATATATATATATATATATATATATATATATATATATATAATTGAACATATATGCATACGCATATAAGTATACTCATATCTCTCTCTCTTTCTCTCTCTCTCTATATATATGTATATGTGTATATATATATATATATATATATATATATATATATATACATATATATATATGTGTGTGTGTGGGTGTGTGTGGGCGGGTGTGTTTATGTTGGTGAGTATACTCATGTATATATATATATATATATATATATATATATATATATATATCAAGCTAAAAAAGGCAGACTTTATTCCGTAATACAAGGTTTTTGGTTTGACTAGAAAGGCAAATGCCGCGAGCTGTGGTTAAAACTTAACAGACAAGATCACTACTGTCTGTCTTAACATTCAGATGTAAGTCAAGGTTAATATGCAAGCGAAACTTCAATGTATATATATATATATATATATATATATATATATAATTTATTTTTAGTAGTTATTATATTTCACTACAAACAAGGCAGACGCCACAGTTAACGGTAGGGGTTACTGAGAATTAGGGAGTAGGTTTAAGGTGGTTCTTAGTTGGGAGCTGTGCAGCGAAATGTCTGTTTCAATTAGTCATAAAACTTCTGCATATCAGTACTGTCGGTGTAAACAAGAAGCAGGGAGGGTGTTCCGGAGGCTAGGAGCGCGAGGAAAGAAGCTATTGGATCTGGAGGCTTCCACAGTGAATCGATGGGAACTCCAGGCGACATACATAACCTGGTGTTGCAAAATGGTCATCCATTTAATACTGGAAACTCGTTGCTTAACCTCGTTGATACCAAGTAATTTACCAAGATGACAATATAATTATATTATTAATCTAAAATAAATTGATACATAATTTATGTACACAAAATATACGCGTGGCGTCACTATGAGACAGTAGGAACATCGGATGATATACTCTGTATTTCTGAGGAATCATAACACACGTTTGACTCATTGTTTTCTCTTCTTAATATATCTCTCAAAATTCGTATTGTATTTATATTAGCTACTTTATTATTTTATCAATAGGAAATAATTAAAAACTAATTAAATGTTTTCTACAAAATAACTCCTTCAAGCACCTGCATATATACAGCACAATTTTAAATAAAACACTATCTACTCCACAATGTATGGTTTAGCGCAAACTATCATTTCTCTAATAACAAAAAAATAAATCTGCAGATAAACCAGCACCTATTATACACCCTACGTATTATTGTAACTGCCAGAAATCTATAGAATATCCAGTTAACAGCAATCGCATGGAAAATGACGTCATATACGCATGTACTGTAAAACAATTTTCCTAATTGGTATCATGCAAACTAACGCCAACATGCAAATTCTATTGTCACCGTATAACCCTCTATATCCCCAACTTTCTCTACTACACAACACCCAAAATAACATATGTAACACTAACAATCTTCGCAGTCCTACAATAAGCTTGATCTTACCCCTCAAACTCTCTTACCCTCTCTACTTAACAACTCCAATTAAACTTTAGCCAATAGCTTAAACATACATACCCACACTACTGCCTATACTACAAATTACACAACTACCGCAATAGCAACACCTTAAACAATACACACATACATTAGGCTTAGTGCATTTCCCATCAACACCCACATCTGAAACAATATCTACTTCTTCACACACATTGGTGAATATTTAAAAAAGTCTAGATTCAATACTCAAATATCCGCTTCCTGACAACTATGTACATTAGCAACATTTATGATAGCTACAATTTAAAGCAAACATATTTTAACTCTGAAAACGAACTTATCTCAAATTGCCTTTAAATACATCAATTCCATTACTTCTACTGACACTCCCCTCCAAGTCAACAACAGATCGTCTCCTCTCTTACATTAGGTTATTTTTTATTTCTTTTAATTTTATAATGTGTACACTTTTTAACTCCTCACCTTTCCAATTTTTCAACTAATCACCCTAATAACATATCGTATTTTCCCTGTGCACCTAATACCTCTATTAACCCATAATCCTTAACATACATCGGAAAATAATATTAGACTTCACCACTACTAATCCTAAATTCCTCTACTCCAACACTCTTATTCATTTCCAATATTTTAATAATTAGCAAATCCATCTTACATACTTATCGATTGCCTGTTTTATCTTCCTTTATATAGAATATATTGACTCTGTTGATTCAGCCCTCCACCGAAAATTCAATTCTCATAGATTCCATAACTCGCACCTTTGAATTGCAATCCCTGGTTGTAATGTCAATACTCCATGTTATCATTTTGGTTTTATAATCAACTCAATCCCAACCCATAATCCTTATGCTTGAACTCCCTTGATTCAAACATGCTTACGCCGCTCCCAATCCGAACATCTGTAATATCTTAAAGTATTTATATTAAGAACGCTCCTAATATTTAACTAACTGTTAAATCTATACATTGTAAAACATGAAACCTTTAATACTATAAATGCCCGGATAATTAGATCTTAAACACCTAAATTCCAGATCTAAAACCGGCTGTGCTTTAATTCCTAATTTAACCCATTTTAAACATTTTGAATTATATATAATGTGGTCTAAATATATCCGTTTAAATATGGGATATTATCTCCCAAGAACTGCTTACTAATTAGTCAGACACTGTTTACTTATTAGCTTATAGAAACCCCACTCAAGCTCAAAACTGAACCCATACCATACCTGGCAAATCAATTAGCAGTAATTAAATAATATTGCTGCTTACAAGCGATCAGCTGTTACTAAACAACCCTTTCCCGCATCCCACTTCTAGCATCAGCAGGCGTTTCCTTCACTAAACTTTCTTTTCCGACATCCATACACTTACACTTTTCTCCTACTTTCGCTGGCCTTGTTTTTTACCATAAGATTCTTTTTCAGTGTTTAGACTCGAGCAGAGTAACTATCACCTATCGCCTACTTGAAATATATACAATATTTTAAAGTCAATTAATTAAAAACTATTATCATTCGCACTCCAACTTATATCCTAATAAGCTCTTGTTATCTACGTATATATATGTATGTATCTATATATCTATCTATCTATCTATTTATCAATATACGTATATATATATATATATTATCATATTTTTTTTGAAAATAACCATAACAATGATGGTGTAAAATAAATAGCATTTATTTTAATCTTAGCTTTCGAGAATATACTTCTCATTTTCAAAGAGTGTTTTGCCTTTCTTCTATAATACTATTACGAAACAACGGTTTTAAAAATATGTATAAATACCTTTTCCAATTCAAACCAGCGTCACCTCGCCTGCAGACATAACGTGATTTTCTGACCAAAAAGTTCATTTCCACTGAACGATGAAAAAAAAGAAGAAAAGAAAAACACTCTTTGAAAAGGAGAAGCATTTTATCGAAAGTTAAGATTGAAATAAATTTCATTTATTTTACACCATCAATGTTATGTTTTTTTCAAAAAAAATAATACTATTACGAAACAATGGTTAACAAAAAAATATGTCTAAATACCTTTTCTTATTCAAACCGGCGTCACCTCGCCTGCAGACATAACGTGAATTTCTGACCAAAAAGTCCATTTCCATAGGACGATGAAAAAAAAGACGAAAAGAAAAAACACACTTTGAAAATTAGAAGTATATTCTCGAAAGCTAAGATTAAAATAAATGTTATATATTTGACATTGTTATGTTTAAAAAAAAAAAAATTAATATTATTGCGAAACAATGGTTTAAAAATATGTCTAAATACCTTTTTTTATTCAAACCGGCGTCACCTCGCTTGCAGACATAACGTGAATTTCTGACCAAAAAGTATATTTCCATATGACGATGAAAAAATAGAAGATAAGTAAAACACTCTTTGCAAATGAGAAGTATATTCTCGAAAGTTAAGATTAGAATAAATGTTATTAATTTTACACCACCATTGTTATGTTTTTTTTTCAAAAAAAAATAATACTATTACGAAACAATGGGTCAAACCTATGTCTAAATACCCTTTCTTATTCAAACCGGCGTCGCCTCGCCTGCAGACATAACGTGATTTTCTGACCAAAAAGTCCATTTCCATAGAACGATGAAAAAAAGAAGAAAAGAAATAAACTCTTTGTAAATAAGAAATATATTCTCGAAAGCTAAGATTAAAATAAATTTTATCAATTTTACACCACTATTGTTATGTTTTTTCCAAAAAAAAATATAGTACTATTACGAAACAATGGTTTAAAAATATGTCTTATACTATTACTTATATATATATATATATATATATATATATATATATATATATATATATATATATATATATATATATATATATATATATATATATATATATATCCTTCTGATCTTTTCATAGCTAAGTTCTCGGATATGTCCAGCTGGACTCTATAGAATTAAGACTCAATACTCTTATTATAAGTGTCTCGTTTTACTAGCTTATTTGGATATACACATGAACACATTATATTATTCTACTCCAATTTCATTGAAGGTGCGTTTAGCTCACAACGTCTTATCTTTTGTAATTCATGCAAATTAGTAATATATATTTTTTCTGATATTTTCACATCTAATTAAAAGCGCTTATCTTTTAAATTCCATGGATTTAGGTAAATATGTTCTATTACTTGTTTGAATACTAAATAGAGCTAATTAATATCGTAATTCATCAAATTTGTATTTTAATCTTTCATTTTCTAGTATCATTGATTCATCTAGTATATCGAGCATTTAGGTATTAAGTTATTAAGATCTAATATGATATATAATAGTTGTTTCATTTATATATATATATATATATATATATATATATATATATATATATATATATGCATACATATACAAATATATACATATATATATGGGAAAAAAGAAACAATGTTTCAGACAATATGTAAAAATAAAAATGGAATAAAGAATAAGCAATTCAACAACTAACAAAAATAAACTCAAAAACTCATCTTGTAAAGTTCCACCGAGATATTTCGGTCGTGGATACGACCATTTTCGATCAGTTAATAAACTTTATTTCAAAACGGAAAAGTTTTCAAATTCATACAGAGAATGCGATTTTCTTTCTCTTTTTATAACATTCCTCGCATTCCTTTTTCTCCCCGTTTTGTTGTTCTCTGCACGTGACATTTTCTTCCAATCGCATTCTCTGTATGAATTTGAAAACTTTTCCGTTTTGAAATAAAGTTTATTAACTGATCGAAAATAGTCGTATCCACGACCGAAATATCTCGGTGGAACTTTACAGGATGAGTTTTTGAGTTTATTTTTGTTAGTTGTTGAATTGCTTACATATATATATATATATATATATATATATATATATATATATATATATATATATATATATACATAACAATATATGTATACATATACACACATATATATACATTTATATATGTATATATGCATATGTATACATTTTATACGTACATTTAGTTATCTATATGTAAAGGTATATTTATATATATATATATATATATATATATATATATATATATATATATATATATATATATACATGCATACACTGATAAAGTATCGTCACCGAGGCTCGCATTTTACACTCATACATAGTTTTGTAATAGTAATAATTTTATTAGTAGTTTTATATTTCTTAGTCCTGTGTTTTTATGTTTTGTCGTCGTTTTTATTATTCATACATGTATTAGTTTTAGAAACCAGGTGCAATACTAGCATACTTATGTAAGTGATTATTTTCTGTCTGCAAAAAAATAAAAAACGTGTCGCATAAAAGTGTCTCGCCAAACAATTCACAATAATGTATTTTAGAAAAACAAACACCTTCTCTTGTCTCTGTCGTAGGTGTTGTCTACTAAGGTACAGTAATAGTACACCTGTGCCATTCGCCGTCATTTTTTGTCGCTAAAACAGAGTAGGTGTAAAAGAAGTATATCTAGCAAAATGATCAACACAACAAATAGTAACAAGGACAGGAAGCAATCGCGAGTCTTCATACTTTCGCCTGACAATGTAAGGATAGGTCAAAGTTTTATTATTTATATATCATGAAGTATTACTGAAGTGGTCTACTCTGACATGCTATAATTGCTCATCGTGGTTAATGTTATAAAAAAGCATAAGTTCAATGCATCCAACTTCACAAAATAACCGATATTTTCAAATGTCAAGATCATGCACTATGTGAAATTTAATTGGCTATGAAAACTAACAAGTGTATGTATTCAAGAGAATCAAAGTTATCGCAGAGCGTGTCACTTTATCTGTTTCCCTGACCTTGACATTGATCTTTGACATAGATATCGTAAAATTAAATGGGGTCGGAATCTCGTTTTTAAATTCTCACAAAGTGCACCAATTCTAGTAATACCAGCTATAATTATATTTTGTAAAGTAAA
Source organism: Sepiola atlantica (assembly GCA_963556195.1). Classification (NCBI taxonomy): domain Eukaryota; kingdom Metazoa; phylum Mollusca; class Cephalopoda; order Sepiida; family Sepiolidae; genus Sepiola; species Sepiola atlantica. The sequence continues at coordinate 225,108,639 of OY744515.1, read as the reverse complement.
TATTAATTACTTTTACCTACAGACATCGATGTGTCACGATTTCACAATCTTCAGTTCAGGGATGTGAATTACTGTCGGTCGCGGGTCTAGAACCACGTGTTTGTATATATATATATATATATATATATATATATATATATATCATGTTGAATTACATTTTTTATATTCTAATATAATATATGTATATATACTATTTTTTATAAAGTAAATCGATTTCTCCCTGATCTAAGATTACATTATTGCTCTTTAAATACAAGTTGCATAACTAATTTGGCTACATGTAATTCCTTGTTATGCCCGTCATTAATTCATTTTTCGATCTTGGTATGCCATATTGTTAACGATACTTTTACACTTTAAATATCATCCGATTTCTTCATCTGTTACTTTTCGTTTTTTGAAGCGGTTTGTTTGGCTTTTCCAGAGATGTTCTTTTATCGAGTAATCAATTAACAGAATGAACTGATTCATTACAGATCGCTACTCCCTTTTACATTTAATTTTTTTTTTTTACATAGTCACTTACTGATTTAGTTTTATGTTTCCTGTCGTTATGTTCAAATGTGCGTTTGATCACACATATACTTCCATTCCGGAATTACCGAATGCAATTTACGAGCAATATCAAAACAATTTAAATAAAATATCGTAGCTAATAATTCCCATGCACCGAACACATTTGTATTTTCAATCTAAATGATTCTTTAAAACATTCTTATTCGCAATAACAACCAACTTTATATTTCGAAAATAATAATTATAATGATGATAATACCTGTGGTGGTAAAGCTGCTGACACGGTTCATTCCTTTTTAAACATTTTTAATTTCCACAATTCACACATCTCTTATTCTTTTCTTCATTTCTTTATAGGTTGCGTCGTTTTCATGCAGTGTGATATTTATGTATTCTTTCTTCCAAAACAAAATATGATTACATTGATAATTATTAATATTTTTATTCGGCAATAGTATGCTTGCAGGGCCACCTTTTCCTTCTTCATTCATTTCTTTTTAACATATAGTATTTTGTATTATTATTATTATTATTGTTAGTAGTAGTAGTAGTAGTAGTAGTAGTAGTAGTAGTAGTAGTAGTATTTTATTGAAGTCTCAACTTTTGAATTTTTTTAGTTGAAGTTTTCTTTTTTTTAACATCAAGTCAATTCTTTTGACTTTAGGCATGCAATATGTACCTTAACACTTTCGCAGTTCCTAACAAGCAAATATTTTGCAGAATTTTAAAAGAGAGTGGCTCGTCAATCTGTTAAATCCATTTATGGTTGATTTTTCTTCATGGTTACATACGTTAAATTACAACGGGAATCACTTTTACTTCTTTACAGATCCATAGTCGAACTAATTCCAATTTTAGATATTAATATTTAATTATATTTTCCTGTATTTCTCTAGCACTATGGTATCGAAGGGGCAATTTATATCAAGAATTAAACACGTTTTCTTGTTTATGTTTAGAACAACTAAGTCAAGTATGGACTGTTCAAGAACACTATAAGTTTATATGCGCATGCCCCAAATAAGTTTGACATTGTGGATATTCTATTGCAACACGGAAGATAATTATAATAATAATAATAATAATAATAATAATAATAATAATAATAATAATTATTATTATTATTATTATGATTATTATTATTATTATTATTTAAAATTTGTATTGCTGTTATTTTTTATTATTAGTGTTAGTGTAATCCTCATTGTGTTCTCTTATTAATAATAATAATAATAATAATAATAATAATAATAATAATAATAATAATATTAGAAGTTGTACTACTTATATTGTCACACAAAAGATTAATACCTTTATTATTATGAGTATTATTATTACCATTCTTATCATTATTATTATTAGTAGTAGTAGAAGTAGTAGTAGTAGTAGTAGTAGTAGTAGTTCAGCCCGGTCGGTTAGCAAGGCAATATGTTTTTATAAATATCATGATAATACATACCAATTATTGAAAATGAATTTAAAAAGATAAGCAATTCGACATTTCGGAATTTTTTAAGTGTGGATTGATCATATGTGTCATTTGATAATTTTTCGTAAAAATGGCACGCCAGGTAAAAATAGTAGAATAATATTCAAATATCTGTATTATTATTATTATCATTATTATCATTATTATTATAATTATTATTTACTCACTAGGAGTTATCACACTGGTCGTCGTCAGTGATTGCCCACTGCCGACAACCTGTGGTATTCCCTGGAGTCTGAGTGACAACAAGTCTCCTCAGACTTCCAGTATGCTCCACCTCTTTTCGTTCATCACCGCTGATGACCTTGCGGTATCGCAACAGCCACCTACCAACGATTTCCCGCTGATAAGGGCCATTGGTCCCCTCTGGGGCCCGAGTGGCAACAAGCCTCCCCACGGTCCCAGAGCTGTCCGCGCTCTTCCAGTGGAGGTCTGGTTTGCGCTTTCCCTTCTCGACCCTCTGTCCATAATTTTTTTTTTCGTGGCGTCAGTCTATGCTTGCGTCTCTCTCGTGCGGTTGTATTTTCCCCGGTTCTGCTGTCTTGTGCTTCCATGTGTTTGTTCTCCATTCGTTGCTTATGTGGGTTGGTTTCCGCATTCGAGGACATTTCTCAGGATTGTAGCTGTTTTGATCATTACTGTCCTTTGTATGGTCTCAGTTATCCCTTTGATTCCTATTTCTCCCAGTCTTTTCTCCATGTTTTTGGGGACTGTTCCTAGTGCTCCTATGATTATTGGTGTTAAACTGACTTTCTTCATGTTCCATATTCCTTTCAATTCTCTGGCAAGTTCAGTATATTTGCTTCTCTTTTCCGTCTCTTTGATCTTCACTCTGTGGTCTGCTGGAACGGCAAAGTCCACGATTTTGCAGGATTTTTCTTTCTTGTTGATTATTATCATATCCGGTCTCCTTGCTGTTATGGGTTTGTCTGTTTGTACATTCATATCCCATATGATTTTGTGTTTTTCGTTTTCTAGTACAGTTTCTGGTTTGTGTTTGTACCGTTTTCTTGCATATTCGAAATTCAGTTGTTTGCACATTTCCCGGTGTACTTCTTTCCCCATGCTGTCATGTCTGTTCTTGTATTCCCTTTGTGCTAGCTTGCTGCATTCACTTATTATATGATTTATCGTTTCGTCTCTTTGTCCACACAATCTGCTTTTGCTGTTTTCCTGGGTTTTATCTATCTTTGCTTCAATAAAGTTTGTCCTAATCGCATTGTTCTGTGCGGCCGTCAGCAGAGATTCCGTTTCTCTGTTCAGGTTTCCTTTTCTTAGCCATGCCCAGCTGTTTTCATTGGCTTCATCGCTTGTGAGTCTTATACAGCGTCCATGTAGTTGTTTTTCTTTCCACTTTTCCTTTCTTGTCTTTTTGTTTCTGGGTTCAGTGCTTCCGGGGTTGTTTTTTGGGCTGGTGTCTTTTGCTGTGGTGATCAGTCTTTCCGTGTTCTGGGTTACATATTTCTCCAGCTCTTTTTTGGTGTCTTCCACACAGTCTTCTATACTAACCAGTCCTCTACCTCCTTCATTTCTTTTCACGTAGAGTCTGTCCGTGTCGTCTTTTGGGTGCAGTGCATTGTGCATAGTCATTAGTTTTCTAGTTCTTTGGTCAAGGTGCCTGAGTTCTTCTTTGGTCCAGCCTATGAATGGTCCAGAGTATCTTATTAGTGATACAGCCCATGTGTTTATCCCTTTTACTAGGTTTCTGCTATATAGTTTAGTTTCTAAGAGTTTCCTTGTTCTTCGTAGATATTCTTTTCCAATCTTCTCTTTCATTTCTGTATATTTGATTGCGTCTGCTTCCAGAACTCCCAGGTATTTGTAACTCACTTGTTCTCCTAGCGCCCTCATCTCCTCTTGGTTGGGGAGTTCTATACCTTCTGTCGTTTCCAGTTTTCCTCTTTTGATCTCTAGCAGTGCACATTTTTCTATTCCAAACTCCATTTGGATATCCTGGCTGAATATCCTGGTTGTGTTTATCAGCTTTTCCAGTTCTTTTTTGTTTTTGCAAACAGTTTAAGGTCATCCATGTACATCAGGTGGTTTATTCTTTGTTCTGTATCCGTAAACCTGTATCCGGCATCACACTTTCTGAGTATGTAGTTGAGTGGCATCATGGCTATTATAAACAGTAGTGGTGATAGAGAGTCTCCTTGAAAGATGCCTCTCTGTATTTTTATCTCAGACAGGTATTGTCCTCCGGTTGTCAGTTGTCATGTTTCCATTGCTTTCTGGGTGAGATTAATAATCCTGTCTGGTATCTTGTATATTTTTAAGCATTCAATTATCCATGTTTGGGGGATTCTGTCGTAGGCTTTCTTGTAGTCAATTATTATTATTATAATTATTATTATTAGTATTATTATTATTATTATTATTATTATTATTATTATTATTATTATTATTTGTACTCACTAGGGCTTCTTACGCAGATCATCATTAGTTATTGCTCACCGACAACAACCAGTGGTATTTTCTGAAGGCTGAGTGACAACAAGCCTCCCTAGATTTCCAACATTCCCGACCTCCTTTCTACACTAACGCAAATAAACCTCTTACCATTGATTTCTCCTTGGTAATGGCAATTAGTGGTCTTAGAGATTTGGGTGGCAGAAGCCTCCTCAATGTCCCAGCATTCTCTGCTCTTTTCCAGTGGATGTTTGGTTTGTGCTGCCCCTCCTCGGTCTCCTCAACCTCCTCGACACTCTACACATATTTTGTCTGGTGTCAGCCTAGACCATCACCATTTAATATTTATTTATTGTAGTAGGAAGGGGGAGAGTGTATAGTGTTTCGTTTAATTTATGTTCTTTAGTTAATTTTTGCGTGGTGTTAGCTGAGGCTAATGTAATTTATTAGGGTGGGGGAGATGTCTGTTCCTTGGTTCGTGTTGTGGTGTTATTCGTGTGGTTTTGTTTTCTCCCTGTTGTAAATGCTTCGTGACTGCTTTCCCGTGGTAGCTTATGCGGGTTAGTTTCCCCATTCAAGGATTTCCTTAAGATTGCAGCTGTTTTATGATTGCCGTCCTTTGTATGGTTTCGATGGTCCCTTTGATTCAAATTCCTCCCAGTCTTTGCTCAATGTGTTTGGAGATTGTTTGTAGTGCTCATATGTTTATTGCTATTATACTGAATTTCCGCATGCTCCATATTCCTTTCAGTTATCTGGCTAGTTGTCTGTATTTGCTTCTATATCCTGTGTATTTGAGCTTGACTTTGTGGGCTGCTGGAACGGCGAAATCTACGATTTTACGAGATATGTCCTTCTTGTCGATTATAATAACATCACGTCTCCTTGAGTGTATGAGTTTATCTGTTTGTATATCCATATCCTAGAGGTTTCGTGTTTTTTGTTTTCCAATACTCTATCTGGTGTATGTTTGTACTATTAGTCTGCATATTAGAAATTAAATTGTTTCCACACTTACCAGTGTATTGCGTTCCCCACACAGTCATGTCTGTTCTTGTATTTTTTGGAGGTAAGTTTGCTACATTCACTTATTATATGATTGATTGTTTCGTATCTTTGTCACACCGTCTGCATTTACTGCTTTCCTGGGGTTCATTTATTTTAGTTTTAATGTAGTTTGCCCTAGTTGCATTGTTCTGTGCAACCATTAGTAAATATTCCGTTTCTCTGTTAAATTTTATTTTTCTTAGCCATGTTCAGCTATTTTCGTTTGTTTATTCTCTTTTGAGTATAATGAAGCGTTCATGTAGTTGTTTTTCTTCCCACTTTGTTCTTGTCTATTTGTGTCCGGTTTCAATGCTTCCTGCGTTGTTCGTTGGGATGGTGTCTCTTTATGCAGTGATCAGCCATGCTGTGTTCTGGTTTATGTATTTCTCCAATGTTTATTAGTGCCATACACACAATATTATATAGTTACCAGTCCTCTTCCCCCTTTGTTTGTTTCCTGTGGAGTATGTCCTATCGTTTTTTGAGAGTAGGGCATTGTGCATGGTCATTTATTTTCTAGTTCTCTGGTCAAGGTGTCTGAGTTCTTCTTTAGTCAAGCTTATGAATGGGCCAGAGTATCTTATTAGTGATACTGCACAAGTATTTATATTTTTGATTAGGTTGTTGCTATATACTTTTTTTCTAAGAGCTTTTTGTTCTTCTCATGTATTATTTTCACATCTTCTCATTCATTTTTGTTGATTTGATTGGGTCTGCTTCTAAACAGCCTCAATATTTATAGCTGTCTTGTTCGCCATGCGCCCTAATCTGCTCTTGGTTTGGTAGTATCATGCCCTCAGTCGTCTACAGCTTTACTTTTTTAATCTCTAGTAATGCATACTTTTCTTTCCCGAATTTCATTTGAATGTCCTGGCTGAAAATTCTGGTCTCATCAGCTCTTCCAGTATTATTTTGCTTTTTGCAAATAGCTTAAAGGCGTCCATGTACATGAGATAATTTATTATTTTTTCTCTGCCTGTAGACTTGTATCCGGCATTACATTTCCTGAGTATGTTGTTGAGGTGCAAAATGGTTATGATACACAGTAGTCCTGATAGGGAGTCTCCATAGAAAATGCCTCTGTATTATAATCTATGTCCAGTGTTGTCCTCTAGCTGTTATTTCGAACCTCCATGTTCCCATTGCTTACTTGATGAGATTAATAATCATGTCGGGTATCTTTTACATGTGTTAAGCATTCACTTACCCATGTTTGAGGGATTCTGTCGTACGCTTACTCGTAGCCAATACATGCCATAGATATGTTCTTTTTCTTGCTTTTAACTTCTTTCAGGATCTTTTGATCGTTGTATAACAGATCATGCGTCACTCGTTTTCCTTACAATTATTTTTGTTCCATCTCTTCCTACTCTCTTTCGCTCACTTTATCTTTCTCTCTCGACATTGACGCAAGGCATTTTACTATTTCCTGGGAATTATTATTATTATTATTATTATTATTATTATTATTATTATTATTATTATTATTATTATTATTATTATTATAATATAATTCAATCGGTTAGTGAAAGAGTTATTTAAGGTCATTTATTTTTTTCATAATTTGTGTTCATAAAAATGATGCATTTCAACAAGGACGATTAAATGAAGGGTTTTGAAAAAGTTGACTACGTTGTTTTTAAATGTTTTCGATGAGTATTGCAATGTGTGTGATGTCAATAATCATGAAACAGTTGTCTTAATAAATAATGCAAACAAATTAACTGTAGGTTCCCTATAATTCCGGGTAGGAAAAACCCACCACACAAAAATAAACCCCTTTCTCAATATTCTTAAGTCCGGATGCCGATTCTTAAAAAATAAAATAAGGGAATTTTTACATCAGATTTAAGTATTATCATTATCATTCAAAATAATTTAAACCATAGTAGTAATTGCAGTATCAATAGTATACACTGAAACATTACATGTCGTTACAACAGTATCAGGTATAACAGTTAGTTATCAATTTACATTACATTTATATGAGAAACTGATCCTACACTTTAAATTCTCAAATAATTGTTCACCCACAAGATTCTTTTGGTGTTCACACATTATCGCCAACTCAACAAGTAACATCACTGTTTAGTGTGCGGGGGGGGTAAATGAGAGTGTCTATTTACAGACATAGCAATGCGGTTTGTATATGTCGTTCGATATGTGGCTTTATTTCAGATTTCTTGAATATCTTTATATGTTTAATTATGTACACGTGTTGCTCTTTAAAGATGCGACATCCTATCGCCTGCCACTCTCTAGTCTAAAACAGTATACAATAACGGGCAGATTTGACGAAGGTAGTGTTATTCTTTGTATGAATCCGTTTCACTAACTTTATAAATAAATATTGCATGTATATATATATATATATATACATACGTATATATATATATAGTATATTCTTTTCTATATTTGTATGTATATATATATACATATATATTTATAGAAATATTCATATATATATATATATATATATATATATATATATATATGTATATATATATATAAATATAGGTTCCCCTCTTGCTCTCTCGTTATCTCTCTCTCTCTTTATATATATATATATATATATATATATATATATATATATATATATATATATATATATAGAGAGAGAGAGAGAGAGAGAGAGATTAAAATATAGTTTTGCTAATCAAACAACACAGATGCTCCTGCGTTTCCTTTCCTTAGGGAAACGTCAGACTGGCGTTTTCCTTACGAGATGGGTCTAGCTTAATTGCCATACATACATTTTCATAACTTACTAAATAGCTCTATCTCCGTATTGAACACTGTTGAAGTAATACTGAAAATTGATACATAAAAGATTATATGTCCTTATAACATTTCATGTGGATACCCTGACAGATATACACATATACATACATATATATATATATATATACATACATATGTATATATACATATATATATATACATATATATACACATATATATATATACATATATATATGGAGATATATACACACGCATATATACACATATATATACATATATATATATATATATATATTATATATATATATATATGGGGTCGGTGTATTGAAGTTGACAAGGAGAAGACGTCGAGGCTGAATATGCAATTATGTGACTGTAGTTGCTAACGTTAGAGTACGTGTGCTGTGCTATAGACTTGGTGAGAGCTGCTGACCTGTGCTTTGAAGGTTGATAGTTTAGAGAGTAGCCAGTAAATGTTGTAGAGTAGTGTTATGATGCTTGAAATGATGCGTATAATATGTGTGTGTTCTATTCTTGTGTGAGGTGGTAAAAAGTAGGGGAGTTTGCTAGTTTTGATATTGAAGTTATTTTTTTATTATTCAGGGAGGTAACGTGTGTTGCAGATATGGGGCCAGGTGTTGTTGATTGAATTTCGAACTATTGTGGCTTAAATGTTCGTGGCAAGAATATATAGGGTGTTGCTGTGAAGGGGTTTAACGACAATGGTGATGTAGGAGTCTTAAGACACGATGCAACATTCGTTATCTTTATCATAGGATAAGTAAACAAGATTTGTTTTTCAAGTTCTGTATGGTAATGCTTTGGGATACGGTTATCTTACGGATTGCATGGGGTTGTTCATCTGTAAGTATATTACAGCTCCTTTGTTTTAATCTAGAAAGTTTTTGGTCTAGTAGGTATTTACTTGGTGGTGGGTGAGGTGGGTGAGGTGGGTGAGCATAGGTTGATTACATGCGAGGGAGCTATTTTAGATAATATGCTGTTCTACAGAATTGAGCCTCAATGTATAGTTTCATGTGGTCGTTCAGCATTTGCGTTGTAATAAATTTGAGGCCGCGGCTGGGTAGATCAGTTTTAACAGTAACAAGAGAGCCAGTGAGGGCAGTGACCACGGGGTGGTTAGTAGGAATGTTGTAAGAGTTGTCGCTGTGCGGTGTATCAGTTTTACTTAGAGAATATCGCATACGTGTAGCTGTTATTATCGATAAAATACATTTGTCGACCAAAAATAAATCATCACGAAATATAATGTCAACCTGTTAACTGCTGATTTGACTTGAGAGAGAAATGATTTATTCATTGCCTACGTGGACGCAGAAAATCGGCGACACCTATATTGAAAATAGGTTCATCAATAACATATTTTCACACAAAATAGCAGATAGACTGCCGTTTGATATATTAAACCTCCTAGCTATCTCGCGTACATTCAATTTACGATCAACTCATGTAGAGTCTGAGAAGTAGTGATTTTTCAATGAACATCTACCGAATTTGTGCGACCTGAGGGTTAAGCATATTTTTGTTTTTCCACGACCACTTTACAGCCATCACACGACGCCTTAACTCTTGTTTCTCTCAGATCAGTGTCTCAATAACACATACCGAGCTATTATTTTTCTTGAACATATTTTCCAAACAAACAGAAATGCTTCAGAGACACATGAAATTCAGATATACTATTGCTTTGAAAACGTGTAACCGTAGCTTCTATTACATAAGTATAAGTTGTGAAATAATAATCTGATTAGACTAAGCCTTGGCCAAATTTGAGAGTTAGTAATTTACAAAATAATATAAATTCATAAACTAGTGGGGACATATATATGTATGCCCGGGACTTATTAGGTAATGTGTAACATACATACGCTTAAGTTGAACACTTACACTTAAACGCGTATCGTAACTATAACTCTTTCAAGATTGGGTTTAAAATGAACGCGCAATATTAGATAGCTTAAGCTTTGCATTTTTCTCATGATATAGATTACCAAAAACAATTGCGTATTTCATCTGACAATTAATTTAATGTCGAAATACTTGTCTACTTAAATCGTTTTCTATGACTGTCTTCTTATGTCTTGTCAGAGCTGTGTGTAGATCGTAGTAAGAGGCACTGTGTTTCTCCACGAGATATTTTATTACATTATCCAAAGTTGATTACTTATCGGAGTATTATTATCTAATTCACTAATTTGAACAACACTGATATATATTTGAATAGGACAAACTTTCATGGCGTTCAATCTATCTAATCCTACACTAACTCTTCTAATTACAATAACACACATATACTGCACCATAATTGATCAATGTTTATACATTTCTAGAAAACTGCTACTCATATGTCTAGAGGTTTACCAGAATATACATTTATTTAGAAGATCCGTCTATTTCGAAATCGTTTAAGTGAAAGATCTGAAAGCTGTATACATAGACTAACATTAAAACAGAAACACATCTGAAAATATTAATGAACGTAATACAGACCTTTCATGAATTTTTAAATGAAGTAGAACCAATTAAATACTAAATAAAATATGCATTTTTAGATCTTCCACTATATAATAAACATATGATTACGAATGTAATAACTGTTAGATGTGATGTTTATAGTATTTGACTGTGCACATTTAATGCACGTCGAAAGTTTTCAAATATTCAATTTTACATGTTAGTCAAACGCCTGCAAGATAAAAAACAATCATTTCTTTTGGTTTCCCATGTCTAAGTGTTTAATAGTCCTACCGTATGCTTGCTGTGTTTAAATAAGGGAAATAAGTTATAGATGAGTACAGACAACCTTATGTAGGAGATATATGTCTGTTATTCTCTATTAACTTGTCTCTTCATTATGGAAGACCTACAGATACGCTCGGTTTTAAATGTGAAGAAAATAAAGCTCGAAAAAGAAGCCAACCTGGATGATGATAACAATGAAACTTGCTTTAGTCTAGAAAAACACACTCTGTATTACTGACAGAGGAGAGAACAGATTCTACATTTTGACCCCAGCACAAATTTCAACAATAGTATAAGGTAATAGTTATATTGCTAAACCTGCAGATTAAAGGGAGACATCTTTAGAATATCGCATCGATTTAGGGTTGCGTTGGCGGATATATACACTCTACTGCGTACTACATAACTTTCTATTAAAACATCTTTTTATGTGTTTAATTATCCAGACCTTCTGTTGTGGTCAGGATATTTTTTATTAAAATTGGCAGAATGATAGAAAAGATATAAAATACGTTGGCTTATATATTGTCTGTTTTGCATGACGACTTAATGGTGCTATGAATGGAAATCAAAACCAGGTGTGGCAGCGTCAAAATGCACGACTGAATAATAAATTGTCAAGAGCAAGGGCATTAAAGTAAAGAAGACAAGTAACAAGTCGGCAAATTATTGTAGGCATTATTCAAATTAGTCTGCAAGTTACGTGAGCATGGTTGACATAGCGCGGACAACACATAATTGAGACCGACATTGGAATGTATCCAGGTTCAATAGGGCCTGTCACATGCAGAATTACGAGTCGCCGAAAAGAGACTAGCTCCATAGAAGTCAACGTTCTGTGGAAGGAATTACAATCCAAGGTTACACATATTACGATAATCGTGAGTCGAACACAGCTTTTTCGGAAGAGTGAACAAAATGTATTCGAGTGGTAAGGGCCTAAGCGAACTTTTTTGGCAACATTGGAAGACTTACCGGTTGGCCGATTTCAAAAGAACTCTACTTGTCGCCGGTAATTGGTGGGGGGAATAATCATCCGAAACGAAAAGAGAGAATAAGCACGCACGCAAGTAGAATAAGGTGAAAGCTACATGACTAATACATTGTGATATATATATATATATATATATATATATATATATATATATACATTCATATATATAACTTCGTAATATTGCAAGAAAAATCCTAGCAGAGTGCTCAATTAATTGACAATTAGAGTTAAAAATTAAAAATTAAGAGCGTAATATTTATTTATTTTGATACGGCAAAATAAGTACAACATTCGTACCGTCGGAAATGTGAATTCATGTGTTACTCTCGTTTGGACGCGTTATATGCTTAAAATGTTATGTATGTTTGTTTAAATTTAGTGTAAGGAAGGTTTAATAAAGGGGTGAAAAAAGGGTGGCAGTGAAATGTAACAGTTGAGATTTAAACCTGAGAAGATTTAAAGAGATATAAAAAATAGAAATAAAAATAAAATATTCAGTATAATTTAGTTTATAATGTTAGATCCCGAATACAAATTATTCAAAAGCCCTGCAGAGTTACTGCCCTTAAACCGACGAGGTAATATATGTATTTAAATTCATATGAGATTGATTTTAAATCATTTATCAAAGATTTAAACTTGAATTTAATTAGTGGTGTTCCTTTTAAAGAAAGAAAAAAGGAAATAGAGAAATAGAGAAATGTAGAAAAGTGTGAGATAGGCAGACATATAAGATAGAGGCAGGTAGCGATAACTTAAAATATAACAGCTGTATAAAATAAGAGGCATTGGATAAAATTAATATAGTGAAAGAAACGGATAATAATAGAAGCCACTTATGAAAGGTTGCACAGCTTGTGAGTTAATAAAGAATGGCAGACGACGGCCAACTTAGCCCATACTTCTTCTAGGGTGCGGTTTCGAACGCTCTACGATTTTCATTTTACAGAGTTTATCTATGAGTGTATCTACGGTCCTGGACTACATACGGTTTGGTTTAGTAATATAGCATCGAGAAAAGCAACTAAATACATAATATATATATATATATATATATATATATATATATATATATATATATATATATAAATATATATATATATATAATATTTATAAATAAATATTACATTATTAATACCTACATTAATACCTACATTATATATATATATATATATATAATACTTTATTTTATTTTATACTACATATATATATATATATAATTAAAAAGCCTTCAAGTTAACACAACAGTTCATGTAGTACCCCAATAGTGAACAACACATGCTCTTAATTAAACATCATATGAAGCCTTTATATTCCAAATAACATTCCATATTTCCTACAATAAACAACATTGATAGGAAATCGTTTGTCAACATTGAGAACATACAAGTAGTTGTTAAGAGGCTTCATGTATGATTACCACAGGCAAGCTGACAAATTAAAATGCATCTGACATTCATATAATTCATACATATTTCTTTTTTCTTGATTTTTCCTTTTTACTCAAATCTGATTGTAAAACGAAATATGTATGAATTAAATTAATACGGGATGCATTTTTATTAACAAAAACACACAAAATATATGTAGACATTTAATTAGCAATCATTTAAAGATGTTTAATTTTCTGTAAGTTTAAGCAAATAAGAGAGAAACCCAGCAATAAGGCACTATTTGCTTATACCGTTCGTTGTAATTATTCGAACTCGTTTGCTTGTTTTTCACTCTTTTAAAACACAGAAAACAGTGAGCAAGTCTTCCCTGAATAGATATAGGAGGATCTTATTAAATATGTTGAGCTCTATATTATCACGATAGATTATAATTAAACGATAATTCAATTATCATTAATTTAATTACACATTTAAATGTCAATCTATCAATATATCGATATCTCTCTTTCTCTCTCATTCTCTCTCTCTCTCTCTCTCTCTCTCTCTCTCTCTCTATATATATATATATATATATATATATATATATGTATATATATATATATATATATATATATTATATTATATTCATAATGCATTACCTCGCATGCGTAGATGGCTGAGCTAGTCAATAATGTATATAATTATGTTTGTATATTTTTTTAATTTTCATTACTAAAAAGATATAATCAGCCTTTTCTTTATGTTATTGGAGTCATACTGTCATTGGGAAAGCTATCACAATTTCACGCTCTGTGTGAACTAGATTTTTTGATTAGTCTTATAAATGTCTGCAGGCAGACATGTTTTTACCATCTATTAACTTTGGGCGATGAAGTAATGCTTCAGTATAAAGTAGAGATACTCAAATTTCGGATATTTCTACTTAAGGAAATACAAGTTAGCAAGTTAATTTTACCCATACACGTAGAAGACTTGAACTAAATCGCAAGCTTGCCTTATCGTAGTACAGTTTGTGGCAACCTGGTAGTGTCATAGTTACTGTAGCTGAGCGTAGTGTTTAGTTGAACCACAAAATAAAATGTTCATGTGTTTTTAACTCCTCAAACCTATTATGCACTAGAAGTATAGTGTTTCGAAATAACACACGATACGATTTACTGATCACAATATCCTATTTTGATCGCTAGATAATGATGAAGTTATTGAATTAATAAAAGGGCGATTATGAAGAGAATTAGTCAAATAGGTTACGCTAAAAGTATTGATTTCAATTGTAATTGGAAATAAAGAAGACACAGCTCGATAATACGCATACTAAGGTTGAACTACATTGAAAAGTTTAATAATCTCGTTATCTTAGAATTAAATGTGTGCAATGTTAATATTAATTACAATATTTTTACGGCCCATTTAGCATGATGGTTAGAGTTTCTACTAATGGGACGGGAGACTAGGTTTAGACTATTCAGTTAGGTAACACTAAAATGTGACAAAACTAACTTCCAAAATTACAAAAAAATGGACTAAAATGAATATAATGTCACTAGTTAGTAATTTAAATTTTAAGAATGACTATTTTCACATTCAGCCTCAAGTACAACCCACTTTTTTAACTAGGAAAATAAAGTATAACTTTTTTTATTTATACAAACTTTATTGGTTACATATGTGCATACATGTTTCGGTTGCACTTTTCCCAGAAAGTCAACCTCATGAGACCAAGAATTTCAAAGAAATGGATGGATTTAGAGAACTTTCTCCCCTAAATAAATCTTTTTGGGGTTAGTTATTTTCTATTTCTTTTGAATTAGTATCGGATTACCTATTTCACTTGTTGACCTTTTGTGTTAGTGGTTGACTAACCCCCAAACAGATTTATTTAGGGAAGAAAGTTCTCCAAATCTATTCATTTCTCTGAAATTCTTGGTCTGATGAGGTTGACTTTGTGGGAAAAGTGCAACCGAAACATGTATGCACATATGTGACCAATAATGTTTGTATAAATAAAAAAAAATACTTATAAACAGCTCTACTTGTTATTGAGCACTTTTTATAAACACTTGAGTTTCAACGGATTTACATCTACAGAAACTAATACAATACGTGTACATTATATATATATATATATATATATATATATATATATATAGAAAGTCGTCATTCTGTAGTCTTATGTCAGCTTTAAACATGACGACCATTTTGTATATTGTTTCCCACATTATCCGTTATAACAATAAAACGCCAGTGTTTTGTGTATTCCAAATTTTGTGTTATTGTTCTCTGAATTAAGAGGATACATCGATTTAACTGTTGTATTATTTGTACACGACACACTTTTTCTGAAATAGTCAATATAAGCAATTATCACTTGAAACCATATATGCGCGTCAACTGTAATCAAAAGAAAATCACAGTTTTGCTTACATCTCTTTTAGCATGATTCGATATACAAGTTTTTTTTTTTGAAATCTCACTGACAAAAGACGCTACATCAAACATGGTGCATAGCCACAGAGACGTAAGTGGCTAATGTTAAAAAGAGGCAAACCTACAGGAGTTATTGGTTCTACTTTACATTTTAATTTCTGCATGTTAATGCAGTCTGGGAAACAGTGCGGGATTTCCAAAGGCGAGCAGTACGAAGAACGTGCTATCATAGTATAAAGCCTGCCCGCATCTGTTGACCTCTACAGTGAAAGGATAGGATTTTGCTGAGAGTCGGATTGTCAAAGAGGCACTAGTGCAAAAAGTCTGTCGGAGGACATTTTATTAGGTTGCTTGTAATAACCAGCACAGGGGTGCAACATTGTGGTCATGTGCCATAGGCTAGAGTTTGCGAGATAGTGTAAGACCGATTAACTTAGACAGGGTTTCTAGACGAGTCTCTAAGAAAAAGAGGCTAGTAGTGTGTTCACCTGACCACATGTAAATGGATGCTTTATGAAGGTATAGGATATGTTCATGTGTGAGAAGTGTGCAAGCACCATAGAGGGAGTCCATCTTCTTTGCAGTGCTTTCTATTTATTTGTTTCAACTCATATTACTTGAATGGTATGCCGAGGGGTTTAAATGATGGACCCTCAGGCAGGGGGCTATTAGCTATTGCAACTGGTATAAAAGGTATATTATAGTTGTTTTACGAAAAGAGCTTCGTCTTAGTAGCATTAAATGTAATCATCTATTCTTTTCAATTCTAATTCAGACTGGAGTTCATTTTGTAAAGGTGTGACTATTGTTTTGGGCATGTGCGTCTATTTTGCCTGTATGTCTTGAATAAAGTGTGGTGTCATCTGCAAATATATACCCATCTAAGATACAATTGCATCAGGGAGGTCGTTTATTAAATCAGGAAAAATAATAGTCCATGGATAGCCCCCTGGTTACACCAACATCAATGTGATGCTGTTTAGAAGTACGACTTTGATCTTAGCTTTGGTTATGAAACTGTCTGCATATATAAACTATTCGTCCAGTAATATTGTACGAGTTAATTTATCTGAAAATACTATCATCCTAGACATTGCCAAAGGCTTTGGGTATACCAAGCGATACATCCCTAACTTCATTAGCTTTACTCAATGCATGGTATATGCATTTAGAGATACTATTGGAATATCGGTAGTAGAATGCTCTTGCCTAAATCAATACTGTTAGTCAAAGAGAAATTTAGCAAAAACGAAGTTACGAACTATTGCAAGATGTATTAATGATTCGAAGATTTGAGCGAAGAGCGGGTGGGGACTGATGGGCGATATTTTGGTTGATCATTTTTTTTACCAGAGTTCTTGAAAACTGTAAGAAAGATACAATTTCGCAACTATCAGGAGAGCAATATTCGGCAATACAGTTATTGCAGTGTTTTGAGATGACACGGACCAGCTCAACAGAACATTCCATTTATTACAAACGTAGAGATAGGATCAGGCGTACACGCTTTGGTCGTATCAAAATTGTGTGTGATATCCCGGGCTTGGGAAGCGTTGATGATAAGATAATTGGTGTGCCTTTTTCCCACGAGTGGAAATTATGGAGAAGTGCTTTGTAGAGTGTTAAGTTGAGTTTAGTGCGAACCTCTGGGCAAGTAGCTCAGCTCCATCAGTTGCCGTGCAGACGAATGGCATGTACATTATATAGCGATATAATTGTTGAGTACCCATTATTGATCATCTTATTATAGATTTTCCAGGAATCGCTTTCCAATTTTTTGTAACTTAATGTGTTTTCTGATCATTTCGGTATACCTTCTCTAAGCTGCGTCTATTAGACACTTACCATTATTTATTCAGGCTACATTTGTGTTCAATTGTATTCGACATATGTGTGTTAAATATGTGTAGTGCTTCCTGCTTATACGCAATAGCAGGTTGAAGTGAACGATTGAAGGGTGTAGGGCATGCTATAGTATTTCCGCATGGAAAAATGTACTACTATGCCTGATTTTACCCATTCGGTTTCCTCAATTTAATACTGATCAGCGAAAGGAACACCTGTATTACTCCATAAATCGTCTCCGATGCATTTTCTATTCAGCTCGTGTGTAGCACCTCGTTATTTTGAACAACGGCTCATTAGTTATGGGACTACAGTTTAGTATGATATTAACCATTATCATCGAGTTTAGGCTACGAACTTCGCAACACGAGCTTGGGTAGTGCAGTTAAGAATATCGACAATAGCGTGTTGCCAATCCTTACACTTTGAGAGAAACACTCCGTGAAATGGAATGCACAATATAATAATTATGCAGACTCTTACAAGGTGTATGTATAGCTAGAGAACTAGTCACTTACTGTGGTGCACATTATAATGACCAAATAGATTGATTCGAGCGCTTCGATCAAAATACGCTGCTCCTATTTTGTTATATAAATATTTCAGCAGGGTACACTCCTGGGCGAGGAAGAATAATAGAGGTAATATGTAGATAACGCTTTGTTAGAAGGTTAATCTAAAGTCAATGTAGTGCTTGTTTTCAGATTAAAACACATTTCTCTACTCGAGGGGTGTGTGTAACGACTATGGACTGCTAGTCGGTGCATATGTTTGTCAGAGTACTTTCGTCAGGGTGTAATGTAACCAGTCATGTGTAAGGGGTTAGATATTGAAGAGTGGATGTTTGTTTGTTTTAGTACTAGGACAGCCTGCCAGTTTAATAAGAGAAGAGATCATACGTTCGATGTTGGTTCTAAGTCGGAGGATATTTGTGAAACAATCCTCGTGAGAGGAGGAATCTTGTACGTGTTTGTTTAGGTGAGCGTCTAGTTTTAGATATGTTTTTTTTGTTTTTACTCTGCTTTTTTATTTAGATAGAATACGTGTGTCAATTTAGGGATTACTTTTATGCAACTAAGCTTAAACTAATAGACTATAAGCTGAGTCGTTATCTAGGGTGTTATGACCTCAGGAAAAGTCACCGGACATAAGTGTAGACCCCTTTTTGTATGCGCAACATGGCACTACAGTTACCCCGATAGGCTACTACTGTTGATTAAGCAGTCGCTGTTCGTGCTATTTAAGAGTTAGGGCTACTGTACTACCAGTCGAAAACGGCAGCAACGTCATATGTTAAACCTGTACTCTGAAGATGTCTGAACAAGAGAAACTCATACTCGTCATGTGAATCAAATTTGCATAAAATTTCCCAACGATGCTTAGATAGAGAAAATAGATTGATGGAGCGGCGGTCATCGTCCTTGTTAGGAAACAAGGCCAAGCGCAGTGTCTATAAAACGTCACTGTGGAAGTACGTCGGAGACTGGTAAATAGACAACTAAAGAGTTCAAGGTTGTGCGATATGTAGAGCCTATCATCTCAGGATACATTTAGGAAAGTCGTCAAGCAGGACTAAATAGGCATTCTTCACCTATTAGTTTTAAGTCAGTACACAGGGTTTATATCAGTTTTTCATCACCTGAATAAATGATCTAATACAATCTCTGGGTCCGTTTTTCCGAGAATGTAAATTATCCGCTTTAGTACTCTGTCAGGTACTTTTAAACCACCGTAGAAAAAAACCTAACATTGTCAAATTAGAATGAGTTTTATTGTCCTTTCCAGAGATAATACAAGTTGAAGATATGTTTCCCTCTCATTTTAGGTAGAATGAGGGTAAGTTTATAGAATGTGAAATATGTCAATTTGCTTTTTTCAACTCATACACACAGAGCAGTTGGGTAAGGGAGTCACATGCTTGGGAAATGAGGAATAATTTAGATTAATTAAAAATAATATGCACGCCGAGAAAAAATGCACACGTGTATTACATTATTTACAGGAACGTCACCACAATCAAATTGCAAACTAGTTTTTTGTTTAATATGTAAAATGTATCACTTACATTCGTCTTCGAATATTTTAACAGCCCCCCCTATATCTCTATCTATTAAGGCATCGAACTACGTTTTCATATAATATAATTTTTATATCTACTTAAACTATACATTATATATATATATATATATATATATATATATATATATATATATATATATATATATTACGTGATTTGGTGACAAATCATTATATCATATATACTTGTGTGTGTATACTGCTAAACACAAGTAATGTCATATATATATATATATATATATATATATATA
The DNA here is from genome assembly GCA_963556195.1 of Sepiola atlantica. Lineage (NCBI taxonomy): Eukaryota > Metazoa > Mollusca > Cephalopoda > Sepiida > Sepiolidae > Sepiola > Sepiola atlantica. The sequence continues at coordinate 225,088,686 of OY744515.1, read as the reverse complement.
TATATATATATATTAATATATAATTACTAGTAGTAGCAGTAAAAATAGAAGTCGTAGTAATAGTATTTAGGACATATTACAATATATTCGAAACTAATAAATAAAAATTTCAAATATTCAAATCAATGTGTTTTTTCTCCTTACTATGCTAAAATTTCTGCCCGAGGCTAAACATTATAAATACAATTTATAACAAAGGGGGCAGTTTATAACGGGATAGTACTCACGATATTACATATGGGGATATACTAATTGAGGTTGTAATTAATAACAACAAAATAAATTCATAATAAAAAATAAAGATCTATTTTTATATATCGACAAAAATCATTCCCATTTCCTAACGTATTTCTACAAGTTTATTTAACTTTCTACGTATTGCATGGTCATAGCAGTACAGGCGATTTATACTAATTTTGTCTGAGATAGGCGTACGTTCGAACATGGTTAAGTCTGGTCAAATCTAAACTCTAACGAAAGCTATGTGTCTTCATCCCATATAAACATTTTTCTACTACCTACAAAACTGGCATTATCTGGTGGCATAAATTAGCAGTACAACTTTGACATGTTCTAATCGTCAGATCTCAGTATGTCTAGCATATATCACAATATTTGGATGACAAAATCTAAAAATATATATATACACAGTTTAGAGATTGTATATTATGGGTCAATCCAAATTTAAACGTTATCAGCGTAAACTCATCAGAAACCTATTCCCCACTGTTTACCGAAAGATTGTACAAATCATCATAAGGAAAAAATAATCAACATCACCTCGTCCAGGTCAATCAGCACTCTATATTATTACGGATAATGAACATACCTATTTACGTTAGTCGTGCTTGTGTTTTTACAAGGATATTTGTATCACAAGTGTGTAATATATGTGTAGCTGCTTAGACAGTTTTATATATGTATTTTTTAAGATGAAGAATTTCATATTTTTAGTGGTGTGTGGGAGAGAATCACATTTCAAATTACAACAGATTGCAGACCTGTAGTAATTATATAATTATAGCAGTTGACCGCGATACCGAAACAGGGATACTACTATACCCATGTTGTTGGCTAGTGCCAAGCATGTATAACATGATTCACCCGTGAAGCTTATGCTGTAAGGCAGGTTGTTGTAACTGCGAAAATCGACTCATCCTCGGTTGTTGATTAAACACCACGTTGACGCTGGTGTGTTTACAAAAGTGTTATTTAACAGAACAAAGGCGTACACTGACATACGAGAGAAGGGCAGAACGAGAAAGAGAGATACATACAAAATTGGAGGGAGATATAGTATTTACATGTAGAGGCAAGCCGACATTTTGCACACCGTCCCCGCCCCCGTGCCGAAGGGCCGGGATCGTGGCACTTCGCGGCTGTCCGGATAGGTTGTCAGTAGAGTAAGAGACAGAACTGCTCTCTGAGACAAGTGGTGTGATTTCTTGACTTCCGCTATTAAGCTTCACCCATTTCAACTTTAGCGCCCACTCTACAGGCACCCCCATCGCTATTTAACAATATCACCTTCGACATAACGGCTGAAGAAAGAATTCGAAGGGAAACATAGGCAACAATGATTCAGGTATTGAGCAGGACTTCCCAGGAATATTTGTTATTTTGAGCACATTTTACCAAATTATGCACCTGTATATTTAATGAACAACAATAATTTGTTTGCATTAGAACTAAACTGTTGGTATCAATATAAACGATGGTAGTATGTGTAAACATTGAACAAAAATATTTAATAGGGAAGTCTAAAATAACAATATTTAACCAAGATAGGTAACTCTGATTACATCCTGGATTCCAAAGAAAGTTTAAAGTAGTATTGTTTATAGTTACAAAGTACATTAACGATAATAGCGGTGCTGTATCATATAGACGTATACTTACATTGATTCGCTTTGTATATTATCGATAGCGTTACTATTACATGTTAGTGGAGAGTTGTAGAATAGAAAATTGACTAAAATGTATGTTCGTACGTATGGGGTACACATGCACGCAATAAATAATAGATGTAAGTTTGCACTCATTGAACTTATTAAAGTTTGAAGCATTCATTGTTATATTTTTCGTGTAAATCTCAGAGTCGGATCTTTAGTTCTATATTCATCATACATAGTAAAAGTTCGCCCGGCTTGAGATTGTGTTATTATTCGACGGCATTACATGTACAAACCAGCACAGACGATGTTTCCTAACTTTTCCTAGATAGGATTAGGTTTTAAAAATGGTTGAATCTAATCAGACTTATGTCGACCTATTATGCTAACCGTGAGGACACGGTGCTACAAACAGCATTATCATTTAGAACGTCAATATTTTGATACCAACTGATATTTGTCATTTTTCAGATCTCAATTTTTATATATATATATATATATATATATATATATATATATATATATATATATATATATATATAGTCTCGGAAGTTTCTCAACCATGAAAACTGAAAAAAACAGAAAAAAAAACCTTACGTCCCAGGTCGTTCAGTGGAAACTCACGCATGTAAGTTAATTTAGTTTTTACAGTTATTATATTAGTGTGCTTCTAACATTATTTAAGGGGTCATCGGTTGTTTACCATGAAAAACTGTTTCGAATATTTAAATATAATATATCACAAACTCCGTATGGAACGAGGCAAACCACATTAGATTTGTCAAAGTTTCAAAGGTGCGATCTCAAACGTCTATCTGAAACTTGAATTGATCAACGTCAAACGCCCGCCAACCTACTTTTCTGTGTAAATGTGTCTATTTAGATATGGCATGTATTTGTATTTGCTAGTATATATATATATATATATATATATATATATATATATATATATATATATATATATATATACCAACTCCTTTTTATACACTCTGAGTTCCTTAGATAGATATGGCTGTGCATCTTTTTGTTACGCCCTATTATGACCTCTGCATACTCCAGGAACTGGAATCCACAGATTCTTGAATTTTCCCATCATATAGATCTGCTTAATCGTATGTAAACTGATGGTTCCCTGACCGCAATGACATAGGCAGTCGAATATTTGCATTTCCTCCAAGTTGAGTGTAATGAGCTATTCATGCGCATTTCTATTATTATACAATATATGTGGGCCCTTGTTAATGAATAGGCTTTCATTTATCGACCAGAATGTATTTTCTTATAGCTTTTTAGAATGGAGTCTTCCATGAATGTTACATTAAGGGATTTGACGCCTTCAGTTCAGTAATAGGGCGCTTATCGACAATCGAATAATAATATAGGATACGTAGATACGTCTAAGCATTTCTATAGGGTTCTATATTTCCGGCTTGGTGGTCACGCTTACGTATGAAATAACACGTACGTAGATCTGCCATCAATACATTTGAAATTACATTTTAGTGGCATGTCACAATCAATTTTGAAAAAAAAATCCGTAGGTCAGTTACACTAACGTTTAAAAGGACTTTTAAATGCATCCGTCACGGTTTAGTTTTAAATAACTTTTTTCTCTGATCTATAATGATTAAGTATAAAATAGATTTTAATTCAGTCTCTCTCTCTCTCTCTCTCTCTCTCTCTCTCTCTCTCTCTCTCTCTCTCTCTCTCTCTTAAGTGTAAACCCTCATTTTTTGGACGTTTACGTTTTATTTTAAAATATCATTTATTTCGATCCGTCTTAAATGAATTGTAAATGATGTTATTGCGAGGTCAGTCAAAATAAGTGTTTAAATAAGTTTTCCGTCGATCCCCTAGGCTTAAGTTCAAAATACCATCATGTTCGGCTTGTCACCATTATTTTTGTTTACGGGAATCACGCTTAAGATTAAAATATCATTTTCGTCATTCTGTTATGATTGATTTTTAAATATGATTTCCGTCGAACCGTTATGCTTAAATTTGAAATTCAATTTCAACGGTCTATCCCAATTAAATCTTAAATACAATGTTGGTTGGGCTGCTGCTTAAGTTTGCAATCACATTTTTAAGATGCAGCTACGTTTATCTGTACTAAACAGTTTTATTCTCATGCCGTTGCGTCGTTCCGCCATATTTAAGTTTGTCAAGGAATTGTAATCGCTAAACGCGTATAGTAAGTCGGCGCATCTTAAGCGAATTCGTTCTTGTTTGTATTTTCTTTAATTTACTGAAATAAAATACGATCAAGCGTTCAGCACGATTTCCATTCAAGTGACTTAAATATCAATGAAAGCCCTTAGCGCCTGTTAAGAAGAGATCTACGATGAGGTCAGCCTCGTTAATGATCGGCGAAATCTCTTCTGCAGCGCAACCATCGATAGGTTTTTATGAATGTGGGCTCGCTTTTATTTAGCCTATGCACTGTTCAATAGATATATATATATATATATATATATATATATATATATATATATATATATGTGTGTGTGTGCGTGTGTGTGTGTGTGTTTACGTAGTAGTATAAAAACCATTCCCATATATAGTTCAGATAGATTCTTATGAGAATCACTTTCCAAATGAAACGGAAATTCAGTATTAAATATGTAAACCTGTTTATAGTTATTCCACAAAATCAATAAAGCAATACATTAATAAAATCCCCGATAAGACTAATATCATACTGTGATTGTATGTAAATTTCGAAGCAAAATAATGTGTACACAATTTACTCTGTTCTGAATATTTTCCAGAAAAATGTGTAAGGTATCCTTTGCTCCGGTATCGATATACAATCAGTGTATGATAGAACTCTTATCTGCTATTATATACAAGGGACATACTTTTCGGTGATAGGTATCCCACGTAGGTGGTGTCTCTATATTAGTCTATTACAAACTATAAATACACATTTAAAATATTAATGACACATGTGTATATATGTCTAATATTGAATTAATAACTACAAAATAATTCATGAAATAAAATAATAAACGAAAGAATACTAGTATTTATATACATATTCTTATTTAATAAATCTTTTGGAAAATATACGTTCTATTTGATGGAATTATACGTTTTATTGATATCATGATGCTTATATATTCATTTCCACAACCGCGTATTCTCAGTTATAGGTCAATCGTGAATATTAATTATAGAATAATAGAGGAAATTGTAATAAGAATAATCACTGTAATATTTTTAAAATATAATTTTCCAACGTCGCTAAATAAGTATGACCATGATTATTAACACTGGCGATTAGGGTTTTGTTTAATTTATAAAATATTATTTACAAAAGTTTAGTTACTTTTTTGCTATGACATGTTCAAACATTAATTGGTAGATTTCCTTAATTTCATTTCTAAAGAGGATGTCAGTTATACTTATTAGTCGCAGACAATTTACCACATTTGCAGTAGTACTATCTTCCTTAGTATATATATATGTATATATATATATATATATATATATATATATATATATATATATATATGTATATATAAATATATATATATATATATATATATAAATTATATGTATATATATGTATATATATTTATATATATATATATATATATATATATATATATATATATATATATATATATATATATATATATATACATATCTACCAGCACTACCATGACTCTTGTAACCTCTAGCTTAATTTACCAACATTTACAAAAAAATCATCAGTGCCATCTTATTTAAGACCAATTCTAGTTAACAACACTAAAATTATACATTCCGAAACCATTTTAAAAACATTAAAAATACTGGAAGCTACATGCATAACAACACAACAACGTAAAATTGACTACACTACATATCACACCAGTTGTAACATTTAAATATGCTTACGGTAATGAAATGTTGTTCTGTGATGCCATCAAGCGTTGCTGAATCAAATGAAAACGTCTTCTGTGCGTTTAACCACCCTCTTTTAAAAATATATCTCCTTTGTCCAGCTTTTTAATTAATTTTCTTGTGACACCTGAACAGGATTCGACGAAGAATTAAAAGCGTTCGTGAACACTATGTAACCTATGGAGCATTTTTTTAATTTTTTATCAGAAAAATTTAAAAGCAAAAAAAGGTATCATCAAACAGGCAGATTCTGTTGTTTTTTAACGATGTTTGTATAAATATTAATATGTATGAATATATTTATATGTTTCTGTACATTATATGAAGATATATGTATATATATATATATGTATATATATATATATATATATATATATATATATATATATATGTATATATATATATATGTATATATATATATGTATATATATATATGTATATATATATATATATATATATATATATATATGTATATATATATATATATATGTATTTATATATATATATATATATATATGTATATATATACATTTATATATATATATGTATATATATACATTTACATATACATGATTAACGTTTAGTCTATAAAGGTTTTGTACATAAAGGGTTTCAAAACAAATATATGTTCTTAACATATATTAACAGTTCATCCTCATTTTTTTTATTTTTCGTTCCCGTTCCTACTGAAAAAAAGTTTCAGAGGATCATATAATTTTTTATGCCGGCAAATGATAGCAACTATCTAAGTATAAACATGAATGTTAAATATGTTAGATGATTATCTAATGTAATTTTTACGTCCTTATAATTGTATGTAATAGTTTTTTTTATGAAAAGTTAAAGTACTTCGCATCAATACTGACATCTAATCCAAGGTTTTGATTTGAAATCTGCTGTTAATTTTCCTCTATGATCAACCGTTAAACTGTTATATAACGATACACATATACACGTTCGCTTTATATATATATATTTGTGGCATAATGAACATTTTTCGAGATTTTAATGTACTTTATATAGACAAGTGCGTATTTGTATTAAAGAAAACGACTCTCAAAATACAATTGAATAAAAAATCAAATTATATTTACAAAAATATGTTATATCTGGGTTTTTTTTTAAGCACCGTATCTTACAAATTAGTATGGATCTAAGCTTAATTAATATTAAACAAGTTATTTAATTAAGTAATTACATAATAAATGTAATTATTTTCCATAAAAAAAAACATCTTAGGATATTGTTGAATCATGCCTTCTTTTAACCCCTCTTCTCTCTGATGAAAATAGTTTTTTTGAACTTTCATTCCATGAAAATAAAAACATGAAAATTTAACATAAAATGCGTCCTACTTTCAATTCCAATGCTCGAGACAGAACTACTGAAATGTGTAATTGTTTTACTGTAATTTACAAGAAAGTCACACTGCTACTGTCACTTAAGAACCTTCTGTGAATTATGTGTCATATAAATAGATATCGTAATTCGGGAGTTGTGCAGCGAGAAGCTTGTCAATGTTACATTTCAATATTAGCACGTTTGCTCCGTGCGGAAAACATGGAACAGGAAAGACAAGCTGTTCGATCAGAGAAGCTACGAGAATAGAACATCTTCTGGCATTTACGAACATTTACATAGGAAATGTGTGATGTTGCTGTTGAAAATTTTTTGTAGAAATATTTACGTGGCAAGTGAATATGTTCGCCGGAGGACATCTCTTTAAAATACATGTAAAACAAGCCTATGTGTTCTAACATTGTTACGATGGAAGTTGTTTTTAAGATTAGTAGAACGGTTTGGAACTATTAAAATAGATACATTGTTGTACTCTATCAAAGAGGGTGAGATTAGTTGTTTATTCACCAGCCAAGATGTGGCAACAATACGCCATACATGGGCGGATGGTGGCTTTTTAGATATATATCATACTGACAAGTGGTGGGAATGGTTTTCTAACGCGGTAGACGGACCGCACTTTCTTTGAAGCATACTTGGCAATGTCTTCTATCTATTTATTTAAATTATGTGATCTATTAATATAAAACCGAGGAGTTTTAATGATTGACTTTGTGAAAGGTTGCTATTAACGATGGTAATCAATTGTTGGGAATGTATTTTATAATTCGTAAAGGAAAGGAGTTTTTTCTTGGTAGATTTCAATGTAACCATAAATTCATGGTCAAATTCCATTCCATACTGGACATCATTTACTAAGGATAAGGCCATTGTCTGGAATATATATGCGCCTAATTTGTCTTCATGTCGAGAATAGAGTGTAGTGTACTCAGAAATCAAAATTGCACATTCCTGACTAATTCACAGGCGTTTGAAAAAATAATTATACTAGGGGCTTAGAAGCATAAACTTACATTGCACATTTAGATATTTTAAGCGAGTCATTTGATAAATGTCAATGTTACAAACATATAATAATTACCACTCAGACGTCATGCTCCGGAATAACACCCGACCAGCATACTACGATTAAGCACATTTTTATGAGGCTTTCGTTTACAAAAGTTCAACATAAAATTGCGCCAAATTAAACAAGAGACAACCTTGTTATAGTAAGTACGTCATACTGTTTAGAAATAATGAGTAATGCGACTAATATTCCTAATAATTTTACAATAATTATACGTTTATATTTTCCACTATTATTGAGAATGTTAACACAAGATTTCTATTAAACGCTCTAATCTCATCGAGTGTTTTAAAAGGACTTATTTATAACATAATTAATGTTACTTTTAATAAACTAATATATAAAGAAAAGTCATACTGTACCCTATTTTCTTCAATTGTAATAGCTTTTATGACAAGATGTCGGTAAAATATATGCATGTCGGTGACGTCAGTCAATGATACGTTAGTGTTCGAATACCCCAAATAATGCTTTCCCTCGTTTTCATCGGTTTGGATATATAGTCCTGTTCGTTAGTTTTAGAATAATCCGACATACAAGAATTTGGAGGAATTCTCATTCTCACACCTCTATCTACTGCTACAGCACCATTCGTACACTGAGAATAATTTTTGTAAGAGACGACTTTGGTAGCACCGTTATCATGATTCCATATTTCTATTTTAAAAACATTTACTTTAGATAATGGGAATTGTATAAAAAAAAGGAACACTTGACGCCCTCTCTACTTATACTTCTTTGTTTTCTAAGGAACTTTCTGATTTTTCTTGACGTCTGCTTTCTACGTGCCTTTCGTAATATCAGTTCACAAAAAAAGATTGACAGAAATAGCATTACAAACTAAGCGGTTAACATGTTCACATCTGAAGAAGGAAACAATTAAACATAGTAAATAAGTCCATTTCACAAGAACTATTTTAAGTTTCGTTAAACATGAATATATATTGTAGAATTTGGTATATTCGGACTACTGTTCTCATCTTGGGTGTTTTTATCAAAACGTGTCGGTCGATGTAACCTCTGACCTTCTGCAGGTCCGACAGAACCCGTGACGCAGTGGATACAGTACTAAGTTACATTCAGTTCTAAGTGACAGTCATCCGAATGTTGAAGGTTCAATGCTCAGTGCGGGCGATACGAAGAATAGCGAATTACTGAAGACTTATTCCCAGTCATGGCAGATAGAACGAGTGCATGCTAGCCCCGTGGAATCAGAATATAATAGTTTGAGGATGATTATTGGCTAAACGTAATTCACAATTTACATAGTGAGGCTAGCGAAAAAACTCACTTTCCTATTTTCAGCAACCCACACCTGCTACTCAGCTTCATGACATTTCACTACTTAATTGAATTCACTAATTACAAATAAATAGTCATATGAGGTTAAACGGGACTTTTCCTTTTAGTATGTTTTGAAATACTTGAACTCCTGTTTATTTTGAAAAAATTAGCAAATGTGTTGCGTGACGTATTTTTTATGATAGTGTTAACAGAACGCCTGTGTATATCATATATTATGTATCTTATACATTAGTTTTAATATTGTAAGACCTGCCCTGTAAATGTTTATCCACTCGGTTAATTACGCTTTGTCTTTTATTTCTCAAATATTGACATATTTCTTCTGAGAGTAAATTTTTCTAGAAAATCTACGCCTTATATTTGTGTAGCCTGTTTTTTGGTACACCATACTATCAATACTGTTGTTATTTGTATACGTTAAAATTAAAGATCATGTAAGATATAGTAAGGAAATCATACAAGTTTGTCAATATAATTGTAATGATAATTTTTTTTTCGAAACGTCGTATATAGTAATACTCAACCAAAAAGATAAGTGCCTATAAAGATAGAGTTAAATACCTATAGGAAAAAGTGTTATTTTAGTCGCCAACAGTATGCACTGTGAAATTGATTTAGCATTAGTACAAAGCAACTTCAAATCAGATTGATGAGTTATATTATTTGTATTAGTCGACTACTGTTACAATATTAGATGTTATTCTCACAAGGTTTAGCCTGATGTAACCATCGACCTTCTCTAGGTTTATCTTGTCTAACTCTGGAATGTTTATGTTGACTTTGAAATATGACGGTATTTCGAAATGTAGCCTTTATTTAATATACGAGGTAGCTTGCTATCGTTCCGTAATCCATAGCCGATTGGTCCAATCCTTATCTAAGTAAGCCATACTAATGACGGGTGTGAGCCATACTCACATGTTTATGGATTACTTATATGTGAATATATAAGAAATAAATACATATATAAATACATATATATATATATATATATATAAATATATATATATATATATATATATGTTAACGAAAAATATGCCATACACTGTTAAGGGTGACTAAAAATGCAATTGTTAGCATCTTCATCACTTACGAAGTGAAATAATCGAAATAGTTATAATCAAAATAGAACAAACGCTGAAAACACTAATGAAACAATTAAATAAATATACATCTAACATAAATCCAAACGGCTCGACTGATTAGAACAGCTGAAATGACAATACGTAAGAAGTGAAATGGAACCTATTCATGTCATTTTAAGCGCGCAACATAGTACACCGTATTTTACAGTGTTAAACAAATCACGGAGACAGGAACTGGCATTAAGGTAAGATTAGAAAGCTATTTTCATTCATCTGGAAGAACTCGTCTTTTAATGATTATAAATACACGTATAAGTTTCATGCTTGCGTAATCTTCCGTGAGGAGATAAGTTTACTTCCGGTTGCACAATTCGAACCCTCATGCATGATTAAGTTTTTAATACAAAAGTTCCAACCGACGAGGTCAACTTCAACAGCAATGGGTAATGCGTGAGAATAAAACATATAGATAGAGATAGAGAGAGAAAAAGCCAGAGAAAAAGAGAGAGATAGAGAGAGAAAAAAGACAGAGAAAGAGAGAGAGAGAGAGGAGGAGGCGAGAGTCATCTTACCGGTTCAAGTGAGCTCTAATCCATGTGTACTCATTTAATTCAATACTTCAAGCAATACTGAAAAGAATGTCTCTTTATTTCTTTTCTTCACCGTTGTACGTAAAACCAAGTAAATTTCCATGAACAGAGTTTATTCCAGGAAATACATATTCCTCTTTGGAACACATTGGCAGGTTTTCAAGCATCTCATAGTAAGTTTTATCATACAATCGACGCTCTCATCAACCCTTATCTTACGTGGTATTTGTGTTTAATAAGCGTTGACTCATTAGTATAAACCGAATCTACATAGCTCTTCACAATTAGTCACTATATGAAGACATAGTCTTTTTCATGGCGTATATTCCACAAAAAATATAAAAAATATGTACGTGATACAACTATATTATTTTTAACAGAATTAAATATACAACATGGCATATGCATGTTGCTATAAACGCAAGCATGATTTTGTAAAAAGTAACACTACGTAAAATCGCGTGAAACCGTATAAATAGTGTTTTTATGCCAACATTATATTTGTCCCATAACTGATTTTTGCCTTTTTAATTTTTTAGAAATGGTGTATTTTTAATAATTCTCCGAATATTGCCTATAGTATCACGTTGTAATTGAATGATTTACATTTGTTGATCGTTTTTATACACATAGTAGATCTTTTTTTATCTTTATGAGTTAAGACTTTTCACAGGAATCTACTATAATAACGTTCTCCTGAGCCGTATTTTTTGGTGCTACGAGATCAGGATGTCTGTAGATATTGGCTTTGTGATCCTAATGCAACAAACATTGATTTTTTTATTGTTTTCTTTATCTTTGCACAACTCAATCATCTTCTGCAAAGCTAAGAAAACAACAATTCCCTCTTTCCCTCGTTCTCATTCCTTTCCCTCCCTTCCTCCTTCCCCAAAGGTATAACCAAAATTACTTGACTCATTATACAATAACCCGAAAACAGTGTATACGCTGTAAAATAAATCCAACCAAACGAAACCAAACAGCACGAATCAACCTGTGACTATATGAACAACTTGAAGAAAAAAAACTCTTACCAAAATGACCACATTAAGCATAAAAGAACCCGAAAATAGTTGATTTGCCGTAAAACAAAACAACCAAACCAGCCAAACCAAAGCCGTATAAGAACCCTAGCGGTAATTAAGGCAATATGTATGTAAATATTTTTGTTTATTTAAAAAAGAAAAACCTATTTATACAACTGCTCATTAAATAATCCACACATGTTTAATATGATTTTTTAAAAAGTATGTTATGCATATTTATATATTTGAAATATATCAAAGAATATTAATTAATATGAATAAAATTAAATTAAACCAGAGAACGCGTTTGCTTGCATACTTTAATCTTACACAGGAATAAGTAAGTTCAATTGAGAGAAAAAATATTATAAAACTTTAGCATGTGTTTTGCATATGTTTTGAAAGCCACCCATGGAAGTTAAGGATGTACTTAATCATTAAATGCTGTATTCTTCTGCCTTATGGAGATATGTAATACTAAGTCAACAAAGTATGTAAACTAAAGTTCTTGCATTTTAACTGCCTCTCATCACCAAGTCTTTTCAAACTTCCTGTACATATCGAAATGTATACTTGACCAGAATTTATTGCTTAAGTTCAAGACGCTATTAACGCAGAAGCAAAATAACAGATAAGTTGAGCTGTCATATTTCAATACATTAAATAAAATGTTGAGCTGGTAAGCTTCCGTCGCCGGAAGTGAACAGCCTGCCAGTTTTGTCGATTACCTTTTGCTAGTAGAAAAAAAAACATATATTACAACCGGCGCTTGCGGTGTGAAAATAAACAACGATTACCCACTCAGGTTACATTTTTAAAACGTTCAGCTATTTCACACATAGCAACAAAAACACACAGACACTCCTTAAAATAATTCAACATGTGTCCCCTTAATGGCAATACCGGATATAACAAGTTATTTGAAAACGGGCTCTTCTGATTTTAGGAAATATGTTCTCAAAATTGATAGTACATGGTATAAATTGCAATCGAAGGCGTCGCTAGATGTAACCTGATAGATTACAAATTAGATATTACTTCTATTTCCGTTCAATTTTATTAAAGGATGTAAACGAAGCTAATTAAATTATTAGCAGGGAAACTTGGCAGTATGGAATTAATGCAGAATCACATATATTTGTTGTTGCTCACGATACCATAATTACTTTTTTTATTCTCATGTTTTTACGATTTAGTATATACAATTTTGTGGTGAGGAAGAAGCATGCACGTGCCATCGATTGAGTGAGTAGGATGTAAGTTAAATAGCATTACTTAAGATACATTTTTAAAAAATATAAACGACGCTGTCACATCGTAGCACAGTTCCCGGGAATCACTGAGATCATAGGTCTACTCTTGTTACAAGTAGTAAAGCTTTTATTAAAATGTATATTGTATTATTTAAGTTTTTCTAATTTTTATTTTGATGGAATCGTACAGTCATATTTTCTTTTTCTGCTTGTCCAACTTTAATGAAGATCCCTACGTTAATATTGTGTGGTTAGCTAAGTACGACTTACTCCAGCCAGGAATGGATCCATAAGGAAACATAACCTGAGTGAAATGGCTAGTGATAGTAAATACCTCCCATTACTTCCTGATCTCTCTGGCAGAAGAGCTCACTGCTCATTTGCATGCTCATTTGCATGAGTACAATGTCACTGGCAATAAAAGGGGAATGTTTTGAAGGAAGTGGGTCACTAGGAGAAAAAAAACTATAATCACAAGCTATTTAGGCGAGAACTGTGGCAGGAATGAGGATCAACAGTGAAATGCTGAAGACGTTCTCTGGAGAAGGGAATGTTGTAGCCTGGGTGAGCAAGGTAAAACTTGTCGCTAAGTTGCAGGACATCGCGGATGTGGCCAGCTTGATACCGCTGTATCTTGATGGTGATGTTCTGGCCCTATATTTGGAGATGCGGGAGGAGGATCGGTTGTCTGCAGACGTCATTGAGAAGTTGAAGGAAGTCTTAAACTGAAGGATCATTTGTGGCATATGGCAAACTAAGCCGTATGGTGTGGACCGGAGAGTCTGTCGATGTTTTCGGCAACAACATCTGGAGGTTGGCGGTACGACCAGGATTCAATGGAGTAGGCCTTCGACGGATGGTTAAGATGGCCTTCATCAATGGCTTCCCAGACCATATTTACATATCTTTGTAGCAACTGCCTGGTGTAAATACCATGGAGGTGGCGGAGATAATTACACAGGCTAGGGTTATAGCCGGCAAAAAGAGCGTGAGCAGGGAACGGTAGCTGTCGCTCAACGAAGTAACCTTCAGCAGGAGATTGTGAAGGACGAAGAGCCGAGAGGGCTGTGGCAGAGACCCAGGTTCGCTGGCAGATTTTACCGATGCAAAGGGCCGCATATGGCGAGGGAGTGCACAGAGCCGAAGCCGGAAGTCACGTGTTACCGCTGTGGGAAAGTCGGCCACATCAGCAGATTATGTCCCCAAGGAAACGGACAGGGAGAAGCCACTGCGCCGGTAGCTACCCCACTTATTCGATGAAGGCGCTACAGGGTACGTGGTCGCGAGTAGAGGTGACCCTGAATGGGCGAAGTGCAAACGCCCTTTTCGACACGGGCTGTACGTTGACACATCCAATAGGGCCAGCAGCATTACGGCAGTTGACGGCAGAGAGGTGAAGTGCAATGGCACAAGTGTCGTTCGGTTGATGGTATGTGGGATGTTACTAACAATCCAGGCGTTGTTATTAACAAAATTGTCACGGGTGTCGATGTGGTGCTAGGGATTGACGAAATTGCTCGACTAGGGGGCGTCACAGTACATAGGACCACCGTGAGATTTGGAGGACATCAAGGGGATGCATGTGTGCGATCCGAAAAAGGTGGCATAGGAACAGGCACGGCCGGGTAAGACAAACGTTGCATGATAGAGGACCAAGATTTCTCTGCACACTTTAATGGTGAGAAATTGACAGTTTAGTGGGCATGGAACGGAGAACCTCCCGTACCAAACAACAGAGTGGAATTCTACGAGCATACGTTGTGAGGAGGCGTGAGAATTGAATTTGAGAAGGAAATGGACCGTTGGATCTCAGAGGGGATTGTAAGACCATGGATGGAGAAGGTGGAAGGCGTGCTGCCGTTAATGGCGGTAGTTCATCCCACAAAGCAAAAGGTTCGGCCAGTTCTGGACTTCAGGGAGCTGAACGCATACGTTGCGTGTCACACGGGAGGCGATGTCATGGACGTGTGCGGGGAGACCATGCGAGAGTGGAGGCAGATGCAGAAGGCTGCGGCGATTGTGGATTTAAAATCTGCATACCGACAGATCCACATTTCGCAGGAATGCTGGAAGTACCAGCTGGTCGGATACAAAGGCCAAACCTACTGCCTAACTAGGTTAGGTTTTGGCCTAAATTCTTCACCAAAGATCATGGGGGCGATCCTCAAAACGGTGCTAAGCAAGGAGGACGCAGTTAGAAGAGCCACCAGTTCCTACATAGATGACATCATGAGGGATGAGACGGTGGCAACTGCGAAGGACGTAGTAAAGCACCTCAACGGTTTTGGGCTAATCGTGAAACGCCCGGAATCGTTAGAGGGGGAGCGGCGTTAGGGCTCCAACTAAGGAAGGACAAGACAGGAAGGTTAGTGTTCCGGAGGGGAAATGAAATCAAGGAGGTGTCTGAAAAACTGAGCAGGCGATTACTCTTCTCGATATGCGGATGACTGGTGGGCCATAACCCAATTGCAGGATGGCTGCGGACTGCATGTAGTTACATCTAAAGGCGAGCTAGTTGAGTGAAGTGGGAGGATGGAGTTAATAAAGAGAATGTGGACATTATGAGAGAGATTATTGAAGAGGTGAAGAGGGAGGATCCAGTGAGAGGTGTTTGGCACGTACCCAACAGTGCAGAAGGTGTTGTGCGATGCAAGCAGTGTAGCAGTAGGGGTCACCTTGGAGATAGGTGGTGTCACTGCAGAAGATGTTGCTTGGTTGCGGAAGATGGACGACGTGGCTCACATAAATGTGGCGGAACTGGATGTGGTTATGAAAGGTATTGACTTAGCCTTGAAATAGGGGCTACAGAATGTTGAGGTGAGGACCGACTCAGCCACTGCGTCGAGTTCGAAGCTACAGGAGAAAGGAGGGTGAAGACGAAAGGCGCCGCCGAGATGCTCGTTAAGCGACGATTGATGACATTAAAGCGGGTGATTAGGGAATGTTATCTATATCTTAGGATCAGTATCGTTCCCTCAGCGAAGAACAGAGCAGATGTGATGACGAGGGTGAATAAGACCTGACTCAAGCCCCCGAATGAGTCGGCTACTGCATGATGTGGCTTGGCTGAAGACACCCCGAAGGAATTGCATGACATGCACCATTTCGGAGTGGATAGAACCTTGTTCTTGGCCAGGAAGATGGACCCCAGAATCACAAAGGAGGCCGTCAGGACAGTGGTTTAGAAATGACACCGGTGTCAATCAGTCGACCCTGCGCCGAGTAGACACGAAGTTGGTGACGTTCAAGTGGCAGATAACTTGAGCAGGTCAACGATAGACGTAACGCACTATCGACAGAGGCCGTACCTGTCAATGGTCGACTGTGGACCTGGAAGAGGGGCCATCTGGAGGGAGATCAAGACGGAAAACGCAGGTGAGATTGCAAAGGTCCTGGAAGAGGTGTTTTTGGAGAGGGGTCCAGTGACGGAAGTGCTAATGGACAATGGAACTGCCTTTCGCTCAGCAGCCCTGAAGAATGTGTTGGATACGTGGGGAGTGCGGCGCTATTTCAGGGCTGCATATAGACCAAGCGAAAACGGAATTGTGGAGCGGCATCACAGACCATCAAGGCTGTCGCTTAAAGGGGCCAGATTTCACCGCCAGAAGCTGTCTTCTGGTATAATATGGCTCCAAAGACAGGGCAAAAATTGGAGTCAGTGCCGCAGAGGGCAGTCTTACAGTACGAGTGGCGGTATCCTCGAACTGCGCCCGTAGCCACAGAAGAAGGGGAGAAGCAAGCGTCTGTGCGAGTGGGAGAGGAAGTGCGGATCAAACCTCCTTACGCTCGCTGTACCACACGCTGGGGGAGGGGCATTGGGACAAGTGTCCATTCCCCGAACAATGTATACATTAACAGCATCCCTCGACACATCCTTGATGTGCGGCCGGCAGTGGTGTCATCAGAAGAAGAAGTCAGCGACGTCGAGCCAAGTAGCGACTTTCACGAAGATGCTCCGCGGAGATCGCAACGAGATAGACGCCCGCCATGTTGGTCGAGCGACTACGTGAAGGGCTAACTTGTGATGATCGTGTAGATCAAGGGGGTGTGTGGTTAGCAAATTATGACTTACCCCAGCCAGGAATGGATCCAGAAAGAAACAGAACCTGAGTGAAATGGCTAGTTATAGCAAAGACCTCCCAGGAGAAGAGCTCACTGCTCATGTGCATGCTGATTTGCATGAGTGCAATGTCACTGGCAATAAAAGGGAAATGTTTTGAAGGAAGTGGGCGACTATGAGTTAATCATTTGAGTTGGTGATTACGTAGGTGTGTGCGCTGGATGAAAGACTGTTCGGAGGGATATCATTTGGCAGAGCAAGACCGTGGTAACATGTTGTTGCGATAAGGAGTACGGCCGCGAGGAAATCAGGAGTAAGAAAAATATCACATATTTAATTTAAATTAACGTGTTATATCCGATGTGTTATCTAGCTTAACAATATACACAGTCATGGTAATATTTCATGGTAATATATAAACTCTTTGCTGAGCAAATACATATGGGCAGACTCATATAAAATGAATTGCATATGTATGTTGTATATAACATTAAATATTGGTTGTACATAATAGATAATAGTAGTAATTTACGCAGTAAGCATAGAAATACTTGATATTCAAATTAGTGTTTTTTTATATTTCATAATTAAATAAATAATAATTTAAATACAACAAAACAATTCTTGTGAAAGCAATTTGAAAAGCAATATTGAATACATATTTCGTTCAAATAAATTAGTTAATATTGTTATCATTCAATTTCAACGTCAAATATTCTGATCTGAATTTTACTCAATAACGAAAAGAATACCTTTTCCAGGACGGAGTAAAATAATTCCCGGAGCAAAACACATTTGCACCGCTATTATGTTTTTTTACAAAGATTCAAATGAATACAAAATGCTACGAAACCTTATGTCTAGAATACTTATTGCTATTCTGATCAAATTATATTGCATGCTTCTGAATCTAGAAAATATCGAAGATTTGAGGATTAAGCATAACGGGTTTTAAGAATAATTTAAAAATTGTTTCTAATTAATATGAATCGAATTTAACGGAAATCTGAAACATTTTAATTTTAATTTTTTTACTTATATGATGCCCTTTACACCTGTTTAAAATACTAAAAAGAAATGTAATTTTATGCAATATTAATTAATTGCTGTTAATTACCTATTAGTAAAATTGCACAAAATTTAAGGTATCTGAATTTTCACATAGGTTTTCTGTCCCATTATTACCTTCATTGCTATCAAACTAAATTAAACTTAATATAGCTTACAATAGTATTCCTTACGCAAGCAGCTATGATCTATAACTAATCGTATAACAGCAAATACACGTATCTAACTTATATAAATAGAGATGGCACGTTTAAAATCAATTGTTTCAAATATAAGCCATTCGTGAAAATTTAATAAATTAATTGTACTAATTTGTAAATGGATGTATTATTGTTAAACCATACTCATTGACACCAATAATAATATCAGACACATGCTTTTGATATTATTTTATATTCAATCCGGTTCAGATTGTACTTCCCATTTCAATAACCTACCATTTAAGTTATGTACATTGTTTAAGATAAAGACAGCCAACCTTTAGTCTGGAGAGATAATAGCTATCCCCTGGAGTAGTATCCGCTAGTGTCTAAATCAAGATGCAAGCGTTGTGCAACTTCGAATAGCCCTCACTTAAACCGGCATTGTCGTGGTACAGTAACTAGAACAACACAAACGCGAATGGAAACATGACCAGTATAAGACTAGTCTTTATTAAGAATTGTTCCTTATGAGACTATTTGCACATTAAAAACTAGAGAGTCTACAACAGTAAATGGACGAAGTGTATATGGTTTCATATATAGTATGGTGCTAAGAAATAGTGAAAGCGACGTAGTAGAGGCGATAAAACTCTGAATTCTGCATACCAGGTTAACCGACTAATAAAGACTACTTACGTAAACATCGTCAAATCTTGTAGACCTTGGCGATGTTTT
The DNA here is from genome assembly GCA_963556195.1 of Sepiola atlantica. NCBI lineage: Eukaryota > Metazoa > Mollusca > Cephalopoda > Sepiida > Sepiolidae > Sepiola > Sepiola atlantica. The sequence continues at coordinate 225,069,211 of OY744515.1, read as the reverse complement.
TTTCTTAATTAAACATTCTAAGTTTTTTTTTTTTAAATTTTATGACATGTTACTCTAATTCTTTTTATTCTGTAATATGTTCGCGTAAAATGTCATATAATACTGGATATGCCAATATTATTATACCGCAAACATCTCAAATAATTTATAAACGGATTTGTTACGTGCATAATTAGATTATCATATATACTATGATCGGTGTATTTACTAAACTATTCATTATACCCAGGATTAGTTTCGATATGAAAGTAAAACATTCTGTGAATCTTAATTCTATCTTTAAAAAGAGAGATTCACTAGAAATAGTATTAAACATACATAAACAGCATATAAGTAACAGCAAAGAACATGTGTTCCAAGCTTGTACCAATTTCATGTACGAATCTTTAACATTTTTTTTAAATGACCAAAAAACAATGCAAAACGAGGAATATGAAACCACATAAGACTTAATAAAATGTTGAATTATTCTAATATTCTAGCTTCGTTGATTTTGGAACAATTTATTGTGTGCATCCTACCATGTATTCTTAATATACTTTATGTCAATAAAATGAATCAGTGCAGATAGACAGCGAAGACAACGAACTGTGTTCAGTGTGTTCTTGCATAAAATAATCTCATAATGTCCATCAAAATGCTTGAGTACTTCTTGAATAGACACTCGTTAATATTCATCATCATCGCATCTATCGCTTACCCAGTCATCTTATGTTAGAGCGTATATTATTTTTGTCTCAGTAATTTCATTTTTATAAATAGCCGAGCTGTTATCGATTTGTGAAAATTATAGATGACTTTAAATAAATACCTGCACCCCCTCTTCCACATTAAACTCAACGTCTGTTATTTAAACTAGATGTGTTCGCTCTACCGGTTCACATATTAATAAGTTATGGTATTTTAATGTACTAATTATGATACTAGAATAAATATTAGCAGGTTAATTTGGATAAGGAAATCCTTTTGAAATTGAGGGAATGGATATTTTTAATTAATATTTACACAACTACAAATATTTAATATACACATTTATGGTTTCCTGATTTTATTAGCTTCACATATGCTTATATATATATATATATATATATATATATATATATATATATATATATATATATATATATATATATATATATATATATATATGGGTGTATGTGGGTGTTTCGACAGCTCATCAGCGTGGTCGACTATGTAAGGATTTGAACCCACAACCACATTGTCTGTAGTCGAATGTACTTCTGCTCAAATACGAAGACTATTGTTTAATCGCTTAAATGTTTACCGATGTCTATTGTTATCATAATTATGATCACCCTAAATAAACATGAAACATATTAAACCTAGAATACTCGTCACACGCGTCAGACATGTCTTAGCAGTTCAGTGGTAATATCTTCGACTACAGGCAATATGGTTATGGGTTCGAATCTGCAATAGTCAGTCGCCCTCATGACCTTTGGATACAGCGAAACATATCTATGTGGAAAACTATATATATATATATATATATATATATATATATATATATATATATATGCGAAAATATGTTTCAATCTACCCTAACTATATTTACATCAACACCAGTGAGGCTTTTGAAATTCTAATGATATGAGAATACATTGAAATATCGTACATGTAGGCATCTCCAACTCCCTTAAACAAATCTCTATATTGTTCATTTATATATTCATCTATGTTTTTTTTTTCAAATAAATTAATATTCTGTAATAAACTTATCTAATTCATATTTTCTTATGTTCTTCTACATACGCTATCGTTTTATTTATAGTGCTATTATTACAATAACAAATACAACTAAATAAATAGAGTATATTAAATGAAATGATAGCGTTTTAAAGCTTTTTTATAATTAAGTCTTAAAGGTATATATATATATATATATATATATATATATATATATATATACATATATATATATATATATATATATATATATATATATATATATATATATATATATATATATATATATATATATATATATATATATTAACATGGATTATAATACCAGGCCAATGTGAAGGTAGAGGTTAGGGTAAAATCGGTTCTGTTTTCATAAGACCGTCTAAGCGGGAATTACTTTCTTCTTTTGACGGTATGGAAATAGGGTTCGCCTCCTCATCCTATTATACTCTAACTCAGTAGGTCAATGTAGTATATGTTCGTTCACCATATTACTACCTAAGCCAGAACGATCTCAAGATTCATAACAAGACAATGGAAGACATTATATATATTGTTTTTTTTTTCTGGGTTTTTTTCTTCATGGTGTTAGTCAACGACAACACCGAGGATTGGCGATGCTTCCGATTTTATTGGAGTGTGTTTTTTATATGACCGGTGCAAGCAGTTGAAGTGCTGTTAAGTATGGGTTAGAATAATATGAGTGCCACTACAACATTGAAAACGTCGTTAAGAGATATATTTGAAAATTTGAGAAACCAGTCAACAGACGCGTGAATTTATATCAATAAATGAAATTTATTAATCATATATGTAAATCTATATAATTCTTCTGATGAAAATATTTTAATCTTTGGAAAGCCTGGCTAAAGGAAAGAAACATACATATGTTTTAACGAGTAAACTTTGCATTGAACAATCGAAGATGAAATACAATCATCATTAGCACATTATTATCTCTCTTCCTGTATATATATATATGTATATATATATATATATATATATGTTTGTGTTTATATAAGCATTTGCAAATTTAATGTACATTTAAAGTATCTATTATAGTCTGTATTTAGGCAGCATTGTTTTTATTCATGTAAACATTTTAAAAAGTAAATGAATTAATCGGCTTGACTATACGTTTCTGTATTTTTTTTTCATTCATACGAATGGTCTTTTTTTCTATTAAAATACAATAAATGGATAAATATTCTATAGGTGTCAGCGCGTTTTTGATTTTCGTGGAATCATCCGCATGGCTTGACAATCCATTACACCAAAAAAGCATAATCATGAACATAGTGTTAAAAAGCGGATAGACGCGCACGTACAAGAACATTATCACATTATTCCTGAAAATACGTTTACGATTGTATTCATTTTTGAATTATTAATATATTTTCTTATTTATTGATTTATTCATATATTTTTTCTACTAAAATATATCAGAAAAAAGAAGTGACGAATTGTAATGATTAATATTAATCTATCAGTTAGACATTTATTGCAAGCACTAACGTTTATTTTCTAATAAACACCGCAGAGGATAAGTGGATGACTCAAGGAAAATGGACTTCAAATAAAGTTGAAAGGCATTACTTCCGGAGTAATTTTTTCTTACACAATGATACATGGACTCACGATGAATATATATTTATTTTTAAAAAAAACACATATGTGTGCGTTATAATATACATCGTATATTTTAGTTCATTAAATAGATATCTAGTAATACAAAAACAATATTTACTTATTAGACAGCAGCTGTGTGAACAGATAAATATGTTCACACAACAACTCTCCGAAAAGCACTTGCGTTAACGGTATTAGGTAAACCCCTAAATAATGAAAATTAAGAATACTACGCACTGTACAAAAACACTACACCGATATGTATAAATGGGTAACACTTTAACGAGGAGTATAGTCAGCGACGAATCTGTATCGTATCATTGAAGTAGTATGGATCTTCTCTTAACATATTGTAAAGTTAAATTTCAAAATTTATCAGGAACCGATGGTCTAACCATATGGATCTGGCATAAGGTGCATTTTTTTAATGATCTTAAAACAGTAAGAATATGATATGATTCGTTACTATCATGAGGAAATATAACTGAACGTGATTGGCTAATGTAAACTACGCAATGTAAAAATTTAAAAAAAAAACGTAAAAACAAACAATGTGTATGGACGTTATTTAATAAACATACTAAATGTAAACTTAGCTAGAAATCATGATTAGACTTGTATCTTAATGTGGCTAAACATGATGCTATCTTTACTCATCTGCAATTCGGAAATGGAACCAAAATATAAATGCACTATTATTTCATTCATCAATTCATTGAACCGTTTACATCTGATTTGATGCAAACTCATTAAAATCCAATCGTCAAACGTTGAGTGACTTACATCTTGTAATTTATGATCTCAGTGTTTACATTTTGCGAACAATCTCTAAACAGATTGTTATCATTTTTATCACAAATAGTATTACCTGGTAGAAAGCAAAAAATAAGGTTATTGGTGGTTACTGCTGCTTACGGGTGACATTATTAAGATAAACTCGCTGTGAGTTATTTGTAGGCACTAAAACATATGCGATAAATACTAGATGATCTGATTTGTTTAACAAGGTAAAAATATTTTACGATAATTTACTTTTGAAATCATGTAAGATAGTAAGCGAGAAACACGAAACAGACCTAGGTCTGTGAGGAACACTCTCCCGATGAGAGTAAATGAACAGTGGAATCTCATCGGAATATGCGACAAAACCAAGCGGTCCGATATTTGTTTGTATAATAATACAATGACATTATTAATGATGTTGCCTCCCAATAACATATATTAACCGCCATATACCATATACGACGACGGGAGGAATGCGTGCAATCATTGCAGTCGGTATATAAAGCATTAAAAAAGACAGATCTCACAATCGGTTATAATTTTACGCAATACAAAGACGATTAATACGTCAACTTATACTATTAACTCGGATATAATATGGTCAATAACCAACTAACCTTGCTTGAAAAAGCGTGACCTCATAGTTGTTCAGAATCTATCGGTTATATAGCACTTTGCTGTTGAATCTGTATACACTGAACTTTTTTTACTATATAGTTCGCTGCTCAGTATGTACCAAAACATAAAGCTGTTTAGGTTTAGTAAAGAAACAGAAAATACACCCTTTTATTCTAAGTATAACTAATTTAATCTCTCATGAAAGAGAAGAATCGACCATAGTTATATATTAATGTGTAACGGGTTGTGTTATTATCACTAGTATATTTCCTGACGTAAACATGAAGTGAACATTCGAAAGAGGTACACATGTAAAAGTAAACGTTATATTCATGTGTCGAGAGACTATATCAATTAAATATAAGTGGGCTTCCTCGAAAATTAAAGCAGTCTTAAACTGCACCCCTCTTTAACACATATTTCTGAAATCCGGTAGCCAGAAGCAATCCTAGATCACTGGAAGCTCGACTGGGATCAGCAGGAGTGTATCTAAACACAAACCCACACCCATACACCCCCCACACAAACATATATATATATATATATATATATATATATATATATATATATATATATATATATATACATATATATGTATATATATATACATATATATATATATATGTATATATATATATATATGTATATATGTGTATATATATGTATATAGATATGTATATATATATGTATATATGTATATATATATGTATATATATATATATATATTGTATATATATGTATATATATATGTACTTACGTATATATGTATATATATATATGTATATATATATATGTATATATATATATGTATATCTATATATATGCATATATGTATGTATGTATATATGTATGTGTATATATGTATGTATGTATATATGTATATGTATATATGTATGTATATATATATATATATATATATATATATATATATATATATATATATATATATATATATATATATATATAGTAATCCAGGTAGGGTAAAAATCCACAGGGTCTTGAGAGCTGTAGATCGATAACATCGACATGCCAGTGTAGCAGACCTTGTACATGTTTGAATAAAAGCATTCACTATATATATATATATATATATATATATATATATATATATATATATATATGCCAGTTTTAAGTAAGGAATATATGGATACCCTGTAAGGGGGCATGCTACAGGTTAAAAAGTGAGCATTTTTTTGTAATTTCGAACTGCACTATTTCTTAATCAACATTGTAAAATGTAATGGTCAAGGCGAAATTCATTACGATTGGAAACGATGCTGCGAGAAACGAAGAGCTTCTCTATTTTTTGAGAGTTTTACTTTTCAAAACTAGTTTCATGAAGGGTCGTTGAAAAGGCTTACCTGCTACTTAATTTCCAGCTGAAAAAGAGTATATTGATACATACTGTCTCCGAGGGTATTAGTGAAAGAAATTCAGTAGAATTTACAGAATTGCATTCCAATAAAAAAATACCAGCATAAAACAGTTGCAAAACAAATATTGTTAATATACATAAGATAATAGCACCAAAGTATTATATTAAAGTTATCTTTAGTTAATCACCAGAAAATCAGGAATTATAAACACGGTTTTTTGTGAACCTCTTTTTCAGTAATATTTAAATGTGTCTCTTTTATTGAGGAGATACCGACTCTGAAATTATTGGTCTTTCTTTCTAATCAAAGTTTTCTTGGAGCTGTTACATTTAATCAATTGACGTGTCTGCTTATCGTAAGGTCCGTTCTCTCTATCGCTCTAATGACTTTCGCACACGCCTAATGCTATTATTTATCTCTATCAATTTATAATCAAACAGTATATGAAGTATTGTTTTCATAGTCGGGCTGTTTATTTTGAGAATTCGCGATGAGGTTCAAAAGGCTATCTGTAAATTTACTATCCCTAACCTTTTTCCTGTCTGCACCTGATCCTTTGCAGACGTGATGTGGCTAGTCTCTTCTATATGCACTATTTTTGCATGTATTCTTCAGAAACGTCCGATTAATTCTCTACCTATTTTGCCCTAGCTTTTTTGAATCATTAGTCTAGTGGTATTCATAAATTCGCTGTAAATAGTTGTGTATGCAATTTAGTACGTATACCTTAGGCTATAGAATTCGAACAGGTGTCCAGGAAACAAATTATCAACTCATACACTCGGATTGAATCAGCAAAGGAATTGCGTGTTAATAACGTTGAGACATTTTCTGAATAAATATCTACTCCTGATATATCAACGCGACTTCCACTAGCATATTTACGTACAATAATACAATAGTTTTTAGAAGATTAGTAGTAACTAAATCTACAGAAATAAAGCACTGGGAATACATTTGTTATTAGAAATAAATATATATTTATTAAATTACATTACTGGTAGATAAGTACAGGTGAAACAAGTCAATAGGATTGCCGCAATAGTTATGCAATACAAAGAAACTTTACTTATGCAGGAACGTATTATTTAATGAAGTAAATAGATTTGTGATAAAATTCAGCACTTATACACTACTGTATACACATCGACAATGAGTTATGTAGTCATTTATAAAACAAAATCAACTATTAACTACTACTCGCGGATTGGATTACCCAAGTAAATTGAAATTAATACCGTTGGAATATATCATGACCAAACATATCCCTTCAACGATATGTGGAAAATATAGCAAGTTATGTGCACTATGAACTAAATTACACACCGATCGAAGAATTCTCGACTAAAAACGAACCTAAAAGCGTGTAACTTGAAGCATCACCAGGGAGAAAAGAAAAACTATACTAGTCGACTGCTGTGCGCAACACAATCTATTTATCAGATGTTTTTCTTTCTGCACCATTACCTATGGCCATTCGAGGAAAATACTGAAAAAAAGATTCGTTCGCTTTTCTCTTCTCAACGCAAAGAACCTATTTTGGCGACTCTATATCGATCTTTGTGGAAGAAACAGTGTTCTCCCTCGTCTGATCGATTTACTTTATCATGTTTGTTTTATTTTTTGGTTTTGCTTTTTGTCTTGAGTGTGTTATTATTATTGCAGATATCGCCTATAGCAAAAGATTTGCATTCTTTAAATCAGTTTGTCCTGTGATTAGGACTCTTTTATATATGCCTATGCAACGTAAACTACAGAATGTGATTCACTTTGACGTGGCTAAAATAGATTTTACCGTTTTTATACAAAACCTGACAAAAATAATTTTATGCTAGAAAAAACATAGCGTTTCATTATATACGATTTTACTATTCTTTGATATCTATGGGCATGATTCTTCTGAAATTAAAACAAAACAACTAAAAAGAAACACATAAAAAAACGAAAATGAATACCGGCACATTATAACAAGGGAGAAATAGTATTGCTGTTGAATAGACGTACACACGCACACACACATACATACACTCACACACACACACACATATATATATTTATATATATATATATATATATATATATATATATATATATATTTAAGTATATATAAATAAATGTAAACATATTTGTGTGTATGCATATATATATATACGTATCCATAAGTATGTATGAATAGAAATATATTTAAATATAGATATGCCTTTACGTTCATCTATATACTTAAAGATGTATACATAAATTAACATAGATATTTTTACATATATGTATATATATATATATGTGTATGCGTGTATATATATGTATATGTATGTGTATATATATAGAAGTATATATAGGTATATATATAAATAAATATATGTATATGTGTATGTATACATATATAAATATATGTATATTTATATATATAAATATATGTATATATATATATATAAATATATGTATATATATATATATATATAAATATATGTATATATATATATAAATATATGTATATATATAGAGAGAGAGAGAGAGAGAGAAAGAGAGAGAGAATATTTATGTACAAGTATATTCATAAGTATCACAAATTTAAATACGGAATTCATTAGAAAGGCAGATAGTTTCGAACAAAGTTAATTAACACATAGCTATTATTTACTTCGATATTTCGTACAAAAACGGACCTCATCAATAATACATAATACATTTACAAACTCAATAATTATACATACATTGGCGCGGTGATAAGATTACACACCTTTAATGCGAAACGACAGGATACGTCGAAGGAAGTGTGTGTGGGTGTGTGGGGGGGAGTCCTCTCTTGCAATTGTCAAGAAAAGCTATAATTTAGTGAATTGGAATTAATGCCAACTATCAATTCATATATCATGTGTAGTGTTCGTTATTATATTTACAGTGCTCATTATACGAGTAAAGAAACACAATTGTTATAAAAATACATTTTTAAATGTGTGGGATCGACACGGCATCGGTCGCATCCATAGTACTCAGATTATTGGACAGTGGAGCTTGTCAGACTAAAGAAAAACTAATCGATCATACACCAGGATCTTAGGTGTCGTATACAACATCTCGTAGCGGGATCATGTTACACACACGATGCTCAATAGTTGCCTTCTAACGCATATCGAAGAGTTGTACTATCTCGACATTTTTGAGTACTGTTTTTACAGCATTTCGACTGATGTAACACCTGACTCTATTCAGGGGCATGTCGCCAGGCTCAGAAATCTTTCTGTCGAACAAGGGAATATGTACGGAATTTTAAACGGGACCATTTTTTCAATCCGCGTGAGTAGATTGCTTTTGTTCCATTAGCCATTAAGTAATACGAAAGGGTATATTCCAGAAGAATGTCCCTTAACACTGACTATAACTTAGCATTTTATCCGTTACGCCAAATGCCCCTGCGTAATGATTATTACTATATAAATATATATATATATATATATATATATATATATATATATATATATATATATATATATATTATATAATTTACTTATATACACTAGCCAACCAATGCAGTATACTACCCAACATTACCCCTCAATATGAATACGTCATTAAAACAGTAATACCTACATCATCCGTTATCAACAATTACATTATTTCTCAATCATAGTTAGTTACGATTATGGGCTATACAACCATAAAGTTCGCCCTTATAAACTGGTACATTTTCCCAAACGAGATGTTTGAGCGAATTCGCGGTAACAATATTAACGTTAATCTTTGAATTTTATTCTTCAATTTTGGTTTCTACTTTCGTGAGTCGATGATATTTTGGCTCGGTTATAACGGGCTATTCATAACTGTAAAAGGTAAATCTATTTCAATGAAACCATAGTACGTCTCTGAAATATATAACGTATAGTTTTAAATAAATAATTTGTAATATTTTACCTCTTACATTTTTGCGATCGACCACTTTATTGATATGTATTCAATTTAGACCGACGCACTATATATATATATATATATATATATATATATATATATATAAAGAGAGAGAGAGAGAGAGAGAGATATATATATATAGATATATATATAGAGAGAAAGAGAGACAGAGAGATAGAGAGAAAGAGAGATTCATGTTTTAATGATAGTCTAATCTATTATTTATAATTAATTGTTCCCATAAATTGTTTACTTATATATTATGTATGATAGATTGTCGTTGCCGCCTCACATATGCGCTGCTCTTTGACTCGTCTTACTCTTCACTTGTTGGCTATGTCTATATTGTATGTCGTCTCATAAGTGTTGATCGTCTGAATTTTATCTCTATATGTGGTCAGCCATACACGATATTTCAATAGCTCCACGTAATAAAACTATTCGGTTAACTAGTACACTTTCTTTTTCATGGACGATATTTTCATCTTTGTATAGGTTTCCACCCTTATCTTGAATTGGCATGACTTATCCCGTTGGAGGCTTGACTCACACAAAATGCTTTCGAAGAGTTGAGTCGTTCCTAAATACTGCCTGGAAGTCATATAGATTACATATTTTCGGATGTTCCTTTCGGATAAGCCCTCATATAGGTTATATTATACTTCTCGTGAGTTTTCGGGTGGTGTATTTTGATGTTTGATACAGATTTCTTTAGGCTGATGTTATGCTTGCTGGATAGTTGTTCCCTTTGATATATATTGCTGTTCATACGTATTTTCTTTTGGTCGATGCTGTAGGGGTGACATTGACATTGTAAATTCCGGTCAAGATTACATTTTTACGAAATTCCAATTGTGTATTCATTTATTTTAATTTAGTGCATGTGTCACCCCCTCTTTTACAAGATTAAGAACAATACAAAATGACAGCCTTATCAGATAACTACTTATGTATGGTATCACGATTTTTGTGACATAAGTTTTGGAATATGTCATACAATATGAATAAGAAAGGCACAGTGTTATTCTTTACGAAGAAATACGTATTTCCACTAAGTACGTGTTTGCTATATAACTTTACCAATAGCTTAACCCACGGGGTATCATATCAACATTATTTGTACATGAGCAGGCGGCTGTTTCGACGTTTCATTATTGTGCATGTGTGTTATGCATATTCTATTTTTAAATGTCAAATCCTGTCGCAGAAACAATATATTTTCCTTGTTATCTACAAATCTAGAACGAGTATATTTCAAAAACGAAGTTAACATGTAGTTATAGCGATTCTAACTAAGAACATTCGCTTTCTTTTCCAGAAATAAATTAAATGAACACCGATGCATTATTCCGTCTTTATCTATTACGGACTCAGCAACTACTAAGTGGATTTAAATCAAACTTGCCCGTTGAACTTGACATGCAAATTTATTACTTTAACGAATGCAATTCCTGTTAGAGTTAGCTCGAGAAAGAGCATTAATAAATCACAAGTATTATCACTTCTCTTAATGTAGACTTGCCTTTCCAATAGTAAGTTGTGTCGGTTGGTCTACAGCTGAAATTAGAGTACATAATTGTTTATAACTACACATGGGAAACCAGATACCTTCTTTATGTTGCTGCATTGTTGTAGCAATGTGAATATGATCCACTTTTGTATTTATAATTTCTCTTATTAGTATTTACTGTACATGCTTAGTATGTGTTCTGAGACACCACTTAATAATGTCTATCCTTGGTCGGTAATGGAGACATCTTTTTAGACTGAAGAAATTCTAAGTTTTCCCCAAACTCTAGTGTTCTAGTCAAAAAGCTAGATTTCGTTCCTATTAAAACCTGGTCTAATATTGCATTTGATAGGAGGTAAATAAGGGCAATTATCACGCACTTACATGTTTCACTTATAGACATGTTTAGAAAAAATATAAAGTGTATATTTTATATAGGCAAAAGTAGGGACAATTGCTATACAACTTATATATATATATATATATATATATATATATATATATATATATATATATATATATATATATATATATATATATGGCCTAAGATTTACGATCTCCTCCGATGTTATTGAACAGTTGGTTTATATGTGCGGTGCTTGTTGTGAATGCCCTGGCAGGCTTCAGATAAATAATTAAAGTGTTACTACAGTTTTGAAAGCGTCGTGAGAAAATATATTTTAATTATTTTATAAACTTAAAAAAAATGATTAAATAAATTTGGATTTATTGATATAAATTCACGCGTCTGTAAACCGGTTTCTCAAAAAATTACAAATACTTTTTTTCTAACGACGCTTTAGAAACTGTAGTAACACTTATATAATTTATCTCAAGCCTGTCAGGGAATTAACTACAAGCACCAGATATATAAACAGACTCTCCGATAACATCGGAGAAGATCGCCAATCATCGGCCACGCCGTTAGATTTCAGCATGACAAATTTAAAAAATAAAACATATATAATGTGTGTTTACATCAGTATGGGTTTTTAAACCGAAAATTCGGATTTATAAAATATAAATTATTAAATAAAGTTGTATTCATCGATATACATTCGTGAGTCTGTTGACTGGTTTCTAAAAACTGTTCAAATATATCTACTAACGACGCTTTCAAAACTGTAGTAACACTTATATTATTCATATCAAACCTTAAAGGCATTTACTACAAGCACCGGACATATAAACAACTCTCCAATAACATCAGAGGAGATCGCCAATCTTCGGCCACGCCGTTAGATTTTCACCATCTAAAAGATAAACATAATAAAAAATACAATGTCTGTTTACCCTGATTATGTTTTTTTTAACTGAAAATTCGGATTTATAAAATATTTAAAAAAAAATAAATAAATTTTGATTCATTTATGTAAATTCACGCGTGTGTTAACTGGTTACTCAATAAATTTGAAATATATAAATTATATACATATATATGTATTTATAAATATATATATATATATATATATATATTGTTTCTTATTTTGAGATTTGTAGACGAACTAGCGACAATCAGCAAGTACTTCTATGGCTTTTTAAAAAATATATAGATGTTATATTCCTAGGTGTTAACAAGTAGTATAAACCTTTTTTTGTATGTCACACTGTTTTAGCCGATATCACTCATCGCTTACACTTTCTATATAAGAATATATAAAAGCAAAACTAATGTTCTGCAAAGAGCAGACATTCCATCCATTTACTCCCTATTGCGTGAGAGACGTCTTCGCTGGCTGGGCGATGTACGCAGGATAGATGATGGGCGCACCTCTAAAGATCTTTTTTTACTGCGAGCTTGTCAAAGGCTCAAGAAAACAGGGTCGTCCCCATATCTGCTTCAGGGATGTGTGTAAGCAAGATATAAAGGATCGCTCAATTGACATTAATACAAGTGAAACCTCTTTAGATGTGTAACCTGCCTGGAGGAAACAAATACGTCAGGGAATGTTCATCAGCAAGAAGAACATCTACAATGAAAATGCTGCGAGGAGAGCTAAGAGAAGAGCGAGCCTACAGGCAGACCAACATGCCGAGGTGACACATAACACAACAGTTTTCGTATGTCAACACTGTAGTAGACAATCCAAATCAAGAATTGGTCTCTACAGTCACACATAAAGATGCACATAAACAACATATTAATACGGCGCTCATGCATAGTCGTTGCGACTGATGGATGCAAATACACACATCAGGGGATAATAAACAAAAAAAGGTTCACATAGGTTTGGAAATACATCATACCATAAGCGTCTCTATAGTAAACGCACCGTAAAAACATAACTAATTTATTTTTCTTGTTTGTCTCTAATTTTACTAATGAAGTCATAATTTTCTGACGTCATAAATTATGCCTATTTTCTGTTCTAATTGATGTTGCCATCATTAAGTAAAAATACATATATATATATGATATATATATACAAACAAGATTGAATAACACTATGGTTATTTGAATTTTATATATTATTGTTTACTCATATATATATATATATATATATATATATATATATATATATATATATATAAATAAATTCACAATCAACTATCGGTCGTCTATTGTCTCGGTTCTAAAAGATAAGGTGATCATTCTGTTTCATCAAAGTTTTAATGGGTAACGTTTTTCCAGGTGCCTACCTACTACGTTAACATACATGACAACTATTTTGTGGTGTTATGACTTATTCATGTAATCTATTTTTCACGAATGTAAACAGACAAACAGGATTGCTAATAATTAGTAGCATATATATAGATAGCTAGACAGATCAATATATATATATATATATATATATATATATATATATATAGAGAGAGAGAGAGAGAGAGAGAGAGGGGGGGAGAGAGAGAGATAATCGCTAGCCGTACTCGGGCAAGATGCATGATAAAGGTTAGCGTTGAACCTAGATAACTGATAAAGCTATTATTAATCGAAGTTTACTATTTTAATTCCAGCTACGTACTAATGATATTAAAGAACATAATGCCATCAAGGTTAATTTTAAAATATAGTTATCTGTTCAGTGAATGACGAATATATATGTCGTAAACTGAGAAAACCTCCTAATACAGACACTCTTATATTTCCTCGGAATCGGCGCATCATATGTAGTATCTGCACGATCCATTACGCCCAATGTCATTCTTATACTGATGGAACACTCGGTGTTTCAGAATGACTTTATTATTAATGAATAATTTACTAAATGTGTATATGAAAGTGAATTTGATTATTAAATAAATCGATGGAATCGACTTACATTTGATGTAATAAATGCCCTATCAACACAGCAATGAAAAAGGTTATGTTGGCAGGTGTTAGTCTACTGTAAGTTCTGTGTAAATGTCTATCGTCCTTTTCTTTGATGGCAAGTGATCATGCGTGGTGTATATTTTACTAAATTAATTGAATAGAAGGGTATTTAAATAATGAGTGTTTACATAAAAAGGTTGAAAATACTTACTCATTTGTCTCTACACTAACAATTTATTATTCTGCAGCTTCAAACACATCAATGTTCTTTTTTTTCTTTTTAAACATTATACATGAGGACAGCTCCTTTCGTTTCTATCTTTCACACAATATGAATTAGTTATTTTATTCCGTATTTTAACCCATGATTTATCTTCACAGAATGAGACATATCCTTTTTCTTTATTCCATTATTTTTACTTTTCCGATTTAGACATGGTTCTGTGTTTTCTCTGTTTAAACTTTTTAAAATGTAACGTGTTGTTCTTTTCTTTTTGTGTTAACGTTTCATATTGAGACGTGTTCTCAAGTTTTCTTTGTTTTACGTTACATATTTGGGCGTTCATTTTTTTTTTCATTTATGTTTCTAAAAAAGAAATTGAGACATTTAAAACATTTACTCAGTGTACCTGGCACTTTACTCATTACTTTATTGAATTAACTATTCGTATATTAATTGTGCAAATATATGACGTATACCTGTATTCTTAGGCATTCCCATCACCATTCGGCATCGGGGCTGTTTTATTGCAAACAGTATTAAATAGTATTTATTTTTTAAATATGTCAAGTAATAATAATAATATAAATATATTCAACTTATAAACCTTATATTAGACAGAGCTACCCTTATTTATTTCAAGTTGTGTTGACATATATAAATGTTAGTGCAAAGGCATTCGGCACACCACTCCCGCTCTTTTGTGTTTTTTTTTTCTTTCTGGGTGTCTGCCCTCGCTGGTATGCTTAATTATCCACTCAGCGGCAATTATTTTATTACATATTTTCAAATATTTCAAGCGTCACATCTGAATACCAATACATTGTCCCATCGCTTTTCATGAATGCTTGTATAATTCCACTCCCACTAATTGACTATGAGGTGCGCAATTATTCTTTTCAACATTTACAAGGAATGGCCATATACTCACGTGGTATTTTTTGTAGAAAGCTGGAAGGGTAATGCAAGGATGACTTAGAAGAAAATAAAATAAAGGTTACAAGAGAAGGAATGTTAATGTTTGAGCATCATAGACGAAGACGGGGATGGTCGCAGGGAAATGTCAGTAAAGTAAAATGTTAATTAACTGTTTATAAGTACATTCTAAAATGACCTTAAGCATCTGTAACATTTTATTGAATATTTCTGAATTTCAGAAAATATTATTTCTCATAAAGATTTATAGAAATTAAATGTGTGAAATAATCAATTAAACTCGTAAAAAACTCAGTTATTAAAATAGAGTGAAATTAAGTTTATAAAAATGCAGTAGACGTTGTTGATAAAGAAAAGTACAAAAATACAGAGAAATATGAAGGGAAAAGTTTGTAAAGATTGAAGAACATATATTTTTGTAGATATATTCGCCCAATTATAATTTGATGAAGGGCAATGACATAACCTTTTGAACAGTTTATAAATATTACTATGATTAGTCTGTGTTTAATTAAGTGTGTTAAAAAAGATGTAACCATTATTTTTTGCATTGAAAGGACCTATCGTAATTTAAAGTATATGCAAATAACTCTATTTTTTATTATCACTTGCTTTAGACAGTTTATTACTTTTGTTAATTTATTTCCTGACCATTGCCTTTTTGTCGTATGTTTATTTCTCTTCAAACTGTTTTATCAACGTGCGTGCTAACATGTTAAATATAACATATAACGTCATAATTAACCAGGCAAAAGTAAATATGTTTGTGTTATTTCCTGAGTATGAGGCACATACGGTCGATCTTGATACGGGACGTGGGACGTAAAATGAATGGGGGCTAACGTCCGGTGATTTAATAGATAGAAAGCACGCATAGGATAGTTGGTAAAGAAAAAACACACACATATACGACGAAATGGATTATATTACGCAATTTATTAAAACATCATTGTTGGTAAGAACTGAGCAACTTTAGAAAGGACGACGCATTCTTGATCGGGCACAAACATTCATACGGACGTGAGTAAGGCTACGAGGAAGAAAAATATAATAACAATCATAGCCGAACACCTCGTTGATAATTATATTTCCGAGGATGAGTTTTTGAATGAGTTGGATATGGACACCCAAGATATAACGCCTACCCAAATTGAACTGGAAAGGCCACATAAATAAAACCATACCCTGATTGCTTGATTTGACTAAACACGAACGGCGACTGCTAAAATTCTAAGAGGATAAGATAGAGGAGTTTTTCATAATTTTGAAAGAAAATATCCACACACATAGTGTGACTTGTAGATGTATTGACGAACTTACTGCATCCGGTATTGACTTGCAAGACCCAGACAGCGGGTGCAGCTCTTTGTGTGGAATGGTTGCACAGATTACGACATAGTGTAAAGGGTTATTTATTCACAATATTTCATTTAACTTTGTTTACAGAATATTATTATAATAACTAATATCATAATTTTAATTACTTAAATGAAGGTTACATAGAATCTTTTAGAATACCGAGCATGATATTTTCAATGTAGACTGTTGTTCGCTAACGTAAACATGTCATTGAATCTAGCACATGCTGAAGTGTGAATCAAAATGGTAAGTATACGTCCAGTAAAATTCATAATGTTTACGTGAAACCGAAAGTACAGATAGACAATCATAATCAGCTGACGAGTCGGTCACAGTTCGTATTTTTAAACCTGCAGGAAAAGTTTCCACTGTTTTCCTGAAACATAGATCATAATAATAATGTAGTGTTTCCATTAAAACAATATATATGTAATTGAGCGCTCTTGTTATTTCCCCTATAACAGTGGAGTACCCTATATATATATATATATATATATATATATATATATATATATATATATATATATATAGTGAGAGAGATACCTATATATATATATATATATATATATATATATATAGTGAGAGAGAGATACCTATATATATATATATATATATATATATATATATATTACGATAAATATTATTACATTATTTTCCATATAATACTGTGGTGCATCCTTTTTTACCGAGAATCATCAGTGTGGACGGTTATTTTCCTACTGGCCACACGATTACTGAACAACTTGGCATTAAATATTCCGTTTTAGTAAATGATCATACTATGTAATACAAGAGAGAAATACTGTTAGTAATTATCAGGTAATATTTTCTAGAGAAAATAACTTGACAATAATATATGTCAAGTTACTATGACGCGAAATATATGTAGAACAAATAAGATAATAAACGTGTTTCATAATTGATCGGAATGAGGACAAATACGAATACGGTTCTGAAAGCTGTCAACTGCATGCATACATATGTATCCTAAAGATGCTGAAACATGCACACACACACACACACACGCATATATATATATATATATATATATATATATATATATATATATATATATATACATAAATATATATATATATATATATATATATATATTTAGAGAGATATAGAGAGAGAGATCAGAGGTTTATTATATAAAGGGCAGTTGTCTGTGTGTGTACGTGTGCCTACATGAAAGTGAGGAAGTACACAAGCCACTACTATAAATGTAATCAATTATTATCTAGCATTCTTCGGACAAAATTGCGACACATGACTTTTTCAAAAGTCATTCTTTAACTAGTCAACAGTAAAAAAAAACATATGTCAGGAGGGTTGATATTCAGATCAACTTCTTTCCGTCGACTTGTGTGATGAGTATCGAACGAAAATATACTGGTTTGGCTTTCTCATTAGAATTTAACTATAGTATTTGTTAGATCCACGGTCAATGGACGGAAAATATTTTTTGCGAAACAAAGAGAGGGTGGGAGAGATAGAAAGATATATATATATATATATATATATATATATATATATATATATATATAAAGAGAGGGTGGGAGAGAGATATAAAGATATATATATATATATAGAGAGAGAGAGAGAGAGAGATTGAGAGAGAGAGAGAGAGAGATCGGTTGATAGAGAAATGAGAAAATAGAATGGAAAGAGGAAATATAATAGAGAGAATGAATAGAGTAAGCTAAATAGATTTTTTTTTAAAAAAGGCGCTACGGACAAGTCTTTTTTTTATTCTCTTGGTGTCCAGCCCCGTGAAATCTCAACACCGAGTCGTAATACAAGATGGCTGAAATTGTATGTTTCATTGTTACAGTACATAACAAACTTATCGGATCTCCCGTGATTATTTGCGCATTAAAAATAAAGTTATAAATTGCATTAATATAATAAAATGAGTGAAATTAATATCACACAACGATGAAAATGTATTCATTTTCTAGTAAAATAAACGAACTAAAGCAAATGAAAAATGGGTCTTTTCAGGAATTTAAAATTATTTTTATTTGTTAAACATTAAATGAATGATGTTATATATGCAGTTGAAGCAAACTCAAAGGTCAAGCATTTCAATAAATAAACAGAGGACATGAAAAATAATATGTTTTTTTAAATTTAAATTACGAAATAAATGTGTCAATGACATCATATGATACCGGTATATAATGAAGGTGCCAGCGAGAGAAAAATCGTTCCAAAAGGTTAGAGGGCGCCCCTAAGTGGATGGATTGTAAGCGGAAGTCAGAAATGGCGTCACCTATGTTCGAGGCTTATTCTGCCTCTTGTTCATGACCACCAACAACGACAGGCGTGAGAAAAGGTTGGTAGGCATGGACTGGAGGAGGTGAGACGCAATTACCCCAATATGGCTACTATGGTTTATCTCTACTAAAGTAATTCAAATATTATTCCGCTCTCGTAAAAATAGCTTAGTCCCTATCTCTTTGTCTTATGGCTAAATAAAACGTTAAAAACCAGATGACTATCGGTGTGATGTTCTATAAACATCCGAGTTTAACAGCAACGACGAAACCTAGGGTAAGCACAATACTAACGGTAAACTGTAACGAACGACTGCGATTTCGGCCGTTTCAAACCTGGGCTCTTTTATATGGGAGCATCAGAAACCGGTGTTCCCACGAAAACAACGGACGGACCCATCCGAAGAAAGAAATAACAACGAGGAAATGATGGCTGCAAAAGAGTGAGGAATGAAATACAACAACACAACGACAGATAGAATAGAGAGAGAGATGGCAAAGGAAAAATGGAAAGGACAAAAGTAGAATAAAAGAAAGACAGAATACAAACACAGCATCAATTGTTAGTACATCATCTACCTTTTTATTGTCAAATAAACATGAACTGTTTTCATGACTTGTAAAGAAACAAGAGTAAGAATAGACAATGAGAAAAAGAAAAGTAAAATTAAAGAAAAAAGAAGGAAATAAAGAAGAGAAAAATATCAAGCAGACCCGTTTAAAAACAAAAGTTAAAAGAAAGAAAAGAAAAGGTAAGAACATGTTTTAATTTCTTTTTAACAGAATATTAATGAATTAGGTTAAACAACATTTCAAAAAGATGAGCACATTTACCGAACATTGTATTAAGATATAGAAAACAGAGTTGACAAAGAAAAAAAACTTGACTTAAAATTTAAACAATAAGAGAAAATAAAAAAAGTTCATGTGTCGTAGCTGCTTAAATAAACTAATGAACTCACACACACATGCGCACACATAGAGATGCAGAGTTGACAATGTTACGTTGATTTCTTTTGGTGTATGTTGACCATCAGCGTTTTTACACTCCTTTTTCGGTTCATATTCGGTACGGAGAGTGTATTTTCTTAATGTATTTTGTTTTCAATGCAAACTGAAAGAGAGAAAAAAGCAATTTGAGAAATAAACCGAAAAAATAACTAGGGAGAGATAGAGGGTGGGCGAAAATAAGCAAAGTTTGAATCTGCTTTCACTGGTGTTTAAATAGAAGCGAGTAAAGAGAGACAGTAGGAAGGCGAAATATGTGGTGACACATTTGTTCCTTTTTGTTTTAAGATTTTCTTTTTTCTCATATAAGTGAGCGAGAAACTAGATGTATCATCAATGTAATCATGTTTGCCCCATAGAAAAATAAGATGTAAAAAGGAACAGAAAATGCTTGTTGAATTTTCTTACTCAGATTAACAATAATTATAAAAAATTTAAATGTATGATTGTGTGTGTGAATTAGACATGTTTTTCTAAAATGTGTTTCAGTTTTGTTTAAACATCGAAAATATAATTCGTGTTATTATTGATTGCATTGTCGTTTGACTTTGTTGAATTTTGTATATATATATATATATATATATATATATATATATATATATATATATATAGAGAGAGAGAGAGAGAGAGAGAGTGAGAGAGAGAGAAGGAGAGAGAGTCTGTCATTGTATTTATTTCTGAGTTGTCTTTGTTTGAGCCAGAATTATATATTTTTTTGTATTCAAGAATTATTTAACAACGAAAACAATAACTAAAGTTTAATGAATATTTAAGTTAGTTGTTAGTTAAGTTTTGAATCAGAGAAAAAGAGTTTGGTGTGTGACGGCCGAATACATGCAGCGGTACTTTATTTTTTTCGGAATCGAAAGAAGTGTGTTAGGCTCGAAAGTTGATTTGCTAAACCCCTGACGATGGGTTACATTAGATAATCCTCGTGATGTTCCATAGAATGTAGCGGCTCTAAAAGACTAGCGATATATTTTAAGATCGACCAGTATGGAGCTTGAGAGGCTTGGTTGCGCATAACTACTTGGAGGCGTCGATGGGCAGTCTTCGTATACGGTTAAGCCGACGTGATGAGTGACGACAAGGTCGTGATTATAACAATCACGACCTTGTCGTCAGTAGGGCCTAAAGAATTACCGCACTTATGTTATTTTTTTAGATGAATCATTTTGGAATTAGGTTGGTGAAAATCGAACGAGTGTTAAACGGGCGTGGGAAATACCTGCTTAGTAAGTACTTCGATTAAATGGAACGGAATCTATGTAAAATCGTTAATAGTGGCAGGATGAGAGAGCACCCCAAGATGTGTGAAGACGTCTTGAAGAGTGAGGGGGAGTTGAATCGGAATTCAGAAATGGCGCCACTTCCGTTCGGGGTTGAGGAGGTATTTTCTTTCTCACCACCAACTGAGGCTGAGGTGAGAAATGACCGGTTCGCTGCCAGTAGGCAGGGGCAGCAGGAGGTGGGGTGTCTATGGTAAATCTCTCCTGAAGTAAATCAACTACGCTCTCCATCTCACGTAAAAACTCTGTCTTTTTTATGTTTTACTTAAACTGAAACCGATGTAACGTTTTACGGCAGAGTTTAACAACAGCGGCGCAAGCCTGGTGTGCACAAATCGAAAGAAAGCAGTATCCACAACACAAGTGTTTATTCTGTGTTTGTTATTATTTGTGTTGAGTTTTTTTATTGCTATATGTTTTAGAGATGAGAAAATAGAGGGATAGATAGAAAGAGAATGAGAGTCAAACGTCGGGTTTGTGAATGCCACCCACCCCTACGAACATATACATTAAGTGAACTTAATCTCTTATATTTCCCTCGATATCCCCTTTCTCTGTTTAACATTTATACAAATAATCGTATAATTCCTGGCTTAAATTCGACGTTAAACATAAGTGATATTGTTCAGTCCAGCGTTATAATTACACCTAACCTCCTTTTCGTTGTGTGTCTGCAGTAGTTTTGGATTGAGTAATACAGATAAGGATTGCTCTTTTCAACAATGTATTAATACTATTCTGAGTATCGAAAAAAGAAAAATTATGCCGCAAGTCCGAACAATAATGTGGCAACTAAGATGTACTATATGTCTATCAACCGCCATTTCTTTGCCACCCGCTACATATTTACTTCTAATGGAGAGATCTGGCAATCTTCTTGGTGTTCTATTAATAGGTCCGACTCTACCTACTGTCTCTTGCCATCTTTTCACAAACACCAGGGTTTTATAAACGATGCTGTCATTATAAACGTCTTAATTTAGTTGACAAAATGTTGTAAATACACAATACATTTCATGTTTTTATGTTTTCAAAATAAAACAAAATGCAATCATCTGTATAAGAAACGCTTATTCGTTATGATGCTTTGTATTTTACTCTATTGGAAAACTATGACTTACTCATCATTTATGGCCGTGATCATCTATATATATATATATTACTTAACAAATAGTATTTTGAATAGTTGCATATTACAAAACCAGTCTGCAATCTGTATTCTCAAATGTTACTTACGTTTACATATGCGAACTTATTCAAATTGTGTTTTTAATTTCAAATACATGTGCAGTTATATTAATCTGTCAATATTGCCCCAATTAAAAAACTGTGTCTTTTCATGCTATAAGGAGTCGGTAAACCGTACACATACATATACCGAGAATTATGACTGCCACTTATGGGTTCCGCACATCTAGTCGTGTTACAGCAAACATAAAATGTATATTGTTATAGCCCCATGATTCTTAGTTATAAGTGTATGATATTCAAACTTAGACCTCTCTTAAGAAAAGAGTGGGAGAGCGGGGAGATATATATGTAGTGTTTCAGGTAGTTATAAAGATTGTGCAATATTCGCCGAAATGTGGATATCGGTTAAAGCGAGTTCATATTAAGTCAAATGTATATGAATATATTACTGTAGAAATATCGATATTACACACTAAGAACAAAGCATGCAATACATGTCATATAGATATCAACCTTTTATTGACGATAAGCAATTTAAGTCGAACGCTTAGAAAAGTGAGAAAAATGAATATTAGTATATCATAAACTCGTATTCCTTCGCTTGTATTTTTTTTAATTTACTGAAATGCTAAGAACGATGTAATATTGGATAAAAGTTGAATATATATGTTATGTCTTCAAGTTTTTTTCCTTCACGAAACTACTTAAATATTTGACATTTCTCCTCACGCTGCGTTGCCTAAAAAAGTAGCGGATGTCTGGCAATTTCCTACAAGCAATACAAAACCGGCGAGCGGCATTTGTTATTAATTCGCATGCGATGTTTGTGTTAGGGGAAGAACGACTTTGAAACTTGCGCATAAATGAGCAATGCAAGAAAGAAAAATACCCACGCCGGTGTCAAGTAAACACCATTAAACGTTTAAAATCGTGGTTTTATATTAACATATATTAACGTATAGCCGAATGCGCTCATGTGTTAAAGACAATTTTGTTTAAAAGGGGACACTTGTTGTGTTATTGTGTTATTGTGTTATTGCTGCAGATACCAGGACTCAGTCAATAATTAAGATCTATTAACTATGGTTAAGAGAAAATAAATATGAACTTATTTTTTTTATTTGAAATGAAAGATAGAAAAATGGTTATTCTTTTGTAAAAGGGAGTATAGAAACCCCAAAGCAAGTAGAATTATACGGAACAATAAATCGTACACAACTCTAATTTATCTATACGCATTTTTGTTTTATTTTTATTCACCCCGTACAAACACGGTGTCTGAATGTAAGGAGTGTCTGGGGAAAGGGAGCAGGTAACGAATTCCAAAATAAAACAGTTCGAGGAAAAGTCTATTAGAGTAAAAGCTATCTACAATGGATGGGGTGGGATATACTGAGTGTTAGGTTGTTACTTACATTATGGAGACACAAGTTCAGAAGTTTGTCAGAGCACATTCTGTTAGTATGACTTGGGGAAATAGCACACGGTTGGAATATTACGACTATGGGACAGGGACTAGGATTGGTTGACAGTGTGGGACCTGTTAGGCTAAGAACACGATTTGGGGGACTTTGTGCAAGTAGGTATCGGACCAGCCAATATTTGGCAACAATTTTCTATGCATGGGCGAATAATGCTTTGTAAAAATATAGGGTGTTTGCCGACGTAAAGAAAAAAAGTAAAAAGAAGTCAATCTTTTTAGTAGGAAACTTGGCAATATCCTTTATTTTATGAAACGAAAACATAATCAAACTTTGATAATACAAAAAACATTTTTTTAACAGTAATTAAAACCAGATATAGCATGATATGTTTTAGGATACAGTTTGAAATTCAGTACAGGTTCCCAAATAATGATTTTAAGTTCGACTAGGATAGTCGCAATTTCGAATATAAATGCGTAAAGAAGGGCAAATGTTAAATCGACCAAAACGTTGTCATTATAACAACGTTAGCGTTCGAGTCATTCAGAGGAATCGGCGACAAAACCTGTTCAAGGTTGAGTATTCCAGAGTGTCTACTAATCCAAGTGCACCGGTCTTATAGACGGGTTGGTAGTTGTGGATCGTTCTGCCGAAGTCACTAAATGTGATATTCTCGAAACAATTACAAGAAAAAGGTTTTACATAGATCAAAAAGCAATGGCGTTTTTTAAGCGTCTATAGTTTACGGCTAATCACCACACTTTTAATACTATAATGCTAACACCCAATACCTGTTGTAAATATAATGATTAGAGTGAGTATTTAATTCATAGTTTGAGAAGGATGTAATATTCAGCGCAATATCATAACATCATCATATGTACACCTCAGTGGATCCACATTTTCTTGAAATCACCGTAGTTGATGTCATAATTCGCAGCTATGTTCATGCCGCTAATAACATCACTCAAGTGCAATTTATGAATGAATAATACACAAAACACATGGGATGAACGTGTTGTAGAGAAGCTACAGATACTATATTTCTCATACAAAGAAAACTCACGACTTTTATATCAACGACGTTGATGCACACATATGCGTGTGTATGTGTCGTAGCAACACAGTAAAACAAGTTTTCTAAGAACCAAACTAACCGAATATTTTGAGTGTATGTCTTTATTGATGTAAGTAGTTATTGAACCCTTTTTTCAAAATTCATTCATAATCAAAAAATATACAAATAACCATAGAAACATAGTTTCGGACAGCATTTTTCGCATTCTATTTCTACGCCGATTGAACGTCATATTTCTAAAAAATAATAATACTTCCTATAAGAAATATAAACGAATAAACATATCAGCATATCCTTACATCGGTTTTTCGTTAGATCATCATATTTGAGATGATTTAAATTAAAAACAGAACTGTATTTGTGTCTTATAATTTTGTTGACAATCAAACTTATTTCGATCTATGTAGACTTTGTAATCCTTAAGCTGAACTTATGAAATATGTTGAACATACAAACTCATCATGAATTTAAATAATGTACTTTTCTTACTTTTTAATGTTTTGTTCCGATTAAACGTAAATAATAATGACTTTTTTAAAAAGGTGAACTTACGTTCAGAAGAGAAATATGTGAGAAATAAGGCGTTGACGGGTACTTCGGCGGGTTATATAATATAGATCATAAAGGTATTTGTAAACAGAGTTTATACATTTGCGTATAATATAATGCCGTGGGAAAAAGGTAGTATTTATATACAAATTGTATTATTAATTAATAATGGTCGATCATAATTAAAAAAAAAACATTACGATATGAGTGCTTACGTTGACAAGAATGACAGGCATTTCTATTGTTTTAATCATTTTTATACTGTCTTATATTAGACCGATAACAGGTTTCGATTAATATTTATATGAATATATATAGAACAAATTATTAACTATATAAATTCTTTTAATTATAATCAACTTGGTCGCGATTTCATATTTTAAACTTTTTTTTATTTTTTCCGCTGATATTGTAAATAGCGGGTATTTAGTCATTTTCATATAGTGTGTGTGACGGATGTAATTTATGTTTATTACTATTAATTACAGCAGACGCCAATGGAGAAATGGGTATAAAATGTTTCTGAATGGAAATGTCATATCCTCAATTAGCACTCTTATATCAAATGTCATACCTAAAAATTACCGAGCCAAAATTATCGACCAAGGACGCACCTAATTATTTAGCACTTGTTTGCACTTGAATATAAGAATTTTAATGAATGTTATGGGCAGCGTTGTGTTCAGTACAAGGAAACAGATGTATAAAGGCATATTGTTCAAATCTGACAATAGCGACAAAATAGGCAATCAAATATATTTTGTTTGCGACTTATGTATTATTTTTATTTGTTAGCGTTTTTGATGGTCTCGTAAGGCTTCGAAAATGCTATCTTTATACGTTATTCAGTTGTTGTTGTTTTTTTAAATAATAGATGAATGTCTTAACTAAATTATTATTATATTTATTATTCATATTGAATTGAGAAAAGAGAGAAGTGAGAAAAGAGAAATTGTGTGAGAGCGAGAGAAAATAATAATCATCATCATCATCATCATCATCATCGTCGTCGTCGTCGTCGTCGTCGTCAGCAGCAGCATAATCAGCAGAAACGTCGTCGTCGTCGTCATCATCATCATCATCATCATCATCATCATCATCATCATCATCATCATCATCATCACCATCATCATCATCATCATCGTAATCAGTTTACTGCGTTCGGAGTTTCCTAGACGCCATCTCGACGGGATATTTCCTATTTCTAAGAATATATCTTACCATACAATAACGACTAATCAATTTGCTGATATTTTTAATGAAATAAACGAGATATTCAAATGGTGCAACTTCCATGTATAACCACTCAATAGCATGTGTCAACAACTATACGATGATATGTGAACCGAATATTGCGCTTAAGTTTTTCTACCTCGTGGAGATAATCTCAGCTGATATCAAAAAGCAATAAATAAAGAGAAGACCAGAAATAATACAGATGGGAAACTAGTAAAATATGTATTCTATTGTTGCTTTTTGCAAAATACAACAGGTGTTGACGTGGGGAAAGATTAGACCCGGTTAACGCTGCTTGCAACACAGGAACCCGCAAAATTCCACGATTAAGAAAATAGTGTAATCTTATAGATCTACGTTAGTAAACATGAAGCTATACAATTGTTAATAGGCGATAAAATGGGTTGATGTAGTAGTATTTTGTTAAATATTATTGAATGAGGAAATATTGCCAGTTTAAATCTATTTAGTATAACGTAGTATAAAATAAAATAAGCTTTAATATTTTTTCGTTAAAACATAACATGGCGATATCAGGCATACGAAACCCAGAAGCGTAAGCAATAAGTACTGAAACACAGTTAAGTCAATGTTCTGAATAATTAAATGATGAATTCTTAGATTGTCTTTCACATTTTTAATCATAAACAATGAGTATTCGTTTAAGAAGATATTTTATAAATAATTGCATAACCTATATTATCTTAATTGTATTATGTACACAAAAAACAAATGAATAATATAAAAAACATTGCCACGTTTTAAATAAAGTTCCATTTAACGAATACATCAATTAAATAGATAAATAAAAATAAGTAAATAAATAAAGTTTTTTTTTATTAAGAATTCATCTCCTTTCAGAGGAATTATTGAAATTGCTTTCTAGGAAATGAAAGTGTTTGTTTCGTTTCGTTTCAGTTCAGTTCCGCTCCGTCTTTTTACATATTGCAGTACTTACGGGTTTCTAGATTTGATCATGTTATCCTGATAGCATATTTACACAGTTCAAACGTATTTTTAATATCTGCGTAATACTAAAAATAGTTTAACTCCAAATGTTTCATAATCTAATAATATATATAAAAAATTAAACCATTATATCGATCATAAGCTGACGTCGATTCATAAGAATAAAGAAATCCCAGTACATTTTGTTGAAGGTACATCTCGAAAATAATCAATAAACATGTCGCAGAATAAAGACCAACCTAATGATAAATGTGTAACGCTATCGAAACTTCCTACTATTTTTAGTTTAGAATATTTCCAAACATTAAAAGTATTTTGCTGAACACTTTTTAATCATTTCAAATGTTGAAAAAGTCAAAGCTTATATTTTTATTTTAAAATATGTGTAATCGCTAAAACTTAATTGGGAAACTAAATATCTTCATTTGATAGAAACGCTGACCGTACATTGATTTGAAATACAATAAAAAAGAAGAGGTATTTCTGAGAAAATTATTAGGCGCGACATTTAATAGTTGGTGAGTACATTTTATGTTAAATTCGTATCTAAAATTCCGCGCATGTAAGTTATGTATATAAAGTTTGCATATTTATTTAATTCGATTTAATTTTTTGATGCGCGGTTACATGTAAGACATCAACCGGTGTGTTACCCTTGGGAAACGTGTACACGTACCTCTCACATCATCACCCTGGGATATATTTTTCCAAAACAGTCAAACACTTTTTACCCAACTATCATCTACCTTATTGAAAGCTTCATCATGTATAAACCCAGTCACCTAGTGCATTGCCTTATTTCCTGCTAGTTGAATGCTTTGGGGTTTAATTTCAGATGCATTTCATTGCAGGAACATTTTAACCCCGAGTAGTATAGATAGTTGTTTAATAGAGTGTTAACATATAATATATTATCCATATATATTGTTTATTTGCAAAGTATCGACTTAGAGAACAATGAACAAAACTAATTCATATACCATCAGCATACCTATTCAAACATATTAAAATTATTATCATACACAACACATATACTAACATGAGTTGATTTGGCACTAAATGAAAGACATTAATTGCTATGCCGTAAAACAAGACCACAAAATCACATATTTAAAGAGTCATACTGTAAAAGACTAAAAAGATGTTTCTCCACTAATAAAAAGACTCATGACCGGATGTTCTAAAGTAAATGGCAAGGTAATCAAAGTCAAAATAATTAAAACTATCAAATATATTCAATGGTGTCTACGAGCAATTGAAAATTCTAAAGGTTATTGTCAATATCTAATTAGTTCTTATTAAAACATAATAAAGAATGAATGACTCACAATATTTTCTAAAGAATGAAGCTTACTTATGAAGATATCAGTAAACGAAAATATTTAAACCATCATGAATAAGTGTGTGGAAATTTCGACTTTATTTCATGATGAACCGTGCGCTAACACTTAAGTAATGGCTAATAGTGGACTACCTCTTTCATTACAAACTTCGCTTAATAAGAGTCACGAGCTTCTGTATCAGATTTCTTAAAGTACTCCAAATGGTGTTTTTTTTGTAAAAAAAAATATATGTCGATGATGTTGCTTTAAAGCCATCTGGTTTAATTATATGACAAACACGAGAAATAGAAGATTGAAAAGTGTGCTTCTTGAGGGAAACTTTTAAACAGAGTCAGTTGATGAGAAGTTTGCAAATTAATATCGACTAGAATTTGCAGATATTTAATAAATTTTAACGTGAAACGCAAAATTAAATAAAATGAAGTTCAATCTAGCTTGAAAGACCCCTTTTTGACAAAGATGGGTAATACAGGATCGAATGGTATTGCAGAATCTAGAAGCAGCACAATAGAAAATTCAGCTATAAAAACATGTATAAGAGGAAAATGTAAACCATATAGAATCACATAGGATCGTAGTGAATAGTAACGATCTGGCGTCAAAAAGTATTCATCAATAAATTGGACATATATGCTACGAGATGTGACTAATACGTTCAATCAAAGTCCAGTGTAGCTTGCTCAGAGATGTATACTGAAGTATTCGATTGAGATCCATTGAAATACACCTATTAGAACAGTTCATTTAAAATAATGATTCGGATTAGAGCATCTATATATTCAACTAGAAATCGTGGACGTATTTGATTGTTAATAATAACGCAGTTACCTTAACACAGCTGCATGGTTAGTAAATGGGCGTTATCATTAACACACAGTATTTAATGGAAAGCCACTTTTAAATATCGATTCCCATGATTCATTATGAGTAATAATGCCTTTTACAATCGGCGATATCTTTTAATTGAAAATCACGAGCGTTCCGATGTCATGCTTTAAACAGCTGCTAACATTTAAATGTCACAAAAAACAAGTAATATTAACATTTAAATAATTAAATGTAATTGTATTGACATCATAAACAAAATCCCTCGACTACGAATATGTGAATGACTCTCAACTAATTTACAGGATGCTAATAAAAGAACATAAAAACCGGGTAAAACACCTTGCTGCATAACATCAAGTGTATATCAGAACGACAGTGCACGTGTTCACCTATTAGTTCAGATGCTCGGTAATGTGCACTTTCCCATTATATAAACGTGTTATACTGGAATCTTAAAATCTGATTCATTCGATTAAATCCTTAGTCGACCAAATATGAGCATTGTAATAATAGAAGCAGAATAGACAAATCAGTGTTTTGTGTATATGTACTGTACACACATCTGACTCACTGATTGTTTACAGATAGCTGTCAAAGCCGAAATAAATTGTCACACACGCATATGATCCATGTCGCATAAGCAAATACATTCATATCTACCTCAATACTCAGCTACTACTAAGTGACATTACACTCATCTGTGAGGACATTTAACTTCTGACCAGCCTGA
This sequence comes from Sepiola atlantica, assembly GCA_963556195.1. Classification (NCBI taxonomy): domain Eukaryota; kingdom Metazoa; phylum Mollusca; class Cephalopoda; order Sepiida; family Sepiolidae; genus Sepiola; species Sepiola atlantica. The sequence continues at coordinate 225,037,990 of OY744515.1, read as the reverse complement.
ACACATTGATACTATAACAATAACTATCGATGTATTCATCTTCATGATAGTTATTCATCAACACGCATTTTCATGTGTATAGAACACAATAATCAGCACGTATAAATACATTATATCATTCCTTATAGTCTTTTTTGTAATTTCAATAAAATTAAGAGGCATTGTCTATTCTCATATAGTCTTTCTTGTGATGAACACGTGCTGTCTGCATCTTTATCAACGATTGTATTTGTCTTAGTTCCTCAACTGATTCGATACACTGAAGGCTTCTAGCATTAAGAAAATGTTTCAAACATAGAATTTCACTCATTACTTCAACTGTTACAAAACTTCTTCAAATCATCTGTCGATCAATTTAGAGTAAAATGAATAACTTTTCAGTTGTTGTATCAGACCTAGAAGCTTGCTGACAAACACAGTGTTTATTATAACAGTGTATTCGTAAGCAAAAAATAGCGCGAACGTGCGTTTTATTAAATTCGCGCATTAACCAAAGTCAACATCATATTTCTTGTAACAATAATATCAGCTGTTTACTTAATATAGTAAAAGGCGGTTAAGTCATTGTATATTTAATTATGTAACATAACTATATGAATGAAAAAAGAAAACAAAGCCATGTAGATGAAAAGTGAGTTTATTGCATTCTGAAATACAGAAACAATACATATAACAAATGCCGACTTTGGAGAACAATTATGTTTTTGAATTCAAAGAAAACAGACGTATCTTATAATGTTGAAATTACAAACGGCAGAAGTCGATGTATGTGTGTTTGTCTTCCTGTTCGAAAAACACAGAAACATAATATACTAGTGGAACTACCATTTATAATCACACATTTTAACATGCAATAAAAAAAACATGAGAAAATGATAATTAACAAATGTAAAATACGTGGTCCTCAAACGGAGATTCTGAGCGTAATGCCAGCTATTTCCTTATTTGCTGTAGTTTTATTTCAGGACACAAACTACAACACTCAAAATACATTTCAATAAATATCATCATCATAAACCAAATACCACGAAGAGAAAGAACACAAGTGAAATAAGCAAGTTATCAAGTGGTATTAAAAAATAAACACCACACAAATATATCGCTTTAGACATGTAAAACATTATTCCAAAATTACACCAACGTTTTTCAAAAGAAACTTGATATATAAAGGTTGGTGAACAAGTAGGTATATATTAATATTAAGGTAAACTGCATTTATTATACAAACAAACAAATGGTTCATAACTATGTAATAAGCATCATGTGTAATGTGAAACACATGTAATTAGACATCTTTCCCCCTTAAGTACTCATATTGCCTGTTAATCAAAACAAAATCATAACACAAGAATGATTATTACATGCGGTTTTATTGAAGGAAATGACTAAAAGTACATCCATTTCTTTTTATTATTTTATTAAATGTAGCTATCACTTCCATATAATATGTCACTAATTTCACTGATGTGGAAGTACTGTATGCCGACTGTTGCAACCCTGCCGTTTACACGATTCACAATTATTGCTTTGAAATTCAACAGAACGCGTACGTTGTATTGGGCAATGTCAATCAAATATCTAATCGCAGATATTTACGACAAATCCGACAATTCTAAAAACAATAGCTAAAGTGAAGCAAATACATCAAAACAAATAACATATCTCCTAAATTTAAAAAATATCACATACAAAAACGTTTAGTAAACACTTATTATATAATAGGCTTGAAAAGTCTACAAAAATATGGTCCATATCAATTATTTATAAAATAAAATAAACACTTTACTGATAAAAATATAATAGATTGTAATAAATGTACTTCTTCATTAGGACGGAAGTACTTAATTAGAAGTGTTTCCAATTAATTGTCTTTATACGTAAGCTATCCCGATACATCGTCCCTTACTAAATAAGTGTTGAGTTTAGTTAATGCTTTTGAGTAAATTACACATTAAAAAAGGAATATGATCATTACAAACCTATAAAATACATTTTTAATGGGTTGAATTATTCTTGTGTACGATCCGTTACAGGTGTGTGTCCTGATAGGCCAATAAGTATATTCTACCAAACAACTGAATAAAGTATAACTTTTTCCCAAATATCTGTTTGTTTCAGTCGAGGAATGTATAACTTAACAGTAAATATATAACTAAAATGATGATAAACCAATGAGGAATATAACACATGCGTACTTTAATGATACTACATCATCTCACATTAGAACTGAAGGTTTTGATATTTTTTTAAAGAATAGTCTACTGAATGCCCGGCACTATTAGACATCTATGATATTGATTTGACATATCTAATATAAACTAGGAAAATAAAATAAAGTATCTCAATTATCTAACAATTTTAAAATCTAAAATTTAACTACTTGACTATATTGCAAAAGTAAATGAGTAATTACTTAAAATGCTCAGCATATGTAATATGATTATTATATAGGATGAGAGGTGTTTGAATACTTGTCCCCACATCGAACAATTATTGACAAGTACAGGGAACTATTACCTGATACGATGAAAATAGCTCTAATATGAAGATTTAAAAATAACATGTAGGGATTTTATGAGCTAAAATTAATCAGGTCAACTTGTGGTAAATCTAATGGCATTACAGATACTTTAATATCCATATGTGCTATACTGTTTTTAGTTGAAGTATTATGATACAATAATTATTATTATAACACAATATATTATGACACCCTTATTATAACAGCAGAGATACTAAACGATGCAGTTGTAATTTATATTTCCAAATATAGTTGCTGGTAATTACATAACCCAGACGTATAATACATATAATAAAGTATCAGTTATCTGTATGAGTGATATTTCAATAAGTCTATATTAATATACAGGTTTTAACATATGTAGTCAACTTCTGATTACTAATATGACAAGACAACGAAATATATGTGTAGATAAAATGAAATTATAATCGAATAGAGTGAATTATAAATATAATGAAATAACTAGTAACAGCGAGGAAAAGGAGGACGAGGATGATGAGGATGAGGATGATGATGAAGATGATGATGGCGATGATCATGATCATGATAGCTGGTTTTTTTTTACGAAATTGGAGTATTAATATATAGCTCAGCGACCATGTCGAGAAATGAAGATAGTCGTTTTATGGGAGTAAAGGTCCATAGGGATACATGGGAGATGGGCAGACTAGATACTTTTTATATATTTTTTTTACCGATACGATGCATTCGTGTGCCAAGGGACGACCTGCGACAATCGGCGAAAGCCTAACGTGTAATGTAAAGGAACAAGTTATTAAAAGCAATAAAGTTACTATGTTGCGATTTTATTAGACTCACATTCAGCTACAAACACCATGACCAGAAATATACAAATATACCATCACTACTACAAACGTCACGTCATGGAAAGAAACATTCCCTGCACTGTCACAAGACATTTGTTTACGATCACAAAATGGATGTGTCTAAGACGACTTCGTCGAGCCGGGACACTTTTCATCTAATATTTGTAACTCAAAATAACATTATCAAATTGTCGTTGCCCATAGTTCTCGTCATAATAACATTTATATTGGTTTAGTATGAATACGAATATAAAAGTCATATATGTCAAAATAGAGCAAACAACAGTTTCGGAATATTAATGCTTTAGTTGGGTTTACTTGTAAGATGCATTCTGATGTATTATGTTATGCATTTGAATAGTTGGACACACACATATACATAACTATTTCTTAACATATAGGAATGTTAGGTTGTGAACTGAAATCATGCTAGTGCAGATTATATAACATGAGGAGTTTCAACAAGAGAGGTCCTGTAATACATATTAAATAATAATGTTGTATATATTTCTTAAACATTCAGATTACACAATTTAACAGGAAGGGTCGCTCTGGAAGAAAGCCTAACTAAGTGAGATTGAAAGTTTGGTTAATTTAAAATCGACTTTCCGAACGTTACAGTGCAAAGTAGAGTGTACCGTATGCATGTATCGGCGATGGGAAAGTAATGTGTTGTGCTGTGCTAGGCTCGGGGAAAATATAAGGAACACACATGCAGTTCATTCGGACAATAAGCATAAGTTGGGTTCATCAAGTGTTTTCCACCTGCTACTTTACCCAATAATATAATATATGGAGGATTATCTGTATATTCACTTACCTGCTTCATAACTTATGAAATGTTATCTGAAGTAGGGGATATTTATTTTGTTCTGTTTTTCAGAGTATGATCAATAGGTGATGAAACGGTACTCTTTATCATTAAACTAAGGGCAATAAACTGTTAGTATTGGACTTTTGCTGGAAATGTTTAAAACATCATAACATATTTGCAATTTGCAATTTATTTCGTTCTTCGAACTCACCATAGAATTTATACATAAATAGAACGTCAATACGTGGAATCAGTACAATAGATAGTACTCTGATTGTTTCAACATTATGAAATCAACTACTGCACATAATGTCCAGTTTAGTGGCTGAACATGTATAAAATTCGGACGACTCCTTTCGAGATATATTAGGAGTTTTAAGAGTGATATTATTTAAAGCCCAACACTATTGCTATAAATGCTGATCTAGATGTTATCATTAATAGAAAATATAAGATTGGGATTAAGTGATACCCTGCATGGATGCGTGTCATCTTTACAACGTGTGCTTAAACGTGACATTTTTAAAAGTTGGGCAATAAGTGATGCAATAGATTTATAGTTTTCTTACAACGTGTGATTAAACGTGTGAACCCCCATGGTAAACGTAAAGATAGGCAGTGTTGTAAACAATGTCGACACAAATACGAACTAGTGTACCAGAAATTAATGTTATCAAATCATAATGTAGAGAATGATGGTTATTATAACACATTAGAAAGTGATGCTTGCGAAAAAAGTGTATCTTCTTTATAGTAAACTTACAAATGACTTATTCTCCTGATTTTTTCCCTCTTTGTTTCTCGTTGCATTTCTTTCTCAACCAATAAATTTGACGTGTTTTTCCTCTCAATAACTCTGATTTCATTTCTCTTTTCAATCAATAATTTATTTATTTACCGCTTTTTTTTTTACCGTTTCCCTTATCACTTTCTTTTTATTAATGTTATTCAGTTTTGTTGCATTATCCAGTGTAGACGGTTTAAGCTAATATAGCAAAAATAATGCCAGGTATCTCCACATTTTCAAGAGTACGGGTTGTGGTTTTCTTCTAGTAACCCAACCTTGACCTTTCGGATATATGAATGTTACGTATAGGGAAGAATCACACACACACACTCAAGAGGTATTGTCTGATACCTATATTAATAGAGAGCTTTAAAATAAAGCCAACACGTTATGTCAATCAATTAATTCAGTGTATTATATATTGACTCATTAATTCTGTCAACCCCAATAGTTCTATATCATTTATTAATGTTGGCTTTTGCCTTAATGAAATTAACTGCCCTTATAATACGGAAGTAGTGGAAGTAGTCAACCTTGTAATGCGGTGATTTCTCATTTCCTGTAAGATAATATTACAACGTTTCCTGTCATGGCCCTATATTTTAACACCAACAAATAAATACTTAGTCATCAGTAAACTTTTTCCAGAAAAATCTTAATTTTATCTGAATGAATATTTGCGTGGGTTTTTCTGCAATGTAAGCACCGATAAAACTAATATAATTAAAACAGCTAATATATGGAAATTAATGTTCACTTTCCTTTACGTTAGAAGTAGATATGAACTTTATTTGTATTAAATATCATTATTTTATCATATATATATTTTGCAAATCAAATATTTACACGCTTTTAATTATTTTAGACACTAAGGTGAAACAAAAATAATAGTTTTATAAACCTATCATACATATTTATTTGAATAATCTGGACTGCTTTTCAGATGTCGCTTGTTATTCTAACTACCTTACATCAGCTGTAACTTTTTATCTTCGTTGAGGTGGATCTATTTGAACTCAAAAGTTCAAAAAGACACACCTGAGAAAACGCAATGAAAACGAACACACAATGAAAATAGTAGCGTGAATAATCCACAGATTACAAATAAATAATCCTAAACTAAAACATTATCAAACATGTTATCATGATTCTGTTGTTTTCAAAAAATCGTTCATTACGTCCGAGATAGACGAAAAGCGTTTGACATTGCATGTGAAGACATATTTAATAAATGAGTCATTATTTATTAACGTGATGTATATTTCTGATAATTAATATTATAACATACATGCGCATCCATTTAGCAGATCATTATTTATATTTATTATCTATTTATTTCATAGAAATATAATTGCGTGACCACTGCTCGCGTGTCAGTGTGCGTGTGTATGTACTTTCATTGTACGTGGATTACACATACTTATTTTTATTAACTATTAATCGATTATTTTCAAAAGTCGAAAACTGAATCTCGTAGACCTACTACAAATTCTATTAAATAAATATGTTCATTATAATCCAGAATCCAGCAAAACGCATTTTGTTCCTTCATAAAAAAATAAACAGTTTATTTTCTAGTTGGTATGAAAATGCATTACTTCGTTAAAATTTTTAAATTTTAAAGGAATTAAGAAGAGTTTTTAGTATCGTATACAAAGTCATTTCTGACTTAATAAAATTAAAAGATTTTGAGCAATTTACATCATACACACATATTTCATAAATATTACATTGACAAAATATATAACTGCTACATAACAATTTAGTAAACGTAGTAACGTATTAAATAAAGGATATTATAATAATTCAATGTATATTTCAAAATGTTATTTCCAAAGAAGTATATTCCTAAACATGAAAATAAATGGCATACTTTAAAATAAAAGCATAATAAAATGAACGTAAATAAACGCAGCGCTATGTAGATACATGTGTAATAATAGATGTAAAATTATTATGAAACGTATAACTGTAGCAGAATTGGCCCATTTAAACTTATCTGTATCACTTTGCTCGCAATACCTCTCTCCTCATCTATCCTATTATACGATTGTATGCATTCTTATCCGGTTAATGTATGTTAGTCTATCTTTATCTACCGGATGTAGTAATTAAGTAGTGGTGTTTTTTAATTAAACCATGCATTGTATTTTCTATATTAAAAGAGTTGCTTAGTAAGAATAAGATTTTAAGTTTTCTTACTTAAAAATATTTGATAATAAACATTTCTCCTTTAATAATCAAGGCTTATTATTTGAGGTTAACCTTACCATATATACATTTTAAAACATCGGAATAGATTTATAATAAAATAAAGGTATAATATATGCAAGAAATACTAAAATGTCATTCAATTTTCTTCATTCAACCGTAAATAGTTAACGGAACAAATATTATATATTTACTTAGCCGGAATATAAATCTTCAGACGGTTACAAATATGAGTTGCCAATTATATTGCTGTATTGACTATGACTGTTAACCTTCTCCTACCATATACCGAAAGTTAGTCGAATTGGTTATATATAAACATGCAGCAAATAACGTATCCGAATGTGATTTACTCGTTTTTGAGTAACCTTTGGGAAATATACACGAGGATAGTAAATAGATAATATATAGGGGAGTTGAAACTACTCTGAGTGAGTACGAAATCATAGTTTAAGGAACAGAAATAGCCACATCCTCATGTTATACAAGACGACTTGCAACACATTAGAGCTTATTCGTTTTTTTTCGTGTTATCCGTCCCTTTCTAATCAATCATGCCCCCTTATTTCCCTTTTCCATCAATCTCGCTACTCTCTCCTCATTTCTTTCTCATCTGTTTATTTCATTTCTCTATCCCGTTTAATTATTTACAACATTCAACATTAATTGCCCTTTATTTTACTCATTCGTCTTCGGTCATAAAAAGAAGTCATGCGGCAACTTAGTAAGAGACATATTTAGTAAGAAAGCAAAAATGCAAATGAGCCACATATCAAGATCCACAGTGTATAGTTATATATATATAGGTGACCCACTTAATTGACTAGTCCATCTCTAAGATTGTCGCAAAGTATCATAGCTCCTATTTGATGTCACCCATTTTACAAGTAAGTATATATATATAAATGTCGTTCTTTAGTATAATCATTCGTTTTTCAGACTCTGTTCATTCTTTCTTTCTCTCTCCATACATTTACCTTTTGTAAATTTCTTTCTTATTCTCGGTTTCTCTCTCTCTTCCCCTTTCTCTCTATTTTCGCATAATTCAATAGTCTCAATGTTAACCGTTTCTTCCTCTATTTCTCAATTCAATCGCGCTTCAATAACATAATTTACAATTTGTGACGCCATGCACTATGCAAACATACGAACAAGCAAGCAAGTGTACGAGCAAGTAGGCAAAGTACACGGTGTTCGTAGTATATCATACGCTCCTTTGTCTAGATTAATCTATATTGACCCCTACTTTCCTTCTCCCTTCACATCCGCGTCAATAACTTTAGACGATTTAACGAGGCACAGGTTGTCAAGTGAATCAATGAAGTTGCTAAAACTTGCCATTTTAACTTCATGATATTATCTATTTTATGTATGCGTAATATATTTCACTTATTGTTAATAATCGTTCGTTTTTATGCGCTATTTTTACCTTTTAGCGCATCTCTGTTTCTTTTTCTCTCTTTCCCTCTTCGTCGCATGTTTACATTCTCGTGAGATGGATAATAAATTACCATTGAATTACGGCTCTTTCTTTTCAAACGGAGGACGTCCTTAGGTTGTGACGTAATAAAAAAAGTATCACAATCTATATTTTACTGGGTGATGTAATCCTTGTGTGCCACTATTAGGAAGCCTTTTGTGACGTAGCTTACTTTGCACATTTACACATCAATATTGCATTCCTACTCACAGTGTTATGATGTAATCTACTGTGTATGATAAATACAAGCAACTAATACCAACATATTAGTTGAAGTACACAAAACTGCTAAAAATCTAAACACTCATTTAGTAGATTTGTCGTCTAGATAGAGGACTTATTCCTTCCTGCATGTCTCTGATTTACTGGGTGACATCACCACTTAACCTGTGGACAGTTACATCTATTTGTTTGTTGATGGATGATGACATAAACAAGATAACACAGGAACAAGTTAGCTATTAAAATAACAACATGCCCACATTATTGTAGCCGTATATATATATATATATATATATATATATATATATATATATATATATATATATATATATATATATATCTATATATATATAATCAATCCAACGGAAGATATAAGAGGCAACTAACATCTTTAATTAGTGAACATCCGGATAAAACTGAAGCTCAATATACTGGATAGAGCATTAATAGTATAATATAAAATGAAGTAATAAAATAAGGTGCGAATCAAATTTTATTAGAATTCAATGTTCAAGCAAAGTACATAATAGTCCTTAACACATGAGTTTTCAAAGAAAATTCTTCTCTTCAAAGGACCATTACCGCAATGAGATTTCTGCAGATAATCAAATTAAACTTTGAAAATATATAAAAATATATATAAAAATACATAAAAGTATATAACACATCGAATATATCAGCCCAAAATATACTTTGGTTTGTTAATGCTATACAGTTCATCCAAGTCAAACAATTTAACATTTAAAACATATTCAGGAAAGACACTCAAGATGTTGATTGAAAAGTGATCCAAGTGGTGAATGGTATTACAAAAACAGAAAAAGTTATCCAAGCAGGAAAACCGTTTGCAATCGATGCAGTAAATGACAGTGAAGGTACTAGGCTTGAACATTGAATTCTAACAAAATTTGATTCGCACCTTATTTTATTACTTCATTTTATATTATTCTATATATATGTATGTATATGTATATATATATATGTATATATATATATTGAAATATATATATATATATACATATATATATGTATATATATATTGAAATATATATATATATATATATATATATATATATATATATATATATATATATATATATATATATATATATATATATGAGAGAGAGAGCGAGAGAGATAGGGTGAAAGAGCAATATAGTTAGAGAGAGGGGGAGAAATAGTGAGAGAGCGAAATAGATGAGGAAGGGAGAAATAAAATGGAAGTTAGTTTTACTAGATTTCAATGTTTGTCAGGAATACGATTCAGCTATCCACCCTGTGGTAATAATCGACAGGACCTATATATTCGACCATGAATCAAATAGCATACATTATTTAAGCATTTCATAATTAATTAATATTTGATATTATTCATTTCTATTTTTATTTTAATTGTTTTTCCTATTATGTCACATAGTTTTGTGGATTATAAGAGAAATTAATTAATATGATTAAATTAGCAATGCCTAATTTAAGGACACTTTTTTTACATCGCTTGCAATAATTTCCACATCAGAAAGGAGATAGACAGTGGCGTGCTTGAAAGCAAGCTACTGATAGGTGCCTATCTGGCCTCTTCGTACGTCAGTTATTGACACCATATTATTTTGAAATGTATGTATGTATCGTTGTAATGCTGAAGACGTATACTACATTTTTATACTAAACACAATGTCAAGGAAATATAAAAGTAATAGTTTATGACTAAGCATTTTTTAATGAATGAACAACACCTGATGTAATCTATGATTTTATTCGGTTATGGTATTACAAGAACATCCTCCTTAAAATTACAAAAAAATAAAAGGATTGGGGTAACTGTACGTTATAACATCCTTTTTTCGAGGGAGGATTAATGTAATATATGTTATGTTGTTATGGTATCATCTTCCCAGATACTGAGCACTACTTTTTAAGGAGGGGTGGATAGTCTATTTTCTGTTCGTCTTTCTCATTTCAATATATCTTCCTAGTGTTCTGTTGTAATGATGCCATCTTACCAGGAATTATTTCTCTATCCAGGGTCATTGCAGTCATTTGTGTTATCATAATACCTTCTCACCCTAGCAAAATTATGCGATCCGAGATAGCATAGTGTTGCTAGTTGCCTAATAATATATAGTGTTATTATAGTATAAGTGTACATAGTTGTATAATAGTATCATAGTGTAAACTTGCATTATAGCTGATAGTGTAAGCGTGTATATAGAACTGCGAGTTGTTTTCATATCAGAAGGGGCCACAAGAAAATATATTAATATATAATATGACCAGCAAATACGGAATTACATGGACTCCCCATTTCATGTGAATTCATAAAATGTTCTTAATCTGTAATTGACTTTTCGTTATCTAGTTCCATAATCCATTTAATTTCGGTTAATGAATTCCATTTAAAAATAGCACTACAACGCTTTTAACTATGCAAATCTTGTTAATTAAAAAACGTTCCTGAATGACTCAGTATCTATTCTATTTTGATGTAATTAATTAAAAAGTAATTTTTAATGATTTAATATTTGAATTGCTATATTTTACCGCCTCTTTAAATCTACGTTATGCTACCAAAATTGATTGGATTAAATTCATAATCTGGTTATTACATTTCTTTCATATTTTGTTTAATTTTGTTAAAGCAAAATCAGGATGCTAATACATTTTTTTATCAAGATTAATTTTTATACTTGTTCTCGTAATTTCACACTAGAAGTTTATTTCCTTAACCACTATTTAAACGGTCACACAATTTAATAAAATATACATTTTAAAGCGAATAAAAATAGAGAGATAAAAGATGGCGGTAACATTAAGATATTATCTTGTAATAAGCTCAATTTTTTCACGTATTTAGTAAAGGTGAGTGAATGACAAATGCCAAAGTATCATCAAATAATTATAAAACAGGGCAAACACACAGAAGAGAACCATGTCGATGACAAGTGCAACGCTTACCATGGATAACGGTAGATTAATAGGTTTGATATATATATATATATATATATATATATATATATATATATATATATATATATATATGTATATGTACACAAAAGGGACATAAAAAAACATAATTCTTTTGGTGAACTTTTCTCCCATGCACTAGAGCACGGTCACGCCTTCAAATTTGAACAAGCCAAAATCACCAAACACATTCACAACAAAGCTCGGCGAAGACTACTGGAAACTGCACTAATCACTGCCTCCAACACCATCAAGCATGGCTTTTATAATCTATCGCCCTTAATAGGCAAAAGCATCCTTTCCGAACAAAACCTCATCAAGATCATGGATAACATACATTTTTCTTCTCTCAAATCGGAATTACACTCACCCACATACCTCCGCATACACACCCACACACCCCTCCCCCCACACCCATCTTCATCCACCATGAATCCGAACCTTCTAAGTTACTCTTCCCTCACATTCATAACATGCCAGCTGGTCAAAACATTCCTACTTTTCAAAATATTTGAAATATTTAACACTTAATCACAACAAATCTCCCCTCACCCCCTCACCCTTTTCAACCTTTCGAGCTCTTATCTCGCACCCTTACCCACCCATACCCCCCACTCTTAAACCACCTGACTTTTTTTCAAATCTTCTCTAAAACCGCGACACACCCACTCACCAAAATCACAGGCCCCCTCCTCTTTCTCCCCCCATCTTCCATTTCTCCGCATACACCCCCACACACACATCTTCATTCACCATGAACCCGAACCCTCCAAGCTACTCACCCCTTACATTCTTGACATAGTCAGCTAGTCAAAGATTCCCCCCTCCTCTTTCCCCACCCCTATACTTCTTCACTCACAGCCATGCACATTATTTCCCGCTCACCCTCACCCCTACACACTTTCTCACTTACAACCATCCACATCATCCCTGCTCACCCCAACCCCCACACTTTTTTTCCACTAAGAACCAACCACATTTATTTCATTCCACACTACAGCCTCATCTAGCCCGGACCTCGGTCCCACTGCTTCCAGTAGTCGCTACTACTTTCTTCCCATCAACCCACCATGTCAACACAATATATGCACGTACTTGCATGACATTTTTCTTTATATTATCATCCTGAAGAAGTCTTACAAATAAAGACGAAACGTTGATGTATATATAAAAAAAACATCCTTTTTGGTTTTTCCTTTTCCATCTCCCATATATATATATATATATATATATATATATTCCATAAACCTGAGCAAATCTTCGTCATGTTGAAATGTGCTTAACTGCACAATACTATAGGAGATATATACACATTGCTATAAGAGTATGGGTTTGATACTCTATTTACCGTATCAATACTTTGAAAAATATTGTAGGGTCTGATATTTTGTACTTATTAATGTTTCCAAATGTACCTTATTTTAGTAAATTGTTCATATGACGAATATGATTGCTATTTTAGTATATAAGTAACTGCGTATTCGGTCATATAATTAACATATAAGTAAAGTACATGTTACCTAGATTTTATCGCAGTCGACCATGTTATCGCTATTTTTTCCAATCTTCAGTCTATACCTAATATATTAAAGAATGTTACTCTGTTTTCTTTTATCGTGATTCAATGATATGCTCCACATGTTACCTATGCGTTGTAGCTCATCTATATACGACTGCTTTTAGCTCTAAAAACATACTTCAGACTATGAACCCAAAATTAATTAATTTGATAGACATTGTATTTTTGATAAGCCTACGGATAAAAAGCTGAGGTTAAAGATCGGCAGAGTATGAAATCATATTCTTATAAACACTCTTTCTCTCAGACGTGTAGGAAAATGCTCCCGCATATTATTGAACAAAAGGGAAACCAATAGTACTGTTGAAAAGTTATGCGTGAAACCTCATTTACTTGTCAGATGTAGACTGATATATATCTCTATCAACTAGTGTTAAGTTGCAGAATGTATTGCAAATCTTATTAATGCGTGCATGAGTGGAATATTTGTGTGTCTAAAAAAAAATAAAAATCTATACATGAGAGTATTATGGGTTGTGTATAATGCTATGAAAAGACTCCGTCCAAAATAGTGAGCTGATTATGTGTTACTTGTTTCAAAATTACCATGCATGTTCACATGGTGTTGACCTGACTGGTTACGTAACATATGTTACCTTACGGATTATAGCTAATATATTTTCGGGAAAGTATACGAAATTCATTCGTTATTTAATTTGCCAGACGATTCGAATAAAAGTTTCGAAATTAAAAGATGTTGGATTGTAAATCCAATTGATGTTTATATATAATAGAATCTAAAGTAAATGACCTGAGTAAATTAGACACATCTTGTTTCAGGAAAATGAAGGAATACTCTTTTATAATATCTTAATAATAAAGATGGTCGATAATGCAGGTGAACAAAAGATAAACTACTGGAAGTATAATCTATGAAAGAACGGAATGGTGTAAGACTTGTTTCAGTGGTTGACACCAAATGTTCCAACTTTAAAATGTGTCTAGAAACTACATAAAATACATACGTTTCAGTCCACTGCATGTTAATTTCTGACTACAACTTCTCCTAGGAATGTTACATTTTCTGATTAAGGGTCCATGATAATCGCTGGCAAGTTAACCGATTAATATTTTTCTGATAAGCGAGATTTGAAGAGAGACTTACACGAGTTTACTTTCAATCTTCTAATCGCTATGACTTTCATTAGCCAAACTAAACACCTTAACCTTTTTTTTATATTTTAAAAGCAGAATTAAATAAAAAAAACTTCTGCCGTGATTTTTTATTTTGAAAAAAACAACAACAACATAATCTTGCCATAATCTTAGAAAGTTGACAATTTATTTTGGGATAGAAAACATAAATTTTCCAAGAATTTAGAAAATTTACAAACTTGAATTTTTAGCAGAAAAAAGAAAGGATTTCGACATGCAGTTATAAAATGCACACATTTTAAATTTAATTAAATAAAAGATTACAGACTATGGTTGGCTATGGGCTGAATTTGATTATTAAATAGAGGCGGCTCGACAATTATATGTTTACATGAGACTAGAAACGACTATGCTGTTATCAGCTGGAAAGCAGCCCCGTGGTATTGTGGCCCAACCACAGACAGTTCTTGGAAGGACACGTTGCTCATAGGCGTTCCGTTTTATTTAAGGTACACAGAAGAATGTTGAAAATCATTCCACAGTTGTTGAAGCTAAACGTGTTCTTGCTGTGAATGTTTTACTGTGCCAATTAGAGATTGAGAACAGCATTAACGTGGATCAGTTGAAGATGAGGCCGGAGGAATTCAGAGAAAGTGGTGGAAGAGAGAAATTGACGGAGCACTTTTGAGAGTTGTCAAATGAAATATTTAACAGAATTTGATGAGGATACTGTACAAAAGGTTTATTTTTAACAGTTAAGAAGAGTGTAACATGGGGGGGGGGGTCCAAGGACGAATAACGAACAAATAAATGAATTAAAAAATAAATCAATAAAACAAAGTTGAGCAGCTACTATGAAAATAAGGATAGATAGAGAAAATACTAGCAGCCTCTCTTCTGTGAAAAATAGGCTGCCCCAAGAAAGAAGACGGGTATCCCCTACAAGATTTCGAATTATATTTTGTACACTGTCAACTGAGGATAGTGTGCGCTTAGCGCCAACCTCTCAGCCGTATCTAAACATTTTACAGGTAAGGGATTGCATCAGGTGTAAGATATTTCTGGAACGGGAAACTTATTAAACTATTTTACGAAATACGTCAGAAACAGATCTGAATTAAGTCTTCCACTTCAGATCTACGGCAAAAAATCATATTACGCGTATTCGATGATTCTGGTTTCTTTCTGTTGTTCTAAAAAAATAATTTATTTTTAAGAGTGAAAATGAAACGAACCTATATATATATATATATATATATATATATATATATATACATATATATATATATATGTATAGGATTATTTCCAAATAAGATCTAAGGTTAAGATCGGATTTTAACAGCTGTTGATCGATAACATCGAAATGCCAGTGTGGCAGACCGTGTGCATGTCTGTGTAAATAAAAATAATGATATATATATATATATATATATATATATATATATATATATATATATATATATATATACCATATATATATATATATATATATATATACATATAGTATGTGTGTGTGTTTGTCAACGGAATATCATAAGCTACCAAGTGGGTAAAAAATAATGATAAAGTAAAAAAATAAAAATGAATGAAGAAATGAACGTGTGACTTACAATTTCGTTTATTGGGCAGGATTAGAGGCAAAGTAAATCCAAATGTATTTTGTGTTTTTCTTTTGTCTTACAATTTTCTGTAGGTGATTTTTAGAAACCAATCCATTCTTTAAGCTTTTATTGAAGTGCGAAATAAAAAGTTCTTGAAACCGGCAAACAGAAATGAATATTAATATTTTCAAATCGGGCAACCATGGGCAGCTCATCGAGGATATATGTGGGGTGTTTGTTGTCTGTTTCATTTCCGGTAAGTGTTAAGCATGAAGGTAAAAAAGAGAACAGAAGACAACAAAAAATTATCCGCCAAAATCTGACGTGCGGCGCGCGTGGGGGTTGTTTTCTGTGAACGACATTTTTTTTATTTTATGAGGATTTTAGCTGTCTATACCTTGTATGCATGAGAACACTATATTTATACACTTCAACGCGTATGTGTACAAGGCATACACATGCATTGTTTGATCACGACGATGACTATTATTTTCCTACATTGATTTTATTCGAAAAGTTAAAAACGCATACATATACTGTACGATATATCATTAAATTATTTACAAGGCGATTAGACAAACGGTTAGGTGTGAGTTTTCAAATCAAGCGGACAAGGATACGCACACTTAGACCTTAACAAGGATTCTGAAAACCCTCTTCTGCATTCCTCGCTAGGAGCGCCTCATGCGATTAATAATCAACTAACTCATTTCGTTTTGCATAACAAAAATTAGTACATTTACATTTATATTATCCTCATTATTAGTATAATTATTATTGCTACAATTTGGTGTATATAAAAGTTGTGGTATCATACATTATTTTTACATAGATAAAAGAGAAGATAGAAGAGCTATAGTATTATGACATTTAATTTAGATACGAGTGTGTAGTACGTACCACGTATGTATGTTGGTGAACTATTCTGTTCTTGTCTCATCCAGCGGCACAGTAACGGAATTGTTCAGAGACTCGGGTTCTTAAACATTAACACCGTCATTGCAAAAATTATTTTATTTTAACAGAACTTTACCCGATTCGACGATAGTTAATAAGGCATAGATTTACTTCCTCCACCACCTTTCCCTCCTCCTCTCCCCACAATGTTTTCTACGCATGCCTCAATTTGTTTTACCTGCCTACTATGTTCACGTTTATTCCTCCTTCTTCCTACCTTCCTTGCATTTAAACGTGCTGCTCCTTTGACTGTTTTTGACAGTTACGTCAAATTCTGCTGCGCACATCTTTTATTTATTTATTTTTTCTTTCTTTCTTCCTACTGTTCCTGACTTGTTTGTTTACGTTTTTTTGGGGGGGACACGTCTTGTACAATTTGCATTTCTGTTCACTAAAGTTCTTATTACCAACCGAGGATGGTTGTTTCTAGCAACTGAAATATTTTGGTAGATATTGTATATGTGTTTGAGTGTATCTTTTTGTTAGTTTGCTGATTCGTTTATCCTCAACTCCATTTTTATTTTGCATATACATATGGGTGTATGTTTGTATATTGGTATGTGTATGTCCGTCATTCTATTTTAATCCACTATGCTTTTTTTTCTGTTCTATCTGTACAACATTACAAATTCTGAGTCAAACTAATGATTAATTGAAAGGTAGATATACTTGATTTTATGAACCTCAGTAAATGACTGATGGCGAATTGCATGTTTCTGTCTTAATTAGTACGATTTCATCATTTGTAAACAGAAATTACTCATACTATTCATTGTAAAATGTCATGACATTTTTAATGTACTAAACAAACCATACACTTTAGTTTAGTACGGCATATCCCTTATATTGTGACTTTCCGAAATGTTCTCAATCTAAAATGCAAATGTGTTCCATGCCTATTTTCGAGTGATTATTATTCACAGATTTGTTAAACATTACGTTTCGCCTTAGTCACATTAAATAATACATTACTTTCTTTTATTTAGGTTCAGCATTTTGACCGTGAAGAAATAGACGTCTAAACACGGAAACAAAATCTAATTCAACTCAAAATACTAATGCGAATCTTCACATATATCTTATTTATTTTAGCATTATATTATATTTGTTTACATTTAGTCGATAACTTTTCAGGATCCGTTTTCATATGACTATAATTAACAAATGGTTTATTTATAAATTTAATTATATAAGATGCGATCTTTTTAAATATGCACAACGTTGTTTATTGAACGTATTTAAAACTAAATTTTACGGGCAGAATAAAATATACAGCGCATGGTCACTTGCACTTTTTCGCTTTTATTTCAAGTGTTCATCAGAATAAGGGATTTATTTGAAACTTATTTGATACTGTTGGTGTCAGTTATTCCTCGATTTTTTTATATAATCAGACACAAATGGGAAAGTAGTAATGTAAATATTTTTATAATTCATAGTAAAAAGGAATCCATGGACAATTCAGAATGCGAACCAACTATGACAAGTCCACGCCTGTATTTACCTTGCGACCCCATATTTATCAGACCAATTCACTGAAAGATAGTGTGTTTATTTCGATCATTTTACTCGTAAAATATTAATAGATGTATTAAAGAAAATCAAGACGTCTGTAAAAACATATTCATAAACATTGATAAAGGAAATTCATTGGTTCTTACCTATAACTGGTTTTCAATTAAATATCCGGTCCGTTACTTTATAGGTGTTTATTGGTCTTCAACACATCCGTAGATTCCTTTTGTAATATTACATAACTCCCTTTGCATACGTCCTTAAAACTCTCAGTGTCTCTGCGATGATTCTAGTTGACTTCTATCTTTCATCCTCAACTATACTTTTCAACTTGATTTTAGGTCAGTTTCACCTGGCCACTGACACACCTACATTTTATCAGCTTTTTTTTTCCTTCGGCAGATTATCTCGTTGAAAGACATAACATATAGCCAAACACGCTAAGCCGAAGAAAACAAATTAGCTTTTAAAAAATCCAGCAGTTATCACCTTTTCTTGTACCTTCACTCACGCATATGCCTATGTATCATCGAAAGAAAAACGCTTTAGAACATATCTTCACATCCTCCTTGTACTGGACTGATTTATTTCTATCATAATTCCATCAATCTCTTACGTATATCACTTGTAGCGCAAAATACTAATTTGAGTTGCCTTCAACGCAATTTGTTTTTTTAACTTTGCTTAGGTAAACATATACAGGGTGGGCAAAAATAAGGGTCTTATTTTTAAAAATTCATAACTTTTTTATTTATTGATTTTTTTTTTGATTTTTTTTTAGAATAAGTAAAGGACCCCTTCCGAAGCAAGCATGAGCCGTATTAGCCCTAAGGAACGTACCCTCATTTAGAAAACATTATTTTTGCTTAAAAAACTCAAAACAGTGTAAAAAACAATACTTTAGTTTTTGTAAGTTTTAAGAAGTGTTTTTCGGCTAAAATTTGTTTTGTTTATTTCAAAAAATCTCGGAAGGGTCAGTCTACACACACATAAAGTTTGATGAGTTTAACTTTTATTTTGTGGAAGTTATTCAAATTCAAGTTATTCAAATTTAAAGATAGGACCCTTATTTTGGCCCACCCTGTATAAGCGAATGCTGACTAAATCATTGTGCTAGTATTTACACAGAGATGATTCTCGTAGAATATGAAATAACTACGATTCCATCACAGGCTGTCCATATTAAATATAAAGAAGAGTTATTTTTCCCATGTACGATTGAAAGGCATAGGTTTCTCGAACGTCCTATGTTTGTTATATATGAATAGTTATGAATATTTTTTTAATCAATGATTCATAATATTTTTCCAGGCTTTGTAAATGTTCACATCGAGATATATAAATATTACTCAAAACAAATGGGAGTAACGCATTACATTTTAGTGAATGTTTTCTTTCGATTGTAACGCATCAGTGTTTCGCGTGTATTATATTTACTGCCGCGTGTGTGATTCGCATGTAACGAAAGACACGTACAAAGTGATTTACTTCAATTAAAATAAGTACAACAAATAATCATTCACGAAATATGAACAATTATATATAGAAGTCATACACATTTGCATATATCAATGAACACTTTATTATTTTAGGAAAGTAGAAGGGTATATATTCATCATAAAAGCAGTTACGTAATTTTCTCACAAGAAAGTACCAGTAAAACAATTAAGTTTTGAAAAAAAACGTTAACATTTGTCATGCGAGAATGTAAAATAACTTACATGTTTTCAAAGCAACAAAGTCGCTCATTCTAAGAAAGATACGACTTCAGTGTGAATGCTTAATTCATGAAGAATATGACTAGAAATACATTAAATCACAGAAATATTACCTTCCTTCCAATATTCGTTCATAGACGCTATTATTTATATCCCTGTGCACAAAATAAAAATGTAAAACACAACAATCGCATCATCCTTATTTACGGTATTGCTAGGATATTCGTTATCCTATGAAATAATACGAACATCAAACTTTCATGTTATTGTTTTGATGTTAATTATATTCATTTTTCATTTTCATTATAATTTAATCAAAATGTTACTGTTCAAATTCAGAGCCGCTTTTAAAAAACGATTTGCTTAAACTTCGAATTGAATAGAGATGTTCTTTAAAATAATGAATATAACGTTCACTTTAGTTACAAATACTGTTAATGATATAAAATGGTACCTTCCCTCCAGTGTTTGTCTAGGTACACTATTAATGACAATCCCGGAAATTAAACATATTACTAGGTTTTTCATCCATACGTAGTTGTAGGGATTACATTTATTTTAATTAAATAATACGCACGTTTGAGTGTCAATGTTTAAATTGATTTTAAGAATAAAAAGCACAATAAGCGATCCATATACATAGTAAAAATTACCAGTGAAAATACTTATCGAAGTTTAAGGATACGATATCCTGCACGATATCTATCTGCTTTCTGATATTTTGCAATCGTTACTTTATTTTCTGATATAAGGATGTTGGTCTGATTAAGAATAAGGATCGTCTACTTAACTTTTGTTTAACTTCAGTATATATCTTATAAAACACACACACATATATGTATATATATATATATATATATATATATATATATATATATATATATAAATTCTATGTATATGCATATATATATGTATATATATTTATATATATATATATATATACATATATATAGTCTAAAGAAGCTTTGAGTTATTTTAAACAAAAAGACAAAAAAAAAAAAAAGAAAAGAAGGAAAATGCAGTTTAAATTCCCAGAGAAACTAACTAAATCCAAAAAAGTGTAGACTTAACATTTGTTGGAAAATTCATAAATAAATACTATATAATAGTAAGTAAATAAAATAAAAAGGGGGATTTAGTATCTAACAGTGAAACAAAAGCAGGAGACCTTAACGTAAGCATCTAATATTTACACGGGGATCTTCAGCTGTTTACCATGAAACTGTTTCGGAGATTTAAAAACAGGACAGTTATATATATATATATATATATATATATATATATATATATATATATATATATATATATATATATATATATATATGTTTCATTTTACTTCAGTTGAAGGTTTCAAAAACCAAGGGGCTTCTTTCGGAGGCTAACACTTGACCTCTAGAATATTTGAATATTCTATTAAAGTTCTCCTTTATCTCTCGAACATTGATTTCGTAAATCAGTTTAGAACATTACCTCTAATCTCTTGAATTTACAAGTTTATTATGTTATAGTATATATCTACTGTAGTCTATTGGTCTTGTCGTATTACAGGATAATAATTCATATAGTCTGGTGAAGTATCCAGCTACGTGCTGTTACTTAAGGTAAAATTACTTAAGGAAGGTGCACAATACCTCGTATCAGCCAGTGTACAGTCGTGTTAATTGATCATATTTGGGTTACAAATACAATGTTATTTTTAATATTGGCGCAGAGTTTTCTTGTAGGGTGAAGTATCCTCATGTAAGGTTGCTCTAAACACCATTTAACAAAAAGGCCAAAGACACTAGACGATGGCGTCCAGTACGTAATTCAAACTCAAATATATATGTATATATCTATATATATACATATATATATATATATATATATATATATATATATATGTGTGTGTGTGCGTGTGTATGTGTGTATGTGTGTATGAGGGAGAGACTGCTGAGTTTGGGTCATTAGGTACACCGACTAAATTGTTCGATCATATAAACAAGAGTAGACATTTTATTTGCGTATTTATTCCCATATTATTTAGTAAAGTGCTCAATTAAAACGTATCATCGTCTCTCGTCACTGCATTCCCTCATTGTTTTTTTTAATAAGAGTAGACGTGTGATCAAAGCGATAATCAACCGATCAAAGAAAGCAATGATGTAATCTTCTTTTGGAAAGTAATGGAATAAGGTTACAGAAAAACGTACATGGACACTATAATGCATATTATATAAATAAACACACACTAACCAAAAAACGTAATTATTAGCAAGGTTTGTTTACGTCTGTTACAGACATCGATATATTAAGTTTGAACATTAAACAAAGTTTCAGTAAGGGTTATTTTTTCCGGCAAGCGAAATACCCCTATTGAATTTATCTCTTATTCAAGCTAGGTTCATTACGCCCAATTATAGTTGAAGGTCATAAAATAACTGAAACCTATTACAACTAACATAATCCACACTCACCTTACAAATAAATGGTGTTCATTTCATTTCATAAAATTTAAATTAAACAAAGATATAGCGGCGATGAATATACGTAAGAAAATTACACAATTATGCTTATTGGTAATTTTACCATTTACGATAATGAAAAGAAAATCTTTTCGATTTTTATTTACGTATATGTAGGTATTATATTTATACACATTACACTAAGCCCTTTTTATGAAATTACAGTTGAGCACTCTAAAGGATGTTAAAAATAGACTGTCAAAAACTCTGATAGAAAATTCCGAATAAGTTCGTCGAACATCTTAAACTAGTCTTCTATTTGTGTCCGCTTCTAGGCACATATAGATACTAATTTCCCTTAATTACGTGGCAGTTTCCGTCGGCTGAGTGGAGATGGACACTGCTTGCAGATTCTAAGCTGACCTTTTGAACTGAGAGCGCGCCTCCCGAGGGTCTGAAATTGTTACTTTCCTACACTGAGAGCTATAAGCTTGAAACGCTCACGTTTGTAAGTATTACTAGTTATGTGTTTATTTATAATATATATATATATATATATATATATATGTATGTATTTATATATATATATATATATATATATTTATTTATATATATATATGTATATATATATATATATATATATATATATGTATCCACATGTATATATCGGTATATATATGCATATATATATATATATATATATATATATATATATATGTATATATATATATATATATCAACATGTATATATCTGTATATATATATGAATATATATATATATATATATACATATTTATATATATATATATATATATATATATATATATCCACATGCATATACGTGTGTCGAACCACGTGCTGCCTCATTCGACGACCGTCGACCCCAACGTTATGTTTCCGTGGCCTTCTTCTTTGTCATCATTGTCCAGCCGAGTCGTCTATCTACTGACGGAACGACGAGGGCACAGCACTGGTCCACAAGTTAAAATAAAAGAAACACCACTCACGATAAAGAACAGAAACACATATACGTTGTGTATAATTTAGTTTGAACTATGAGTGTGTGTGACTGTCGAGGCTCCATTGTCGTTTCTCAAGTCGTCAGCTCATCTCATCGTTTTCCCGGTCCGATCCGCTCTCTCGGGAGGTTAGATCCTAACTGTCGGGTGGTTTGAGTCTAACTCTTCATCTTCTCTCTGAAAACTCAACTCGTCAACTTTTGTCATAAACTTTACTGTCGTCAACTGTTGTAAAACTAACCTACCTTACTGTAGTACGGTGTCATAAAACACTGTCACTCCTAAAAGTGTCCAGTATTCTTTTCTTGGTGACATGTCCTGAACAATGGAAATTGACCACTCTAAAATGTCTTTTGTCTCTATCGATTAGTCACTTCCTATCCTGTCTTTTCGTTTGTGTGCGTTCATGAGTCATTTCCTATTCCTGACCGGGCCCCGAGCTTTGCGGCAGCCATAGTGTCACACGTGTATATAATTATATATGCATATGCATATATATATATATATATATATATATATATATATATATATATATATATATATATATATATATATATACATGTGCTTTAAAATATAATAAGCTTGATTGTATGTTGGAGCTTTATAAAATGCGGGTATTCTATCCTTGTATTTCAGAATTTTCTCACAGACTTAGTAGAAAAATGGATATTTTATTTGTTTACCGAAGTATGGGAATATTATCATGAAATCCATACATAAATCTCAGCATTTGACAAGCATACATGCCAGGAGATCATTGGTGTGCATTGCACCTACCATGACTAATCTATCAACATTTCGTGCAACTCGGTTTGTCTTAGCAGGTTTATCTCGTCAAACGGTCAAGTATCTACGAAATGATACTCTGATTTTGATTAGAGATAAAAGCCTGTTTCCTGCCCATACTTCTGAGTTTCACAAAACCTTTGACTTATTTTCCAAGTATGTTTCAGATATATTTTTGTAGACTTGTGTATAGGCTTA
The DNA here is from genome assembly GCA_963556195.1 of Sepiola atlantica. Lineage (NCBI taxonomy): Eukaryota > Metazoa > Mollusca > Cephalopoda > Sepiida > Sepiolidae > Sepiola > Sepiola atlantica. The sequence goes on along the minus strand of OY744515.1, from coordinate 225,013,255 downwards.
TATATTTGCATTAAAGTATTCATCGTCGATAACGAATTTTAGAACTCGGCTGGTCGGCGTTAGGCATGTATATGTAAGCTATATTTAGTTTAATTTATTTTCAGTCAAGTAAACAATGTTCGGCTAAGTTCATTTAAATGTAAATACGACTTGTGTGTAATTTTAAAATTGGTTGATAATTATTCCGAAAATTACAGAGTTTTTTTAGACTATTTAAAAGCCTTTTCTCAATCATAACGAAATATGCATTTAAAAAATTCAAACATTTCAGATTAGCATGACATTTCATTTGACACTAATTATAAAGATTTCATGAATGTATGTTTCTTCTCAAACTCATTAAGATCTAATCTTAAATATTTAAGAATATCTAGAATGTAAAGGACTTTCATCAACATTTTAATTATAATTCAAGATATATATATATATATGTTTATATATATGTATATAATTAGGTATATATATATATATATATATATATATATATATATATAATTTGTTTGGGTGTACAAATATATATATATATATATATATATATATATATATATATATATATGTACCTGGCAGAATCAACGACCGTGAGTACACCAAGATCTCAGTGGGAGCTGGGACAAAGAATACACTGTGTTAAATTTTACTACAAGAAAGGCTCGTTTAAGAAAAGCCAGGACAGTTTCATGCATCAGTTCGAATGTGAAAAAGGCTCAATCCAAAAGCAGACTTTAGAACTGGGTAGACCACTTCGAGAAGTATGGGACCGTGGAGAACCTCAACGCTGCCAGTGAGAACCGTCCAAGCCATTCGGGACGTGCTAAAATGCGAACAGTCGAGCTGGTCGAAAGTGTGAGAGAGTCTCTCTAGGAGAGTCCGAAACGCTCAGTGCGTAAGCGAAGTCAGTCCCTCGGTATCTCCCGTGAGACTTGCAGGAGAGTGCTCGTGAACGATATCAGGGCTTACCCATATGGAATACAGACGCTGCAGACCCTAACAGCCTCATACGTGAAGCAGAGAAGCGCTATGGCAGTCAAGATGCTCGATAAGGTCCAGGAGACACCAGGTTTCCTTAACTTCCTTTGGACCTCAGATGAAGCCCACTTCAATCTTGACGGAAAGGCGAACTCCAAGACAAATGTCTTCTGCGCCCAATGAAGTAGCCACCAAACCTCTGCACTCCCATAAGGGCACGGTGTGGGCGACAATCTTGGTCAGTGTCATCATCGGACCAATCTTCATCGAATAATCTGCCGCAGCATGGACAGTCACCAAGGAGAGGTATGTGGAGGTCCTCAAAACCTTCAAGATTGAGCTCCATACCCTCTACCCGTTGCTCATGAGAAATTTCTGGTTCCAGCAAGACAGAGCAAGTTATCACACCTCAAACCTTTCCTATGATTGGCTGAAAGAGAACTTCGGAGGCCGAGTGATCAGTCGCAAGACTAATTTTGAGTGGCCACCCCATAGCCCGGACTTAAGCGCCCAGTTTTCTCTTTTGGGACTATCTTAAGGACAGAGTGTACGCAAGGAAACCCAGAACCATCACGAAACTCAGGGAACCCATCAGGGAGGAGATGAGAGCCATTCCCAATTCAGTCTGTAAGAACGTCATGGACAACTTCGATCTGCGCCTCAAGAAATGCACGGAGCTAAATGGAGGCCATCTAGAACACATGCTGTAGAACGGAGAAAAAAGGCCAAATACCCTAGTGGCTTGATGTGATGTTTTGAATATAATAAATTAGTTATGACGAAAAATTCATTTCATTCGAACGAAACACTAACACTATATATATATATATATATATATATATATATATATATATATATATATTTGTATGTATATGTGTATATACATATAAATATATATAAATATAGATATATAACATATACATGCATATTATGTATATATATATATATATATATATATATATATATATATATATATATATATATATATATATATATATATATATATATGTGTGTGTATCGGGGCAGCATTTTTTCTCTAAGGCACGTATTATTAAAAATAACCGACAACTCCTGTCTGGATTTTTTTTGTATGGATCCCTTCCATTTTCCGGGTTAAAGTACTAATTCCGGATGAGAATGTCCTGTGAATCTGCCGTAATTTTCTGTTAGGTCAAAAGTACTTCCTGACCCATCTGGGTCCATCTTCAGTGGCAATAATGTCAATCAGGTAAATACTTGGAGTGAGTTTATAGTTGATTTTGGCGGGAAATTTTAAATACGAAACTATATTTTTAGTATTATAAACATTTAAGTATATTAATAATAGTCTATAAAATTAATCCTGTTAATAACCGTTTTTTTGGTTTATGTGTAAAACTTCTAGTATATGGAGTTTTTTATATTAGTATTGTGTTCTAGGACTTTAGTGTTGTCTACAAGAAGTTTTCGGATTGGCGAGCGGGGACAGGAATGATGGTTAATGAGATGTCTGGCTATGGCACTATTATTCGTTAGATGCATGGTCAACCATTGTATTTTGGAATCCGCAATTTTTATTTTATCGACTAATTTTAGCCAATATTGGCTATCGATATTAAATATTTTATAGCATTATAGATGCGGGTCAAGGAAGAAATCTCCGCAAAACAGCTACAAATAAATAAATAAATAGTGCTCTATCTCCAAGACAATGTTTTGGTGTCACGTCAATAGCAACGATGGCAAAACCCAATGACAACTGCCCGAAACACAACACCGCCAAGTTGGCATCACAGCCAACGCTGATATCACTCAGCCACAGTTCCAGGAGATTCAATTTTGTAAAAGCGAACTGGCCTGGGTTCCAAGAAAATGTTGAAATAAACATTGCTCATCTCACAGCAGTCACAACACACTATGAAAGCTTTACTAGGTTTGAACGTCAAGCAACCCGGAAAACATATTGCTAGAAGTTGCCGCATTCAATGAATACCTGGACTCGATGCCCAAACAAGCAAATTATATGAGAAATACCAACAGATCTATGAATCTAAGCCCTTTGCTGAATATACCATCGAAGTATGTGAGAGACTTATGACCTCCCTATCACACGGCCGACAACGGAATTGGCAAAATTTGTTTAAGAAAACTGATATGACAAAGAATAGTAAACAGACATGGACTATAATGCTGAAAATCAGTCGCGATCTATCAACTCCAATGTGACGGCAGAACACAATAACAGCCAAGCACGTTGCACATCAGTTGATACTCAATAGAAAGACCAAATATAAGCTCACTTCAATATTCTCCGAGCATTGAATGACTGAACCATTCTTAGTAAAAGAGCTCGATATCAGTATCAGTGTATGTAATGCTGTTACAGCCATCGGTCTGGATTATATTTTTACAGGGGAGATCAAGCATTTTACACCTTTGATACGAAAATTGATCCTTGAGTTGATCAACAGCTGTATGCTTACAAGAAATATCCAAAATATCTGGAGAAAAACCACCATCTCTGCTTTTCTCAAACTTGAAACAGATCCAGCGCATGCAAATAGCGTCCGCCTGATATCCCTGATATGTCATTGTTTAATCTGTTTGAGGTTGGCATCTGTTACTGAACCACCCATCATCCTTAAAGAAGCAACGTTTCGGTCAAGAACTTCCACAAATAGCCAGCTCCTTAATCTTACTTAGTACATCGAAGATGGGTTTAAGAAAGGGATTGTAACGGGAGCTATTTTTTTTATCTGTCTGCCGCATATAACATTGAGAACCGCGGGCTCTTCCTGAAAAAGAAGTTAGACTTACAAAAGACCCAGCCCTCAAAGACCTAATCGGAGCGATTTTAAAAGACAGGCGATTTTAGGTTATCCTAAACAACAAACAACAACATAACGGTGAATCTCAAGTTAGGGTTCCGGCTTCATTATTATATAACATCACTGTTAATGAGCAACCAAGGAAGAATTAAACTTAATCTATGCTGACGGTATTTGTGTAACACTTCAGGAGCGTACTTTTAGTTAGTAGAAAAACAGCTTAACTTCACCTTAGATGTGCTACTCGTCTACTATAAGAGTAATGACTTGCATGTAAACCCTGCAAAAACTCAAGTGTGCTATTTTCATATCACGAACTGAGAAGCCAACCGACACCTACACATCATGTTGTCTGGAAATAAACTTGAGAATCGCACTACACCTGTCTAGCTTGGCGTACTCATGAACCGCACCCTCTAAGTCAGTGAAAATGTAAAATAAAAATTAAATGAAAGTAAGCTACCGAAACAACATCCTACAGTTACGTATTAACTCCAAGTGGGGAGCAACAGCACAAACACTATGTAATGTGTCGTTCCTCTGCGAAGTATGCTTGTCTTGTTTATTAGAGATAACCGGATGCCAAAACCTAAGCTCAGCATTGAACAACACCTACCGCGTGACTGATGGCTGTTTTAAGCCTACCAACCTGTAAATGCTTGATCTTATCACTGGCATTACCTCTTTAGATGGGAAACTGGAAGTTGCCAGCCGAGTAGAGACTACAAAGAGTACTAGTAATGCACGCTATTTACTTCATGGGCGTAAACCAACGGCACACCGATGAAGTCAAGGAGATCCTTCTTCAATTAAGTCGAACCTCTTAAAACATATCAAGAAGAGACTAGACTAAAGCTGTGGACAACACGATTAGAGAATGACCCCTACTTACTAACATGAGAAAATACACTTGGCTTCAGTGGAAAATACTAAACCGCCTGAGAACGGGAATGGGGCGATAAGAAGTAGCTATAAGTAGATCGGCCTATGAACATATTAAGGTCTATTTTTCGCCCACCTGATATGTCTGTTTTCTATATATGTAATAAAAAATCATGAACATTCCCCAACACGAATTGATTTGATAATATTGTTTTTATGTATCCGATTTTCATTCAATCTATTTCACTGTTACTCTCTCTCATTGTACCTCTCTCTCTCTCTCTCTCTCTCTCTCCCGTGTAATCATATATATATATATATATATATATATATATATACATCTATGAAGTTAAATATTTCTTA
>OY744515.1:224895737-225003237 GCA_963556195.1 Sepiola atlantica | reverse complement strand
CGGAACAGATACTACACTTTGATCTTAGTCAAAAGGCCAATATAGCGATATAGTAGACGAAGACTAAGCTTACATAAGAGTATGATTATTCTCAAGATTTGACGCGTATAGCTTATAGAACAAAAGGTAAAAAAATAATCAGTTTTATTAGTTATATAGGCCAATTATTTTTTTCTACATAAAAATATACTTTGAGTGTTGAAATTTTTATAATTTATCATATAAAATACTTAGCGATTTAGTGAGATTAAGAGTAGGGGTAAATAACTTACTTGTTTAGGTTTGGTTTGGTTTGGTTTGTTTTACGGCATAGCAACCCACTATTGGTTATGTAATGCCGAATAAAGTAGTCAAATGCAATTCCAATTATTTCACATTGTCTTGAAAGACAATGAAAAGGGAAATGAAGAATTTATTACATTTTTTGGAACCGTCCAACTTCCTTGATGGAATCTAAGATGTTCGTCACATTTGTGGTTTTAAATAAATCTTTTAAATTTTTGGAGTCATAATATTTGCTTCGAGTTTGTTGCAGATCTTGACAGTCTATTAATATATGTTTGACATGCTATGCACATTGGAGACTCCTCTCCTTCAAATAAATGATTGTGAGTGATATATGTGTGTTATATACCGAGTCTTGTTATTATAACTTCTCTTCTTGATTTTCTATAGTCCAGGGGCCACTCATGTATAGTTGGCCAAATCTTGTATAAACCTGTTATTTTGGCACTCATCCCAATATTCTTGCCATTTTTCTTTGATTATCCCGTTAATAGAAGGTCGAAGATCAGTGTATGGGATACTAGTATTGTTTGGTGTCATTTTTAATGATTCTTTTGTGGCGTTATCTGCTCTTTCATTGCCACAGAAGCCGACATGACTCGGTATCCAGCATAATTAGATTTTGCATTTTTTCTTGTTATAAATAGTGGTGATATCATTTAAGATTTTCACGACTAATGGGGTATCCAGGTTTTTGTTCTTCAGTGCTGTGAGCACTGATAGGGAGTCAGAGAAGATGATAACTCTATCAGTGCTACTGTCTTCTATTATCATTAAAGCCAGGTATATAGCTGCAGCTTCTGCACTGAAAATTGACGCCCTGTCAGGTATACTATATTGCATTTCCGTCTTATCTGAGACAGCCGCACACCCAACTCTATCCGATAGTTTGGATCCATCTGTATAGATGTATTTATAGTTTGAATGATGGTGTTTTATGTGTTCGAATTCATCCTGAAATACAAGTGGGTTGGGTTTGCTCTTTGAAGCTGTTGTTAAATCAAGGATATAAGCTGGTTGTTCTAATTCCCATGGTGGAATTTGGAAATTATCGATTGGTGGATGAGACTTGAGTCCAATTCCAGAGTATTTCTTAGTTCTCCGACGCGGTAACTAAAAGATCTGGTGCCACTGATTTTTCTCTCAAACGGAGTCTTATCTTGAGGATTAAATGTGCAGTCGTAGGCTGGATTTAATAGACATGATGATAATTTTGTCACATATTGAAGTGCTATTTTTCTCGCCTTAGATGTAAAGGGCCTTCATTCGCTTCAACATACAAACTTTCCACTGGCGACGTGCGAAATGCCCCCAATGCGAGTCTTAGTCCCTAATGATGGATAGTGTCCAATTGCTTCAAGTATGATGGTCTTGCTGCACCGTAAATGAAACTTCCATAATCAAGTTTCGATCTCACAACTGTTCGGTACAGCTTGAGTAACGAGTGCTTGTCCGCTCCCCAGTCAGTGTGAGCTATCACTCTCAGTAGATCAATGGCCTTGTTGCATTTTGTTGGAGATACCTTATATGAGAGATAAAATACAATTTTTTATCAAAAATAACTCTAAGGAAGTTATATTTGTCTGCCATTTGTATCTCCTTGCCATTCAGTTTAAGACATGGGTCATTATGCATTTTTTTGTAAATTGCAAAAATGGACACACTTGTCTTCGATTCAGAGAATCTGAAATCGTTTTCTTCAGTCCATTTGCTGATTTTATCTAAAGTGAGTAGCAACTTACGTTCTGCCAGATGCATATGTTTTGATCAGCAGCAAATGAAAAAGTCAACCACATACAGTGAGCCTTTGACTGCAGTGTCAAGGTTTTTACAATATTATTTATCTTGATATTAAAGTGTGCCACTGATAAGATACTTCCCTGGGGTACCTCATTCTCCTGCTCTTTTACGTCGGAGAGTGTAGTTCCGACTCTCACTCTGAAATATCGGTTTTCCAGGAAATGTTGTATGAAAAGTGCCATTCTGCCTTTTAATCTGAGTTCTCGAAGGTCATTCATTATACCGTACTTCCAGGTGGTGTCGTACGCCTTCTCTATATAAACAAAGATAGCAATCAGGTGTTCCTTTCTAATGAATCATTCTCTAATGAAAGTTTCCAATCTGATCAAATGATCAGTAGTACTTCTTTTTTTCTTGAAACCAGATTGTAGGTCTGACATCAGATTGTTTGACTCAAGGTACCATGTCAATATGTCATTAATCATTATTTCCCTTACTTTACAGAGACAACTAGTTAAGGCAATTGACCGATGGTCTGAAGGCCTATCACAGTTTTTTCCCGTCTTGGGTACGAGTATACCTGTGGCTTGTCTGTAGGGATCTGGGCTTTTTCCGCTCATCCACATTTCGTTATAAATGTCTAGAAGGTATCTGGTGGACACCTGTGGTAATTTTTTCATCAGATTCATAACATACATCATCTGGACCGACCGCTGTATTGTGGGTTTTAGCAGGTGACTCACTGAGCTCCGATCTCGCGAAGGGTCGGTTATAGTTTTCATTATTTTTGAAACTGAAATATAGTGTTTTCTTTTCTTCAGTTTTTTTTATTCTTTTAATTTTTTCAGTGTGACCCTTGGAGCCAGAAATTTATGAAAAGTTGTTTGCCAAGGCGTTAGAAATCTCTTTCTTGCCTGTGATCTTTATATTATTTCTGATCAGATTAATTGGAATACTGCTATTCTTCCCAGCTTTCCCTCTCATCATGGCCCATATCGTTTTAGATTTCGTGTTAGAATTTATCTTAGATATATATTGTTTCAATTAATTCATTTTGGACTCTTTAATCGTCCATCAAGCTCTGGCTCTTTTTATTTTAAACGAGTCTAAATTTTACCGAGTTGTGTTTGATTTGAACCTTTTCAGGGCAGAACTGTTTGTTCGGACAGCTTTCTGACATTCTTTATTAAACCAGGGGTTGTGTTTGCTTTGATTTGCAGATAACTTGGTACACACTCATCGGCTATTTCTTCCAGTGTCTCTGTAAAGTAGGTGACGCGCTCTTTTTCATTGAGATTGGTATCAGCTGTTAATTTTCTTTTACATTCATCTTGTAATCTCTCCCAGTTTGCTTTCTGTAGATTCCATCGTGGTACTCTTTCTTAAGGTTGAGAACTGTACTTTCCAGAATAATTGGAAAGTGGTCGCTACCACATGTCTCATCATGTACTCTCCATGTGTAATCAATGAATATTGTTGGATCACACATAGTCAACTCCAGTGCTGAATATGTCCCCGTTGTTGGGTGTATGTTATGTGTTGGCTTTATTGTTGTAGAGGCAAATGTTATTTTGATCTATTATTTTTCCAACACTCTGTCCTTTTTTATTTGTGGTTTTACTGCCCCACAATTCATTATGACCAGCAGTATAATTGGTGTGGGTAGCTGTTTTATTAAGTCATTCAGTTTGGATTAAACTATGTTCTCACCTGGTGGCAGAAAAATGGAGCAGATTTTGATGGTCCTATCTAACGTCACTGATACAGCAACCGCCTGCATGTCTGTGTACAGCAGCACCTGACTCTGCGAAACTGTATTTTTTACAACTATAGTCGGCCAAGCAGAGGCTTTATCAGCTTCTATATATAGTTGTATATAGTGTAGTTTAAAATTTTACACTTACAATCTAACCTGAGGAATGTTTACTGTAGGCAAGAAACTGCTGGGCACATTCTCATAAGGATAACCAGCTCCTCATAATTTGCTCTAAATCCTCTTACATTCCATTGGATTATTTTTTTTTGTCCCATGGTTTATATTTTGATTAGCGTGCTTTTTGTTTTGTTTTTTTCTTTTTTTTCAGAAAAAAACAAAAAGAATAGGCACATAAAATAGTCCTATAAAAGACAACACCGCTATCCAATATTCAGTAATATATATATATATATGTAATTGTGTTTTTACCGTATACATATCAGTAAAATGATATAAATCCATTTTTTATTACTTCCGTAGCAAATACTACTACTACTACTAATAATAATAATAATACTAATAATAATAATAATAATAATACGCAATTCGTCAGCTCATTGTGAATGGTCAAGGATGGTAGGAAGATCGAGGAAGGAGAAAGCTAACTAGAAAGTGCGGAGATTACTGGGACGTTTGGGATATTTTTTTATTCTTAAATTCTCCAAAAGACCAATGGTCGCTGCTTGCAAGAAAAACATCGTAAGCGGTTGTTGAGATAACGCGAAACTATTTACAAGATCTATCGAAAGGTGTAGGAACTATTGGAAACATAGGAATACTTATTGTCACTCGGACTCCAGGGATCACGGCATATCATTATTAGTGACCCATTCATGATGACCTACTGAGTTGAGATAATAATAATAATAATAATAATAATAATAATAATAATAATAATAATAATAATAATAATAATAATAATAATAATAATAAATTACTGTATTTGATTTAAATCAGTAATATGATAGTATATTCCAATGGTAATTTATTTTATTATGCCACTGCGCATTATGTGATCACATATTATGCGGAACATTTTATTAGTATTCAGTATGTATACAGAGTATAATATTATAACTTGTACGTACATAACCAGATATTAGTTACTTTAACCCATGTTTTAGTAACAAAATACATTGATAACGATACACTGCACAAACGTGTTTCTACAGCCTTTTTCCAATAGGAATTCAATATTTCGATAAAAGTATATATTTTTACCCTCGGCTGTCCAAGGAAAAATCTAGATGATATTATACAAAGAAAATACTTTAACACACAGACCCCTTGGAATGCCTAAGTCAAAACCTTATGAAACGAAAGGTAAAATTTTCATATGTCTGTTTTTACGTATGGCTGAAATTCAAGACTTGCTTCTGGTGTTAATGTTGTTTATGTTCTGGTTGCAATTTCTCTTTGTAGAATATGTCTAGAATCCCATTCGTATTCTTTGACGAGCAAAACTTTAAAACTAATGCATTGGTCGCTTGTTTCCTCTAAAACGATTAAATTCCACTAAAACATATATTGGCTTGCATGTTAATTTAACTTTCCGTCACATTCCCGATACATATATATATATATATATATATATATATATATATATATATATATATATATAGAGAGAGAGAGAGAGAGAGAGAGAGAAATAGAGAGAGCATAAGTCTAGAAGCCGATTCAATTGTGACGACGACAAGAACATTGGTACATGTATTATTTGCTTATTACAGAGTGTTTCAGTAGAATCGGAAGCCAGAGTTACATACAGCTCGTCGCTGGTATGGGCAATCACAAGTTGACGATATGCCGGACGATAAATAATGAAAGTGCTTTATTCCTCGTACAGCAGATCTCACTGCATGCTCATTACGAATAGCTCTAAGAAGTTGATGAAATGTCAAGTATTTGTCTTTCTGTAAAAAAAAACTCATGTAAAGATCCGTCGACATACTAAGCCATTTCTCTGATGAAAAGAATTTGGAACATGCAGAACGACAGGACGATCACGAAAGACATCATGCATGTTCCTGCTGTTCGATATTCCAAGTTTGTTTTCGCTGACATGGGCGTTGGTGCCATTTCGAGCGATGATGGCGTCATGCCCTCATTCATCTTTCAGAAAGACCTGAAATCAACCGCCGAATTATATACGGATGAGCTGAAGAGCGTGGTGAAGCCCTGGTGAACGATATCGACGCGAGACTCTTCCCTTAAATCTTCCAGTGTAACTCCGCTTCTGCACACTAGGTCAACACGACATGTGCATGATGCTATACAATGTAACTGACCACTAGCCGCCCTGCTTCCCCTACTGCAACCCACTTTACTCTTTTTTTGATGTTATTAAGACCAAGCCCAACAAGCACGCTCACAACGCGGTCGACACCCTTAAGACTATTATAGTGGATGTGATCGCGCTTTAGACAAATAGATGCTCGCCGAAGTACGTGACTTTTTTCGCGCCCGTCTTGACGCGGCAGCTACGTTAGAAATTAATGTAGTATGTAACTTCACCTTTCGCTACAAAAACGGGGATCAACATATAAAACTGTTGTTTTTAATTCTAAATTCGTTTTATTTTATTGAAGTTCCGGATTTTGCTGCAACACCTTTTATATCCAAGAGCGCTGAAATTGAACTAACTCATTTATTGGTTCTTTTATTTTATTATTTGTACCTGTCCGACTTCTCTTCCAGAATGTGTCGAGAAGGCAATTCGATTGAGAGAGCGGCGGAAACATGTTAACTCATTAATTGTTTGCTTGTGTCATTCGATGTTATAGAAATTACACTGGAATATTAATTTGCAGTCTGTTTTCGTTTATTTATAAAATTTCGGTTTCGATGGAAATCAAAGCATTTTCAACAGAAACACATTTGGTGGGTGTAATACTTTTCTTTTAATAACATTTCTTGGCCATTAGTACGTGATTGAAACAATATATATTTTAATTGACTATTAATCGATTATATCTTTAGTAAACAAATTAATTATAGTGTTTGTACAGTTCGTTTACTTATTGAATATATGAAACAAAACGATTAGTATCCTGGCGTATAACCAATAAGTGTTAACGTGCGACACAGATTAAGAAGTAAATAAGGCAAAACGAACATTGATAATCATCTATTCGAAGGAAAAAATTAATTTAAAAGAGTGTAAATAAATTGAAGATTTAAAAAAGTTTGATTTCTAAACAATCACATTTATATATCAAAACTACAATTTAAACAGCGTTAAACGGTTTCATAAGGGAACAAAATCCTGCCTAATTTGGATTATTCAGACAAATGTTCTCGTCTTGGCTGTTATTCACGCTACTGTTCGTTTGAGTTGGTGTCCGAACTTCTTTAAATGCTTCTCGTCAAAATCGGGAATATTCATGTTGAACTCTAGAATATGTACGAAATTTCGAACGTAACCATTTATTCAATTTACACGTAAGTGTTGTGAAGTTGTATGTGTCCTTTCACTGCTAGCTATACCAAAGGAGAGACATATATAACTCATGATCTACTTATGCGAATCATGCATATCCATTAGCCAGTATCACTACATCTCCCTGAAACAGATAGGAGGGGTTGCCTCTAGTGTATCTTACACTTTTCGTCATATCTCACAGTAAACTGTTACTATGGTCGCCCCCTTTCATACTTTTATCCGAATCAGACTCCGAATCTTAATTTTGACCTGCTTGATAGTGTATTGTTTCATTTTCTGGCGTTTAATTCTCTACAGGCTGTTCTAATAACTCAATAACAGAAGTAGTCGTAGCGTTCTGTTCATTTTGCTGTTCGTATTCACCCTGGCGCCTGGTTTGGTGTGCATGCCCAACACACTATTTGCGTGTTCTCTATTTAGTATAGCTGCACTGCGGTCTTTTTGCACGATAAATTATGTCTTATTTCGATTTGTACCAGATTGTTCTTTTCATTGGTAGAATACGACATAGTTAACGTAGCTCTAATGTGTCTTCCCATTAAAGCTAATGGATTTGTCAATCTTACACGTATGATATTGTCTGATATCATAAAAGCAGCTATAGTAGAAACAACTTCTTTCGTGTTGTTGTTGATGAGAACATGACTTTAGTCATTTTTACGGTTTGCACCATTCTTTCCACCAACCCATTTGATTGAAAGTATTCAGTGTTGCCCTGCAAATAATACCCCAAGTTCATGAAACAATACTTGTTTTTTAATGAAATTTATTTGTTAGATGATAGCTAAGTAAGAACGGTAACTTACGTTTAAAACACACAATTTACATTATTAAAACAAGGTTAGAGAATATACATAACATATTCAAGTGTATTCTTATGTAAAATTCACAGAATAAAATGATGAGAATATTCCCGAATCTATAAAACCACCCCTTAGGGGTCCATGGGCATATTTCATCAGCGGATCTTTTCAGTTATTTTTCATTATATTTTATAGTAATTTGAAATTACTAGGTCATATTGAAATAAAATTACGTAATAATTCGAAATAACTTTTAATTTTATTTAAGGTTTTCTTAGCGTCAATTCGATTTACATGGGGGCTACATCATAGTTTTACAACCATAAATTAAGATCATCATCACAAAACCCTGGAGCATTATAATACACCAGGGTGTTGGAGATATCCATTCTAGAAAATATGACTCTTTGAACTTTTTTTATGGTAGAGATGTTCTGTCCGGCACACGGACTACTTCAGGTCAGATTTAAAAATACTCTATTAATAATAATAAGAATCCCTACTCCAGAAATTTACGCATGATCTATATGCAGACGACTTCATGATTTTACATCTCTGAACATTAAATGTAAAGTATTCTGCGTAACACTTCTTAGTTATCTTCGATATTTCCTGAATATCCCGGCCACCATATTTCTAGTTTTATTTTTTTTGTGTGTTGTTGCTACTCCACAATGTATATCATCAAGTACACTTTTTATCACCAACATTATTTATGTTTCTGGGGGATTTATCAGATATCTATTACACACCACTCAATTTTGTCTCGTTTAATAATGCCTTATTTTTTGAAAGGTAGCTTTGCCTTGGAACAATTTCCCTATATATTTTTCTTATTCTCGATGAAGCATGCCTAGTTTCTATAACAATTCTATCTAAAGATAAAATATCAGTCCTTACCCATGAAAGAATATATCATCAAATTCTATTTCTGTTTTATCTTTTGACTCATTAAAACATCGCAACTTTGATTGTACATCTGCGTGTTGAATTAATTCTATATCAAAGTCAAATGCCATTAACTTCATTTGTCACCTTAAGATTCGCGATGTCTTAACTTTGGGTAATTATTTTCTTGGATTAAATATAAATTCCAATGGTCTATGATCACTTATCAAGTGAGATATTTTCCAATTATGGATTGTCTAGCACTGGTGATGCATCATACAATGCTTCGTACTCTATAGTTGAATAATTAAATGCGGTGTTCGTTAGGCTTCTTCGTTTATACATTATCTTATGCCATTCTTGTGATAATATTCCAGATATCGAATGTTCACTTGCATTTGTGATTTACGGAATGTCCTTTCTGGGATAAAAAAAACATTACTATTGTTTTTTTTGTCATAACTAATTTTAATTATTCAAAAACTGTTTGTTTTATTTCTGACTGAATAAATTAAACATAATGTTTTCTTAAATGTTCTAACACTTCAGTCATGTCTGTGTTTTTTTGTAAATATCGTCTGTAGAAATTGACCAGTTCCCAAAATCATTAAAGTTATTTCGTGTTTGTAGGTATATACATGTGTTTATGTTTGTATTAAAGCTTTATCTAGTGATACACATTCTTTTGAAATGTAATGCACTAAAACGATATATTACTAAATTGTGTACGCATTTTTATTCATTTATAGTAATCTCCGCATTTCTTAATTTGTTCATGACGATGTCTGTTTTCTTTTTTACTTCAATTTCATTATTTCCACTCATGCAACTATCGTCTTGGTAACATACCGTATAGTTTATATAATTTACGACGTATTCAATGCCATTTTGAAATATGGCACGTGTTGCTTTTATTCCATGTGACGTTCGTTTCCATTTTAGCAACCCTATTGGCGTATTTATTGTTGTTACTTTATTTTAAATTATCATCAATTATGATTTGGTGATATTCCGTTTTAAAACCTATGTTTGTGAAAACGCTCATTCCTACTAGCGCATGTAATGCAACCTCTACATTAGCTATAGGATACGAATCCGAGAAAACCTTGTGGTGTACGCTTATTTTATAATCTAACCATATATACATATGTGTATGTCTGACTTTCTCAAAACTCCAATTGGCGATACTCTCTTGCTACCCCTAATGAAAAACATGTCAATAAGATCTTGTTGAATTAATTATCGTAGTGTTGCTAATGATAATGCCCAGACATGTACTGGTCATGTTCGTGCTTCATAATAAGAGTAGACAACTTGTTTTTAGTTTTAAATTATCTGTGTAGTTTTTCTTTAATTTTCCGGTTTCATATCATCGATTAGTTTGGTTTAATTTATTTTAAGCACATCGTTACCCATGCGTCTGTTGTCCTTTTTTAAAGTTTGTGACAATTATCGGTATTTTTCCAAATTTGTCTTTGAACTCTAAGGATATTTCAAAGCATCCTAAAGTGTTTATGACCGATCGATCTAATTGGTGGATGGGCATACTGTTCTTTCGTAAAGTGGGATTTACAATGCGCCCCAAAATTGTTTGCGTATAAGCCTTACCTCACTGTCGATACCTATTTGCATATCCAAATCGACATTGAAAATGTTTACTTTTAAAATATCTTTTTTCTCTTGTACAATCCTTTCAATATTTTCATTTTTGTTTTAAAGTAAATACTCCCCTATTGGTTTCATGTTCTTCAACTCTTTCGACGTTTTTCTTTTTGAACTTGTATACTTCTTGAAATTGGTCCATTATTTAGCAATGTGTACAAGTCTTTCCCAATTGCTGGGCATTTCCATTTTTGTTTCGTGTCCACATTCAACATTTTTTTCCATGTACGTATCGGCGACTATTTGTTCGCCAGATTGACTATTTATTCGTTCAAACTCTGTCTTGATTATTATTGCTCTATAAATTCAATGCAATCATTTAAGGGCATGCCCCCTATTTGTAGCTGTTGTATTAATGTATTCTTGTGTACCGCATTGCACACACCATCGATTTATCATAATTGAATTAAATCTATTTTGATAGTCTGTTCTTCTTGTTCGATTTCTTTCAAACTCACAATATTTACTCGCATTTACTAAATGTTGATTATTGTTCGTCAATATATTGTTTCATTGACATAAACTTCGTTTTTGTTACACGACTAACCTTTTCTCAAATAGCATATTTCTTTTATATGATCTGACGTATTTGTCCAAAATTGAGGTCTTCTAAATCTAGGGAACTTATTGTTGACACTTTCATGATGGCCTCGCATCCAGCTGTGGCCAAAAATAAATCTGTTATTTCATTTTCTCTATCCGTTTCGTTGTTGTCTTTTAACATGTTAGTCTTTTCACTTGCAGCGAAGACAATTGGAATCCTATCGGTGACACTATTGTTCTGAAGTTTTAAATTTACCTATTCAGTTGATAGTGTACTTTAACTGTAAGCTATACTTAATGAGACACTTCTATAGTAATCTATTTCTACTTATGCTAATTCTTGATATAAATTAGCCATACTCAATACATTAAGCTAATTATTAATTACAGCGTCGCTCCTCTATATTAGACGTGATCTAGAGTGAAAACTATTGCATAGCAGGCTTCCTCTACAGTGGGGCCATGTTTTTTAATTATTTCGACTTATATGTTCGTTCTTAAAAAGAACAAAAACTTTCCTTTGTATAGTATTTAATATCACACAAAAGAATAGGTTTAAGGCTACCGAAATTCAGGATATAATATTGTGCAACAACCCGTTGCGAAACGGATGAAGTGCAAAGTGTGTTCTAAGTGACACTCTTCTAGAATTGCGAATTACTTCGGACTTCTGCTCAGTCATGGCTGATGGAACGGGAACATTTGACGCCTGTGGATTCAATAAGGTATTTCGTTCGAATTTCTGTGCGGATTCTCGGATTTTTACGGAAGGATTCCCGATCTCTACCGGATGCACACAGTGTTGCATCGATCGGGCCGTTGTACAAAAACACTCAGTAGTCAGAGTATTCCAAAATATTCTAGCATAAATTATTTGAATTCTACCCTTCTATAGTAAACGGTAGTCCTCTATAGTGACTAAAACGTTGTGTAGTATAAACTAGTTCTACTGTTATTACTTATATTATTTTTAGTATCACCCGTTCTGAGAATTGAACATTTAACCTTTAAAAGACTGTCACTTAAAACCAAGTATTACTTAGCACGTATATCCGCTGCCCTACGTGTTGTTGCGTAAATTTGCTCCATTAATGTGAATTGTTTTAACCTATTAATATGTTATATGGCTAGTGTAGCTGCTTATCAATAACATCCAAGGTATGGAACAGTTGTCCGAAGAGTTTCGAACACTTTTGATACACGTGGTCACGTACCTTTACAAAAACGAAAGAATCCTATATAAAAAAGTATCATGAATTTTAAATGCCATGATTAATTTGGGGTCTCTTTACAAACAATATAGATTAAGATGCACTATAATAAAAAAAATAAATTGATATCTCTTAATTGAAATCTGACGTAGAAACCAAAATGTTTAAAGAAAAGTTAATTTGAAAAAAATCGATATTGACAGCGTAGTGATTACACACTTGAAATAAAAGATTAAAACTGATTTCAAAAATATAATAAGCATTAAAGAGACATAATTACTTCCAAAATGCGTAATTTAATCATCATTCTAATGAAAGTGTACTAGTATTGGAATTAAAAGAAATGTAATAGTTTTGAAGGAAAACAATCGGAAACAGGTCAATGTTAATGAGGATCCCATGTAGAGATACGTAAACCTTGACCAAATGACTTATGCCAATTGTTACGACCACTATATTACTCACCTTAAATAACGTACATGATTAATTCATAAATCATGAGACGCTTTTATTGAATAAGATGCGTATTTATTAAACCATAAGCATGGCTAGTATAAGTTAATATTAAGTATTGGTAACTAAGATACATCTACGTATAAAATAATATTTTGACAGGATTAAAAATGTCCATATATTACTTACTCAAAACAATAGTCTACCCGGAAAACAGCAAAAATGTACGCCCTTATGTGACTAAGCATTGAACATATCAACAAATGAGAGTTTGCGTCTTCACAAGAAATGAATAGATACATAAAAACAGATTGGTATGCTCCTATGCTTTAAGTACATGATTTAGTACCCAGTCGCTGGATTACCTTTCTCGGTCTGATAGACCCGTATATTATGTCAGGTCATACATCTTAGATAAATAACACTCGGATTTACAACATCTGCTACTGACATTGTACGCCGTGCCACCGAACCACTTGTGTTGAGAGACCTTGTGAGTCATGAGCGACAATCTTCTTAGTTTTTGGGGCACAACCTAAATATCCGGTTTGCAAACTTAAATAGCTTAAAGTGTAGAAAGTCTCTTACAATTACCCGGCTTTTTCACTCTTTTTTTATATTTTAGCTATTCGCAGAAGTACTATCAAAGTGACTCCTTCACATATACCAAGTGATGGACCTTGTTTCAGACTAGGAAATATGAATGCCGTCCAACCATCTGGGCGAGTTATTGACACCTGTTCCCCACTTAATTCCACACGGCTAGTATGGGCAGTCGTTGTCTGAGAGGTTGAGTGTAAAGGTTCGATAGTTTGTCTGGCTTCTATTTCTGACTGGCAGTGCAGGAACCCTAACTCTGAGGTAAAGCGAAGAGCGACTGCTCTATTAACAGTCTTACAATACCAGAACTACTGTAGTGCCATGTCGATCACGGAATTGGATTCTTCATTAATTTTTGATGGGGTTTCCCAGGGCCACAACATGATCGATGAAGAATCGGCTAATGGTCTACTTTAGTTAACTTTATCTCCTGATACTCAACGAACATTCGCTTTGTCAAACTCATTCGATCTATTATCAATATTAATGACTGTCACAATGAAATGAAAATTGATCAAAAGGCAATCAAATTACCTCATCCAGGGCTAAGGACACACTTTGATTATGTAGAATCATATCTCCTAGTTTACTCCCGATATCCGAGCACTAAGTAAAAATAACCGACACTCTTATATATCTTCTAATTTATTTAGTTGAAGAAATCTCAGCCACTGACTTACATTTTCCATAAAGATTAATTAATTATCTGTCGCTGGTGTCTCACTAATTTCTGACAGAGTGCCGGCGTGTGTATTTCAGAGTGCACCATTTTAACAAGCCTCATTTGAATGTGGTGTTGTAATGGTCGACCCCCGACCACCCCTTTTCCCCCATATTATATTTGGCCTTGTGGATAAAAAGGGTTAACGTTCCAACAAGCACTGAAACGTATGTCATGAAGGGGTATCATATTTCGAACAAATCGCCAGGTTAGCGCCGAATTCCACTGAGAGCGAACCTCTACCTCTTACAATCCAAGTCGTCCCCCAAGTTGATCCTAAGCAGGCCCCATCATTATCCCGATATAATGTTTTACTAGACTGAGCAAGGCCACTGGACCCCTGCAGCACTCTGAGCGCTGTTCGGCATTCGTTGAAGAACCGCGATTGACCCTTTGGCTTACTACGGCATTCAGTGAAGTGGTCAGAGTTGAAGTTTGGAAAATCCTTCTCAACTGCAGGGCCCCACGTGGACTTCTCTTTCAAAGTTTTACTCAGGAATGTTAAGTTCATGGCATATAAATGGCTCACCAAGCTTCTAACATCAGTACGCTGAGTACAGACCTGTCAACGGACTGGCGGTTTCTGCTTTCCCCACGAAGGCAAAAAAAGACTACGCGAGGTAGTACAGGCAATCAGTAAAGGATAGGAGTAAATACGTACATGCTGACTTTTAATGAAACTCCCTTCTCAATGCCAAACCTTCACAGAGGTTTCAACTTTAGACTGTACTTCCCAATAATTGATTTCGAGCTGGGGATTCTAATCGGGCCATCTGACCAGTGGAAAAGATCCAGCAGCGCAGCCGCGCCACTCCAGGCAGCCAACCTTAGATCATTGGATTTGATAAGGTTAAACACAGCCCCTGTAACTTTTGCTTAACTTTTGAGCGCCTTAGTTACCGTGGAAATGTCTTGACGGCTCGAGACGAACACGGAAACATCATCGGCACACGCGTAGATCCTGGCCCGAACACCACACGGTAGAGCGATATCGCGTAGGGTCAGTATAGCCTCAGCTTGCGAAGGAAGGTCTCCAACGCAAAAACGTAGAGTAGAAGTGATAGTGGAACCCCCATGACGTACCGACCGAGTAACAGCAAACGATTACGATGGCATCCCATGTACATGCAACACTGCCGTCGGGCGGCGATACAGCATGGACGTCCATCTTCGGAAGTCCGTTGTTAAACATGGCGGCCTCTGAAATAGATGCCAAGAACTGATTGTTGACCCTATTAAAAGCTTTAGACTCATATAAATTGATCAGTGCGGCTTCGGTGTCGTCTTCTACCCTCTCAAAGATTGTGCGTATCGGATGCAAGTATTTTCTGAATCGATAACAACATAGTTCTGGCAGAGTGCGTCTTACTAACAAATGAACTGAAAATACATCGAAATGTTTTCAGATCATCCTGTGATCGCTAATCGAATCATAGTGAGTTTCTTGTAACGCAACCACATTTATGAAAAAGGAGATTAGGTCCCTCAGTACGTGTAAAGCTTTGTATAAGCAGTTGATGCTCCTCGAGGGTAATCCTCCTTCGCGGGGATGCTGATTGCAGACTGGTCGTGGATGGTGTTGCCTTGACACGTGCCACATTTCGAATCGTCGCGGTTTATGCGCACAATATAACTGGAGAGAGGGCTCTCTTTTCCGGGAGTTGGGTTCTACAGTGGTTCAGAGTGGTTCATCTTACTGGGAGTTTGGAATGTCATCCTTGATCCCAAAATAGATTAGGTAGGTGGGCCCAGAGGGGAGGGTTTGTGTGAAACAAGTCTATCTGATCTGATGACTAAATGTCATCTGGTCGACAGGTTTCAAAACCAAGTTCGTGGCCATCTGCACTAATCAGTTTAAACCACCGCACTGAAGTCCTTATAGCTTAGGATGCCGCAGGCTCTCCAAATTGCCCATGAGCAAGTTGGACGTAAATCGCCTGTTTCGAGCGACGACCTCGATGTTAAAGAGTAAAGTTAATTTGAGAACCCTATAAAAAGAATGGTGGACGTAAATAGGGACCCTTCCTTCACACTTCACTTCCATTTGCTTGGCGGAGTCATGCCCATTTTCTACTACTTTAAGGCCCAGGATTGTTACCTTTGAGGCATTAACCATTCGTCATAGCGCTTTAGTGCGATTGCCTTATTTATGCCGCAAAAATGTTATTATTAAGTGGGCGTCAGAGAAGTGTTTTGGGTTAACTTCACACTCCGGACGTTTTCTAAGAGCTGCAGCGGCCGGATAGTTTTGCGATGGTAAGCCTTTATATCGTTGGCGTCATGATGCAGATCGACCTCGCATATTCGGTCTCCTGCTAAGAAGGAGTATTTGCGTGTTTGTACTGTGTGTGCAGGAACGCACATCTGCTGTGCAATGAGGTCTCAAGCTCAATATCTTTGGACATAGAGCGGGAGCTAGATACAAAAAGAGTTATATAGGGAGAGGGATTTCTGCTCAAATGTAGATGGAGTGGTTTTGGGTTGTGGTGTCCGAGTAGAAGACATGGCTTCTTTTATGTATTTACTCTCTGTCCTTGCCGTCCCAGTTATGTCTTTAGCCTCCATGATGACCAAATTCCCTTCTGAATCAGACAATGAGGGGGCCGACAGCTTCCTCTTCAGAGCCGTTTTTTTTTCAGCCACTCGGTGAATGGTGTAGAACTGTGCGACTCTGAAAGTGGCTGCATCTCTTGCACTTCCGAGGTTGCATTTTTTTTAGGGGGACTTCTCTGGTTGCGGCTAGGATGGTTTTCCCACTTTTTACAACCTTACTCCAGCTTTCCTTCTTGTTGTTATTCGTGACGTTGCCCCCACGTCACTGGTGTAGAAACTGCTAACACCGTCTTTACTCTCTGGTCTACAGCAGGAAGGGTATCTCGTAGAAGCTTTTTTGAAAAATTCCTTGCGATTTGCCCGTTCTGCTAGCAGTGCCAGAAATATTGTCTCCTGCCCTTCACTATGACATCAATTGACCAGTAATCGCAGATGATCAGGGGTGGGATTCTTCCGAAATTATCCTGGTGCAATCTCATGTTTTACTGGTAGTTCATAAGCCGGAATCACGGCTTCTACGTCTCCATACTGGCTCATCACATCATCAAGCTGTTCTGCACTTAAGTAACAAAGGATTCCAAGGAGGGTAACCACCGTCCTTTTTCTGCTCATGTACTCCGGCCTGAAAAGCGTGATTTTGAATTTCAGGTTTGTCCTGGACAGTTTTTCCGCTACTTTAACATTGGGAAGTAGCACACTGTATGTGGCGAACCCTCTGTGTAATATATGAATCGGGATCTTTGAGTTCCCACAGAAAATGCCGACGGCGCATCTGCGTAAATCGCGTGTGCTATGTCACTTATATTCGTGAATTCTCACTTATGCTAATGAACTGTATGCGACGTAAGCCAACGCCCGATGCCGTTTACTTACAAAAGATTTTCGTGTGTGTTTCCGTGTTCGCGACGGTAGTTTTCCTCTTCACCGGCACCAAACCGAACGTCGTCTCTTTGATCGACGCAGACACGTCCATTAGTTCATGGCAGTCAGTTTCCTGCTGCTCTCTGCTATTTTATTTAAAGTCATTAACCGAATATGTGTGTATTACTGTATGTTTTGTACATCCATACAAAATACATCACACTAAGTAGAATATTGACCCTGACGTCTTGTGAAAGAAGACATCTTCTGAAGTGCAGGTATTGGCACTATTGAAAAAATAGACGTTTTTACTATCTAGGAAACAATTATTTAATCGGATTACATATGCCTTATGGGGAACTTGTCGTCATGCGTATTTTAAATAGACTTTCGTGTTGATTCGCCATTTCTAGTTATCTCCCGTTACTTGTCGTTAGTAGATCCAATTTACCATCATGTCAATCTCGTCACATCTTTGTTCCTACTTTTCTAAATCCCCTATCATGTTTTAATACGTTTCTACTAATTGCTATTCGTGTTTCGCTGTTTTCAGAGAATTCACTAACTTTTCGTTCACCACCTACCCCCGTCTCTTTCTTTTCATATATGTGCGTAGTTGTTGTCCTGTGCCTCTTTAATAACACACTATGGTGATATAACCTCGTGGGTGTTACGCTGTTGTTCTCCCCTGTTTGTCATGGCTGTCACTTGTTCAATGTTAATCTGACACATTTATTTGATAGAAATACAAAATGAGCACTATTTCTCACTACTATAGGTTTAGCGGTTATGAAAAATGTAATTATTTTCTGTTTATGGTCTATACAATTCCGATAGTCAAGAATAATTAAAAATGTGCTGGCATTGATATAACGCATTTAAAGTTAATTAGGTGTATATACTAAAGCCAAATAATAGCGGTCGTGAAGGCTACAATATGTAGTGTTGTTCCTTTCTCATCTAATATGATAGTTACTCTGTTTTCCAGGAATATATTGGTAAAATGTTGTAAGCTTGAAATACTTCGTTGTGAAAGATGAGCTAAAATGAAGCGATAAAAAATAACACACAATACAGGTATTATTAATGAAAGTATTTAAATTATAATTCATAGAATAAGTTTCCTAGATGATGTGTTTGCGGCTCATAGAGAGACCAACTGATTTGACGTTTTCCCTTCATGAATGATATATTTGTTCGCACGTGTATAATAGTATTTGCAAAGAGTGTTCATTTAAATATCACACGAGATACTTTAGAAAAGAGTCCTATATAGGCAAAGGAAAATTCAAAATAAGACTATTGTTTTTTTTTTCTCGGCAATTGCCGCCACATAAAATTAATAAAGACGAAACAAGCTGAACATTTCTAAACCAATTACATCAGCTATTATACAATTAGAAAGGGAATTTATTAATACAACACACACACACATAAAACTATATTTTAGGAGACTAGAAAGGTACTCTATTGCTATACTATATTTAACATATTTATACAGATATACTTACTGTAATATTCATAAAGTCTATAATAGCACATGATTGATATAATGTCTAACTTTATCGACTATGAAATCATGCATGTATATTGTAAACATGTGAGCCTGATACAGTGGGGAAACTGGAATGCCCCCCCCCCCACTTATTGTGTAAGTCGAACTTCTTTACGATTAATTGTATTAATTAATAGTTTATGATAATAACTACTTAAATATCATCGTGGAAATTGGTGATTGGCTAAATAAATGTAGGAGCAGATTATAAACTAGCATATATGTAGTATAAATAATGCCGGATGTATTGCGTTTGTTGCGAGTATATATTGGTCCACAAGGTCTACTACTAGTTCGTGTTTAATACACACTTGTTTAATCTCATGTAATAAATTTATTTTTGTATATGTTAATTAACAAATTATTCTTACGTCTAACACGCATAGAAGCAATAATGTGTATTGATTGAAGTGTGTATAAGTAAAAGAATAACGCCTTTCTAATTCCTTTCATAAAATTGAACTAACCTTTATGTTTTAATAATTAAAAGATATTACTACCTCCGCTCGTCTTTTTATGTGTTTGTCAACAATTTAAATACTACTATTTACTAGTTCGCCATGACATTTTTATATTCGGATACTGATTAATATTTTTAGTGTTTAATTGAATATAAAACTGTATCAATATTGTTGTTGCATGAATTTTTTCGACTTTTTTATTTGTAAAAGTGTGGTAGTCTGTTAAAAGAGTTATAGCCGTATGCAATGCAATATATGTTACTTTCTAAGCTCTAGATTCTAACATAGAACAAAGTGTTTATGAAACAAATGAACTCCATCTGAAGAATGTAAATGACTTATAACATCGTTTGTTTTCCTGGCATTTGTAATATCTGCGGTATTTCGGGTAATTTATGATTCCATACAAAAGGTAGGTTGCACATTTAGCTATTCGGTACCACATTGGGAATTACTTAATGAATTCTTACAATAAATCCAATTAAAGTTAGTAGTAAGAGAACGTATATTATATATAGGGCTATACGCCATTGGTCAAAGTTGAAATGTAATGAAAAGTCAAATATAAAATTAAATAAGATTTTCTATCTGAATTAGACTCATTGTAAATAAGTTGAATTAAACAAACCCATAGAGAACATGCACCAGTCAGATGATCGGAATACACCTTGAGTGTATGCCACCGATGCATACGTACATCAGTAATAAGCAATAGTTATTTTCCATATAGTGCTATCCAGTACGAAAAACGAGCGGTGTGTTTAGCAAAGTATGTGGTTTAACTTCGGTTTTGTCCGAATTGTGTTATATATATATATATATATATACAAACAAAAACAATTGGGGCAAAACCGAACTGAGACGGAATATACTGCGTAAATTCAGTTCTCTTCTTTCCCGTTTAAATTAATGCTGACCTAGATATTAAATATAAGTATGCAAAGACGAAAGGTTATTTCGCAACTGGGTTCCAATCATTCGACGGCCAATGATTAGCACCTCCTAAACTGATGATTTTTTTATACGCATGACACACTGCTATCTGTAAGTTATAATACTATGTATCTATATAAAACTATAATTATCGCCCGCTTAAAATGCGAGGATGCGCCTGTAGGAGATTGATAAACAAGTAGTCACATTAAGGGTAATGTGATGTTCCTGCGTCAGCAGTTGAACACTATCTTATTTTTTTTTACTCCTTGAAAAAATATATATAAAATCGAAAAATAAGAAATATTTTTGCATCAAGTTATGTATGCGTTATATGACAGAGCAATAATTCCTTACATTTTGTAAATGCATCCTGCGAAGGTTCCCTGAATATAAGAAACAAAAGTGTTAACAAATAAATATATATATATATATATATCTATTGTTAATATTTACACCCTTCATTTTCTGTTCTTCCAGTGTGTGTTCGTCTTTGCCCGTAATCGTTTGGCACGGTTTATCAATACTGACTATAGCATTTGCAAAGAAGGCTAGCCCGACCAGTGAGAGAAAGAGGTTCTGACCTCGGCTGAATCCGTCTATTAACAATAGATATCGATGAACTCTATACGGAAAGCGTTCTATTTAACAGACATTTATTTTGATATGACAAACCCGTAGGAACACTTTGAATGACGACTATATATATACGAGTAGACACGATAAAAGAACCCCCATTTGAATGAGGTCATCTTCTCATTTGAAATTGGACAAAGAAACATACTCCATATTATTGAAATGGGACTATAGTGAACAAAAGTATCTGAAATAACACAATATATCTAATTATTTGTATATTCGCGTTATTCCTGTCATTTAAACACTGATGTTCACGTCATCTAAATGATGTATATTAACTTTGCTATCTAAAGTATATAATGCACATATGCAATATTTATTATAGGCAGCGAATATATGTTCGATTTACCGAGCTCTGTTAATGTAACGAG
Organism: Sepiola atlantica; assembly: GCA_963556195.1. Classification (NCBI taxonomy): domain Eukaryota; kingdom Metazoa; phylum Mollusca; class Cephalopoda; order Sepiida; family Sepiolidae; genus Sepiola; species Sepiola atlantica. The sequence continues at coordinate 224,981,760 of OY744515.1, read as the reverse complement.
ATAACTCGGAGTGATCGGAAAAGCAGTGTCTTGAATAGGAATTATTATGTAAATTGTAAGGAGATTCCGACCTTATGTGTGAGCAAAAGTAATTGCTTGGATGAATTCAAGGTTAAGCCGAAAATGGGGGTGTACACATGTATTTATTTTTTTATTTTTTTATATTTGAATTTTTTAATTTGTGAAGCAAATGGTTTCAAGATTGATGTTACCCATCATGATATATATATATATATATATATATATATATATATATATATATATATATATATATATATATATTATTTGCACAATAAGGCACCTCAACACTCCTTTAAATACCCAATGATTTCATGTTTCATTCGAACAGCAGCACACTATCAGGGCATATATTAGACTATATTTAGTGAGCAACCGGCGTTTGACGTTGAATCCCTAAATTTCCTACTCCTATAGACGAAGTGACCGGGGTGGTATCTTTAGATACCTGATTAAGATTATGATAAATAGTTTTACTCAGCCTGAATTAAATAAGCTGCTGAACGTTTTCTATTTAAAAATGTCCGCTGAATTATTCATTTGTACGGTTAAGCCAAAAAAGACTGCGAAAACCTGATACAAATGTATGTCGTTATCATAAACTAGACACACAACTGTGCTAATAAGTTAGTCTTTTTTATAGTAAATATGTCAAATGGGAGTGCCTCCATTTGGAACTTCCTGTATATTTTTAAAATGATTGACACTTATTATTACCAGCAATTGAATTTAAATGGATGTTCTTACTTTAAAGAAATGCATATGGTTCACAAGCAATAACACACTATGTAAAAATGAAAAAAGCGTACGTTAATGTCAAGGTCATTCTGATAACCTGATCGGGAATGGTTTATTTTTATAGATTTTAAAATTGGGAATTAGATGTATCACAGAAATAATGACACAGATGACTCCTATTTATGTTACTAGCTTGCCAGTACGACGGCAACAGCTCACAGAGAAAAGGAATGGCCATAAATAACAGTTTGCTGATAAAAATAACATTTATTATCGGACGATTGTTTATATAAACTATGTGTTCTATCCGATAAATATACACTTTCGTGTAATCTAATAATTTATAAAAGGTCTTGCTTACAATAGATTGTATTTCAGATATATATTTTCGACTTTTCAACATCCTAATTATGCAAATCAAATACTACATTTTGAAATAAAGAATTCACAGATTCTATCGAAAATAAATATTGAGACAGCTAAATTATGTCATGCATTAAGTCCAATTATGTGGGAAACATAAACGCTTGCAGGTGTATAAATATCTACATCTATTATAAGATATATATATATATAGATATATATTCATATATATATATATATATATATATATATATATATATATATATACAGAATACAGATATATTTGTGAATGTACACACACACACACACACATATATATATATATACATATATGTATATACATGCATGTATATACCTATATGTGCATGAGCATGCATATACATATATACGTATATATACATATATTTATATATTTATATATATATATATATATATATGTATACATGTATATATATATGAATATATATACATATATATAGTCATACATATATGAATATATATATATATATAAGAAATGTTGTCCTTGGTTAGAAAGCATTGTTTACATGGTAATATTAAATATTAAAACTAATAATAAGCAATTAGAACGCCGTACAACGCATTTAATTTTATAAACTTTTTTTTCAATTTAATTTTCGAAGATATACTTCATCATCAGAATTTCTGAATTTCAAAATAAAGATATATAAAATTCTTTTTTTTGTTTTTTAGTCCTCATCTTGTTTTTTTGGTGTTATCGGTTCGGTTTTGATGAACGAATATCGATGAGAGTCTTTTTTGAACGGCACGTTGCGGTGCAAATTGTAATAAGAAATGTTGTCCTTGGTTAGAAAGCATTGTATACATGGTAATATTAATTATTAAAAATAATAACAAGCAATTAGAACGCCATACAATGCCTTTTAGTTTTATTAACTTTTTTTAAAATTTAATTTTCGAAGATACATTATCAGAATTTCTGAATTTCAAAATAAAGATACATAAAAGATCTTTTTTTGATGAAACGAATATGGACGAGTGTCTTCTTTGGACGGCACAAAAAGACTTTCATCGATATTCGTTCATCAACACCGAACCGATAACACCAAAAAACAAGATGAGGACTAAAAAAATAAAAAGGTATTTTATATATCTTTATTTTGAAATTCACAAATTCTGATAATGATATATCTTCGAAAATTAAATTGAACATAAAAAGTTAACAAAACTAAAATGCATTGTATGGCGTTCTAATTGCTTATTATTATTTTTACTAATACATTTTATACATATATATATATATATATATATATATATATATATATATATATATAATGTATGTATACACATATATATGTATATACACATATATATATATCTATATTATATATATGTATATATATTTATATATATACATATATACATATATATATACACATATATACATATGTATATGTAAATATATATATATACATGTATATATGAATGTATATATATATATATTAAATATATATGTATATCTATGTGTATATATATATGTATATATATATATATGTATATATATATAGATATATATATATGTGTGTATATATGTAAATATAGATACAAGAAGAGTGATAAACATGTACAGATGCCCAGATTTATTTCAAACTTCGATTTTCAATGCAAGGTATACTCTGTGATGAAAGTATTTTTATTATTCTTTCCTTAAGCCAAGACTGTTACAAGGTTGAAATCTTATCATCAGAGAAATCATGCAGATAGATAAGTTGGCAGTGGAAAAGCCTTAATTCAACATTTGAAAAAATATTAGGAATGGAGAGTTGAAAAGAAGTTCGTGTAAAAAAGATACGGGTTTTTTCCAGTTGGTAATTGTCCGTTGAAAAGGTGTCTAATGAAAAGAGTTTAAGATGGAGAAAAAAAGTATTCCGTGAAGGCAGCATGGAAAATCGTTCAAAAATGAAGTAACTCTAATAGTGAGATGCTGAGTTCAAATCGTAGGTGGAACGCACTTAATCGGAATTAATATGAGAAATCGGGCAATTTAAAAATACTCTCTGGGCCGGAGCTGAATTGTATACAAATGACTTTTGTAGTTAAATATTTAATATATATATATATATATATATATATATATATATATATATATATATATATATATATATATACTTTGAAAAGTCACACAATTTGAAGCGTTGGGTGGGTGGCAATAATAAAGATAATGTTTTATAAAATATTTAGAAAACCTTGCACAACGCAGATTATTTGTTTTTAAAATACATTATTTATTCATCTCAAAGACATTTTTTTTTAATAAACTTGAGTACTTTCGGTAAATCAACCATCTTCAGAAGAATATTTCTTCTTTTTCTTTTTTTCTCTTGGTTGAGAAATTCTCGTGGCCAAGTTGAAAATCCGTCTAGGTGTTTTGACGACGTGAAAAAGTGTTGATATGGCTGTGTGTCACGTGGTCGGCGTGGAAGGATACTTTGAAAAGTCACCACGGTACTTTTTCTTTATTTAACTGTTGGGTAAATGTGCAGAAGATTTAAAACAAAGCCCTCGTCTACTTATGTTTAGAATGGCTCTCTAAATAAGTACGTTATTATTTAGTACGCAATTCTTGACATACCGGAAGCCAGAAGTGTAATTCTGTATCGAATTGTAATTTACCTAATATATATATATATATATATATATATATATATATATATATATATATATATATATATATATATACATTTATTATAAGTAAAAACATATATTATAAATGTGTAACAAGCGCCGCTGACAGTTGAAAACAATCTGCCCATCGATGCCATCATTTATCTACACCACTGTTACTTTTACTAACTGTTAACACTATTTTAATATAATTCCTGTCTTTGATTTATTTACTCGCAGTCAAAATATTTGTGTGAATTCTTAATATCTAAACATGTGAACATATCTTCTCGCTTTTTTCTTCTATTTTCGTCGAATGACGGCTGTGTTTCGTCGACCTCTATCTCTCACTGTCCCTCTCTTCATCGTGAATTCTAGTTAATTTCTCGCCTATTTGTCTCATGGCCGCGTCGATATTTTTCAAATATTGCGTCCACCGTTGTCTTCTATGTTGATTATTCGTTATCTCTTGATTGTTATCATGACCGGCTTGCCATTCGTCTAGTGGCTGAGTTCATCGTTGTGTACATAATGTCTTCTTACGTGTTAAAAAAGAATTAATATAACAAACGGATGCTGAGAGTGTTATAAGTGTTCTTAGAGAGAAATATACACGTTTTACAAACTTCAAGTATAAAAGAAGGAATAAAGTAGTTTACCCTAACTAACTATTTTGATAGATAGAGTGATAGAAAGATAGTGAAATGTATATTTACACATAGACAGATCGCGCTATCGTCGCCCGTGCGATTTTTTAAGTGTTGTAGCTATTATTTATTAGGCATCCTTTTGCTTAGAATTTGAAGAACATACTCCTTTTAAATATATATATATACATATAAATGTGTATGTATACCAATATTATTGGTTACATATGTGCATACATGTTTCGGGTGACTTTTCACAGATAGTCAACCTCTTCAAACCAAAGAAGACAGAGAATAGCTCTACTTGGTATGTATTATTTCATGTAGCATTGTGCATTATTTAATACATTTATTCTGTTTCTAACTTATTTTTTTACATACAATCTAAATTGCGTTCATTACAATTTCTGTTTTTCTTTCATTATTATAATGGTGTCTTTATCTGCTAACCTTTCCTATTATCTTGTTGTTAATTGTTATTTTCGCTTTATTCGAAATTATTTTCCATACATATTCATTCCTACTGTATTTCTGTCTTTCAAATATTAATTTATATTTTTAATTCCGTCTTCTTTTTGAGATATCACATGTATACTTAATTTAGTTTATTAATTGATGTATTTCATTTATTCTTCAAATGTTTTTTTTTTATTTTTCTGTCAAAGGTGTATTTTATTATAAATTAGCAGGGAAACCCGACGTAGATATGGTATTAATGATAATCTCTACAATGTAGTCTTTCAATATGCTCATAAAATAATATAGCTCTCGTTGTTTTCACTGCTGCCTTTTTCCGTTTCGTCCAATTTAATACAGCCTATACATATAGTGTTATTTAATTTTATTTCGTAATTTCTTTATAATTTAGTATATCATTTTAAATATTACTTGTACACCTAATAAGCTGTTTATATTTAATCAATGAGACGTGCTAATTCTCATATCTCGCAAGTGTTAGTACATATAATGTGTATTGTCTTTTGTTCATTTCAATCCTTGTAGAATGTATACATTCTAGTATCATTGATTTAGAATACATGTTTATTTAGTTGCCGTTTCGTACATATATGACAGTTCATTTTGGTTTTTAAAAGTGTTGATGATTTATCTATATGAACTGATACTGGCTAAAATATTCGATCTTCTGTGTTGGTAAATTGATCTGAAAAAAATAGGTATCGTATATAGTTTCATTAGCTTGCCACAGCACCAAGTGTCTTGATTTCAAACAATATACCAGTGCAATGAAGTGTTGTATTTTATACGTAAACACATTCGTGGCAACCCGTCTTGCTCTTACTGCTTTCAAAACCGCTTATTTCGATGACTATCTCACACAAAAACATGACCCCGATTTGCATTCAACCGAGTGAATAAAGAGGACAGGCAAAGGACGTTATCACATTTAATATTTAAATCTCTCACCTTTAAATGACGCCATTATTATAACTATGAGTGTTTACCCTGCTCATACCACTTTATATAGACACAACCGTATAGTAATATTCTGTTCTACTTATGATTAATTATGTATTATTTATCATATTTTCTATTCTCTATGAGATATATGAAAACAATTTTTATCTCAACCATCTTTTCGACTATTGGTGATATTAATTTTTGATATTTTCGTTTCTTCTTCAACAAGAGCTGGATGAAATAGAATCGTCGGCTAATTTATAATGACTCTTTCGTTGAGGAAGCCATTTTGGTTTATTGGTTTCTAAGACTGTCTTTCACTGTACATCCTAAATGGAATACATCCATCGAATATATTGACAAGTTGCCGCCCAATACAATACCTGATTCATGATGTGGTAGTCTACATATATAATAGCCAGATACGGCCTCACATTTAATACAGCTGCTACATCTGTCGGGTAGATGCCCAGAGAGGTATATCTGTCACTGACAGCATAACAAACGATTTCACATGATTCTACAGTGCATTGATCACAGCATATACAGTTCTAGTGGGTCTCTACTCTATCGTTATTTTCGTGGAAAATACTTAACTGTGCTGGAAGCTTCTATTTACTTAAGACATTAAAAGATTTACCTCGTATTACAACCACAAGTGAAGAGAACCACAGGATTACTTTCTAGCACTAGAGTTGATTCTCAATATATTCGGGTCTAAAGAAGATATTAGCACAACACTGCTTCCCTGCAGACTACAATTGTCTGTCCTTTAGTCAAATTTCCACAAATACGTGTTATAAACCTTGCCCATTAGAAAACTATATTTTCTATTCCATTGGTAATGTTTAATCATCTAATATACCTCTTCGTTATCCCATGACATAAACTCTTAGCCCGAATGTATTCTAGCGTTGGTTAGTGTAAACCATTAGTATGACACACAGATATTAATAGGGGAATTAAAATACAATTGCTGCACTCAGAGTTATACTTGACACTCTACTTGAGTTTAATTTTTAATTTGGTAAAGCCTAGTTTATCCAATTAGCTAAGAGAATGCATACACACAATATTTTTTTTATTTCGGTTGGTGTTACATTATTGTTGTATTCAAATAGTTCATCCAGATTTACTATAAAAAAACTGAGAAACCAATTGTTGGGACAATGGGGTGTTAACGACAATCTAACAGTTGAGACAACACTGGAACGTAAGTAACAACACAAAAAGAACAATCTCCAAAGTGCACACATCGCTTTCTCGTTTGTTCACGTCTAGCTTGTGTTTCTCTGAGTGGCACGTTTGTATAAAATATTTTGGAAGAGCTGGTGTCAACGCATACTAACTATCAACAACTACACTAACCTACAACGCTGAACATGCACCTTTTCAATCTTCAAGCTATACAAAGCAGCGCTTAGTTTTCACATCTATCTTACTGTTTATACTCACGTACAGCAAGACATCAAAGTAATATAGCTGATGAATAATTCCTAAATCATCAGATGACATGAGAGCGTGGTTTAATTTAATATGGCTATCGAAGGAACGCTCTTCATTTCAACATAAAATGAATAGAAGAATAAAGCGTGAAATATGGTATATTTTGTTGGAAACGATTTTGCTACATAACTTTCGATTTGTGGTATTATGTTTTCAGGTGCCAACGTATCTAATGCAACAACGTGTTTGCCACTACATCCTTATTACATAGTACACTTTTCTCAAACAGCGCAAGTTTTTTTTTTTATGAAGTTCACCCCAAACAAGGCAGGCCGCCACTTATAAAATAATATTTCTGCATGTCAGTACAGTCGGGAAACATAGAGCAGGGAGGGGGTTCAAGACGCCGGCAAAAAAGGGAAAGAAGCTATTGGAGTAAAAGGCACTCTGGCATCTGCCGGGCTTCACCGTGAATGGATGGGACTATGCTAATTGTCGGGTTGGTCTAGTTACGTCAACGTGGTACTAGGGCAGCATGTTCATCGAAACACAACCTATTGAAGTACTTGTAAAACAGAAACAAGGATGCAACATTGCGGTGATGGGACATAGGCTGGTGCTGTGTTAATAGTGAGCCACCTATTAAGTTGGCGACTCGTTTTTGGATCTCGCCTAAGAGGGAGATACTAGTGGATGAGGCACCAGCTCAGATGTGGCAACAATACTCCATGCATGGGCGAATGGTGATAAATGATATCAGCCCCTTCAGTGATAAACTACGACTGACAATCTATTGGGCTTCTATATTATAGATAGCAAAAAACGCCAGCAACACAGGGGGGATACCCATAAAACATTCACTCGTACTTTCTGACCTCCAGGTCCTGCACGGCAGGTAGATATACTCATGTGTATGCCGCTTCAGGTCCGCTACACACATTTTTAATATTGAGAAAAATGTATTCTATAAATGTATTATCTATTTTTGTAAGAAATATGACATCATGTTTATTCTATTAATTTAACTGAAAATATCTCAAACTCCTACAGATAACTTTTTTCTCATCTCATCTCCGTTTCATATTCCGGTGGCGCCTGTTTGTATAATGCTTTTATCTCATACTTGTAATAAGTTAGTATGTTTATTGGGACTTAGTTAGTACAGGAAAGCTGACTCGTCGATCTTTGCAATAACATGCGAGTATTTCTACAAAGATTTGAAATTGCTCTTTGTTCGTCCTTCGATTCAATTTTTGACTATTTTTGATCTGATACCTTTTGCTGAGACGATCACGCCAGATTCATATGTAGACAATGACTTAATGTACGTTCCTTTCTGATTGATGAAAAATCCGTATACTTTTCTTAGTGTATTTCGGTATTTCTTTTATACGGAAAAAAAACCTGTGTATCATCTATCGCATACGCGTCATAATGCGTGCTAGACATAGTTAATGTAAAACAACGTACATGATTTATGTTTTATATTGTGTCAGTTATATAGTGATTAACAACGTCCAGTGTTATTAACGAGATAGTTTGATTAATTACGTTATACTTTATCATGTCGTGTGAATATATTATGTTTCAATTCACAGTTTACAACTTCACTTATATCAGATACGTACGACGACCGACTAAACCCATGAATTATAGGAAATCAGACAGAGAATTGATTTGCAATTAGATATCTTCTTACACCCTTGATTATCTCCCTTGATTTATGATGTAAACATTGCGTAGATGAACGACAAGCAATAAAAGTAGACTAAGATAAGAAAATAAAAAAGTACTCTTCAAATGATTTGTTAAAAAGTCACTAGTTTATTAAGAAGTTATTTACTTGTTCAAAACATACATGCAAACTTTTGCAAATGTTTGCTGAATTATACACTGCAACCCAAAACGGATCCGTCAAAAAAGGATGACATTATCAAAAACTCGTACGATATTTCTTAGCTAAATTAACCTTCGAAAAGTGTAAGTAAAAATTCAGTTGTTTAAATTTAAAAGAGTTTGACGCAATATATATTGTTTGGGTTTTTTTTTCACTTAAAACTAATTCGAAATGTATTACCTTATCTAAGAATGTCTTTTTGTGATTCTTGCATTTTACCTATTTTCCTTGAGAAAAATAAAACGTTTGAATAAGTTTATTTTTTTTTACTTTGCGTGGTGTACCATAATTACGGCTACTGCGATGAGGTGCCAGATTTCTAGGGGTAAGTTGTGTTGTAAAGTGTTTGTTCACATAACATTTTCATTTCTACTCGTTGTTACAGTTGGAGAAATATGTAAGATGGCTGGACATCCATGGGCATGTCGTGCTCTACGACAATAGCAAGTGTTTTTTCGGAATATGGTGAGTTGTAGACTGAACTGCTAAGATACTGCTATTATTCCGGTTGATTAGGTAATTTAGGTTAAGAGGATACAAGTTCAGTAATGAAACTGGAGCACATACTGTTGAAGTACTTGTGTAAAACACATCGGAATAGTAAAATGCGGCGATATAACACAGTATGGGTCTTGTTAGAAAGGGTGGAACCAATATAGTTAGAGATTTTTTTCACTCTTTCCAACGGGGAGAGATTAGCAGCCATAAAATCCATGCATAGACAAATGCTGGTTCTGCAGAAAAATCAGGTACTGGCATTAAGAATATGAAATAACACTATATAAGGTATGTATACACTAAATAATTTTTAAGGCGTATAAAAATAAACGCATTTAATATCAGTAATATTTAAAGTCAACTCTTATATTAATTAAATATTAAGTTGATAAATATCGGGGTTTTAAGATAAACTAAATATATACATCGCCATACCATTCAGTCCACATACATATAGTATATATATATATATATATATATATATATATATATATATATATATATATATATATAAGAGGTGTACTAAAAGCGAACTTTTAGGAAAGGAGAAACCCTATTGTGAAGAGTATACAGCTCAATATCCAGGATTCCTTTCCATTCTCCTTCATATATATATATATATATATATATATATATATATATATATATATATATATATATATATATATATATATACATAAATATATATTTATATATATATATATATACATATATATATATATATATATATATATATATGTATATATATATATATAAACATGTGTTTATGCTGAAAGAAAGTAATTCAGTGGAAATAATGGTATACTATATTTGGGATGATCACAATTAAAACAAATCCTTTCTGTTTAAATTGGTGTGTGCTTTAATTTTCATGTAGAAAATTACGTAGATTCACTTGTGAACCGACAGACGCATATCTCCATTTCATAATATCATATCTCTACATATATCTTATTATTACTGTTAATCAACGTTTTTTTATATATATTTTAATCACACAAAATACCTGCTTTAATATGCCCCTGGGTAAAGATGAAATTCCTTTTTTAGAAAATCAATCTTAATTCATCGATATTTTACAATAAACTGCCAATGTAGTGCACCCTATTTGTATGCCCTCTCAATCATTTCGAATAATATAGTGTTGTTTTACCTTTCGCTCTTTATTTAATTTCAGTGGTCCTACATCTAAAACCTCTCTCAATATGTTTCTGTTTTTCTCTCTGGCTCTCTCTCTCTTTCTCTTTCTTCCTCACTGCCTCCTTCTCTCTAAGTATATACCTCTCGAATTTATAAATAACACTAGATGAATATAAATAGTTTAATAGTCCATTATAAACAAAGGTAAAGTACACAAATAGTAAACCGTAATTGAGTAGGAATATGAAAAGAGAGAGAGAAGAACATGAAAGAGATATAGCGAGAAGAAAGTTACTAATTTGTCATTGTTTAGCATTGTTCATTATTTAACTGGCTTAGCACACAAACGTGTTGCTGTCTAGAGTTAAACGAACGACTTAATAGTAACAGTTATATTATCTATCTATCTATATATATATATCTATTTTTTTCTCTCTCTCTCTCTCTCTCTCTCTCTCTCTCTATATATATATATATATATATATATATATATATATATATATGTCTATATATATATATATGTATATATATATATATATATATATATATATATATATATATATATATATGTATGTCTATACTCAATGATACTCCGCCGATCTCAAAATCATCAACGAAAACAACGAAACATTTATAACATTTTTCAAAATCTCTACTAATCAAGCCAAATAATGGACTTCCATTATTTCATACCACTCTACCATACCAACACTTTACGGTCTTTCTAAAACACACAAACATAACATGCCCCTACGTCCTATCATTTCCAGTATTGGAAGTGTCTCCCACAATATCGCTAAATCATTAGCAAAAATTCTATCACCACTAATAGGTACTATCGGTAACGCACACATAACGAATTCAGGTCATCCCCTAAAAAAATTACAAGATATTACTTTACATAATTATACTATGAACAGCCTTGATATCACTTCCTTATACACAAATATACCCGTAAAAAATGCATCAACCTACTTTCCAAACACTTAAACAAAATACATTTCTATTGTTCTCTCCCAATCAAAAGCATTATAGATATCATTAGGAACATAACTTCTCTTACTTTCTTTAAATACAACAATGACTATTATAGGCAGAAATTCGGCTTACCTATGGAGAACCCCCTTAGTCCCGTATTTGCTTGCCTGTTTTTAGAATTCCTCGAAATCGGTTCTTTTTCTTACCGTATCCCTAAAAATGCTACCTATTTCAGATATATTGACGATATTTTAATCTCTCTACCTGTTAGTCATAAAATAGAAACATTAGCACAAGCACTCAACAAAGTTGAACCTTCCATTAAGTTCACTTTCGAAAGTGAACAACACAATTATTTAGCTTTCCTTGAATTCTCATCCTCAAAAACAATAACAGCCTTTCATTTCAAGTCCATCGTAAACCAACCAACAAAAATGATTACTTACATTATTATTCACATCATAATAACTATATAAAAAATAGCATGATAATTGGTTTTTATCTCAGGGCTCTGCGTATTTGCAGCCCTGAACATCTCTCTCAGGAATATAATGAAATAGAATCCTCTCTCACTACTTTAAAATATCCCAAACATGTCATTCTTTCCGCTAAAACGAAAGCGTTTCAAATACATCTAAAACAGATCAAAAATACTAATACAACTCCTAATACTACACAACCCATATTAAGGAATGTGTTCCCTCCTACTAACTCTCGTAACACACATCTCTTTTCTTCGCTTTCCCAACATAGTTTTAGAATTATCCACGCTACCTCACTCACCATCAAAAACATTTTACAAATGCATAAAAATAAAAACAAAAATAAAGTCCTTTCATCTCCCACTATTGCTGGAATTTATACTATTCCTTGCGCCGACTGTGGAAAAATATATTTCGGCGAGGCACAACGTCCGTTAAAGAAACGAATATATGAACACAATCGTGCCATAAAAACGGTGATACCTCTAATGCGCTATGCACTCACATGATCTCTTCCGGCCACCACTTTAATACACATAAGGAAATTTATATCGAATCATGATACTAAACTTCGACGTCTCAGAGAATCATGTCTTATCCTATGTCATAAGAACACCATTGCCCAGAGACAAGTTTTCTATAACATTTTTATTCCTTCTGCTAGATCGATTCTATATGAGATGAATTTAAATGAATAGGACGCTGGTTAACTTTTAACCCTTGTTTCTCTTCTTCCTCCCCCTCCTCGTCTGCTTCCTCCTCCCTTGTTTGGAATCCCTACGTCAATAGCTTCAAATTACAACTAATCCTATTAGACTTTTGACGTTTTCAATCTGCTTTCGGATTTCAATCAGCAGGCGATATCCAAGCACTGATCATTTTTTTCTTACTCTCTTTTTCTTCTTTAGTAGCGTTCGACAGCCAAATGTCGATTACACTCTTTCTTACTTTTGCTCTCGCTTTTTTTTCTTAGTCTTCTCTTTCTTCTCTTTCTTCTTCTTAAACTGACGTTCTAAAGACACTGGTTGATTGGTCTCCTTTTCTTCTTCTTCCTCTTCTTCATCTTCTTTTTCTTTCTCTTTTCATAACATTCCTCGCGTCTCTACCCCCTTTTTGTTGTTCTCTGCACGTGACATTTCCTTCAAATCGCATTCTTTGTACAAATTTGAAAACTTTTCCGTTTTGAAATAAAGTTTACCAACTGAACGAAAATGGGCGTATCTTAACGACCGAAATATCTCGGCAGAATTTTACAACATGAGTTTTTGAGTTTATTTTTGTTAGTTGTTGAATTGCTTATTCTTCCTTCCATTCTTATTTTTACATATATATATATATATATATGCATATATATACATATATATTCATGTATATACATCTATATATATATATATATGTATATTTAGGCAGCAAGTCATTATCTAAGCAAGCGTTGTTGAACATCACGGAACTTTCGCGTTTGTATATTTTCCTCGTGAGGTTCTCAATATATATATATATATATATATATATATATATATATATATATATATATATATATATATCAAGTAGCAGACAGTCTGCTACAAGGAATTAATTTCAATGAACGAGAAAACAGTGATGTGACTTATATATTCATTATTAAAATAAAGGTTATCTAGAAAATGTGCTCAAAGGGGAATATTCAATCCAGGTTAAGCTCTGAGAATCAATATTTATTAAAGTAATCTTCGAATTTGACAAGTTCATTAGGGTAAGTGAATGACGATACAAGTTTTATTAATTCAAGGACAGAGCAATGTTGATCTCGGTCATTCCACTTCATAACTATTTTATGATAATGATATTTACCGTGTCACCGTTTTGATATACTTTATATGATATGTGATGTATTTTATATTTATTCGTGTTTACCACTTGCTGTCAAACCCAGTCGAATATATCACTCTCACTTGCTCTGTTATATATATATATATATATATATATATATATATATATATATATATATATATATGAGAAATATGTACAAGCTTCTACTAAGTAAAGGTTCGAATAGAAACTTGAGTTTAATTTATATGTTGTGCGTTAACTTCGTATTGTGTTTCTGTATTAGATAAAAAAACAGGATGGTGTCCGATTACACAGATAAACGAGTTAAAAAACAACCTTTCACATGCAAAACGCTCTTATTATGATGACTGCGCTATTAAGGATGACTGATTATCTTGTTAAACAAAAATAACTTTAATAAAACTTCTCACATATACATTTAAGTCAGTAGGATGTTCGAAGTCAGTCGAAAAGAGCAAACCGTCTGGTATATCTCCATTTGATTCGCGATAGAGTTTGTGTTCGTTAGTTTTTCCCACTATTGTCTTTGCACGAATATCATTTTTTATCCGTGTTAATCTCATACAACTACGACGGGTGGAATAAATATTAAAGTGGTACATTTTTATCTTCCTGAGCTAGACAGAAGAGCGATTTTAGCGCTTCATAAACATTAACGTGTTGCAATTTTCAGTTATTATGCGAAGAAATACAATTTTAAACATGTATTTCCTTTTTCATAGTTCCTGTCTTAGTTTCACTGCACCTATCGAGTGTATTAGATGTAATCAAGGGTAAATTAATCTGCAAAGTAGTGTCGTCAAATGTAATTTAATTTATAGACGCTCAACGGTGAAATATCAAAATACGGAGAATGTTATTTGTCCGTTATCATACACATAATAACACCTAGTCGTGTGCTAACTACACAGCGATTCCCTTCTTTTCCATATCTGTTACCGGATGTATTTCACCAAAAAAAGATTATTACTAACATACAGTCCAACATTATTTTTTTGTTCTTAATTTACCATATTCATTTCTAGACATGTGGGCTTTTAGTGAATCACTTTTTTCTCTGAGCGTAATATTATGAAAGATACAGATAACACTTTTCTCTTTTTCGGCTTAACGAAAAGAGTCGTAATATGTACATCAGGAAATACTGTCGAAAATTGTTGGTGGCATATTATGAATGTGATCATAATAGTACTACTACTTCAGAAATACTGAACGAAAAATTAAATAAACTAGGGAAAGGTACACCTTATTAATAAACACTATTAATTCATAAGAGCTAACAGAAAAACATTATCTGCATCCAATAATTTTATAAATTGTAATTACAACTGTGGTTTACTTACTTATAGTTTTATAATAATGTATCTTAAATAAATATCTAAAAATGGTATGTTTCTTTGAAAAATTACCTAGTAATTAAATTAATAAAGGCACATCATGTTTAAAAATTAAAGTCAAAAGATTCCCAGGCAATGCCACGTAGTTATAATTTAAAATTATCTATCCAGTGTATAGAATATCGCATTTTTACAAGTATTGATTTACTCCTCTCCAGGAGTTAGGCACAATGCCAGTTTTTATTTTACTCCCACAAGTAAGATGTGACCCAAGGTCGGGTCGGGAAAGTAGGGTTTAAAAATTGCCTGGGCAGCACCGTCGGCATTCCCCGGTAGGGGCGCCTCAGGCAGTAAGCAATAAACGTACTCCTCCCCAAAGAGGGGAGGCAAAGCTTGGGAAGGGTGACCTCCCAGAACTTCACAGGACAGACCCATAGACCGGCGTAAATCAAGACCCGAAGGCCAAGACAACACCAGGCTATAGGGTGCAGTATCCATCGGAACAGATACTACATTTTGATCGTAGCCAAAGTAGTTTTTTTAGAATTGTGTAAAACAACTTATAAAAAGTGATAATGATAATAATAATATTTGTAGTATGTTAACTTCGACTTTGCTGAACACGCGATATCCTCAGGGATATTCAATGATAAATATCACTACATTCACGCAAATACATAATAGACTCGTATAAGTGTTATTATTCACTCAGTAGAGATTGTCGCGCAAGTATTTATCAGTGATCGCTAACAATAAAGGGATATATTCTGTTAAGTATGAGTGACAACAAATCTCTAACAAATGTCTATAATAACCACTTCTTACCATACTCACTGCAGAGCTGTTTTCTTTTGCTTATTTTTTTTTCGCTGAAAAAGGAAGCTTTTCGGTGGGCTGCATTTTAGGGCAATAAACAATTCAGGTGTCCAGTATTCTCCACGTTTTTCCGGTAGATGTATTTATAGTTATCTACTTCTAAGATTTGTACGATAATTTTGGCTACCAACCGATGCTCTAAATACTTATGAGGAAGACGGACCTCGGTGTTTTTCCTAAATATCTAGCTACTGCTACTGTTATTGGAGCCAGACAAAATCAAATTTCTCCTCGGTATATTTAGGCCATTTACGTAGACAGCCGAAAGATAACGAAACCTCTTGTTAAAAAAAAAACTGTCAGCAAAACAGACTAAAACAAGTGTTGAACCGCAAAAAAACGAACTGTTTGTTATTAACTCTACCCTAACGGTGTTTGAAAGCTTTGCAGTGAAAGGAAAACACAAACACGAGAGAAAATATGTAAACATCGTTATTTGATTAATTATGTTTCTGACCATTTATCGAAAAAATGTTAACTATTTGATTTCCAGTGAGAAAAATAATGTATTAAATTGATTATGTTCGTAAAAGAGCGCATTCATTCACATAAAAACATACGGTGAGTGATTTTCTTTTATATTGTCTGTTAAATGGTCACCATGTTTTGATTTTGACGCCCGTTCGTTTTGACTCGGCTTACCTGACTGTGTACGTGTTACTGCGTCGAAACAAAAGCTGGTGTTGTATTATTCAAAAGATATACCAGAACGTATTCCTACTCCGTCAGTTTCAGTTCGGTCTGATATGTGCAGTTCACCTTATATAGCTATAAGTGTATCTATACAGCATTATTCTATTTCAACCTAACTGTAATTTGTCTTGTCGTCTAGTTATTTTAGTAGGTGTCCGTACTCATTGATTTTTCTTAAATTATCAACAGTTTACATCAGACAAATACGTAATCTCCTTTATATATATATATATATATATATATATATATATATATATATATATATATATAAGAATATTTGTAAGTAAGAGTAAAGTTTCGGCTTCAGACATACCTATATATAATCTCAATTATTAATAAAACATACTTAAATTAACAAAAATAGAATTACACTTAATTTTATGAAGCTGTATATAAACTTACACATCAGTTCGAAATATCTGGTGTACTAGCAAACATTTTTTAAGCTGTTCTGATTTTTGCTTGGGATGAACTATGCACAGAATACAACGAAATAACACTTGTTTATAATGTGGGGGTTAGTAATGTGTGGAGAAAGCCTACAGTTACCGATAGTCCACATAAATTAAAGGACCGTTATTAGAGTTATTCTAACGGTAAATTGCTACATCGAGAAAGCAAACGAAGACGAGAGTCCTGGAAGTCCGGGGAGACTTGTTTTCACTTACAATTTGGGGAAGAGCACCTGTTTTCCAGTAATAAGATCACGAATAATGACTTGTGTGAACTCCTACTTAGTGCATCATGTATTTCCATTCATATTGTTAATTTCTTTCGAAAGGAAATCTAAACACCGAAACTGTGGCCAATCTAATCAATGGTGTTATATGTTCACCTTGTTTCCATCTCGTGGGTGTGGTTAATATATGTTGAACATTACTCCGGCAGGTTAATATTTCTATACTAAATAGTTCTGTATGTCTTTGCAATCTTGAAAGAACTGTTTAAGAGGCTTTTTCTATTTTTGATTACATGATAATATGACCTCACGAAAATCGATCAGCAACTGCAAAATCAAACTCCAAAGCTGTACTATGTCAGAGTATAAAACGAACCAAGATGATATACACTCTCTTATAAAGCTAGACCTTACCCACAACTAATCACTTACCAGTTAAATATAATAATCCCATCCCATCTATTTGGTCAATAATGTGTACACGTTACTTCAAAAAGCATATTACTGACAAGTAATGTTTAATAAAACTGTTTCATTGATAGTCGAGATTTTTTGGCAAACAAACACTGATTCTAATGCTGATATTTTCTAATCAGTATCAAGAATCATTTATTCATGAGTTGTTTAGTTGATAGTGTAACGGCCGCTGGCAGCTGCAACCCTTTTAAATCCAGGCTGCCCAGCGATGCATAACATGTTCTTTTCTATCCGACAGCTGGTTTTTACATGCAACAATGCCGCCGTTGTAGTACAATAAAAGTCACTTATGAGTGCGTCATGACCCAGCGATCATTCCTATCAGGGAGATGTCAGTCCCCCCCCCCCGCGGGAACCTCACCCTACAATGACAGTTAATAAAAAGCGGGCGATAAATATCTGACAACGACATAGTATTTCATTTGAGTATAAAGCAGTGAAATACAGGATTTAATAAAGAAAATCTAGAGTTATACTTAATGTATGCCCTGTGCAGAACAGAGTGCATACTATTAATTAAGAACATAATTAAATACTAATTATAACCGCATAAATATTAGGTCTTTAAAAAATAGCCGCTTAAACGCTGTGTGTTATAAAAGTTAGTTTAGCACATGATTTGTAGTTTATTTCTGGTTAATTTTAACATACAATAAGGGATGTTTTCTAAATCATAATCTGTAAATTTCTTCAAATGAAACGTGTTTTTAAAGCATTTAATACGTTCAATGATGAACACGCTAAAACACGGCGTCCTCTTTTGATGTTGCATGAGTTCAAACTTCGGCCAATATCCGTAAAGCATGGTGAAAGTAAGAATGTGGTTTGAGAAATACTGTTCTAGAGATGAAAGCCTTAAAGGCACGTAAAGTAGAGGACGGTCGTGTAACCTCAACAATGAACAATTGCAAGACCTTTTTATCAATATGCACGTCAGAGTGTCAGATAAGTCATCCAGACATTTGCTGTCAGCACTGCAACAGTTTCACGTACATTACAGAGTATTGGAAATATAAAAAAAATGTCATGAATAAATGTATATTTCAGAAATTGTCATTATTCTCGTACTGCGACGGAAAACAGTTACTTCCAACGTATGTTTGTGTGTATGGTCGGTTCAGTAAAGGTTGAATCAGCTCATTTAGTGTTATATGATGTCTAGACAAAATGCATAGTGGGTTAACATCGTAATCTCCAATTTTATTTTACATAAGGAAGATATAATAATGAAAGTAATTACTGCTCATCAAATGTTTATGCGTGACGTTGTTTCTTCTCGGAAGACGTCACGTATCCTTTATTTCCATTGAGAAGAAACACATGTTACACATGCACATGCGGTGTATCTAGAAATACTTTGTATCTATCGCCAGTTTATCATCTAGTCAACTTCATAGGATGTTAAAACACAATTGAGACGAATAAAACCATTCTTTTTCCTTATTTGAGTAGGCAAATCTTCCCAGATGAAGAATTAAAAATATGATATATGGAGCTATAAAAACGAATTATGATTATCACAAACACGGGTACTGCTCCATTACTTCAGTCTTGAAAACACCAAAGCTATAGGTAAACAAAAAATGGGTGTATTTTAATGAGGTATAAAAATAGCGAAATTGTGAAAACCACTAGACCAACGTGTCAAATGAGCTGCAACAAAAGAAGACATCGAATAGAGCAGAGAATAATCACGAACACATGTCCTGAAAGTATTTTTAGAAAAAAATCCGTATACTAAAAACATCACGTCTGTGAGAGAAGGGTTCATTGAAGAAGAAAAGATGGAGCGAGCTAAATTACGCATACGCTTATTAACTTTATCAAACACCCTTTAATGGAGAAAAAGAGATTCACAAGCCTAAAATAGTATAAGTTGCTTTCTGTTATTGATTTATCTAACACACCTTCTTCTATGTACAGCGAAATATCTACCGAACATTTCACTGGCAGACTAACGATAGGAGGAGGTCCTCTATTCTCGAAATTAACTTAATTCTCTGTGGTTTTTCGATATACTCATCGTATCTATAAACATCTCTTTTTACTTTCATAAGTGAGCTTTTGAAAAGCAAACTACAAATGTGTATCATTATATACCTTTTATCAATATGTATTGTATGTTTATTAAACACTATTCTATGAATAACGGAACATGCGATTGCATAACTACCCCAACAGTATTAGTTTAACATGATGGCAATATCTTCGATAGAATTTAAGCCATGAATAGCCAATACTATAGTGTACGAAGGTTATTCATAATGTATTAATATATCATCAAAAATACTTAAAATAGACTAATCAATCAGACTAAATATAGCAAGCGTGGACTCTGCAACAGATTCAGCTAGTAGGGAATTATATGGTAGAAGTCCATTTAACTGTAGTGAGAGTCGATATTTTTTTTTATAATACCGACACGGGGAGAATATCACTGCATATATTGGAGATGAAGTTTGGGGTTCAAAATGATCCACACATATGTTGTACGCATTTAACACTTCATCATAAACATAAATTATAGGTACACATATATTTTACCAAAATACACATCCTCACCCACAAATAAGAATGATGGATGTACATTATCATAGTCACAATACATAAATACTTCTTATAAAAGAAAAATAATAATTAGGGCTTATTTCCGTTCAGATCTATAAAATATCAGATGCATGAGGTAAATATTAAAATATACAAAAATGCAAATAAGTAATAACATATCTCCAAAAGTAAAGTTATTGCATTCTTCCTCAAGCATGTAATTCTATAATTGTTTTTAAAATGGAAGTGGAAATTGAGGTAATCAAACAATAAAACGTATGACTAAGCTTCTAACAGTTAAATGACGCTCTATTTTTTTACCGCACTTGGATGGGTGCAATAAATAATGAGTCCTTCAGAGACAAGTATTTCTTTACTATCGTGCGCGGTGTTTATAACTTTATTGTAAAAAAATGTGATCTGCACGAGTTCAAATTAAGTCTATAGTGATAGTAAAATATGAGGAAGTTAAACAGGAACAGAACTCCATGACTAAAATTAAGTGTATGTCTCAAAATGTACAAATGTTAATGAATATGAAAGATAGACTAAAAGTAATTTTGGCAATAACCACCAGAATGAATATAGACATTTTAATTACAGTGGGTCATCATCAAATTATGATGTCTGCGCTAGGAGTGTAAAGAGAATGTAATTGCATACGATATACGTGAAGATTAACTTTAATTTTATACATTCTTTATGAAATATTGTTTCAGGTAGGCTTTACAGAAACATTACTCTATTATAATTTTCTTTATTCCAATTTGTTATCGTTTGGTATACCCTCATTTGTAAACTAATCTGTTTCCTAGGATAATTTAATAGCTTACTAAAATGTATTCAATAAGTAGACTCAAACTACATGAGTGTACCCCCTCTGTCAAGCATGAGGGGAAAGGTATCTTCCCGCGAATATGCATTCGAGACTACTCGCGCAGAAACCCATGTATTGTCAGTCAAAGATTGAACGTAGACTCTCTCTCTCTTTCTTTTTAATGTTTCAAAACAAACTACACATTTTTCTTTTTTCTCGTAAACATGATGGAAACTTAAGCTTGATTAAAATGGCTTAGTATTGCTCCTTGTAACCGATTGTATTGATTATCTACCCGTATGTCATGAAAGCAACACACCATCCGCAAGTAAATACTTCATTGTTGTTGTGTTCGCATTGTGTATAAAAACGCATTTTGTAAACATACCTTGTGAGAAGGAAATAAAGATTTTACATCACTAAACTTGCTGACTAATGATCCACTTTATGGTTCACTGAAAACTCCAGCACTCTATCACCGAAAACAATAATTTCATTATCGACGCTTTCCAAGCAATGTTTAATTTAAAGGCCAATCTTCACTTTCATTTTTTTTATTCTGGCGCCAACCCTTTTTTTCTATTTGGTTTTTCTTAGCCATCAAAGGCCATCATGAAATAAATTGACATACAATTGTATACGCTTGACAGGATGCTTTATATTATAGTTAGATAAACCATCTTAAATGATGCACACACATTTATGAATTCCCGCAGAAACACCCACACAATATATACATCAACACACACACCCATTTATATATGTATATACATATATATATACATATATATGTATATATACTACATATATATATATATATATATACACATATATATATACATATATATATATATACATATATATATACATATATATATATATATATATATATATATATATATATATATTTATATTTAGCCATCAACAAACTAATTGGTTCGCTGTATCGCAACTCTTCAATGTGACTAAAAAGACAAGTTATCTAATCTGAGAATAAACTCTGGTTATTATTTCGACACTCCATCGTATATCGTCCTAGTCATAGGCACAAGCCAAGTGGGATGGTACTTAATGTGCTTGTATAAACAATATACGATGTCGAAAAGTGTTCTATTTGTTGTAGAAATGTATGGATATATCGCTAATAGTAGTAAGCGATTTCTCTTAATACGCTTTTTTATCAACACAAAAAATAAAAATAATTCATTATATGTATCCATATGTATATATATATATATATATATATATATATATATATATATATTTACACGTATATATATATATTCATATATATATGAGTAACATACGTATATACAAGCCTGCATAAGTTCTTATTCAATATAGCTAAAGTTTATTGTCCGCCCGCTATCTCTTTTTTAATGTCACGTTAACACTTAAAACTGAAACACATTATTGCGAAGTTATTTGCAAAACCAATAAACGTATACTTGTTTTATGAATCTGTGCATACTTTCAATTCTTCCAAATACAAAATGCATGGTTGAATTTGACATCGATAACAATAAATAAGGTTTAATATAAATTCAGAATTTGAATTTTCTTTTAATGACATTTATTTCTGCGTGTATATATATAACCTGTTTATTTAAAAATTGATCGAAATGTTACATAATTAAGATGCGTATTCATGTATATTTACATACACACGAACAAATAGTTACGTATATACGTACACAAAGCCATACTAACAAATGTATACGTAGTCACACACAATCATACACACATCATATATATATATATATATATATATATTGATACACATATACGTCATACTATTAAGAGGAAAGAGGAAAGTGACAGAAACTAGACAGTAATACAAAAACACAACAACCAAATTATACAGCAATCATAAGACATCTAATCCAACGAAAACAACCTGTAATTGTAAGAACTGTTATGAATTACAGATTCGAATTTGAGAATATTTTGTAAAACGCTACAATTTTTCCAGCCGACAAAAATCGCGGTCATAAGATTATACTTCCGTATTGCTCTAAACTAAAAAAAAGGTGTATTATGTGCAAAACTATTCTAACTTCAACGAAGCTTAGTAAGAAAAATTACTCTCCCAAAACACGACTGGCATCTTCGAAAGATCTATTTACACACTGCAAATCTGTAGAAATTATTTTGCACAGCCATCACACCTCATTGTTTTAAAGAATCCGACAAAGCTAAATAGTTGCCTGAGATCGGTTCATAAAACTTCACCTTTTGCGATCAGCGCCGTCTGACCTCCTGAATGCCTCATTTTTACTGTAAATACTCTGAGTGGCATCCTTATATCTATCCCTAAAGTTGTTGAACTCATAAAATATCGTGATGTCAGAAAAGCAACTGGCTTTTACATGATTCTAATCAGAGTGGTAAAAAATGCTCACATTTTACAAAGGTTTTTCAACGTTGCTCATGAGAGAAATTCTTTCAGAAACATTATAAATATTCGCTTGTCTTCTAGTATTTACAAAATACTGGTGATCGGTCTCATGCATTTCAGTACAAACGAAACAGGCACCTATGCGTCATGAGTAAGGTGCTTGAATATGTGATAAATCACTCACATTAGCAAAAACGGCCTACTCAGTGACAAACAATGTTTTTATCTTGCGAATACGCGGTGGATCTGCTGACTGTAATATGGCACAGTGAATCTATTAACAATGGCTTCGTTTCTAGAGCCATACCTTTTGACATATCAAATACTGTTGATAAGGTTAAGCATAAAGATCTACTCTACAAGAATGCTAGCTTTAGAATATCTAGTAATGTCTCCTCAAGCATCAAAGAATGTGTGTCTGATAGGTGTATTAAAGTTGTCGTTTATTGGCAGAAGTCCGAATCTCATAGTTCAACACTGGCGTGCGTCAAGAATCGATTCTGGATCCAACCTTTTTATTGATCTTAATCAATGATATCATAAGTAACACTTCAGGATAATTCGTCAACATTTATGCAGATGACACACCTCTCTATGGCAATACTTTTAAGAGATTCAATGACTAAGTTATTGTTGATTCTTTCTCTTACGACCTTGAGCAGGTAGTTCAATGAGGAAAAGTAGTGGTTTCTTGTAATACGCCCAAAACCAAGCTTCTCATTTAAAACCACCAAGGCCCTGATCCCACATTAGCACACATTGGACGCAATAGTTCTCGACTGGAGAAAGATGGCTGCTTTGGCCAACTTCTGAGACTGACCTTAACAGCAGGAAATTCGTTGCCAAGTGCGTTGCAAAAATGATTAGATCATTCTATCGTTCCAGAATGTAACTCACTCCTCACGTAATTCTCTACCTGTATCAGAGCAAACTACGTCTTATATTGGGGTGACCTTGCAACATCTCGTGGGCTACTTCTTAGAGCACGTATTCTTGCCTTGATAGGGTACACACCCGACTTCAAAATCTTGTAAGCAGTGCCCTGTTCTCTTTTCTATTACCTCGTTTTCACAGAAGACATGTGGCTAGTATGTCTCTACTCTCTCGTTTTTTGGCATGCACGATGCTCAACTAACCTACAATCTATGTCTTCTACCTTTAAGACATCCACAACAAACACTCGTCTCTCTACAGCCACTGTCAATGATTTACTTCTCTCTCTCTCTCTCTCTCTCTCTTACTCTCTCTCTCCCTAAAACCAAACGAAACTTCCAAAAGAAAACGCATCTCCTAGATCTACTCGTCTGTGAAACAGAATGCCGTAAGGTGCTTCCAGATGACTATAACATGGTCGTTTTCAAGTCCAAAGTAAACAAATAATTTTTGAGCCGTGCCCTTAAAGAATAAAATCGTGGACAATTTCCACCATCATTACATATCATCACAGTGTTGTCTCAGCACCCACCTCGCACTCATTAACTCATTATCCTCTAATGGGGGTTAGGCCTTGATAATTGGTGACCCTTTAGAAAAAATGTAGTTGCAATACATTCCTACAAGTGAAAATTGAAACTATAAATTCAGAAGCAAGACGATTAATCTAAATGGGAGTAATGACCTCGTTTTGAAAAGCAGACATTTAAGTAGATTCCAATTACCCTAAAATGGTCTGGGTCTGTGCTGCATATTTTGAACACAATTCTCTTTTTATCAAGCCAATTTACCTTAACATTCTATGCTGCCCTGTCTTGTACTCTGATGGACTTCTTAATTATTCATTTGTGTAGTGTTGCCTACGACGTGTTTTATATCATTATTTTTCACCTTTTTATTATATTTAATTTGTTACTTCATTTTTCACAATATGGTCATACTTTGTTAATCTGACTTCGTTTCGCAACAATGTTCCCTGGTGTCGATATACTTGTTTTACTAAACCAGCAACTTGAGGATTCGCAAGTATAGTGTAATAGCCGTTCATCAGGCGTAGTATGCACAACTGTTGACCATATTTAATGTAAATCCTCAAGCAAAACAATCTATTATTGATGTGTAAGTTAGCATTTTGGGTGCTAGTTATTTTTTTATACTATCACATTATACTTTTCGCTGTGGTTATTTACATCGTTTTTATAGGAAGTGATGCACATACCGGGACGCCTTCCCATGTAAGTAGTCTTCTTCTTCAGTTGACATAAAAACAGTACATCAGCATACCGAAGATGACAAATAGTTTGGTAAGGCTATCTAATTCCTATCTTAACAGTTTATAATATCGGCGCAACATGAAAACAGAACAAAACTACAACCAACCCGAATTCACTTAAACAACAACAGCTCAAACTGGGGAAATAAAAAACAACTCTTAGAGACGGGTCACAAAAGGCGCAATAAAGGCACAAATGTTGAGCTCGTGGGGTGCTCCTAACGACGCTGGCAGCACCACTGGTCAAACAATATGCAAGCAGACTACGCAAAAAAATCTGCCATGTTTCTCTTCTGTCTCTTTTACTCTCCGTCTATTGGACACTTAACAGAGACGACAAGTTCTATTACTCCTCGTCTTTGGACGAGGGTTGCCATCGAGTCGACTACTGCTTAACACACACACATACACACACACACATGCTTGCACTTCTATCATTCTTCAACGCACGCAATCGCACATTGCTGACAAAGACACACACAAATACAAATGCCTAAACGAATTATCAACTCTCACGCACACACATTCGTACAAATACGACAAAAGGTGACACGCACATTCACTCACTTCGACGTACTAACGCCAGGCGTAACATATTGCTACACACACACACATATATACAAAAATCGTCGCACACACGGCTTTCAACTATTCTCAGAACTGACTTCAAACAAACATTTAAAACTAGGATTTTACTATGTAATATATGTACATATATAAATATGTTGTGCTACTTGTACACTAAGTTGTATTCTTCCTTCAACCATATGCATACCTTATCTTTAATCACACTTTCATACATGCTTTTTTATGTTTTATCTGTTTTTACTCTTTAACTATTCTGATGTTAGTGTGGATGTTAGCACGCTCTCTAAGACACATTATCCTAACAAGCTAAGGTCCGCGCTGCTACATAAAGGGGTCACACCACCATTAGGCATTTGATAACCGGTTTCGACGATATAACAGGACTAGCAACCACGAGGATATTCATATATTATTATAAGTAGAAAGCGGTCAAGATAAAAAGATGTCACAGGAGTTTTGAAATCAGCGTTAATCTGTTCAAAGAGCATGGCAGCATTTATTAAAATAAAAGCATATGGTCGGTAAAACCTATGTTTATTCGGCGCATACATTGTAAGTGATATATACCCTCTTTAAAATCTCCGCGGAGAAAATATCGTTCTTTGTCTTACAGAAATTCATCATTTACGTAACCCCACACTGACAAAGAAAGCTGTGTAATATATATAGGTTATCAACAATTAAAACAGAAAGGTAAACCATAGAAAACGTATCTGCATTAACATTATTATTATCTGGCGGTGGTAAATAGTGCAACTATAACAGTCAAATTCGAATCCACACATTTGATTATATCATGAGTTTTTTTATTTAAAAAGATTGTGATATTACTACAACATTTACAGAAGTTAATAGCCGATTTTTTCTCATCCTTGACATCTGGAATTGTAGGCTTGGGAGTAACGGCGATAATGCTTATTGTTTCCATGATAGAAACACGTGAAGACTTAAAAGCACCTGCAAATGTTACGTGTTTGGTCATAGCAAAGGTATTACAATCAGAAGAGGCTGTAACACGTGAAATTCTTTGAGAAAAAATGTTTCGGAACTTTTTTGAACTTGTTCTAACGCTTTGGCTTGGTCAAAGACAAAGGTCAGGTCCAGTCTTTCGTTTTATAATTTATCTCCTTATCTCTTCATTTTGTTTTTTCTTCATCTCTCTCTCTCTCTCTCAATATATATATATATATATATATATATATATATATATATATATATATATATATATATATATATATATAAATGTTGTGTGCGTATTTAAAGAACAGTTTCTTATTTATGCAAACTGTTAAAGATAACAGAATTCAGCGGTTAAATAATAACTTGTTTATTTTTTTAATTATTCTGATGGTCTTTCTTTGGATTAAAATGAAATAAAATACCATGAAAATAGCCATTGAAAATATTATAAACATATACATATCCCAAACTGAGAATAACAATAATTTACTATGAGAAATGTAAAACCCAAAATATTGTAGTAAAACACAACTCTTTTCTACTAGAAAGAACAAATGGGGTTATAAGTAACCCCATAATAATAAGAAAGCTAATAGTTCCTTTTTTTACAAGAACTACCATATACCGCCACCTCACCATGCATCTTGTAATCTCTAGCTCAATTTAGAAAAATCTACAAAAGATAACTGTCCTCCCTCTGATTTAAGACAAATTCTACTTAATAAGATTGAAATTATGGATTCCCAAACCATTTTCTTTTAATTTTCAATACGAGATGCAATCTACATAACACACAGAAACACATTAAATTAACAATATCCTATATAAAATCAATGGTAACATTTTAAAATGCTCAACATAATGCGATTTTGTTCTGTGATACCATCCAGCGTTGCTGAATTTAAATCATGAACAAGTTCCTCCAACAATGCGAAACATATTCTCTGTAAGTTTCTCCTCCATCTTTTTTTTATCTCCAGCGTTTTCGTTTGTTTGCTTTTGACATCTTAGTATAATACGACGAAGAACAGAATAGGTTTCTGAAACCTATGCGACATGTATTAATTTAATTTTATTTTAATGTTATATTTACCAATGTTTGCATATATATATATATATATATATATATATATATATATATATATACATATATATATATACATGTATATATATATATATTTATATATATATATATATATATGTGTGTGTGTGTGTGTGTACTACTTTTTGTATGCAATCTAGAATATGCATTGATATGATAATCTATTAGAACCTTCAGTTTCACGAAAACAATTTTGAAACGCATCCCGCAGGGTTAAAGATATCAAATATTACCAGTTCAATAGCCGATGTTAATTAGTGTCATATTAGTATAGTGATAGCATCACCTATGTTGGTTTACAGGAAGTAGTTGCTATCTTTCACTCTTTTGGTTTGAGTTCCCAGTATTTCATTGACACCGAATGTACCGATAGATGATCAGTATAATGTATATCATCCATTTGATACATAAGAGTATGCTCTTGCTCAAGTAATTGGTAGCTCTTTATATTTATCCTATTACACTGAATGCTACAATACATACACAGCTGCACTCTTTTAAGTATTTTAAAGACAATGCGTTATTTACTTTCATTTTTATAGGTGTAATAACTTGTTCTACTTTTCTCGATTAACTAAAGAATGTTTTATTACATGCGTCCGAATGTCACTTGTAATCAACTGTTTACCGGCATTGAAAACAATATTAAAAATAATTATCGAAAATGATTCAAAATATAGGAGAAATAAGTGTGACATGTGTCTGATCAACTTTTATTACATGGGGATACAAACCTAATTAAGCAATAATTTATAATATAAAAAAACATTCTGTAATTTGTATAACTCTTACCTATTTGGCTATTTTTGCTTTGGGAATATTTGGAGAAAAAAATTTAACATTTATTTTCTAAATTTCAATTATTGTCATTGAATGAATCATGAACTTCTAGAAATATGGACCGGAACTAACATTATTTTTATGTAATCTTCATTGAGACGTAATAATATATATATATATATATATATATATATATATATGTGTGTATATATATATACGCCTCAATGAAGATTAAATAAAAATAATTTTAGTTCCGTGACTGAAATAGGATTAGTCATAATTTGTTAGTAAAAAATGTTTGTAACAATAAAAAATGTTTCGCTATTTGTTTAGTTTGTAATTGGTTATTTGTATTATTCGGATTTCTATTATTTAATATGTTATTATTTTCACAACGTTTCGACCGATGTTACCTCCGGCCTTCTTTAGGTACTTATTTTTAAATTTGAAAATCTGTATGTAAAACTCTGTAACCTATATAGAATTAAAACTGAACCTTTTAGTTAATTCACGAGGGGTGATTGTTTTCGTTTCATCACCCATTACCGGGTAGAGAAGTGTTCATTCATGGTGTTATTGTTAACAATTATCGCCTGTCGTACGGATTAGATTGCAATCTTTTGATAAAGGCGTGTATTAACAATCAGTTCTAAGGGAGAGTCTTCTAAGGGTCGAAGATGCAATTATTTCTAATCACTAATAATAATCACTAAGAATGACATAATTAAGTATTAAGACATTCTATCGCCCCAGTGCTGACAGAACGAGTGCAAAATCTACTACCGTTGATTAGAGGGTATACTAACAAATTCCCTCTAGTTTTCAAAGTTCGACTCTTAGGTTCTAGTTTAAAAATGCAAATAAATAGTGTTTCTAAAGAATGGCGGGATTATAACGGCCGAAATGTTGTGGAAATAAAAAAACAAGATAAGAATAATAAAAATAATTTAAAAAAATATTTTAATATGTTTTTTTAATAGGTCAAAAGTAAAATCGTAAATTTATATATTGAAATATTCAGCTAAATCACACACGCCCACCTAATAAAATAGATTATACTTTTTTATGCGATTACGCGTGGGACACTCAAAAAAACTTCGCGGCAAAAATACAAAGAATGACACTTAATTTAGAATTTCGAGTGGTTTATAAATTTTAAACATAAATATATATGTAAAAGGATCCATATTCTCAGACTATTCTAACTTTTTTCAGAGAATTGACTCATGTTTTTATTATTAATCCTAAGTCCGAGTTTAAAAGTAGTAAAACGTAACATAATCACATTAAAAAATAAAACCACACTAAAAACACATATAATTTATTTTGCATTAAAAAAGGGTTAATCTACAATAATATTGCAATACTCGAATTTTAAAGCAATAATGTGAAAAAAAATCAAATAACGTTATTGTTTAATAAAATAAAATGTGAAAAAGATCTAGTTAAATGAATTGAAATAATGCATCTCTTTTTTACATCGTCTCATATACCAAGTAGAATTTGTTTATACACACTTGACGGCAGTTTTAGGTATAAATTATGTATGATGTTTGTTATATGTTTGTTTTCCTTTTACACAATATTAAAACAATGGTAACACTTTTGTTGATCTCTAGTCGCTACTGATTGTGATGTTGTAATGGAATCAATTAGGGATAAACTAATACTATTCTGTTATTCGTTCATTTGCTTGATTACAATTGAATTGTTTTAATATAGGAATCAAATTATCACACCTAAAGTTTTTCCAAATGCTCTTTTTTTCTTGTTGATATGTTTGAATGCAGTTTCTTTATTCAATTCAGTGTGCATGTTTCTATCATTCAAGTTTATATAAAATTCTATAATATTAAAAAAGTATATAAAATACAGTTTTAATTTTAAACATAAAAAAGATGCATGTATTTCAACATAATCGAGAGTGTAAGTGATTATTTTTTCAAACAATTTTACTTCATATTTTTAGTACATTTTTGTAGCATGAGATTAATATCATAAAATTATACATGCACATTTCTACCTTTTAACTTTAAATAAAGTATAGTTTGAAATAAGAACAATGTTTTGAATTACAGCTGACAACATGGATTGTCATGACCTTTTACCTTGCATTCTTTTAAGACATGTTTTTGTAGAACACAATCAACATTATTACATTACTCATGGATTTTTTCTATCATATGAGATGAAAAAACAATATAAAAGAAAAGAAATAAGTGTAAGGCACTCGTGTGCGTCACTCTTTTTGTCATTACATAGTGTAATGTATTTTTTTTTCTACTCGACCAAATTTTAATAATATTATGCCATACCATAGCTTTAATTGAGTCCTTAAAAGTGTAAAACAACTCATTAAAGTTTATTCACAATTAAATTCGTGACAAAGCTTTGAAGTTGCTACGAGTGATCGAAATAAGATTTTAAGAATATGATACACCTACTAACCTAGATGTATCCTATACGTATGTGTGCACATGCATAAACAGACAACCATCTCTGTATTGATTTATATATATATATATATATATATATATATATATATATATATATATATATTACTTGCATCATATTTCTCTTAATTTGGTAATTGAATGCTACAAAAAACATAACCGTAAGTCTTCAGTCAGTATAATGGTGTTTGTTGTGGATCGCAGGGGAAATCTTTTAATAGTTTATATGCATCTCTGCAAGCAAAAATAATTGAAAAAAAGCATTTATCTATACCGCCCAGTGTGTCGGAAAAACAATTCACGTATGAAAATCGAAGCAGACTGTTCATTCTCCTTAATATAATACATACACATATATACACCCATGTATATATATATATATATATATATATATATATATATATATATATATATATATATATATATATAGTGTGTGTTAGGTTGTATAGGAAAAGAAATCACATAAAGTGCTCGATCATATAAGAGAGATAATACAATTTATTTAGATACTGTATGTTACATATTTCAGCAATGTACCGTGGTTTCATCCAAAATGGCCGATTTAGACATCTTTAGTAAATCTCCATGCCCAGTGGAATCATCGGCAAGCTGAAACGATTGTAGTCACGCCCGACAGGGAATGGCGACAACAATTTTTCTGTCATTGTAGACGCCATTCCAGCTTGCCGATGATTCCACTGGGCACGGTGATTAACTAAAGATGTCTAAATCTGCCCTTTTGGATGAAACCGCGGTACATTGCTGAAATATGTAATATACAGTATCTTAATAAGTTATATATATATACATGCATATATATATATATATGCACACACACAAACACACACACATATATGTATATATATATATATACATATGTATATATATCTATCTATATATATATATATATATATATATATATATATATATATATATAATAAGGATGATGATAGACGCCCTTTTCAACAATGCGTGAAAGATTTTTTTTTTCTAATTAATTTCGGAGGATAAAACCTCCATCATCAGAGATATATTTAACTCTTTTTTTTTATAAAATAAACACACTTTACTTTTGTTTATAGGTAAGACGTCTTGGGTTGGTGTGACGCTCTGCGCTAAGATGTAACAGGCGGAAGTGAGAATAAGAACGAAAAACCCAATCGATGTTTCATGCTTACGCACTCTTTAGTGTAGGGATGTTTATTCATGTCGGTCGGAGGGCTTGAACCCGGTTTTCACAAATCGCCACGGGAGTTGTACTCTTGCATAAGCCTTAGTAGGGAGTTTAATCTATAAACGCCAAATCGGCGAACGCATATAGTGAGAATTGGAAAGTGATTCGACAGCAATAACAAATGGGGTCAGAATCTCGCTTTTAAGCCATATTATTACTGCTCGTTTATAAATTCTCTCAGGGTGCAGCAATCCTAATAAAGAGGGCTATAATTATATATTTTTAAGTAAATATTAATTATTTTTGACTACACACATTGATTTTTCATGCTTACGCAATCTTGAGTGTAGGGATGTTTATTCATGTCGGTCGGATTAACCAGTCTTCCAGCATGTTGAGATAGGATTCACCAGTGATAGTTGCCTCTTTAAAGAAGAACGGTCCATAGACACCTTTCTTGGAAATTGCAAAAAACACGTTCACTTTTGGTTAATCTCGCTCGTGCTCAAGAAGTTCATGAGGATTCTCAGTACCCCATATGCTAGTGTTATGCTTGTTAACTTTGCCATTTAGATGGAAGGTCGCCTCATCGCTAAAACAAGCCGGTCATCAAAGCCGGTATCTTCCAACTTCTCTTGCATTGCAATGCAAAAGTCACGGCGAAGTGGCTTATCAGTGTCCTTCAACTTTTGGACCAACTTGAGCTTGTAAGGTACCATTTGCAGTCGTTTCCTTAAGACACGCCAGACAGTTGCTGGAGCAAGCTGAAGTTCCCTGCTGGCTCTTCTCACTGATTTACAGGGGCTCCGCTGAAAGGCTGTCCGAACTTGCTCAACTGCATCTTCTGAAGTTGAAGGGCGACCTGTTCGCTTACTTGGGCACAAACACCCATCTTTTACAAATTTAGCATGCCATCTGACAATGGATTTCCTTTCAGGGGCTTCTTTTTTAAATTTCCTGCGAAATGCACGCTGAACACATGTCCACGATTCAGTCTTTGCAAATTGGAGGACGCAAAATGCCTTGTCTTGTTTAGAGAACGCCATTACTGCACCTGGAAAGATAACACGAAAATCATTAGCATGACCAAAAACTTGATTAAGCAAGCTTTAAAATGGCACCAGTTTCATTTTTCTACCTGGAATAGTTCATGAGATATACGCATTTGTAATGTTCCCAAGACTTTTGAAACACCCTGTATATATATATATATATATATATATATATATATATATATATATATATATATATATATGTGTGTGTATGTTAACAATGAAAAAACAGGAAAACCGAAAATGTTTAGATGTTCATTGATTATTCAAATACATACCCAAGCGAAGTGATTTAAAGAAAAATATAGATGTACAAATTTAAAACTTCCTTGTGTGTTTATGACGTAAAACATGTATTTTTTTTCTAAACAAAACATAGTCGTTAAAATTTGCAAAGAATGAAGTACGTTTATGAAGTATACTTATTCTTTTA
The DNA here is from genome assembly GCA_963556195.1 of Sepiola atlantica. NCBI lineage: Eukaryota > Metazoa > Mollusca > Cephalopoda > Sepiida > Sepiolidae > Sepiola > Sepiola atlantica. The sequence goes on along the minus strand of OY744515.1, from coordinate 224,947,089 downwards.
CATATCGATGTAATGTAGAAATGTTCGTTGGAAATGTAATGTGAATTATCTAGCTTGGATCTACATTTTTTTCGTTAGTATAAGTTTGTAGATAAAAGAGGATACATTGTGGAATCTGTTGCTTTGTTAGACGGTGTCAAAGTTGATAACGAGTGCTGATATGAGAAACATTCGACGATATTTATTTTCAAAAGAATTAATCGCGGCATAAATGCACTACATATTTTAGAATTTCTACGTCTACGTTTTGTTTCGCAAAAAATAATAAAAGAATTATCTCCAGTTACTCACCGCATAGGTTCAAATGTTGACTCTTTTGTTTTTATTAAAAAGGACTTCTAATAAAGACAAAGAAAAAAAGAACACATAAACCATTTTTGGTTTTTAGCTTTAAATTCTTCATTACAATGTATTTAACAATTTGAATAATACTAATATAATTATAGATATTTCGAAATAGTTAAGATGAAACATGTCATTTTATCTTTTAGTCAATGCTCAATAGCAAGATAGCGCAATATATACATATAATAATGTAAAGCATCCTATTGAATAATTTACAAATCTATAAAATAAATACCCGCTTCAATTGAGTTTTAAAGAACTTGTAAAACATTCAACTTTATTATGTGCATAATTTCAATATTTGATATAATGATGATCTATCTACAATTTCCGGCATCTTTTTATAACGATATATATATATATATATATAAAGAAATCCAACATATATATATATATATATGAAGTTAATCTAACAACAGTTACTTTGCCTGAAATTGAATTCTAATGTAATTTGATTAACACCTTATTGTATTATTTCACTTTATATATATATATATATATATATATATATATATATATATATATATATATATACATATGTATATATATATATATATATATATATATATATATATATATATATATATATATATATACAGGGTGTTTCAAAGGTCTTGGGAACATAACGATTTTTAATAACTCAAAAACTATTAGGAGTTGAAAAATGAAATTGGAACCGTTAGAAAGGTTAAAATTTCAAGTTTTGTTGGGAATCTTCAAAGTTGCTCAATATGAGCACCATTCGTCACACGGCCGGCATCTAGTCGATAGTCCATTTCCTGCCAAACGCGTTCCAGCATCTTGACGTCAATGGTTCCCACAACTGCCGTTACTCGAGCCTTTAGTTCGTCAATATCTCTTGGAAGGGGCGGCACATAGACTTGTTGCTTGATAAAGCCCCAAAGGAAAAAGTCACACGGGGTAAGATCTGGAGACCTAGGAGGCCAGGGCATGAGAACGTCATCACCTCGCCCAGATTTCCCAATCCATCTACCAGGCAGCCTTGTGTTAAGAAACTGCCTTACTCTAAGACTCCAGTGTGGTGGTGCACCATCTTGTTGAAAAATGAAGTCATCAGATTCTGCTTGTTCCAACTGAGCCATTAACCAGTCTTCCAGCATGTTGAGATAGGATTCACCAGTGATAGATGCCTCTTCAAAGAAGAACGGTCCATAGACACCTTTCTTGGAAATTGCACAAAACACGTTCACTTTTGGTGAATCTCGCTCGTGCTCAAGAAGTTCATGAGGATTCTCAGTACCCCATATGCGAGTGTTATGCTTGTTAACTTTGCCATTCAGATGGAAGGTCGCCTCATCGCTAAAAACAAGCCGGTCATCAAAGCCGTTATCTTCCAACTTCTCTTGCATTGCAATGCAAAAGTCACGGCGAAGTGGCTTATCAGTGTCCTTCAACTTTTGGACCAACTTGAGCTTGTAAGGTACCATTTGCAGTCTTTTCCTTAAGACACGCCAGACAGTTGCTGGAGCAAGCTGAAGTTCCCTGCTGGCTCTTCTCACTGATTTACGGGGGCTCCGCTGAAAGGCTGTCCGAACTTGCTCAACTGCATCTTCTGAAGTTGAAGGGCGACCTGTTCGCTTACTTGGGCACAAACACCCATCTTTCACAAATTTAGCATGCCATCTGACAATGGATTTCCTTTCAGGGGCTTCTTTTTAAAATTTCCTGCGAAATGCACGCTGAACACATGTCCACGATTCAGTCTTTGCAAATTGGAGGACGCAAAATGCCTTGTCTTGTTTAGAGAACGCCATTACTGCACCTGGAAAGATAACACGAAAATCATTAGTATGACCAAAAACTTGATTAAGCAAGCTTTAAAATGGCACCAGTTTCATTTTTCTACCTGGAATAGTTCATGAGATATACGGATTTGTAATGTTCCCAAGACTTTTGAAACACCCTGTATATATATGGTACAGGTATTATATTAGTTGTTGTAGGTGCACATCCGTTAAAACTAAGATATTTATAAAAAGTGATCAATAACAAGAACAGTTGTTCTGTAGTATATTTTTTATTCATACACACATTATTGGTATGTTCTTGGGTGATGTTTTGAAGTTAATCATTTCCATGTTTGTGTTAAATAATATACTTTGTAGAGTGCTCGACAGTAATAGAGATTTATATGGTGTATATATTATATTAGATTCTGCAGACATAAATCTATTGAAAGGCAATACATATATATATATATATATATATATATATATAAATATATATGTATAAACATATATATATGGGCTTTCAACGGCTTTACATCTACAGAAACTGGCATATATATATATATATATATACATATATATATGTGTGTGAGTATATATTTCTCTCTCTCTCTCTCTATATATATATATATATGAGTATATATCTATATATATATAGGTGAGTATATATCTTTCTATATATATATATATGTGAGTATATATCTTTATATATGTATATATATTCACATATATATCTATATCTATCTATCTATCTATATATATATATATATATATATATATATATATATATATGTATATATTGGTAGAGAGAGGGCTTGAGAGAGAGGGAGACAATTAGAGTAAGATAAGATATTAATAGGAGTTAATGATTTTTCAGTAAATTTACGAAAGCTAATTAGCAACCAAAACCTGCATAACACTATATATTTTGATACGAAAACAACCCATTACTATAGAATGAGTGGTGATTAGGATCGTATTTGCTAGGCTGCATATTTACAGATCACATATAACAGATAAGAACATTTTAATAGCGACTGGTCTTCAAGTAAAATTGTCATTTTAACCATTATATGAAATATACTCATTAAGGATTTAATAGATGAATTAAATTAAATAAACATCCGTAACTGTGTTTTAAGGGAATATTACAATAATGTTGATTGTAAACTTCGTCATGGTCACAGTGCGGTATCTAAATGAATAACAAGTAGTATATTGAATTGATACACACATACACATTTCAATACAAGTGTTAACTAAATTTGTTTCATTGAAGAGTAATATAAATAGCATATCACATTATTATGTACATTGTTTTAAGTAGGACTGTACGATCTCAAGAGGGAGGTTTGTTAACATTGGAGCTGTTTAAACAGGAAGTAAAACCCGATACTAATAAAATAAATAAGCTATAGATGTAAACAAAAAACAAGATACGAAAACCTTCCATTTCCTTATAGGATAATAGATTCTGGAATTAGTATATTCAAAATATATTAGAATTAAATAAGGAATTGCATAAATATTATATTTATATTTAGTTAAAAAAGTATCTAGATGCATTTTGATTACTGACATGGATAGGAATAATACGTAGGAATTGTGTTAGTATTAAATAAAATAGTAGATTTTACAACTTATATGGACAATATTTGTTATTAAATATCAAAATATGTCTTTTTTTATGTATTACCGATATAGTTAGTTACTGAACGGCTCGAATGAATAGGTATGTGTCCATCCGGGTAGTCCGGTAAAACGAAAGTTACCCCCTTACAGGCATACAAATGCATCATGTAAGAAAGACATATCAAATAAGATGCTAAAAACATGGGTGAGAAGGTTATAAATTTGTCGGAACCACAAAATTTATGTTTTTTCGGTGAATATTTTAGTCGATTAAAAAACAATACGAAACACACATAGCGCGTGTATGTCGCGACTAGGACATATAAGAGTCAACAGTTATATTAGAAAAACAGTGTATGATGATGATGATAATGATAATGATGATGATGATGATGATAATGATGATGATGATGATGATAATGATGATGATGATGATAATGATGATGATGATGATGATGAGTGCGGATTGTAATCCAGGCTTCCTTACCTTGTTTTGTTGTTATTGTTTAATAAACGAGCACTGGGGATCGCCACACCAGGAAATAAATGCATAGATTGTAGGAGAATCTTACAAATATCTTTGTAGTAAGCCAACACAAGTGTATGCTAGAAATGAAAACATTTTTTTTTGTGTGAAATGATGTGAATCTGTCTTTCCTTAGATTAGACATGGTTAAAATAAAATTTAAATATCATATATATATTTATATATATATATATATATATATATATATATATACAGAGAGATAGATAGATAGAGAGAGAGAGAGAGAGAGAGAGAGAGAGAGAGAGATGTGTTTATATGTGTGTGTGCATTTAGGCAGCATGTTATTATTTTTTAATATTAAATAAAACTTAGTGTTTTCTCGGCTAGATTTTTTTTTTAATAGTTCCTTTATTATTTCGGAACACATATGTGTATGGAAGTTCCGTGAGTTTCTTATTCTACCTTCCGTTTTTTTTGCAAGCACTTTCAATTTGACTTATCAAAACATCATCAGACGGTATTAGTCTTGCTGTGTCTCCTACTATGTGGTTAACTGTTAGTTTTTTTTTAAATTACGACATTAAAATAAGCGTCTGCTATTATGAGACATTGCATGTGAACGTGCTGGCATGCAATGCGCTTACCTGATTGAACATTATATCCTTTAATGGCTAAGTATATGATAATGTTTATTACTGTGCTAGACATTTTTAAATGTTAGTTACGTCACCCTGTCTTTTATTTGTGGAGCAGCTGCAATAACTGCATTTCCATCAGGCTGGTACATCTTACTTTGAGTGAAATTTGGTACGATAAAACTCCCCAGAAACCGACAGATGAGCTAGCGTTGAAATTGATGGATAATAACCATATCTCGCCACCTACGTTTACAGAAACGTTTCTGTTTACTCATTGCTTTCATTTATATCAAAATAATCTAATTATCTTTTTATTACTGTCATACGATCTTTTCGAATTACATTATCGGCAGATCTCATATCTGCCAGCCTATAGCTGTATATACATTCCATATCGAACACGAGATAGCATTTATTTACTATTCCATCGCTGGTGGGCGATTATTCATGAGAACCTCGGATTTTCTGTGCCATTGCTATTCTATCCGCGCGGACATTTTATTGCAAGTGACGCAAAGTCAAGGGCCAGCGCTGCAGCGGTATATGTCTTTTCTGGCCGGGAGGCTTATCACTTACGCGTCAACATTTCCTACCTGCTGGGCCCATCTCAGCACGCCAAACCGTTACTGCAAAAATGATGAAGTATTTCCTTTCTAAGCTCCGTTCACAAGTGAAAGTCAAATTTATGTCGCAAGCGAAGCGTAGGTTGATAAAAATCATCCATACGCGATTATTTATACGGTCAGTTGCTTAAGTGCTTAGTCATGTGACTGATGAAGAGTTACAATCGTTTATCCGTTTAACCCAGCAAGATATATGGTTTCTCGGACCGAATGTGTAGCCATTAATAAAGTCGACCTTATCCTACCATATCGATAGGAAATAAGAGCAGAAAACAGCTTCAATTTAACAACTAACACTCCTTCATTCTCCCAGGCGTTACCGTCTCGCCCTTTCATAATAGTTTAGTCTGTTTATTATATACTGAGTCGCTGTTACTGGGGAATACCGGCAGAAATGCCAAAACAATTTTTTGTTGGCCAAAGAGATCTTCGTCTGAGGTGCACCCGTTTTACATCCCACTTTCCCGAACTTAAGTCATACCTTCCCTCCATGGGTGGGAGATAAATAATCCACACGTTGTTTCTCTTTCTATTTGTATTAAACCAATTGGGAAGAGAAAATAAATTACTTACTATTCATAGTCATACTGTACCATCCCACATACTAATGCCTTGTCTAGTTTATTACTTGTTCGTTTACGTCTGCTAGATTTTTTAATATTGGTGACACTCCCTGCGAAATAAAATATATTTTTCAATAAGAATGTCTGGGTAGTTTTAGATACATCGGCAATTCTTTTGTCTGTAAGAAGGTGTTTACACGCAGCTTTGTTCACACTGAGCGTTTGGGTTACAATAGAACGAGATTAAAGTTATATAAATCTAACTTAATGACCGTAAGAACCAATTGGTATTTGTACAAATCTATCTAATATATGATAAGAAATAACTTTCATGCACTCATCCATATTAATAGATAAAGCAAACCTCGTGATTAATGTCAAATGTTATAACGTACTGGGTGCGTTTTTTTTTTATTTCTCTAAGGTGCGTCATGATGTGTTATGTAAGTCTACATGCGGAGTTCAAATCCTGCTGAATATATTTCATTGCTTTAAATGCCAATAACGTTTAACAAATAAGTTCCAGCTGATTATGTTAGCAATTTTATTCATGTAATCATATACAGACGCCTAGGTTATACTAGGTGGTTGTTTTCAAATTAATGACACTGAAAGAATGTATATATTTTAAACAGAAGTATTGTACATTGAACCTAAAATAAGTGATATTAAACTTCATGTGCATAGTATTTACGTGATACAATATTAAAAATGAGGCAAATATCCATTTGTTTTACAAAATAAATAGGTGGTAAGTAGATGCTAACAAGTATAGATTAGTCGGAAATGAGAGATGACACTGCTTAGTCATAAAATGATTATAGGATGGTTCATAATGTCCCTCCAGAAAAGGAAAAGCATATTTTTCCCTAAATGACTTTCAAGATATGCAGTTTAAAGTGTATATAAGGAGACATGTGTATGTCATTATCTCAGATTTTCAAATTTCTCATATGTAACGCGGATCTAATTCGCATACTAATTATAAATCATTAAGGAGTTCTATTAGCAAACGTAGATGGATCTTACGCTTCATCTAACATAATAACTCCAGTTATTTGGGGGAGGGGAACGAGTTTCATTTACTTGGTTTTCTTTAAACCATGATCCTCGTAAATATTGATAGGTTTCTTACTAAAGGATATGTTTGGTCGCTTTTCTTCAGATACATATTCTTATAGAAGGTTGGTACGTATGAAACATCAACGTGAATGAATAATAACACCAGAAATACACTACAGCAAATAAAATAAAATACATGAAAAATGTAAACCTAATGACGACATTCTCAGAGCACATCAGCTGAAGAAGTAGTTGCATAATAAACATAAATGTCAGCGTGTACAATCGTCTACGTTCACAAAGTAAATAATCATGTGTTTACTATGTGTTATCATACACATGTGTCATCTCAATGTAGTTCTGATTGCGTTAATATATGGGGTTGTCTTCTCGTTGTTACTCGTTTCATTTTCTAAGTGTTTTTCATTATTGCAAATATTTTACTGTGTGTTTCGGCTACGTTAATATATCCGAAGAGAAGTTAGTGGTTCAAACCCAAATGGTAGAAATTATTTCCTATCATTCTGCGGTTAATACATTCAAAAGTCAAAATGCATAAGAAATGTCCTTGTCATAATGTAAGACTCAACACCATTGTGTTTATATGCATAGATAAAAGTTGGGGCGCTTTTAAGCGTACTTCGTTTCACAGGGATACTTCTACCTAGACACATGTAATATTTAAATAGCAGCTTTTCCACAATTTATTGATTCCAATTTGTGAAATGGGTATATTTCCATTTTGTGCGGTAAACATTGATGAAATAAAATATGTTAAAATAATTTTAAAATAAAGTGTTTATTCATGTGTAATTAAAGACGAACCAAACTTACCATTGAGGCATAGCTAACCACGTCTATAAACTTTTTTAAAAATAAAGCACAGACAAATTGTTTAATAACAGCAAAATATAAATGATGCCTTTATTTAAACATGTCTATTTGCATCTCATATATAATGTAAAGTGAGAGTTTCCTCTATTTGGTTATCTGGTATAGCTACCTAAAGACAGGTTAAATGAACAATGTTGATTTTTAATAAATAAAATACTTATATAGATTTGCTTCATTAGGTGTGTCACATTTAAGAGATCACATTTTCGTGACAATCTTAAAAACTGTCTAATTTTTTATACATCTTACTTATTAGCAGTTTAAATGGGTCATGACGAACTATTTTGTCTACCGCACACTACGATTGTTTATTAGTCGGATAGTCGCATTATTTACTTTTATACAAATTAATAAAATAGTAATAATCCATTTCACCATGGCTGCCGTATCTGAAATCGAAAATTTAGAACCCGTATAAATCAAAAGAATTCCAAATTCTATTTGAACTCGAGGTGCAGGGGGTGAGGACTATATAAGAATTAAATCACAACGATGTGTTTATTTATTAAAAAATAATAAAATGGAACATATTTTATAATTGATAATGTGTTTCCTTATTTTGAAAATATGTTTTAACAAATAAGCTAATGGAACTTTTTTTACTATTGCAATTTTTTTTTGTATATTAAATTATTGAACAAATATAATTGTATTACAAAGTACACACACTTATTAACGTATAACACATTCAACTGTTTTTTATAAATAATAAAATTAAAATTCCGCCAAAAGCTAAAATAACTAGTTAGTTCATGGGGAAAAACAGAAATCCGTATATTCTGCTGTTACATACAGAGACCATGATGAAGTGCATATTTTCTATTTTATCTAAAAGTTTAGAGTCCACTGTAGATACAACCCACATATAAGCATATTTTAATATCATACATTAGATTACATTTAAGTGTTTCATGAGTGCGTCAACAATTAATAGGGCTACGTATATATGTAGGGATAACAGTTTTATATCACTTTTGATCACACCAATTCCCAACATTCATCAGCATAGTTGTGTTATTTTGTTTAATTTGACAAATAAACTTTCTCTTCATATTTTAAGAATGTTTATTCGTAATTCATTCATTTCTTTTATTAAAATAGTTACATTAATAACTGTTAATGTACACACAACTAGTGTAGATAATAAGGGAAAATAAAATACTATAATCATAGATGAATAACAGAAAACATTAATTAATTATAGACGTGTAAAAAAGAAGTTATGCAAATTAGACAAAAATTTAAATGTCTATATGTGTCGTTATAGTACGATATACACCCTATTTAAAAGGGTGCTACTGTATTATTGATTTGAATAACATCGCCTAGTTTTGATTTTAATGTTTGAGTGATAAATAAAAACAAACGTTGCCATATATATATATATATATATATATATATATATATATATATATATATATATATATATACAGGGTGGCGCAAAATTCACGCATTAGTTTTAATCAGTAACAACTGATTCAAACTAATGCGTGACTTTTGCGGGATTGTTTGGCGAGCGCTTAATTAGAAGATTTTCTGATTTTAACTGGCCTTCACGTTCACCGGATTTAACGGCCCCTGACTTTGTCCTTTGGGTTTATCTTAACGATAGGGTATATGTGAACAAGCCTGCAACGATTCAAGCGCTTAAAAACAATATCAGACATGAAATCCAAGAACTATAGCCAGTTATTCTAAGGAGTGTAATAGAAAATGCCGTAACAAGAGCCCGTCTTTGTGAGGCCGAAATGGTGGCAATTTAAAGGATATTATTTTTAAAACCTACTGCTACAAAATTACCATTATATTATCCATCAGAAAAGCCTGGTTTCTATCACATAAACAAACGTATGCGCGATTTTTGCGCCAACTTGTATATATATATATATATATATATATATATATACATACACATAGAGCTGTACCGTATAATACGCGCCCATGCTTTGGACAATATGATGATACAGAGCAACCTCATCTCCCTAACTTTAACCATATGTTAACGTTTTGTTTGTTAATTTTTACAACAATTATAACGGTTCGAGTCATAGTAAACCTGGGTTTGTTTTATTTATCTATAGGTGTCAACGTAAAATACTAATTATCATTATGTATAAGTGAGTAAATCCATGCTATAGCTCAAATAAGAGTTTTATTCTGTGATAATTCAATCGTCTGAGCGGTATAGTTTATAGTATGTCAATATTTAGTACGTTCATCGCAATGCCACCAGTATAAGTTCTAGTTAATTAACTGCTAATAAATAGGACTTAATGCAGTATGTGCTGTTGAACGTGTGGAACCGTTTAGCAGCATATGAAATTATCCCCACGTCTCGACCGCGATATTTAGGGTCACTGCATATATTTATTTTATTTAATAAAACGATTAGATCGGATGGCTATTTCCATGATAAATATACTTTATTGCATCATCTATCACCTTCAAATATGGCGTAGGTCGGGGTAGATAACGCACCATAGTATATATGGCATATCTGTATAAGGTATGCGTTTCTCATTCTATATTTAGTTCACGGAAATCCAGGGAAATACGCCATTTTATTCACCAGTATATTTAAACATCCATAACCTGCAATATCCTTATGTGTCGCTTTTATCATGCAATATTTATACGCTATCAAACCCAAAACTTTGAAGCTTACATTTCTTTCAGCATCTCACAAGGAATTGCAAGCAATAAAGAAGGTGTCATTTATAACGTCATATATTTCTTTTTTCTTAACACATTCGCTATTTATAACATTAATCTTGAGTTGTGTATGCAAGATACCTTTGCATCAAAGTAAGAATAATTATCTATATATTTTTTGCTATGTATTTTTGCATCTCTAAATATATGATGTTATATATATATATATATATATATATATATATATATATATATATATATAGAGAGAGAGAGAGAGAGAGAGAGAGGGAGAGAGAGAACGACAAACAGACACACAAACGAACCACAGAATTCTAACAGGCATATAGATAAAACATATTGCGCATCACATAACTATCCATTACACACAAGGTAATTATATTTAACTATATAACATTTATTCCTCTTCCTTTTTTCCTATTCAAATATTTAATCGTATGTAATAGACAGCATACGCCTACACAAACGAACGTCGTCGTTCAAAGCCAACCACCCACACTCTTATCGAGCAGACAGAGTTAACTCAAGAATGTACGTGCGCTTGTTTTTTATTTACTTTCCAGCTTAAGACATGTATACTGGAAATTTAACAGACAACAAACACCTCCACATATGACCTTGACAGGTGATGCAGTGTGGCCTGTTCGGGAAATTTTACTTGCCCGTGTTTAAAAACCTAGTTCAGACCTCATTGAAATAAGGAATAGTTCTCGAAAATTAACTATGCAATATCGGAACACACACGAAACACAAAAACAGAAATTGAAATTTATTTTACTTCTAAAATCGTTCAATAAACCCGGCCGGAAGTTGTTGTTGCACTTATTTGCTTATTTACTCTCACCGTTTATTTATTATTTTTTTAACCCACTAGGGCACTGTTGATTTGCTGTTGACTGATTACACACACACACACACCCACACACACACACACACATATATATATATATATATATATATATATATATATATATATATATATATATATATATATATATATATATATGTGTGTGTGTGTGTGTTTCGGAGTCAATTCGAAGCTGATTAACTAATCATTATAATTAGGAAATATGTATTCTATCCCACGCGATGAGTAACGTCAGCCTATTATGTATTGTACACTATACAAATAGGCTGTACACAATGACTTCGGAGTCTATTTCATTTAAAATATTCGACATGGAAAACCTTGAGGAGATAATAATTGCTTTACATCATATATGGAATTATATAATCACACCCAATTTTTAAAAGTCTGCTACACACGAGTGAACATCAATTACATGTTCGTTCAGGGTAAAATCATCAACTAATGAAGTTAAAAATATAAATAATTTAGGCTAAATATTATTCGAGTCTGAGTGTCTCTTAGATAAGCGAGAGATTATTTACGAGTGTTAGAGATGTTCTTATGATGTTGAAATGTGAATGTTGAATATAGTACTAACTCTTCAAATGAAATAATAAACAAAGCAATAATTATTATACAGAATATTTAATCAGGTTCCACACCGAAGAAATAAACAACATTATATAATTTATGGAGGTTGTTCACTGAAGGTTCCTGCAGGTTTCCATTGTCATACAAGAAAGTGAGTTGAATTTGGGAAGGTTTTCCAAATTAATCTCACTTCCTTGTATTATTTGGTCTGAAGAGGTTGACTCTCTGTGAAGATTACAGTCGAACCATGTATGACGATATGTAATCAATAATATTTGTATGAATACACATTTATACTAAAGAACATCTGTACTTGTTATTACTCTTTTTATAAACACTGGAGTTTAGACGGATTTACATCTACAGAAACTAAAACGTGTACCATATATGCATATAATATATATATATATATATATATATATATATATATATAAATATACACACACACATATATATATATATATACTAGAGGTGCTATCATACAAGTCACTATCAGTGTAATTCTCTCTTCAGAGTGACAAGGTTCTCTTAGATTTCCAGCACTCTTAACCCCTTTGAATAAACTTCGAGTTATCGCTACATACGTTAACCATTGATTTCTCACTAGCAACGTCTGTTTGTCTTTTCTGAAATTTAAGTTACAATAAGCCTTACAATGTTTCCAGTATTCTCGCACTCTTCCAGTGGAAATATTGATTGCGCTATCCATACACGCTCTTGACACTTAACGACTATTTTATAGAATCTCACTGCAAGCTGGTCCCACCGCATGTGTGTCTGCCCATATATGGGTGAGTGGGTGTCAGTATATCGACATTCTGGCAGTTTATTTTCCTTTGGATTCGTATATGGTAAGAATCCGTTCTGCACGTAGGTAAGTTTAAATTTCCAAATAATGTTGCTTTATATTTCTGCTGGTTTCGTCATTTCTGTGCTTGTATGGTCTCAATCTTCCATTAGAGTTCAATTCACCCCAGCTATCTTTAGTGTTTTCCAGACTTACGGCAATTAGTATAATAGTAATTGGGTTAATGTAAAATGTTCTTCTAAGTTCTCTAACAATTTTTATTTCTATGCGTTTGCTTTGCTTTTCTGACTACTTGTACTTCACTTTGTTAATGCTGTGATAGCAGAATTTACAAGTTGACAGTTTTTTTCACACCCATCGACTATTATCATTTCGGGTCTTCTTGCTTGGATGTGGTTGTCGATGTGTACGTATAGTTATTTATAGGTGTGTGTATGTGTGATTTACTTGCTTCAATATTGTAAAGGTTGTGCTTGTACCATTTGCTTGCATGGCAATAATGCATATGTTTGCATTACCCGTGTCTGTTTGTGTATTCCTCTTGGGCTAATGTATTGCATTCAGTTATAATGTGCGTAACTGTTTCCGCTTTTTGCTCACAGTCTACGTTTACTGCTTTACTAGGTTTTGTTTATTTGTACTTTGATAGGGAGTGTACAGGTCGCATCAGTCTGAGAAGCTCTGAGCAACGATTCATTTCTGAGATTTGATGTATTTTTAGTAACTATGTTCGGCTGGTCTTGTGCGTAATTTTTCTCTCCGTCTTATGAACCGTATCAGCAACTTTTTATACTTTCCATTTGTGCTCTCCCCTCCTGATTTTTTCATCCATCGTTGTTATATGTATTGTTCATTTTGTCGGTGCTACTTGCTGGGATCACTTGTCAGTCTGTGCCCTCGGTTATACATTTCTCGAATTATTTCTGTTTCATCAACGTAGTCCTCTATACTTACGCGGCATATATTCCCTTTTTCCCTTTACATACAGTTAATTGCCTTTGGGCATTGGTGTGAATCACTTTCTGATTCATATACTCGAGTTCGGTGGTTGTCGATCTTATAATCGGTCCAGTTGAACTTGCTACTAAAGTATTATTTCCCTTGTATAAGGTGCCCGCATTACAAATAACTAGTATGTTGTTAAGTGAGATAATATATATATAGGAATGGTAGTGGGCTTTAGTAGTATTCCTGGAAATTACTTGTCAGTATTTTTAAAATAAAAATCAGGCGTTGTCCGTCAGTCTTTAGTTGCAGTATCTATGTGCACATTGCTTTCTTTATACGATTGATAATTTCAACCTCTATGTTGTACATGCTTACGCATTAAATTATCATTGCGTAAGAGAAGTCTCTTGATCAATGAAATAGTTATGTAAAGTTTTTTGTTTTATTTCATGCTGAATTTTTTTTGTCTATGCATATATAACACTCTTTTTTTCTTTATTGTACCTTACTAGGAGTTATAACACATGTCATCGTCAGTGATTGGTCACCAACTACAACAACCGGTGGTGTTACCTCGAGTCTGAGTGACAACAAACCTCCCCAGATGGCCAGTAGTATCCACTTCCTTTCGATAGATACCGCAAATGAACTTTCGATATGGCAACAGCCACTTACTATTGATTTCCCGCTGGTGAAAGCCATTGGTCTACTCTGGACCTCCCCAAGGTCCCCCCACTCTCCGCACTCTTCAAGTTTGAGGTATGGTTTGTGTTTTCCTCTTCGGTCTTCTGATATGCTTTCACTTTCTACAAATATTCTGTGTGGGATCAGCCTAGGCCGGCGCCATCTTTTTCTTGGGAGGAACAGCTTATGATGTTTCTGTCACTTTCTGTTCATGCAGTGGTGTGTTTCCTTTTGTTTTGTTTTCTTATTGTACTTCAACGTGACTGTTTACATGCGTCGCTTATGCGGGTTGTTTTCCGAATTCGAGGGTTTCCTATTTGATTTCATCGGTGTTTACCATTGCCGTCTTTTGTATGGTCTCAGTTTTTCCTTTTGATTTCAATTTATCACAGTCTTTTCTCCAGGTTTATTGGACTGTTACTTGTGCACTTACGGTGATTAGTATTATATTGACTTTCTTCCTGACCCTTATTTCCTAGCAAGTTCCGTGTATTTTCTTTGTATCTTATTTCTATTTTTGATATCCACTCTGTTGTCTGTTGGAATAGCGAACTCTACGATTTGGCAAGATTATTTTACTTCTTGTCGAGTATTATAAGATCCGATTTTCTTTGCGTGCATGAGTGTGTATCTTTATACATCCATATCCCTAAGGGTGTTGTGTGTTTCGTTTTTCAGTAGTGTTTCGTGTTTATGTTCGTACCATTTATCTGCGTATTCGAAATGTAATCGTTTACAAAGTTCCCAGTGTACTGCTATCTCATACGCAGCAATGTATGTCTTTGTATTGGGGGGGGGCATGTTCGCTGCATTTGTATGATATGATTTAGTGTTTCGTCTCTTTGTCCACAGTCTGAATTTACTATTTTCGTTGGTTGTATCTATTTCAGCTTGAATGTAATTTATCCTAATCGCATTGTTCTGTTCAGCTATAAGTGCATATACCGTTTCATTGTTCAGGTGGTTACTTCTATGCCATACTCGTTGGTGCGATCTCTGGTCAGTCTTCTGAAGCGTCCATGTAGTTTTTCTTCTTCCTGCCTTTCTTTTTTGTTTGTTTCAGGTGTCGGTGCTTCCCGAGTTCCGAGTTGGGACGGTGTCACTTGATGCGGTGATTAGTCTTTCCGTGTTATAAGTTATGTATTTCTCCAGCTCTTTTTTGTGTTTTCCACACAATTTTCTATGCTTACAGTCCTCTTCTACCTTCGAGTCTCCGCATTGTCTTTGGGTGTAGTGCGCGTTGCATGTGCATTCATTTTCTACTCCTGTGGTCAAGTTGCCATGGGTCTCGTTTAGTCCCGCCTAGTAATGGTCAAGAGTATCTTATTACTGATACTGACAAAGTGTGTATACGTGTTACTAGATTCATGTTATATAATTTCGTTTCTACGAGTGTCCTTGTCCTTAGTAAATATTCCATTTCCAAGTTTCTCTTTAATTTCTGTAGATTTGATGGTGTCTGCTTCCAGAACTCTCAAATATTTATAGCTCCCCTGTTCGCGTAGCGCCCTTGTCTCCTTTTGGTTGGCAATTCCATGCCATCTCTTATCTTTAGTTTTCTATTTTTCATCTCTAGCAGTGCACACTTTTCCCTTCCAAATTCAATTTGAATGTAATGCCTGCAGATTCTAGTCGTATTCATCAGATTTTCCAGTTTCTTCTTTTCTTTTTGCAAATAGTTTCACGTTGCACATGTGCATAACGTTGTTTATTCTTTGTTCTATACCTGTAAATTTGTATCCGGTTTCACATTTTCTGAGGATGTCGTTTAGTTTTATCGTGGTGATAATATATAGTAGTGGTGATAGGAAGTTTCCTTAGAAAATGCCTCTCTGTAGTTTTATCTCACTCAGATGTGTTCCTCCAGCTGTCAGGTCCAATCTCCATGTTTCTATTGCTTTCTTTATAAGAGTGATAATCTTGTCGGGTATTTTTTATATTTTCAAACATTCAATTATACCTACTAAAAAGATTATGTCGTAAGCTTTTTGTAGTCAATCTATGGCATGTGCATGCTCTATTTTCTTGCTGTTTTTCTTCCTCAGGACTTTTTGATCTACGTATAACAGATCATTCGTCCCCCATTTTCCTTTCCGGCATCTTTTTTTTTTGTTCTCCGTGGAGTAGTTCCCGATTGTTCAGGGGTTTGTAAGTTTGTGTCCACATTGATGATACACTGGTAATTGGTCTGTAGTTCCTTGGTATCGTTCACTTTTTCCATCATTTTGCATTAGCATTGGCTTACTTTTAGTCATCTACTCTAGTACGTCTGTTTTGTGGATACATCCTCTCAGTTTCTGAGCTAGCCTTTTATGTAGGGTCGTGTATTTTTTCAACCAATATGAATGTACTACATCGTAGCCTAGTTTTTTCAAGTTGTCCATTTTCCCTAGGGTTTCCCTAATCGTTTCTTTATTAATTTATGTGTATGTTCCTTCATCAATTTCTTGGAGTTGATCTTCTAGGTATTTCAGTCAATTGGTATTTATGTTGTGTTTTTAAGGCTTTTCTATATCTGGCTCCAGGCGTGTGTTGTCTCTGTCCTGTCCGGTTCGTTCTTTGGTTAGGTTTTTGTCGAACTGGTTTTCATTGTTTTCGAAAGTCATGTTTTGTTTGTGCTGTTCAGATGTGTATCCATATCGTCTCAGTGTTGCTATCGTTTGTTTTAATTCTTCATGTTAATTATATAGTATTTCCTTATAAACCAGATGTCTGCTCTTCATCGTTTTTATTATCGTTTATCCTGTTTACGTTTTAGCTTTTTTTCGAAGGTGTGTAATCTGTGTTTTCAAATCTGATTTCCTATCCAGATTTTGTTGTTCCATTATTTTGGCTAGTTTTTTTTTGTGATTTTTAGTTTCATATTTTTTAAATTTTTCCACCTCATATATAACGTGTTTCAGGTCTGTGACAATGTATGTTGATATGTACGCGAGTACTCTGTTTGCGTTCTCTTTTTAAAATTTTAACTTTCCCCAATCTTCGTTCTTTACGGATAAGAGTTTTGTCAGTTCCTCGGATATCAATCGTTTGATGTTTTCCCCTTCTCTTGATTCTTGCTCAGTGAATTTTCTGGTTTCATAATCTTCGTCGACTTCAGTTTCAGTGTCTACGTATTGCCGATCTTCTGCCTGGGTGTTTTTGTCAGACGATGTTTCTTTGATCTGTCACGCCATTCATCGTTTGCTTTATATTCGTCATTCTATCTCCGAGAACAACCCTTTATTGAGCATATGTATTGCTTGATCGGCTACAACTGTTCCGTTGTGTAATATTCAGTATAAATGTCACATAGATCTGTTATACTTTTCCGGTATCCTCTTTCTGGTGGGTGGCTGCTTTCGTAGTAGCATTGCATTACCACTCGTGTCTCCTTTGTGATCCATTTATTTCTATGGATTTCTGATTGGTTGTTTTTAACCCCTGTTTTATCGTGTGTTATCGGTGTCCTTGTCATACCTTGAATTAGAGAGATAACTTACTTGTTTGTGTCCGTGATCGTGTTCCTACAATAAAAGTAGCTAGCATTCGCACGATAGTGACCGAGGCCCCCATGCTGGCCATCCAGGTAGCGTTTATGTGTATTTGTACACATTTATTATTAATTGGTGTGTGTCAACGCCAGGCGCAGGCTTTAATTTTCTTGTTATAATGTCACAAAGATAGTGTTTCTCTCATCCTCACTATAATATTTCTAGGATACTATTAAATGATAACAAAAAAATATATGTTTGTCTGTAATTGATTCCTAGTTACCAAACGCTTTTTGCTCCGGCTCTGTTGAGATTTTAAATTCCCAGTAATGCCATTACTACTACTACTTTATTATTATTATTATTGTTGTTATTGTTGTTGTTGTTGCTGTGGCTGTTGCTGTTGTTCTTGCTGTTGCTATTGCTGGTGTTGGTGTTGATGTTCGTGTTGATGTTGGTGTTGATGTTCGTGTGTGGGTTAGTGTTACTGTTAGTGTTGTCGTCGTCGTCGTAAACATTGCCATCATCAAATACAAATTTGTTTGGCCAAAAAATCAATTAGAAACAAGCCATGTTAAAAGAGAAGTAAAAGTCGTTTACATCTATATATATATATAGGCTGCTTATTTGCACTAGGACGTTTAAAACCTTGATATGGTATTCATCGTGTCATCATGCCTGACCAGGTTGATCCACGGAGCAGAAATTCGAACAGAAGACACGTTTACATTTACTATCATCAGTTATTTTATTTTGTAGTTCTTAATTATTATCTCTAAATTATTACGACAGCTGTAGTTTTAGCTGCGTTTTAATTTAAACTTATTTCAATTACGTAGTACGCGTAGACTTGTTACGGGTAAATGTTTATCAATATTGGTAAATATGGTCTATTACTAGAACATTTTTAAATAGAATATTTAATATAATTATACTGGAACGTTTCATCGAAAGCGAGAAAAGGGGGCAACGATCGATTATGCATCATCGATTAAAACTACCAAAAGAACTGAAAACTAGAAATAAGAGTATTGTTACTGCAATAAATGATACGTACGATACAATCCCCCATAAACGTATTTGTAAATGCTTAAATGTTAAAAATATCGGACAAAATCATAAAGTGTATCGGAACAAAGAAACATTGGAGACATGATCTGGAAGATGGAGAGTAATTCATTGAAGATATCACATAAAGAGAATAATATTATATGGTGTGTATGATCTAAAGTACATGTTGCTATAGCTTTGATGCTATTCAACGACATACACATGAGATACAATGCATGACAGGCATTTGCATTCATATCACCTCAGATCAATAGATGATTTGCAACTAGTTGTCTAAATAGAGCAAATAGCCAGAAACGCTAATAAATACGACTACAAACTGTGGCCATAATATAGTAATATAATTTACAATGGATAAAGGTGCATTACACGAGACTAAAAAGAGAAATACTTAATATAGTTTAAAACAGTAGGGCAACTTAATGGTTAAATGATTATCGCATTATGTTAACGTGTAATTATAAATACTAGCGGGGTCCGCGTAAAGTACACAAAATTATGTTTTAAGTACTAATTATATTGTTCCTAAACTATACATGTTTGATTGAAACATAAGATTTGACTTGTATAATTTTATTTTTTAAAAATAACAATACATGAAATAATTTACAAAACTTCTTTATATACAATATTTCTAGTGAAGGTAGTTCCTCTTCTCTGGACATGAGTAGAATTATTCTGAGGACAAAAGCGTGAAACACAAAATAACACACGTGCTATCGTATTAATATGTGTCTTCTCGGTCGTCCCCTCCCTACCTGCCCCACTTCGATGTAGAAAACATCTTAGAGGTTGGTTGGGGTCGGACTATAAACAAGTCAGGCCGACGTCAACATACTACATCGCTAACCGTTGCGCCAAAGGGGAATACTTTAAATTTTACGAATATTAGGTGGATTGAATGTTTTTTCAAATTTAGGTGCGGCACGAATGCGGAGAGCATTGGATGTAGCGTGACACGCGAACACACCCTCTATAGTATTAATATATAGATATAGATATGCTGGAAACGGGCACAGTCAAATCAAGAAAAATAAAAGCGAGGTTCGGTGCAGAAAATAATCCGTTAAAACTAATCATATAATACATATCAAATAAACATAACGAACATAAGGGGAATATCTTTTGTGAAATGCCCTTACTATGTATAGACACCTGACTTTAAATGGCTTATGTTAAAATGTTATATATATATATATATATATATATATATATATATATATATATATATATATATATATATATATATATACGTATGTGTATATGTGGTAGTGTGTGGTTGCAATTATATCGCTTCGATACAGATTGGTAGCTAAATGCATCAATAATAAAGTGAGCGTTCACGTGTTCTCGCTACAGGCAAAAAGGCAAATCCAAAACGCTAATTGTAAAACGAATTCTTGATGGATGTAATATTTTCATGTCAATTTCATTCATACGATTTCTAGCTATTTAAAAATAACATTCCTGAGCGATGCCAAATATGGAATTTTCAAAATCATTTTTATTCTAATTATTGATCCGGTTGCATAAAAAGGGGAATACAAACATGTTAATTTCCAAGTGAATTATCAATCTATTCATGCGTGGTTGGCAAACTATTTCGTAGCATTAAATCGGCTCTGTTGATACAAAATTATGGCTAATGTGTGAGGATTATAGACGAACACTTACTTTTCAGTAATTATCATCTTGTGAAACATATAATAGCAACTTGTTAAACCAATGGTTTACCATAAGTATTGTGTTAAGAGACACAGAAGGCGATTATTTGCCGTAAAACAAACAAAATACATCGAACCGTGTGAAAATAGATTAGCATAAAAATGTAAACCAAGAGAAATGTTTGCGAGACTCTCACGAGATATAATAACCGTTTCAATTCGCCGTTTGAGTGTACGTTAATTATGTGCTATTACGCATGATCATTTAATCGAATTCGTGGTATCATTACACACGGAGACATATATAGTTCAGATCGCGTGTTGAACACGGTTTCCAATAATAACCCTTTCCTCATGATGTTCGGTGATCTGCCAAGCTACATCTCTCCGTAGATTTTATAATGGAAGAATCTACATACTTTGTCGTGGCGGGTAGTGTAGTGGCCATCTTCCAATAGGATCTGAAATTTGGTGGCTCGAGCTTTCAATCACTAAATGGCAAGACCTACACTGGCCATTTGTTTGTAAGCCAGCCATGTTTTAAAATCAATTTGTGAGTAAGCGTCGGTCTTGTCCGGCTAATAATTCATCATGTCTCCCCGGGAAGTGTATCTCAATTTCACTCACTGTGTGTGCTGATTGTCGGTGGCCGTGTGGTCCCGAGTGTTTGTCTCGTAATGCTAACCTTAGTTTATGAGCTGCGTTCGATTCCATGCGACTGCCTACAATCACCACTCCTGCCCTGGTGAGGGCAAAAAGCTCAAACAATATGGTTTGTAGGTAATAATCCTTTTAATATTTAATGAAATATTTATAGTTCAAAACTTATTTTAGGGTATAATTGTCTTGAAATAATACACCGTGAAGTTTATATAAGTTTGTTGTCATTTGCTACACAGTACACATAAAAAAATGTATTTAAAAATATTTTTGAGAAACCAACACGTGGTGTAATTTTAAATAAGAAAATCATTTATTTACTTTATTTTTAAAGCTTTCGGGGAAGAACACCTTTGTCATGCGAGACTGTTCTATAGCTTTTGTTTTCTTTATTTTGATGTTATTACCCGAGGAGTTGAATGTACGTTAGAGTCAGAAAAAACATCTTATTTTAAGGACGAATGTTCAAAAGTTAAGTCTGGTCGATGTTTTGCTCTGGTGTCACGTTTTAAATAAGAAAATTACCAACATCTTTGAAGCACACTTACAAATGTATTTAACATACAATTTTGAAAGACCAACGCATGGTGAAATTGTTAATGATAAAATAATATTTTGCCAGCTTTCGATGAATAACATTGTTGTCATGTATTTAATTATTGGTAAGTAATGGTATGCTAGTCTGTATATGGAGTACCCTATATTATCTCATCTATTACGTATACACATATATTAACATGTGCACCTTACTACATGTGTGTAGTTTTTATAGATATGTGTGTTAAAATATCTGCAGTGATTATTGTGCTATAGACGACGCTAACAAACCCTTCCTCCGTTGGATAATGTGTTGGCACCTCTTCTATACCACCACTATAAAGCACCATTTCCGAGTCGTTTTTACCTACATAATTATATTACCTACCCTCAGAAGAACATCCATTTTTACCACTAAAACCTCTTACAAAAGACCTATGTATGATATTAAACATAATCCGCTGATGAATCCTCAAATTGAGAGCTGATAGGATGTAGGTTATTCTTTGGTTCCGACACCTTCAAGATCCGATGCTTCGCCTCTGTTATGATTCATGTAAGCGTTGTCTATAAGTTAAATAGGATATATAGCTTGTCGGCTATATACACATTGTACGCTTATAAAAAGTAATCAATGTATATTTGAAAAAATAACACCTTAACGCATGTGAAGTTACCCAATTATCCAAAGTCGGCAGTAAATGACTCAATAAGTGTGTTATACGCAATACAATATAAAATCTTACTAAATATTCCTCGAATAAATCATGGTATTATATCGTGACACAGTAACTCTTGCGGTTCGAAACCGGAATCATTCTTTTTGAAAGAAGATAGAAGTATAGTGAATCAAGTAGCCTCAGTTGGGCAGCTGTTAGAAACCGGAATTATTGTAAGTCAAGTTACATGTTGCTATTGGTTGATAGTCCCGGGGTCTGTAGTAGTGAATCAGATTCGTTAGCGGGGATCCGGCAGCACAAGCTAGATTATGGTATTAAATTAGTGTTCTAAGAACTCACTTAGACCAAAAAGAGGATGATAACAAAATTTACCCGAGGCCCCCTACCCTTGAGTGAAAGTACTTACAACACTGATTGGTCAGCTCGTGACCGAAGACAGTACTTGGAAGATTAATCACATGTACTTCAGATAGATCATTCTCACCGAAAGTATGGTTGGGTTTTTTGTTAAACATACCAAAGTGTAGAACAATAAGAAGAGAAGAAAATTGGTCAGAGGACGCTGAGACACTTAACCGACGAAGCAACTATCTTGGAGAATAAATCACTTATGACCAAGATGGGCAAAAATACAATGACCACTCTAGCATTCTGGTGGTAGATCTTATAAAAAACGTAGATAATTAAGGGCACTTTATTTTGTTTCGGTTTTGACAAAAAAAAGTTTTAAAAAAGAAGAAAACTCTCTTAAACTTTAATGTACTTTACCGAAATTCGAGGGGAGATACCGAAACCACGTCAGCATTTATAGGCAGAAAACAAGACTTGATCAGGACTAATACGTCATAGATACGCACGGCTAACGTTGAGCTTGTATATACATAATCAGGCCAACATAGCTTATTGGGAGTCGGATAAATTGTCTGAAGGTAAACGTCAGGCAAAAGTTTGAACCTGCTTCTTCGGAATATCTCCAACGCGTCTCCTGGACACACACTTTACGCTACTCCCCTAGCTAAGCTTTCGACAATAACGTTTACCAATATCCGATCCGTGTAACACACACACAGAGTGGGGAAAGGGTTGAAGTGTATTTTTATTATTTTACTTATACATATAAATTGATTTGTCTTACTTTTTAAACTCGAGTCGATTCTTGTTCTTTTTGTTGAATGACATCTGTGACGCTGTCACATTGAAATTTATCTTCAGCAGCCCTACGGTCCCGGCGAGTGATTAGATCTTGTCCTAGATCAATAACAAAATGTGGTTGAGAAGTAATTTATCGCAAACAACGCTAGATCATTTGCTGTCTTTAACGCTGATACGCTTCCAAGACAAAGAGGCCACAGCAGAGGGCACAACGTCATATAACTTTACCTTAATTAACGTTGTTCTTCATTGAAAATAACGGATTAGATATTTAGAACGCATTAAGGGTAACCTCACAGATATGATAACCACTCATATGTGTTTCTTTATGAACTCCACCCTCTTATTTAAAAGAAAATCTTGGAAAATATTTATGCAACAGTAAAGCATGCAAAGTTATGTGTTGCATACATTAAGTGCCAGCTTTGCACTCATCTCAAATGAGAGAAAACAGGATATATTGAGCTGAATGTTTCCTGTGGTGTAAATCTTAATTAAAAATAAATGAATTAATGTGTCCTACCTGGGTTTGATCGAAAACATATGTTATAATACAGTGAAAGCTGAAAAACTTGAATTCATAATATTTAATAAAAGACAACCAGGAAAACTATTTATCGAAATGTGGCTTTTTTCATAATGTCTGCATCTAAGACGTCGTAAACAAACTTCTCACACTTGCCAGAATCTTATAACGCTATAAACAAATAATTCGCTGAAGCATGGGGTATTGTTTTTATAACTGGGCTGGGCTATTAGTCTCTTCTTTTCGGTCAAACTCGAAACTAGAATGTCCAACCTAATAGGTTCCACAGTTTCTAATAAACTTCATCACCTTACTCAGTTCTGTAATATTGCACCCACGTGTTGTGTTGCAAGTACTTAAACGGAATGTTATTTGACGAAGTTACTGCACTTCTTAACGAAGATATCCCCGACAAATCTGACAAGCAGCACTTACTGTAAAGGTCCCCAGATGCCGGAAATTGTTCTTTTATAATAGCTTGTTCTCTTGAAACGCTTGCATGTGGAATGGCCTTACTTGCCTATGTCTCTCTGCGTGTAGAAAAGTGCAGAGATTCAAATGTAATTTGAACCAATATATTGTCACACAACTATCCACGTAGGATAGTTCCCCTATAAATCTGAGCCTTAGTTTACAATAGTCCCTTACATTTATGTGGCAATATAAAAACCAAAGTAATAAGAAAATACAAATAATATGAAAATATAGAACCAAACCTATTAATTCATATATATTCATATATATTAATGTAAATTTACCTGAATATATAGGTAGAATAAAAAAGTTATTATGAATGCCAACATATCTTCCAATACGTAATAAAGAAAATATTTTATGAATAGTTATTTTACTTAAGATATATAGAATATATACATAAATAATATTTACTTGACGTATTTATGACAAAATTAAGAAAATAATTGTGTAGTTTAATCGATATTTCCATTTAATTAAATTATATTTTTTTAAATTAAAGAATAGAAATAAATAACGAGCAATGATAATATTTTGGATAACATGAGCTTATTAGTTTATGTATTTCTGTGTGAGAATGATTGGTTTGTCTATTTCCTATCGCAACTATTTTCATACAATTTCTAATGGGAAATTTCAGTTTATTTTGTATTGTCTGGAAACGTTTATAATGTAAAATATATTAATCTGAATTGCCTTCGTAATAGTATAATGCGTAACATTTGTAAAAATATGTTTATTATTAATTCTTTTTAAATGTGCCGAAACACGATGTATAAGTATATATATTATATATATATAGTCTAAGTATATATATATATATATTGTGTGTATTTAGGCAGCATATTTTCATTTAGGCAAACATTATTAAATAACACGGAGTGGTTTTGTTTGATGCGACTTTTTAAAAAATTTTTCAATTTTCCGAATTGTCCATCTAATGTTTCTGTCAAATTGATGTAAATATGATCCATGGGTTTCTTGTTCCATTCTTTTTTCTTCTTTGCAAGTACTTTCGATTTGAATCGTCAAATCATCTTCAGGCGGTATTAGTTTTAGTGTCTTTACTGTTGTACTTATTTTTGAATTATAACGGCAAGTAGTTTATATTTGAAAACGCGTCTGTAAAGTTGAAATGTACATGAGAGCGTGATTGCGTTCTACACATACGAGAGATTTAAAGTTTGACTGTTTAAACCGTTAAGAAATTGATGACGTTAAAGAAAGTGCATACAATTCAAACGCATAACTACCTAATGGCTAAGAATTTGGTAATGTTAATTATTATGCTAGACACTTTCAAATGTTGCGACTAGTTTCATAATTGACATTATTAATAGTGGGATGTTTAGTTTTTATGTAGAGGCCTTCGAGTATTCTTAATTTTTTGATATTGGTATCATGGTGTATTATTTTGGTATTGTTAACAAGGATGTGTCTATATTGTCAGAGGGCGCAATTATGATTTTTTAGGTGTTGGCATATAGAGCTAGTGTCGGAGAGATGTAGGGTGAGTCTTCGGGATAGTGTTGTGGAAGTGAAACATGTAAGAATTAGTTTTTTTTTTATTGTTGTCGGAGATACATTCTTCCATAGGGCATTGGAACTGATATATTACATTGGTTCTTCGTAATGTATTTTGGGTTTGGGAAGTGTTATTTTTAACAACATAGTTTGATGTTTTCATTTTTTATAATAAATGATGAATCGTATTTTATCATCAGAATTGGTGGGGGATATATAGCGATGTATTATATTTTTAAGAGCTTTTTCATCCAAAGTATTGATGATTTTGTTACAATAGAATAGATTTATGTGGTGGGAATTATTTAGCTTATAATTAGTAGGATTATCTAAATTTCTAATCATTAATTTTATTTGTTCATCAACCATATAATTGGGAAAATGATTATTAATTAGGACTTGTTTTATGTTTTTTAATTCATTAAAAAATATTTTTTTGGATGAGGAGATTAATTTTGCACAGTTTAATAGATTTTTGACCATAGCAATTTTATATCTATATGTACATTCACTTTTAAAACTTAAAATACAGGTGTTTATAGATGTAGGTTTTTTATAGGGAAGGGTGATGAATGCATCACTGTTGGAGTCAATGAGAACATCTAAAAACGGAATTGTATTGTTAACATTAAGCTCATGATTGAATTTAAGAACCGAATTATTTTGAAAAGTATCTTGTATTTTTTTTATTGCATCTATACTATTTTCTAAAACAAGAATATTATCAACGTAGCGGGCATAAATGGAAGGTTTAGTGATTATATTAAATATTTTATTTTCAAGGTCGGCCATGTAGAAATTACTAAGGGTCGGTCCAAGATATATATATATATATATATATATATATATATATATATATATATATATATATATATATATATATATTCAAACGTATAATTGCTTAATGGCCAAGAATTTGGTAACGTGTATAACTATAATATACACTATAATCTGTGACTAGTTTCGTAATTCACATTATTGATTATGGGATGTTTCGTTTTTTATATGTACAGAGCTTTTTAATCCATTGGTGTTAGTATCGTAGGATTATTATAGAAGTATTTTTACTAGTTGGTGCCTATAATTTAGGGGTTGCCAAATAGCCATAGTGCCAGAGAGATGTAAGTTTTAGTCTTCGAGAAAGTGTTGTGGTAGTGAAACCGATATAAGAATAGGTGTTATAGTTATTGTCGGAGATACATTCTTCCATGAAGCATCATAACTTATATATTACATTGGTGTTTCTTAATGTGTTTTGGGTCTGCGAAGTCTTATTTTAAACTACATTGTTCGATGTCTTCCTTTTTTGGTAATAAATGATGAATATTATTTTATTTGGAGAGATTTTAGGAGATATGTAGCGATGTATTATATTTTAAAGAACATTTTAAGAAGTTATACGTTTTAATATTGAACGCGCTAAGAACCTTATCAAATTCTTAGCAGTTAAACAATAACATTTTTTAATCTTGCACGCTCCTAGAACGTAATCACGCTCTCATGTAACAATTTAATTTTATATAAGCCCATTTTAAATTGTAAATTAGGGGGCGTTATAATAATTTTACAAAACTCAACAGTACAGACATATATTTGTAAGAAACGAAAACTAACACCGCGTGGAGATGAGTTGCCGTATCAAATCGATAGTACTCGCTACATACGAAATTAAAGGAACAAGACATCCATGTGACGTAAACACATCAAGTTGACCTAAACACTATATAGCCCATTCGGAAAATTAAAAAAAAAACAGTATTGTCAAGCAAAAACACTGTGTTATTTGATAATGTTTTGCTAAATTAAAATATGCTGACTAAATACACTCGATACATGCTTGGATACAAGCCAGCTTTAGATGTAAGAATAGATTTTAAATAAAGTAATAATTCAGTAGGATAATAAAGTGTCTGATATATAATTAGTGATTACTTATCGATATAATTGCTCTATCTCATATATTAAGCATTGATTCCATCATGATTCTAATTAAAAGGTGAACACTATAATTTTATTTACCTGGTATATATATATATATATATATATATATTTTTTTTTTTTTTTTGATACATAAAAATTGGTACAAAATTCGTACGGTCGGTTTCAAGCACAGACAGACTTAGCCATCCGGCTCTCTTCCCCTTCTGTTGTCATCTGTTTAGTAAATGTGAAGTCACGTGTCACTCTCGTTTGGACGCGTTATATGTTTAGAGTGTTTAGTTTAAGCAAGGTTTAATAAGGCTTGAGAAAAAGGGTGGGAATGAAAAGTAACTGTATGTATATATATATATATATATATATATATATATATATATATGTATATTATACATTTATTATTTTGTTAGGTTGCTATCATTTAGTAGGTTTAATTGAAAGTGGTTGTCTCTTTTAAAATATGTTCCTATTACATGCTATTTTAAATTATTTAAGAACTCGAGGCTTACAGGTTTAAGCAGAATTTGTATGTCACTAATTATCATCTCCTTGATCGAGTGTAGTATATTTAGAATATTTTGTTTGATTTATTCGAAAATTTAAACGGATTTAACTAAGTCTCTAAGCAAATATAATTATCATAATGAAAGCTAATACGTCGAACTTTTTAATTATTTTCAATTTGCTCGCGCTCTGATCTGAATTTCATTAAATAACTCCATGCAAATTCCTTTTAATAGAAACACTACTGTTCTGCCTAAGGTTTGAAAGTAGCCTCACGCTTGTTCCTTTCGTGTTTTTATCGTTAGTTATAACAATGGTGTGAATAATTGTAGATAATGACGTATGTTATGAACATAATTAATAAACTAAGAAGAAAACGTAAAATCTTGACACAGGTAAGTGGTCAATTCTGTAAGAATTATTAAATAATCATATAGACGCATATGATCGATTTTTTCGATTAATATATATAAATATATATATATATATATATATATATATATATATATATATATATCTGTGTGTGGGTGTGTCCGTGTAAGTTTATGTGTTCGTGTATCTCTGGCTATGGGTGGGCATGTGTTAAATGGGTGACATAGTAGTTTTTACGATTAATGGTATCTAGTTACTTATGAGTGATTGTTTTTGTATGCCTGCTTCCAGTATCTTACACGTTTGCCTATGAATGAAGAGGGAAGTTCGTACAAGTATTATTTCCGACAGAGTTCTTTAAGTTCTTCAAGTTTCAAATGTTTTGTTGTAGATTTGACCATTTCTTTGCTTTATCACTCAATTCTTATACCGTGATTCAGTTTATATGTTTGTCAATAACACGAAATATCGGAATATAGCTTCTTCAGTTTTAATAAGCTAGTAGTGTGATGTACCAAACACATCTCCAGTCCTGTGAGGAGCAGCACCCATTGAGCGACTCATATATATATATATATATATATATATATATATATATATATATATATATATATATATATATATATATATATATAAATATGTATATATATATATATATATATATAAATATGTATATATATATAAATATGTATATATATATAAATATGTATATATATGGATATATATATATATATACATATATATGAATAAGTGGTTTCACTTAAAACCAATATATGGCCGTCAAAACGGTGTGTTGTTATTTAAATTAATAATACAATATAAATGTTAAATAACTTACATAAAGTAAATACGAACGATGCAAGACATATCTGTCAATGCCAATTTTTCATAAATATGCAAACCGTTTCTAAGAAACTAATATTGTGTCAGTATAATTGGTAATTTTATTATCCTATATATTTTTATGCTATAGTGTAATAGATAATAACAGTAATTTTGTAAAGTTATACGCATCTGCCACTCGCTTATGGTGATAACATTTAGGGAGTAAATTTGTTTTTCTAAATTTGAAGTGAAATCAAAATGTGCATTTGCATTACAGGTTGTGTATTTAGGAAGATTAATGCTTTACGCTGAGTCAACATTGTTATTTATTTTGGTTGATGGGTCAGTTGATAAGTAGGGCGTAAATGTCATCATCAGTCTGCTAACACTTGAATTGTAAACGTTCTCTCCCAATAAGGTATTGATTGACGATAGAACAAACTATGGACCGTATTGAATAAGAAACACCATGTATTTTTTACACACAATCAATAAAACTGCATTACCCATTTTTTATATTTAATCATGCATATTATTCGGTTTTGTAGATAGAATCGGAGGATATGCCCACCATTGATAACGTGAATATCTTTTAAAGCATCTCGAGTCACAGCATGAAATGCTGTAAACCCTGTAGCCCTTAGTGACATCTGTATTCTTATATTAGTTAGATTATCAAGACTACTATTTTATATTAGTTGTTATTTTAATTACTTTTGTCATATTACTTTTTCTTATTTCACAGTGTCTGAATTATTAAAATAAAAAAAACGTAGTTTTCTTTTGTAGATGTCAAGCTACCACGTAAGTCACACACTGACGACGTAGTTTAATATGATTAAAGTGAAATATACTGGCAAATGTAGTAAAATAATATATATTGTAATAGGGAATATTTTTGTTGTATTTCAAAATTAAAATAAATCAATTATACGTGATAAAATGTGGTTTTAGTATATGCATGCATATTATAAATATATATAAATGATTGTAAGCCTGTTTGATATAAAAGTAAGTATTACAATAAAAAGGCATAATTATTTACGGGTGATTTTTGCTTTCTATACAGAGTGGAATTGGTGAAACACGTTACACAACAGAGTTTGATAGTCTAGAAATATGTATAAAAAGTAAGCGATTATATAAAAGTAAAAAAGAAGAAATAATTAGGTTACTGCTTGATAATGTGCAAACATAGGTGAGTGTGTCAGTCCGAATGAACTCATGTCAGCTTGGCGATGTTCGTTTTGCGTTTGTAATAGAAAAATATTCCACACTTTATCTAAATTACCTAAGGTGGATTCATTATTCTTGTTAAGCTGTTGTAATTTCATTAAACATTTATTTGATAAGGCAGTGAACAATTACATTAGCGAATGCTAACCCCGCTTCATGCCACCTTATATCTCGGCAGATTCAATTTGATTGGCTCTATACACCATAAGGTCAGAATTGCGTAAAAACGTGTGTAAAATCTGGCAACTCTTTCCTCCGAATCGATTCGGGGGGAGGGGTGCAGGCAGTGCCGTGCAAGAGTTATTCACAAGTAGAATCACTGGTGGAAATCCTAACAAAACCACAAATTATCCATCGTTTTATTAATTAAACAGGAGCTATCCTTATAGCACATTTAAAGTTCGCAGTGCATATGTGTATGTATCAAGTAATCTACTCCTCTCTCAATTTGACAATCTTATTTCTAGCTGTATATCTTACTCTCTCACACCCTACTTATCTCCTTCCCTGTCTCTCTCTCTCTCTCTCTCTCTCTCTCTCTCTATATATATATATATATATATATATATATATATATATATATATATATATATATATATATATATATTGGCTATGAGAACAACATATGATCTGCTTGGTTAACTAGCTAGCCGTGTATATAAAAACACCCGGCAAAACGAACTCCATGCATTTTAGCCTGAACATTCCCCCCGGGTATGAAACGGGGGAGCCTCTGTGTAGCTTAATTTCATAAATATATTTGCATAATCTACTACCTAGCTCTACTTACGTATAGAGCGCTGTTGAAGTTAATACTGAAAATTGATACATAAGAAAATTATATTCCCTTATAAAATTTCATGCGGATACATGAAATAGTAATATATATATATATATATATATATATATATATATATATATATATATATATATATTAATATATATGTATATATGTATATATATATGTATATATATATTAATATATATATATATATATATATATATATATATATATATATATATATATATATATATATATATATATATATATATATATATATATATAGTAAATGGTAGTTTTACTCTCCCTAAAAGTTTTTACTTTATATTATCCTTACACAGGATATATATCAAAATATTCATATGTGTTGGTACTGTGTTATCCTTGGAAAAACTTATTTGAATTCTTCTAATGAGCCGTCATTTTATCTTTACTCACATGTCGACAATCACTTACCCTCTCTCAAATAATACCATTTTATTTGCGTCCCGCGCTTATGTTATAGAGTATCTATTATTCTCATACCTCCCTTGTATATGTCTGCCTGTCTCATTCTCTCCCTTTCTATCTCCTTCTTTAACTTTATCTCTCTCTTTCTGTGTGTTATTCCATATCAGAAGTAGTAAACGTTGGAATATTGCATTACAACAATGAATTATCTCTCCGCAGTATTAATACATTTTAGCCAATAGCTGGTGAGTCAAAAAGAGATTAAGCAGAACCAGAAGAGTAAGAGCAGGAATATATACTTTACATGATTAAAACGAATATGAGATTTTGTCTTTGTATTTAAAGAGAAAATATACTGGCTTTGAAAATTTATTTTATTACATATCAGCCGGGGTAATTATCAAGATTATCCTAGCAAACAAAGGACTGGTTATCCCCGTGTCCAATCTTTTTAATTAATTAGTAAATGCCCTAATACTTATGAAACGTTACATGATGTGCCCTGAAACTTAGTTTCGTGTTCTAAACGATCCGCCACTAAATGAAGCATGATGATCCGAGAACCGTACGCTTCTATCCTTGTTGTTCCACCAATCGGTCCACGATTTGTCTGACGATACAGAATCCATGAGACATCGAAATAAATGTGCGCAATGTTTGCTAACTTATTAAAAACCTCAATGTCAACACGGCAACTAGTCTCGACAACATGGCTATCATGCTAAAGGAGAAACTGACAACTTGAAATAGCTCCCATCCTTATGAAACGTTTCAATTGTAAGAGGGAATGCATTCCAATATCTTTGAAGACTTCGTTGATTAACCAAGTGTGGAAATATATACGGGGGTCAGACCCATGCAGCTCAGTGCATACCGATCAGTATCTTCTGATTGAATATGTGATGAATCAAGAAGTTATCAACCACTATAGCAAACACACTCTATGTGTGACAAGCAGTATCGATTTTGTGCTTTAAGATAAACAGCTGACGTGACTACTGTGGTATCGCGCAGAAACAACTAATCTATCGACGGGATCTTCGTTTCCTGATATAATTAAGACTTTGGCCAGAGTCTGACACAAGTGTTTGATTTACAATAATGTTTGTTAAAGAATATCTGAACATATCCTCTTAAGCTTTTTTTCTCTCTAATAGGTGTTCAAGAGTAGGTTTTGACTAGCAACAACCGTCAGAAGAAAACACTATCAATGCCGGCGGGCCCCAAGGCTATATTTTGTGCAAACAGCTTTTTGTTACTTTCAGAAATTATCTTCTAAATAACCTTATTCCATCTTTCATTTAAATCTATTAAGAAGACACTACTATCTAAGGCAGCATCCCGACGAGCATTAATGATCAAGATCTATCTGACTATCCTTCCGACTTGGGGCATAAAGTGCAATGGGGTAAAAATGCTTTATTACTTTTAAAACCTGTTAAATAAATCTGCTATCGTGTTACCACTAACGGTCAGATACCAAATGGAATTTTATGTATATCTCTTTGAGGAAGTGTCCTAATTTGATAAGCTCCTATGCCTCACTTTATCTCTAGACAACTAATGATAGACGTACATCAAATTTGTTTCTAAAGTTGCTATGTAGATACACGTAACCTTTACTGCAATCTTTTGCTTCTATTACAGTCAGATACGTTATAAGATGAAGTACTGCTGTCATATCTAAGGAGGCTGCCGTTTGAAGCACTCTTTTACGGGTTTCACTTTGGTCTACACGTTAGTGTTTGCCGTTGGTCTGTGAGTAAAGGAAAGTGAATTAGGTTTATTAATCAACTACTTGTTTTAGCGTTATTTGAACGACTACAAGTATTATTTTATCATGTCAAATCAAAAAAGCTGTTATATTTAACTTAGACCGTCTAGGTAACCGGGAATATTAAACGGGAATATATCTTGTGGGCACGTAGTCGATTCCAAGAACCATACTTTTAATGAGTGCGGATAATATTAAGTTGTTTTACTGATTTATTCATGTTAAGACTGTCAGGAAAACTAATGAAAATTTACATAATTTATATTTTGTCGGCTTCTCCGACATAGTAGGATGATAATAATACCAAACATTCGAATAACCTTTTCATTCAACTGATATTTTATATCCCAGTTATATGCGGCAAAGTTCAGTTACAATCGCTAGTATATTGTATTATTCTTTTTCAGACGACAATCTCAGAAATACAAGCGACCATTCCTGAGGCTGACACTTAGTCTCTACATGAGTTACAGAAGTATTTGAATATTGCATTAAAAGTGTCCTTTACTTGTACAACGTTGAGTTAGTAAAATAAAGTTAAGGACATTAATTCTCCACTCTCCAATTGACCAGTTTACTGTGTTTGTCTAGATGTCTCTTAATATGTTGGTCTTACCGAATCCAACACAGCAATTAATCTAGGCAACTTGAGTACCACACTAACAGCTGTAACTTGAGATAACATTACTAGGATAATATTCACAATTCATAGTATGCGGCAGTATATAGTTGTGTCGAGGTTATCTTATTTGGACTTCGAATACTATGTTATTTTAGAATATTTGACCATGGTTTACTTTTAGGGTAAAGTGTCCTCATGCAAGGTTATCCTGACTACCCCGTGCACAGAGAGACAAAAGCCACTGGAGGCTGGTGTTTCGTAAGTAATTCAAACTCTCTCATATATATATATATATATATGTGTGTATGTGTATATATATATATAGAGGTGCGAGTTCGTCTGTGGTTACCTTCATTTGCATCGTCGAACTGTTTATATATATATATATATGTATATATATATATATATACATATATATATATATATATATATATATATATATATATATATATATATATATATATATATATATATATATATATGGGGGGTGAGCGTTAGTCTGTGGTAGTGTGTATATGTAACACACCCTAGAGTGTTGGATGATGTTTTTTATCTGAATTTATTTTTTTAATCAAGAATTCCAATGTATTTTCCCATCTTTAATGATGTTATTGATTTCAAAATGAATGCATTTCAAGGCTTCTCATTCAGAAATTAGCTGTACAATTTCCTTTTCATACTTTTTTAATGATGTCTCCGAATCTATTTCATTTCATGCCATTTACAAATAAGATCTATGGATTGTAATTTGCAAATACACACGCTGACCGAATAAAGCATAGTTGCATACGTTTTTGAACGTTTCTCTCTTTATATCCAACTGCTCAATTACGTTAATTCACTCTAAAGTTATCTTTTGCGAATGACTACAGCCATACCAATAATATGCAATAGGTTGTTAAAAAATGCTAAAATGTAACAAATAATTTATTGTAGGCTGAATGTAAATGACTCGGTCATTGTGTAGAAGTAAGTATAACTTTCATTAATAGTTGTCGTTCCAGCTATTATTATTTTTGTGTAGCTGAGGATTTATTAATTATGAAAAAAAATCGTTCACCTTCTCAACAAGAAGTCGAAAATATCATTTGTTTGTTTTTATAAATAAATGATTTTATGATCGAATAAAAAAATTCAAGAAAATTAAAACAAGTTCGGGCGTCATAATGTTATGACAATATATTAATAACAACACAATAATATAATTAAATAAAAAATATAATATTCGCATAACTATGTTTTTATATGTGTAATGTTCTACCTCAAAAATAAGAATATGCAATATGTGTGTTTGTGATAATTGTGGAATCACAATTTTAAAATATGTAACCGTTTTCAATTATGCTTCTGCATTCTTCGAAGAAAATTAAACTAGATTTCTTAAAAGCCTTCTCTCTGACCTATTATGTGACAAAAATATATTTGCCTGCCTGTTTATAGTGATGGAAGTCTATCGAAAGAGATGATACTTTTCATAGAACTGTCGTGTTTGATTATCACTAGAAACAACCAAGATACATTTTGCAACTTTATATTATTAAATGTTGTGTTCGAATTAAATCATTTCGAAACGATCCTAAATTTACCTATGAAATGTTCCTTTCGGTATAAGGTTAACATATAATCTAAAACACGTACATTAATACACACTTTTGATCTACGAAATAGAATATATCGTATTTCTTCACATAGTGTACTAATAAGTCGACTATTTTTAACTAAGTAGATTTCTCGAACGTGTGGGGTATGCTCTAGAATTGCATTATAACTCAATAGTTGTTTTTTATGTCTCGTCTCGTTCTCGCATAAGTCTGTTTCAATTAATGTCTATGTTTGAAGCAGACCACTTTGTTGTCAACGTAAGTCTCGGTTGAAGAAGAAAGATAACATAATTCTATGAACATTTGATTATATGAAAGATTGTTTGTGATAAGACTATCGGGGAAAGTCATGATCCGTTTTGTTTATGAATAGCAATACGACCACCTAGTAAAACGGTGATGAGTTTTCATGTTCTATTTTACAATTTACGTTTAGGGCTCGCGTAAAATTAGATTGCATTTTGTATTTTATGAATTTCACAGCGGTAAATGTCGACTCATACCAGTTTTATATTTCTAATATTTAGATTTCGTAACAATATAACTCACACCGATGATATTACTACTGACATCACAGATATAGCAGAAGGAACACTAATGATATATTTTTTTTGTTTTGCTTGTAACATACTATTAATGTTGAATATATATGTTTGCACAAACACTCACATATATATATATGTATATATATATATGTATATATATAGTCTTACACAGTTTGGTAACATTACTTGATTGTTGTTAAAAGTGTGTACATTAATTAACGTTTATTTTTTCAGAATGGCCATAAATAATATTATTTTTAACGTCTTAACAACAATGGGATGATCAAAACAAATAACTAACGGAGAAATCAATTAGCATAAAGGAAACGGTTAAAAAGACATGC
The DNA here is from genome assembly GCA_963556195.1 of Sepiola atlantica. Taxonomy (NCBI): domain Eukaryota; kingdom Metazoa; phylum Mollusca; class Cephalopoda; order Sepiida; family Sepiolidae; genus Sepiola; species Sepiola atlantica. The sequence goes on along the minus strand of OY744515.1, from coordinate 224,909,796 downwards.
GCTTGTATAATTGTTCGGAAATAACACGTCATGTGGATACTGTAAGAGGATTTATAAAGGAACTTACCCAATGAAAAAAAACGATACAATGCTAGAATATCTAAGACTGTGATTAAAATGTATTCGAGTAATATTGGTTAACTCTGTAGAACACCTGGAGAATAAAGAAACTCAATTCTTTAATGCAATTCTATAAACAAGGTATTCTGTCAAGTTACACTTAAAACGCCTCCTCTCATAGTAAGACACACAAACTTGAGAATAAAATCGGCGAATAAGTATATGAAGATGGATATGAGTAAGTTTTGTTTTCACCGATGAGAGCCGGGAAACCGTTGATGAACTGTGCAACTTATCAAAAATATGGATTTATTGTGGTGATTAGATTCACTATCGTTTGAGATGAAATACAAAGGGTCAAACAGGCATGCTATGAGCCGGCATCATTGGAGATAGACTTGTTGGTTACATATGAGTACTCGAAGGAGAAGAAAATATATTAATCTGAATACTTTGATAAGTGTGTGTCAGATTGAACGATAGCAGTGCAATAATATCGTGAGGTTGGCGTTCGCGCTAGACGTCCATAGACTATTTTAAATCACGACAGAATATACAACAGATGACGTTTACAGCTGTTGAATTTTTACGTGATCAGCTAGTTTATTTTAATATTTATAATTAGGTTACTCGTTCTCATATAAGAAAACACTGTGGTTAAAAATGATATAACTTGTTAGCAACGCAACAATTTAGCATGAATAAATATGCCCGATTATTTCCTTGTTAAAATCATGCTTTTTTATACTGGCAGTATCTAGAACTTATATAGCTTATACGATGTAGTTAGAAATGACCTGCTATTGTTGACTAAAAGTGAGTGAAGGCGATCGCTGTTTGAGTAACGATAATCTGTTGATAGGTAAATACACCGACGTCACATCTTCTTTTCAAAGAAGGTTACAAATAAACCAGGAACGATAAATAATTTAGTCTTAAGCACCCTTTCACCCACTGTGTGTCTTCTTTAAGAAAACCCGTCTTATCGACCTTCGAACTCGCCATCCACTTAATCTATTTCATACTATTTATTTGATACGTAATCTCATTGTGCATTTAATGAGATGAACTAGTATTCTTAAGACGAGTATATAAAATCGACACATTAAAAGATAACAATACTATTTACCACGTTATCATAACATATCAATTGCTGAACGGAACTAGTCTTTTATACAAGGTCTACATTTATGTGTAATAGTAAGCGTGAGTAACCGAGAGGAATTCTAAGATGTTTACGATGAATATGTAAATTCAAAGTATATATTCTTTTAAGATGAATATCTTTTCTCAAATAAAACCTATGATACAGATCGAAAGGCGGGCAGAGCCTATTATAAATATTTTTAGACGAATATTCTAATGTACTACAACAATGAAGAGAAGGTGAGTGTTCGTTATAATAAAACACTCATTGTGTAGAATGTGTTTCCATTGTTCAAAGGTCTAACCAATTCATTTGTTTTTAATCTATGAATCTGAGTAAATCTAAGTTAATCAATATATATTTACTACCACCAATTATGTGCTAAACTACTTGCTATAGTGAAAACGCCTCAAGTGTAATTGTTAATATTAGTCATAATTGGCAATCACTTCATCAAGTCACACATCTCTTATAACATTTACGTCTGTCAGTCTCACTGTATATATTTAACCACCACCCTCATGTTATATGGTTGTATGTCGACATCGCTGCCGTTACTTTTTATTCTGTTATCAAATATATAAAAAACTAAGTACAAATAACAAGATTGGAATAGTTAACTAAATATAAAAGGTCATGTTATCGCAATCGTAATTCTATTTCACACGTAGCTGGTGAGGGAAATAAAGAATAAAAGAGAGAAAAATAGGGAGAAGGGGAGATATAGCGAGCTGAAAGATACATATTTTGTATTTTTTCTTAGTATTATTTTAAAATCACCCGTCTTTAAAAACTCAGTTTAGCTTATGTAAAATATCTAAGCCGATCTATATGGAAGACCCGACGGATGATAGTCTTTCTAGTACTCTATAAAGCTGCTAAGTCATATTTCTTTTATGTGTACTGAACATATTTTAAATCAATTTTACCAAAGATGGCAAAGTATCAACTTCGTATGCGCAATGAACCATCTGTATTTGACATTAAGTGTTCGTTTAAGTAAAACCACCCGTATGTCAAAATCTTAATCATATATATGTTGTATCACATTTCCCTATATTTCCTGTTCTACTAGTCAAATTAGCATATTCTCTGGATCAATTACAAATGATTATATGACAACTGACACTGGTATTACATTTTATTTATCGAATGTTATGATTTACAATCAGTTTCAGATACATTTCTCTCCCTCTACTGTTTCATTAATTTAATATCTGAGCAGTCACTTCACATATACAATTAGATACTATATTTTCAATTTTCCGCTATTCCCAGCTAAATTTGATACATAAGCTGAATTGCAAAGTCCTTGTGGGTTACCATGATTTAATTTCTGGGGCAGATTTAGGTTTGTGACTGTAACTCCGGTTCTGTGTGTGTGCGTTATTAAATTAATGAATATTGTCGGCTCCTATGGAATCGGCTATGTAGAGTTTTAATCTCAGTAGATCTATCGTGCTTATTTAATCATTAACACTTTCGGGGTACCTCTCGTCGATAAAATAGTGATGCGTGGTCCATTAATCGTATAAAGGCATCGTGTGAAATCCTATTAAATGTACACAAATGAGCTTATTTACTGTAAAGTATACATATCAACCAAGTGTTCCGTATTTTTGGAAGAAATAGTTAATGCCACAATGTTTAATTCGATGTATTTAAACTTTATTACATGATGTAGTTAAATGTATTTGTTTTTAACATTAATTTTACCATTAGGCATGATTTAATAATTAATCTTGTTTTTTTTGCTGTCGAAACAACCCCCAACACTAATACTCATACTTATTCTATTATCGCTCAAACTACTATTAAAACTATTGAAACACCAACTAACTTTTATTATTAGTATCATTATTAGTAATAGTAGTAATGTTAGCAGTACAAGTATAAATAATAAGGAGCAGACAGTGATGGAGAGGAGATAGATGTTGTGAAAAAGCTTACACTGTTCTGCTGGTTATTTATTTTTTTTCTATCGACACGCTTGATTTTTCTCAGAATCTATATTACATTAACTACATTTTATGTTCCTTATAGATTGATATTAAATAGTTTCATGAAGTTTTTTGTAGACTATTTAGATTATATATAATGTTAATGTACTGCGTATTTTTAAAACTCATATAAACTGCTCTATGCATTAAAGATGGGTGCAATTTTGTTTAGAAAAATCGTGCATACAAATACGAAAAACTCTTTAAGAATAGATTATATATATATATATATATATATATATATATATATTATATATTTTATAATATATATATATATATATATATGATATATTATATATATAATATATACGACATATAATATATATATATATATATATATATATATATATATATATATATATATATTAGAGCTACCCGGTGTTGCCAAGTATGAGTGGAGTATAGCATCATATGCAACATCATGGCAGGGACAATTTACTGCTGTCAATTAGATATCGTATTCACCGAGCTATTTACTTATGCAAACATTGTAAAAAATAACAGAATTCGCTTGTTAAATTGTACTTTTTTATGCTTTCAATTTTTCTCATGGACTTTTTTGTATTAAAATCAAAAGAAACAAGCCGCACATGTGTGGTCCCCCTCTATATGTGACTCGATGCGGCGAGTGTAAAATGCTATAAATTTGGGCAATTTGGGGCATTTTTGACCCTACTTTGACACCCTGGGGGCGAGAACCAGTTTTTTTCTGAGGGCAACGATGCTCATTTTATATCCAAGACAATTGCCACTACATTTTGAACAAATTTCAGAAAAATTGAATGGATGGATAAAACGTTATGGGGGGAAAGGTTTATTTATTGCCATTTTAGGGGCCTTTGGCCCCCCCCCCCGTGGGTGCGTGAACCAGATTTTGTCCAAGGTGATCGATATTAATTTCCTATTAGGAACAATTGCCTCCACATTTTGGCCAAGTCCCAGAGAAATTGAATGGATGGATGAAAAGTTATGGGGCAAAAAATGTTATTTTTTGCCATTTCGGGGCGTTTTGCCCCCCTCGGGGGCTAACCAGATTGTTTTTCTAAAATCTAAGAATGTCACTTTGTAACCTGACATAAGTTACAACTTCATGCAAAATTTCAGAGAAATTCAATGGATGGTTGCGAAGAAAAATCCGGACGGACACACGGAAGGACGGACAGACGGACGGACGGACGGAAATGCCTCAAAACATAGGTCTCCCGATTTATAAATCGGGGGACCAATTAATAAATGTTCCATAGGTTTCACATGTTTCACGAACGTTATCGATTCTTCGTCGAATCATCATGAGGTGTCAAAAGCAAATAACAAAAAGCTGAAGAAAGACGAGAATTCCAAAGAAGACCGTGGAGAAACGTGCATAGAACGGTTTCCGCCTTGCTCCCGGAAGTCGTTGGCAATTTTAAACAACGCTGGATAGCATCACAGAACAACGTCACATTTAAAATTCTTATACTAAATAATGTGTCTAATGTGATTGTTCCTGTCAATTAACAATCTATTAAACCGTGTTAACTTAATCTCCTCCTGTAACAAAACACAATTCATTGAATATAAAAATATTAAAACAAGTATTTATTAACAACGAATTCCATAATTATATCGTTGATGAACAAATAACATTAATGATTCGATACTTACAAAACTCCAGTACAAATAATAATAACATTCACCATCACAACTCAAATAATATTGACATATACTATTGTAATCAAATGTAACAAAAGCTATGATGAGAAGAAAAAGCCATGAAAAATAGTATACACAGATGCATATCCCTAATTGACAATAATAATTACATTAGACTCATAATTTACTATGAGAAATGTAAAACCCTAAGAGTTTGTGGTAAATAACAACTCCTTCCTAATTAAAAAAACACCTAGAAAGAAACAATGTTATTTATAAGTTTAAATGTTCTTTGGAAGAATGCATCTCCTATAAAAATAATAAAGCTAATAGTTACATTTGTTTTACAGGCACTACCATATCCGGTCTCCTCACCATGCATCTTGTGAACTTTAGCTCAATTTACCAACGTCTACAACAATATAACTGCCCTACCCCTGATTTAAGACAAATTATAGTTAATAACACTAAATTTTTACATTCCTAAACCATTTTAAAAATAAAAATACTCAAAGCTATCTACATGAAAAGACAACAACTAAAAATAAAAAACATCACATATAAAACCAGCGGTAACATTAAAAAATGCTTAACGTAAATTTAAAATCGCCAACGACTTTTTGGAGCAATGCGGAAACCGTTCTATGCGCGTATCTCCACCGTCGTGGTTAGAAAATAAAATATATCATTGGCGTATTTAAGAAGAAATCTATTCATTAAATATGGCATCATACATTTGAAACATAAGAAATTATATTTTTGACAATATTATTATAGATCGAGTATAACTATTTACATCAGTCACATGTTTCGGATTTTATTCATCATCGGAGTTTGTGTTATATTCACAATATGTACTTGTACAAAAGGTATCCCGTATACAAAGAAACCCGAAGAGAATAACTAGAAAACTGTTGTCGTATTGCATCAAGAGTTACAGAGAACAGTTAATAACTTATGTATATTTAATTCGAAGCAGAACGTAAGAAAACATATCCCAGATTTAAAAAAAATGGATAAATGTTTAGATGGTTTATACATTCCCTGTTGATACAGTTATGTATGTGTATGTACATCAATTGGTTACACATCTTGATTGGCGTAAATGCTTTTTTTTAATTACGGCTTCACTCTTATAACTTCTTACGTCAGAAAATAATATAGATAAATGATTCAATCTGTTTAGCGTACATAAAGCATTGAGTTTATTTTGGATGCACTGATGGTTACTTCAAATTGTTGAAGATGGCGACTGAGCGACACACCGTCTTTTTATTTGTTTAACTGAGTCAAGCATGATTGGTGAGGACGGATATAAATATTCAGTTGATCACGAACAGTTTCTCTTGAAAAATGGCCTAATTACAAACAGTTAAAAAAAAAGGTTCCGACGTGCCGATTATGAAACTAATCGTTTGGCCGTTTAGCAGCATGTATAACTTGACAGTGAATATTCGACGATCGGAATGACTTTCTTGCAATGCACTAAATTTATCATTTCGATCGAACCTCCTTAGGAACGTGACTAGATACACGACAGGTGTATAAGTCTGTACTTACATAACATCATAAGACCTGCGTTTGAGAAAATTAAGATCATAAAACCTGGCTATATCATAATGGAGGTCGTAATACCTGTTTTTTGCATAATGAGCATCATGATTGTATTTATTTTTAGTTTTGAGCATCTAAACTTTACGGTATTTTTTGCGCTACACCTTTATTCAGATTTTTCCGGCGTTTTAACCAAAAAACATGTTTTCGAGTGTCTTCTATCAGTCATGGGATTGGACATTGTTTTACGTTTTATTGATTTATGTTCCATTATAGAGTTCCGTAGCTTTTGAGCTGTCACTATTTGTAATTCAGTTTTTCCTCAGACATTTGCTCTTTTTAACCGTGTCCAACATGTATCGCTAATGTATTTTTGTAGTACTTCAAGTCCCGGCTAAGCTGAGTTCGGTTAATTCGCAATGATGCTAATGTATATATAAATGGTGAGATATTAATAAAGAGGGAATTTAAAATAAACACCATCGTGACTATTATGCACATATTTATAATGTCTTGATGCACTTTTATTTCGGAAATATATTTCTATTTTGGGCATGAGGGGTGGAGAGGTCAACATATTGCCACTGTGTGAATGAAGGTCAAGGTTATTTGTTTGGTGGAGTTACGTCTTCCCGCCTTTCTTTCCTTTCAGCATCATCATCGATGTAATGAAGTCTAGATATGACGTCATACCGGTGTCTATCCGGTGTCTTTGGCGGTTTTTTTAAAATCAGTTCCAGCTTGAAAGCCCGACAGAGTGGTTCTGTGTTCAGCTGTCACCGTCTATTTTTGAGAATGGACGTAAAATGTTTGGATGATTTCTCCTCGTTCTTGGAGCAAGAACGATTTATCATGAAATTTAGGGTATCAGAGCGACCCTTATTTTAAGGAATATAATTTCAAAACTTGGAGCCCCTTGGAAGAAACACCTTATGACAAGGGGTGTTTGATGTTTTTGGAGAATTTCATTTATGAAGTAATTTCGAAGATTGAGCCCTTGGAATGAAAAATGTTGAACAAAGGACAAAGATGGACTTTTAAAACAGACATTTCGATGGAAAAGAAAAGAAAACTGTGCCTGAGAAGATTCAGCAAACAACGGTTACGGTCCTGTATATTTGAGTGTTATTTTCTATTGTTTTGTGCCCTTTGAGACCTCTTTGTTAAATTTATAAGAAGACTTATTTTGTCTTTATTGTATGTTTTTTATATGAAAGAAAGAAAAAAAAGGTAGAAAACAAAAAAGAAAATAATTAATTTATTTCCAGTTTCGTTGTGCCAACGAACTAACCCCTTTGTGAATGTTCATATCTTAAGTGTTTTATCTTGGTTACTAGGGTTAATGTTATTAATCCAGCTTTGGGAATTAAAAGCAGCCAGCCCCATTTTTATGTAAATCAATCTCTATTTTTAACTCTATCGAACCTCTTATTTTTTTCTTTTCCCCTTGTCGTTTTTTTTATGCTGTGTTATCACCATTGTGTTACCAAGTAATTCGGATTTTGCTAACAACCGCGAAATTACGATACTATCAACAATGACGTTATGCAGCGAAATAATATGTATACACATAAATAATAATGCCCGTTCGGTGGCTTAGCAATGTGGTAATTAGAATACCCAATCGGCATTTGTGTTGATGCAATTATGTTGGTAAAAAAATAGAGCTCTCCACGATGGTTAACAGTAGTCATATGAAAGTAGAGATTTTACTTCCATCTTTCTCCCGGTCAAAGTTTTAAGGCTGCCTACTGTAAACAAAAGAATCGCGTTTCGATCCCGGCTGTAAGTACTAATCCGTGTAGCGTCACTGAAGTGCTGATATACCACGACACACGTATATACGTATAATCATATATGTGTGTATTCCTAGACTAGCTTGTTTCGCGTTCATAAAAAAAAACATCAGTTCGGGTATATGCAAATTATGCGCTGATCACTAAACCCGAATCTAGAACCTCGTATATAAGTCATCACTGATCTTTTAAGATCAAATATCTGACTATACCCAGCTGCGGAGAGGGAAATAAAATATACGTTAAATGTCACCACGTAAGTTGAATGCGTTAATGCTGATTGATTTTAAAGGAGAAGAAGTTTGTTTGTACCTGGAGAGAAAACGCGTACTCTTTTCGTCATAATGCGGGCTCATTACATAGTAAATATAAGAATTATTTTGAATTAATTAGAATGTATTGCATATATATATATATATATATATATATATATATATATATATATACATACATACATATATATATATATATATATATATATATATATATATATATATATATATATATATATATATATTTGTATTTGAGATGATATATACAAGTATTTCCACAGTCAGACAACGCCGCAGTCTACAACCCATGAAAGAAACAACATTTGTCTGACTGTGAAAATAATTATATATATCATCTCACATTCAAAAATCTAATATGTATTTGCTCGCTGGGTTAGCTTGTTGGATGCCATCGTCTTAGCGACTATAACATCATATATATATATTAAAAATTATAATAAAATGAAGTTAAAACATGTGTTTCAAAAGTGTTAAATACAATGGAGACCTATATAAATAAACTTTATATAAACATGATAATAGTCAACATAATTAACGTTTCTATTCATGATCACATATAACATGGACTCTGTAAGGCCTTATGATATACATTCATTAAAGTTAAAATGAAAAAAAAATCTGTCCTGAAATTTATATTTATTAATATATTCAGCATCCTCTGTGCTTTTGGGCGTTTGCCTAAATTGCATGCTATATATATATACATACAATATTGTCGCGAGTTCGAACGTTGCAAAAACTGGGTGAATCACCTGTTTACGTAGATTTTTTTAATGGATAAATAAATATATATTTATATATATTATATTAATTTCAATGGATAGTAGACACATTTATATTTCTTAGATATATTGTGGAGTATTTTTAAGTGTTTTAGTCATTTTCTGAAACAATTTCTCTTTCTAATTTTACCCCTCTCTATATTTCTTTATTTCTGACGTATTTAACCGCTCATTTCATGACTGTGTTTCCAAATACTTAAAAAAAGAATGACTCTCGCATAATTCGAGCAAATTACGGATTCACTGATCTAATTAACTTCGCTTAACTCTGATCACTTGGGTTATATCAATGGCCCTACTTATATCAGACCGAGTGAGAACAAATGAGCTCATTTTTGTGTGCTGTCAGCAGCGCCGGTGTAATTTATTTATGATCTGGCTTTTTTTGCAGTTTGTGTTCTTTGGCTCGTAATGCTGTATTCTTCATGTGTTAGTCTTCTGTAAATTCCATATGACTCGTTATCCTTCGTACATTATGCAGGTTGGTTTCTGCATTTGAGGATGTTCCTAAAGGTTTCAGCTGTTTTAATCATTGCCGTCCTTTGTATTGTCTTTGGTTCCAATTTCTTCCAGTCTCTTCTCCAGACATTTAGGGGCTGTTCCTAGTGTTCCTACGAATATAGGTATCATACTTACTTTCTGATGCTCTATAGACCTTTCAGTTCTTTGGCTAGTTTCGTGTACTTGCTACGTTTTTCCGTCTCCTTGATATTCACTCTGTAGTCGGCTGATACAACAAAATGTACGAGTTTGCAAGATTTTTCCTTCTGGTCGATTATTATAACATCCGGTATCCTTGCTGGTATGAGGGTGTATTTTTGTATATCCATATACCAGAACGGTTTCTGTTTTTCGTTTCCCAGTACTGATTCTGGTTTATGTTTGTACCATTTGTCTGCGTATTCGAGAATTAATCGTTTGCACAGTTCTCAGTGTACTGTTTTATTCACGCAGTCATATATGTTGTTTTATTCTTTTGGGGGCTAGTTTGCTGTATCCACTTATTATATGATTTACTGTTTCGTATCTTTCTCCACGCAGTCTGCATTTACTGTTATCCTGGGTTTTATCTAGTTTAGATGTAATGTGGCGTGTCCTAGTTGTATTGTTCTGTGCAGCAATCAGTAATGATTCCATTTCTCTGTTCAAGTGATTTTCTGTTAACCATGCCCAGTTATTTTCATTGGTGTCAGCTTTTCTGAAGTGTCCGTATAATAGTTTTTCTTAAAACTTGTCTTTTCTTAGCCGTTTACTTTCTGGTGTCGGTGCTTCCGGGCTGCTCGATGGGACGATGTCTCTTGCTGGGGTCATTAGCCTTAAAATGCTCAGAGTTATGTATTTCTCAAATCCTTTTTAGCCTTCCACACAAACTTCTATACTTACCAGTCATCTCCCGCTTCGTTTCTATTGATGTAGAGGATGTCTGGATCGTCTTTTAGATGCAGTAGTGTGTGTATAGTTATTAATTTTCTACTATTCTTGTCAAGGTGACTAAGTTCTTCTTTGATACAGCTGATGACTGGTCCATAATATCTTATTAGTGATACTGCCGAGGTTTTCATTATAATTATTATTATTAGTAGTAGTAGTAGTATTACTAGTTGCAGTAGAAGTAGTATTAATTTGTTTATTTTATAATTATTATTATTTCTATAACTGTTCATATTATTATTATTACTATTACTATTATTATAATTGTATTATTGTTATAGTTACTACAATCGCCGTTATTATTATCCATGTTATTGCTATGTTATTGTTATTATTGTTAGACCTGGTATTAGTATTAGTGTTAATGTTAATATTATTTTTATTAGTAGTAGTAGTAGTAGTAGTAGTAGTTGTAAGAGTAGTAGTAGTATAACCATTATCACATTTATATTTACTATAGTTATTAATATGAATATAATTATCCACATTAATACTTGTTTTATCATAACCGTTATTATTACCATAATTATTATTTCTTTTAATTTAACTATTCCTACTATTATTAGTATTACTATTAATATAATAATAATACTCACTATTGTTTTTATTATGAATACTTTTATTATTTTTACTATTTTTATTTTTTAAATGTATATTACTACTGTTACTATTATTATTACAATAACAACATCAGAATTACTACTACTATTATTACAGAAACAATAAGAACAACCACTCTAGGACTCGATTTATACCTGTAATAGTATAACTTTTTTGTGTTAAAGTGGTGCTCCTTATGAAAAAAGAATTGAAGGTTTATACATAATTCAGAACGTCTTATAAATTTTTGAATGGGTTCATTAATACGAGATCGCTTAATTTTATTAGTTTATTCAGAGTTCACCCATTTTAATAAATAATCTCTATCTGTGGTTGCGTGAAATTGTGGGGTATGTTTTTAAGTTATGCATGTAAAAGTTTCTAGATTGTTTACAAACTTATTCTAGAGTCAGCATTTGTTATTGCTTAAATTCACACCTATCTTGTCTCGTTGATTTAGTAAGCAACTTTTATCAGGGAGCATAACAATGGCACACTTTTCATTCAGACAGAGAAATCAGATGCGGTTTCGTAGTCTGGGTGTCGAAAACTTTTGTAAATGCTCAATTTTACAACAGAAACATTCTATTATCATATTTTAGGGATGTAATTCACTTTAATAGTAGATACCATATTTTCTTATTATCTAGATTACTTAATTAAAATGTGTTGTTAGAATTCCTTGTCAGTACTTGTACCCCTATGTAAACATTATTGGTATTATTATTTCGTAAGTTGTTATCATCGCTTTTTTAATATATGTCTGTAATAACTCTCAATTATTTTAACAACTTTCTTATTGAATATGTTATACAGTGAGTTATTTACTAGAAAATGTCGATTTAATACATAACGGAACACATGCCTAAATTTATATTTAAGTAGTAAATTAAATAAACGCAAATACCAGATTATTGTTCGATTTATATGAATCCTTCTAGTGTTCTTATTCACTCTATTTAGGTGTTTAATGTTGGTGTTGGTATCTCTGTAATTTCGTCATGTATCGTATATGTATTAGTTTTACAATTAAAAATGCCCTTATTATACGAGGTGTTACTAATCTTGTGGCTAATTTACATTGTGATATGTTTAATTTGAACTATGTGGATGATTCGATTATGTGTCAACACATACCGGGTCTTAGTTATGTTTTATATAACAGTCATAAGTATCCCCGTTGAGGTTAAATGTTTCATATAGATTGTGATCTTGATTCACGCTGTAATTTTTTCTTTAAATACTTAATCTTTTATAGCTCCATGTATATATAGTTAAATTCTTTTAGCTTTGGGCATATTTGTATTTCTAAATATAACTAAACTGTCTATTTTACAGTCCTATATCGTTAATGCAAATACTACTAGTTACTGTGAGTTTATATCAAATAAATAAACCCATCAGGGAAGGAATTTCTGTGAAGTTCAGTGAGCCAATTGCTACATGGAACCAGTTTGTAGATTCAGTTTGCATCCATTGTGTTCCATCATACATCAGTACAGTCTTCCGGCATATATATATATATATATATATATATATATATATATATATATATATATATATATATATATACATATATAAATATATATATATATATATATACATATATACATATATATATATATATATATACATATATACATATATATATATATATATATATATATATATATATATATATATATATATATATATATATATATATATATATGTCATTGCTAGTAATATCACTGTTGTTTTGCGAAGTTTAATGCCTGGTAGAATAGAAAAGTTCTAATTATAATGTCAAATTGTATGAAGGTACAGTGGTGTTTTTCTTCTATTTAATTAAACTAATCAATGGTACTTGTTGTGTTGACCCATTAATTCAGATGTTGTATACCCATAACATCTTATTCGCTAGTTATCTTTATAACAAGAGACCCTACGCTCGGAACTGAAGAACTTGCTCGCGTAGGAGAAAATTCAAACGATAGTATTTGAAACGATAGTATTAATCTATATAATTCAATATTTTTTAGCAATAACTAACATTACGCTGTAGATGTAAGCAATATTTCTATCACACGCATACGCGTAGATATATATATATATATCAACTCATTTAAATTGATATATGTTTGATGTTAAGATAAGCTCAACGTATCTGAAATGTTGTAGAACGAGTTCCATATTTCTGTTCCAGTTGCATGAAACTAATTTAAACGAATATAGTCCGCATTACGAATCATACGCCAGAACAACTATGTTGTAAAATCCAGAGTGATATTTTAATTCGTTTAAGTCTAAATGATTGTATATATAACATAGTAGCTATATAAATATGGGTCGTAATATGTGCTCCATTTCACGTTTTTCGTCATGCAACATAGCAAAGAGAGAGAATGAAAATCAGACACAGAGTTACAGCAGCCATAGTTAGTAAGAAATAATGATTTTTTGTAGGTGTGTTAGTCGTTCTCAAGAACTGAACGTTCATTTACCAATTATGAGAGAAATATAAGATACCATACTTGATCTATGTAAAAAATAACCAAGTGTGTGCTATATAAGCTTATTAATATATACTCTTAAGGTTTTCCTTAGTGGCACTACGTTCAATCAATCGTTATGTACGTCTGTGTTACAACCAAGAGAGCAGAGAGCTGCACATGGTGTATATCAATGTAATGAGCATATATCTTAAACGTCTAGAACATTAAATTCATCTCAATAAACGTAACTCGCAATTGGCTGTGTAAGGCTAGGATAAAAGAGATATATG